>JBBPFD010000119.1:0-600000 GCA_038363315.1 Mugilogobius chulae
CAGTCACCGATTCCATGTAGCAACATGAATCAAACAGAGAAGGAAATGAGACAGTTGGACGAGTTGTCTGACATCACAGAGTACTAGGAATGTCACGATTTAGTGAGAAGAAACCATTATTACTTGTGAAGTCTAAAGACAAACAGCATTTTAGCACATTTAACGGTCCTGTCTCCTCGTCAGTATCTCAGCACATAGAGGCTTCAGTCATGTCTCTAACTGCACAATATGAATATGGATGAGAGCTTTTGAATAGTCAGACGACGAATGTCAAGAATTGATTAAATCAGTTCATTCAAGCTCATCTCTCTCTTTCTCAAGCCAATGGAAACGTGGCTAATTTTATAATTGAGCGAAGTAAAAGCATACTCTGAGACTAATGGCAACATGGTGGTGAAAAAAAAATCTTTTTGAATTAAAATAACCTTGTACATTCAAGCATCGATAACAGTAACTTGGTTCAGCTAGATGGATTCCTCTTGCAATATTCATTGAAATCTTCAACCCCCCAACTTGAAACAGAACCCCATACTGGTCCTTCCCCCCATCTTCGTGACCCAGTGGCGGACCTTTAACGGCCCCAATCACTTGCAGCAGAGGAGTGTGGGGCACATAAGACAACAATACATCACGCAGTCTGAATCAATACACAACAATGATGGCAGCTTCCGTGGATGTGCGGTCTCCAACACCTACCATCTTGTTTAGTTAGAAATACAGCGAGTAAATTACTTTTTGATAGAACGTTACTGCTTGATTGGTTAAGCCAACAAACTAAGGTAGGCATTGTTTGACAAAGTCACCCAATCGGCTTTAGAGTATTTCATTTAAAACGTCAACACATATTTTGTCCTAAAGATGCACCAAACCAGTTTATATAAATTCTAATTTGATACGAAATTTTGATACTACAACTGGCATCATATTTGTGACTGATAAAAATACTGTGTCTAAGCCACATGAGCGTCCTACCTTCTTACTGCGCACATATCCTTGCCAGTCCCATTGATGTGTAACCTCTGGCGATCACAGGGATTGTTTGATCAGTTGTGCCTAAATTAGCGGTTACTCACTTGGACAGAACGCTTTTATTCTTTGCTGCAGCTTCTGCCACGAACAAACGAAAACTGAGCGTGTCATTCTCAGAAGGGCTTACTCTGTTTGTAATTTGCCGGAAAGTTCTGGTTGCTGAAAAGCTTCTCGCTTGGTCACTGTGGTTAATTAGGTAAGCGTAAGCCTCAGTTATAATGTTTTTTATTGTATTTGTATTTGTAATTATCTTGTGCAGAGGTGGCATTTTCACCAGGGCGCTTTTGTATGAGAATTTGAATCTGATTTATCTCTGAATATTAAACCATTAAAATCTTCGCACTCTTAATATTAATTCAAGCAATTACTCGATCCAGCACAATTGGACAAAGATCGATGACCGAGCCATAGTTGGAGTCGCGCAATCCTAAGTTTTGGTCACCTTAAACATAGACTGGGCGATCTGCGGAAAAACAAAATATAATCACCATTTGTTCCCTCATATTGATCGGATCTCGATTTTTCGATTGATTTTTGTTTTAATCTTTTCAAAAACAGAAAAAAAAATGGCTTTATGACATAAACAAACCAAAAACTGTTGTGAGCCCACTACACATGAGTAACTAATCAGCAAGTTTGTTAATCAAAATTATTTTAACACGTGAATTAGCCCCAGAAAAAATAAAGGTTTTTCAACTTTTATTGTATAATGAATATGCCTGGGGTCAACTTTTTATCTTCGGTATAAAAACTGGTGGAGAAACCACAATTCATAGTGATTTTTATTTTATTTTCTTTGTCTTGCAGTAATATCGAAACAGGATAATTTATAATTGGTGATCTAATCAAGGACAGAACAGAACCATGTTTTTTTGTGTTGATTGTTTTTTATTAGAGTATTAAATCACACAACAGAGTTCATTGTCAATTACTAAAGTGAAAACCCAAGATGAATCACATATGAGGAAGAAAATGCTCCTTACTAACTTCAGGTCACCAGCATTCGACCATCTTATGTAAACCTCTTTCATGCCAGCACATTCCTCCGTGCCTTTCCTATGACATCAATACATAACATTAAACACAATTGGCACATCTGTACAGAATAATCCCTCCATGGCCCAGCTGCTCAGCCTGTCAGGTCCCGTCCATCACGCGCCCGGTATGTGGGTGCTACAGGCCCACTGCTGTCCTAAACCCTGACAGGTAAATGAATAGAGTGACTTTATTTAGCTGCTGACATGCATGCCCTTAATGTATCTAATTCCTTAGCTAACCGCTTGTTCGTTTTGATAGGCAGTCGGTACTTTATGCATTAATTTCAGCTCTTGGTCAGCGTTTAACTTTGCCAAACTAGACCCAGCTTGTACGGCTAATGAACACGGAAATTTGCAAGTGTTCAAAACAAAAAACGTTGTGTGGGAAAATAAAAAAAGGATTTGGTGCCGTGAGCTGTTGTTCTAGCAACAATATGATAGAAAGACGCGAAGTAAGCAAAGCACACAGTGTTGTTTTTAGTGTTACATACTCGATGAGAGAAACAATGGTAAAGGTTTTTTGTTTGTTTTTTTTAATAGAATTTTTTCCATCTTCCAGTCACTCAAAAGCATTTTACAATCAAGGTTCTACTCATCCACAGTGCACACAAACCCACATAATACAAGGTGGGTTAAGTGACTTGCCTAAGGACACAATCGTAATCTGCCTGGTTCCATTAGTCTTCCATCCAAGTTTCAAAACCATGCGCCCTATCTCTGCTTGAACACTTCTAAGATCAAACGAGCATCAGGCCAAATACTACAGAATTCTAAACTACATGATATTCAGCTTTTTTCCCATTTTAACGATAATTGAGAAGGAATTTGAATCCTAATTCTTATGAACCACCACATTTAAGGCAATACCTAACCACCACGGTGTTGACTATTGATACAAGAGTTTTGCTTAAATTTGACAATGAATGACTATAAATTTAATTTAACCAATCTAGCCAAGAAATTTAAGGGCCCCGAAAAAATTGTCCAAGGGCTGCATTTGGTCCCCGGGCTGGAGATTTGAACAATGCCTGTGTAGTAGAGAGTGTCACAGTGAGAGAGTGCGAGAGAGTGAGTGTGCATTATAGCGAGCCACTTCAGATTATCTGCTCATTTGTGAGAGAGTGCGAGCGAGAACACGGCCGTGCACAGTGTGTGAGCGCGAACAACCAGAGCCTATATCTATCTATGTTTTCAGGAGTGGACGGGATGAAGTAATAATACTGGATCGCTCGAACCGACTCGATTGCAGAAATGACAACAGGAAGTACCGCTCCTGACATCAAAACAAAACAAATTCCTGCTGATGTACGTGTTTTGGATGCTTTTGAAATTGTTTTTAGGCAGATATATAGAGGGGTATATTCTATTATGAAAGACAACGATAGCAGAGAGGTGTGAGTGTGACACGCATCCCAGCCTACATGACATTGGATACAACATTTACGACTCTTGTTGCCGGGGATTGGTCTTACAGAAGATCTCGCTACGGCACTGTGTAAGACTTGCAGAGCGCAAATTTTAAATCTATCAGCTCAATAAGTCCACACAACATATAATACTCACTATTATTCATTATAGCAAACAATGAATACTTAAACGAGAGCTACTGTTAAAACCCAATCCACATCATAGTGTAGATACATATACTTATTTGAACACTGTTTTATTACGGGCCGAATGCTATAAATATTGGGACCTTCATTCACGAACGACGTTCTAAACGCAACAAATTTGTTCTTAAAGGGCTGTTGAACGAACATTTTTGGCCAAATTCCACAAAATCTGTCTTAACGGAAAGTTCGTCCTGTTACGAACAACAATCCACGAACACTGAGGAGCACTCGTAAAATCTGCTGTTTCCACGATTTTAATTTCTCCATAGAATTCAGTCAAAAATTTTTAATCCTACATGACTGTAGGTTATGTATTTTATTATAATTATTATATGTAAAAAATTTTAGAAACAAAAAAAGTCATCACTCATGCTTAAAAATGACTCCTTTAATAACCTGCAGCAGCCTGTCCCAGCCTCAGAGCCTCTGTGATCTAACCCCCACAGAACTCAGGACACCTGTGTCCCCCCAGGACCAGAGCGCACGCTGACCCCTCCACACGCTCGTATCCTACCGCGACGTGAAACGCGATATAAAACGGCACAGCCCAGCGTTTATTTCAATACATTTGTGATTAGGGGTTATGGCGCATTATATCGGTATT
Source organism: Mugilogobius chulae (assembly GCA_038363315.1). Taxonomy (NCBI): domain Eukaryota; kingdom Metazoa; phylum Chordata; class Actinopteri; order Gobiiformes; family Gobiidae; genus Mugilogobius; species Mugilogobius chulae. The sequence continues at coordinate 4,284 of JBBPFD010000119.1, forward strand.
GATATCGGTATCGGCCGAATATCCACGATATTTCGACGATGATATCGGTATCGGTCCGATATCGAATCGCACGGGCCGATATTTGCGCCGTGATATTTTTAGGGGAGTTCTCCAGTCTCTCTGTGAACGCAGCCTCATCTGATATACCCAGCCTATTCAATTAGACTACTTCATTTTTTATGAACTAAGCACAAGTCAACAACATAATAATCTATCACAAACATTATCATATCATAATAACAAATTAAAATCCACAAAATATTTTTTATGTCGAATAATTATATTTGTTTGTAGTTTTGATCTTGTGAGTTGTGCTGTGGATTTAAAGCAGAAAGCAAATCAACTTCAGCAGGTAGAGCTCCCCCTACAGTTCTCTTCGTAAATACCAGCATCAGACCTACAAACACTTTTTCCTTTTGTAATTTTTTTGTATCAATTATAATTATTTCAAATAAGGCAAAAGAAAAGTATATGTAAAAATATTTCACACGTCAAATGTAAAAAAATAAAAGAGCCAGTGTTTATCAGAAGAGCTGTCAAATTATAAGTGCAGTTTTCCAGCGAGGAGGGCCAGCAGAGACTGCAGATTTGCTTAAAAATGTGAAGACATAATACATTGTAACCATCACACAAACTAACAAAGCATATTAACATTAACAGTACACAAAGCCAAAATGTCCCTTAGATCTGTTTAAAATATACATATCCGGGTATCGCAGTTATCGGTTATCGGCCAGAGCAGAGCCAATTATCGGTTATCCTGGTATCGGCCCCAAAATTTCATATCGGCCCATCCCTATTTTGATGTGAATCTGTTCCTCTGAGTGTGTTCATGTGAGTTTGGACATTTTTTAAAGACGCTACGTGTTTAATCAGCGAAAGCGCTGCTTCCTTTCTTCCTCCTCTGCAGCAGCGCTTCCTTCTCCCAGCGCCAGCTCCAGCAGAAATCTTGTGAATGACGCACGTGTCCGGCCCCTCATTTTGCCAGTATAAGGAAATATGCATTATTCATTTACTGAAATAACCGTTCGTAGCTATCAGGTTTGGTTGAACTTTGGCGTAAAGGCCTTTACGTGAAGGAAGTTCCTGGCTCGTTAAACTCGTCGTGAATCACACGTAGAGTTTCGCAGCGCTTCTTAAAGTGAAAGTTCCACACACATGATATTACGAGATGTTTCCATGAATGAACGCCATACTGCACGCTAGATGTCAGCATGGTAGATAGCGCAAAATACATTGGAAAGTCTCCCCCTGGTGCAAATGGACAATACCGGACCACACTTTTTTTTTTTTTTTTCTTACACAGTGCCCATTTAAGCACAAATATGGTAGGCTGCACATCCAATGAGATTGATGTATGAAAACATAATCATGTCACGTACCTGATATCTATCTGGTTTTATAGCATAATATATCTCTATCTGAGTCAGAGTTCTATCTTACATTGGCAGAGGAATGCACATAGGGAGGAAAAATTCTACTTGTTTTTTCCCTAATACTCCCAGGCTGGCAGAAATGCTCAAACGAGCCATAAGAACTTCAGAGTAAAGACTATTTGGTACGTCGAGTGAGCAACACTGTATCACACCTGTTGTGTATAAGAAGTCAGCCATAATATGAACACAATGAGACCTTATCAGCTCGTATCGAGAAACAGACTTATACCATGAACTAAGGACTCCTAAAGAAAGGGAATTTCAAGTCTGACTGACAGTTTAGGCGACATATCAGAATGAACAGTGATGCGGTCATAATCACAACAAACATGATTTGCTCCTGCTCACATGGAATAAAAAAACTCATAAGTTGAAAACCACAATTGGAAATAATATCCATATCATGAAAATGCAATGCTGGAACCTCACCACTATATCTAACTCTATATATCTAACACCACTGTCACTGTGGCCAATTACGCCTCCAGAACACACACTTATCCTTATGAAAAGTATATAAGATTTTGTATTTTCTTAAAGAATTCGTGATGCAATAACAAATCTAACATATACAAACTAATGTATTTCTATCATACGATGATAACCCATATATGTATATATACACACTACCAAACTTCTCATATTGTTTTTTATTATGGAAAATATAATGAACTTATACATGCTTTTTAAAGATTTGCCAAACAGTTTTGAGTAAGGACAACTTTGTCAGAACCCTCTCTATCTATATAGAGAAGTATCTAAAGCAATGTTCTCCGACCGGTTATATGGCGGCGAGAGTGAGAGAGTGCGTGTATACCATGGTTTACCAATCTCAAATTGTTGTTGGATCCTTGTTGTTGACAGAAAATAAGGGGTACTCTCTGTTGTTTCTGTCTTCTTGTTGCAGTATGACACATTATCGGTCATATTTTACTCGATAAGTCACACACTGTGTTTGTTTTTTAAAATCGCAACTACAGGGCTGCAGTTGATCAATGAGTCTGCGGTCTATTAACAAAATCTTTTAACTTCCTGCTTGTGCCAGCCGCCCCATGAGTTACACCCAGCGTCAAGCCTGCTGTCCTTCTCTGCGGCTGCTGTGTTGTAGTCTTGAGGACCTTGGCCTCACCTCTTAAATTAGCCCCTCAGACACACAGACCACTGCCTCGCTGCTCCTCCAGCGTGCGTGGGCCGGAGATCCCTAAAATTAACACTATAGCGCAGAGCTCTTGTCCCAGCCCCATAGCCTTTCATCCGGATCCAAATGGACCAAACTGTGTTGCTCCGCTCAGCTGTTCACAATGTGGTGTTGGCTTTAACCACGCAAACTTTTCCCTCGGGCTGCGCTGTCAGGGATTCCACAACTCTGACTTTTACGCTCTCGGGACTGCCAAGAATCTAAGGCACAGTTTTATTCAAGCATCTTGCTCCACGTGTACAAATAGCTCTAAAAGAGCGAGAGTAAAAACATGGACAGACAGGACAAAGTCCAAGACATTTGAGAAGTGTTATATATTTGGTTGTGTAAATAAACTGTGCATAGTATGTGGCGATTTTTCCAACTTAAATCTACCAAGCTAATAATTGGGCATAGAAAATACATTGACAGGTCACGAACATCAGTTTTGCCAGTTTATAAGAAGAGTCATAGCAGCCATTCATTTTCGGGGCATGCTGGCCTGAACTAGAAGTGAACAGTAGTGTTGGAAATCCTAGTGCGTGAGCATGGAAAGCGAAAACTTTTTAACCTTTTTCAACACGTTTGCAAAGTGTAGGGTAAGCCTATACGTGAGAGCGAAATTAATTCAAATAACAGTCACAATCAAGTTTAATGGAGGGTTGGTTTGATACAAGTTGTCTGAGGGTGATTTGAAAAAACAAGTAAACAGAAAGTTAGAAAGACGTTATGAAACACATGCAATCTATCTATATTATCTGCCGAATACATGCTAGCTTCGTAGCTTTCTGTAAATTTCAGACTCCACTGTTCGCAGCAGGAAAGAAAATCCCTCTAGAAAGCATTTTTCTCAATGCAAAGCACAAAACTCTCGTGTTCAGCAGAAAAAGCATCATATCGTTATCTAGTGAGCATCTGTCATTTGTGTAATAACTCTAGAAATTTTACCCCATATCGTGTGCGAGTGAATCATAAACTTTTTTCCGTTTCAAAGTTTTAGTTTCGTATAAATTGGCTTTTATAAAGCTGCCTTGCTCTGTAACTCCTGCACGAATTCGGTTCAGACAGACAGTTCCAGGGCTCCTGCTATATGTCGGCTTCATTCGGGATCCCACTCGGCTCCTGTATATAGTATCTTCATTCCCTCTCTATGCACAAGGAATCAAAGACAAAACTGCACATATTCCTATAGCCTGTAGACACCAAGCGTGTGAGGGGGGGTTAGCATCAGTACCACCCAGACCACCTAATCAGTTTTACTCACCTTTAAACGGTTGTGGGGATTTTGAATCAAAAGATTTTTTGACTGGAAATTCGGCAGAACTTTGAGGCAGAATATTATAAAATATAAAAAGTTTCCTTTCAAATTGACTTTTAAATATTATTACTATAAAGGTGCATTTAATTATTTTTTTTCTTTTGAAACGACTCAACGAAAACTGAATCGAAAAATTGAGATCCATCAGAAACAAAAAAAAAAAAAAAAATCCGGATTTATTTCTTTTTTTCCTTACCCCATCCTTCTCTCAATACTTTTTTTATGAGTGAACCTGCTCATTGACTATCTTGAACATAAACTTTTAAACCTCTTATGAAGAAGTCGGTAATTACTCACATTCGTTAAAGAACTCGCCACACCAGCATGCATAAGTCAACGTATTAAAAACACCGCCTTTTCAAAGGCTACACCGCACCGAATATGTCACATCTACGAGAAGTCAAAGTGTATTTACCGCCAAAAGTCAGATCAGCAACAATAGTATGGTAACTGATCAACATAACTACACCTGTGCATTCAATAGCAAATGTGAAGTCTACTACCTTACAAGACTATTACAAAAATCTAGTTTCGCGCCAGGAGACCCAGCGGCAGCCTACATCACAGCCCAACAATTATGTGAGCTCGAGACCAAAGGTAACAGATGCCCCAAACCCAAAACCAAAACAAACAATAGCAGCAACTTATTTTATCAGAATTAATGATACTGTTTTCGGAAAACCTCTGACAGTTCATTTTACAAAAAACTTGATCTTCTCTGCATTCTGCTAGTCTTGACGCTACAACCAACTAGCTTCAAAATCGGGACCATGACTTCTGTCTAGTTTTTGCGATGGCTTACATATACCTGCTTAAAAGTTCCAGTTTATAACAATATCTCATACCTCTACATTGTTCTGCTCACTTATGTACATCCTTAAGCAATCTCTGAGCCATCAATGTTCATCACAATGTGTTTAAGGCTTTCCCTGCTGTAGAAGTGAGACATGACCGGCTTATGCCATCGGAGCGATATATTGTCTACGAATGTTTAGTATCATTTTCCCCACACCACGCCTATTCCTAACATACCAAGCACCAAGGCGAAGTGACGCCTCTGAGCGAAGACAGAAGTGACCAAAGCTAGTAGGTAATAAACATCTCTTAACTTGAGATGTCATAAGCACCTCTAGGCGCTATGACCGTTGGTAAATTTATTACCTCGCCCCTAACTTTCCTGTCAAGCTTATCTCACATGTCGAAATATCATCAAATATTACTCATACTGATACGATCGGCCCAGCACCCACAGATTTAAAGTAAAATTATAAAGATACATAAATAGGCCGCACTTCGTTAATAACATGTTCATCTATGACATATATCAGTCGTGCTTGTAATTTGCCGACCATCCCTATACTATACGTGAAGCTCTCTATATCTATTTTAATACCCTAGCGCAGACAACGAAGAGCCCGTCATGACTCGAATGTTGCAATCTTCGTAATTACACTCACACACACCCACCTTTCCTAGACAAAAAAAAACGAAAGTTGTTTTGTTAATAACCTCTCACTGTGGTTGCACCTACACAAAGCCTTCTCTCTTAGAGTCCTGAAATTCACGCGATTCCACCATGATCTCATACTTAGTTCATCGGAACTGATGTGTGCTTCACACTACTGTGCGCATCGTACGTCTGGCTTAGAACCTGAGCGTAGACGTGAACGTGCACCACCAGCACTGCTAATGCGCAGAGAGAGTAATATACACTGCTATTGCCACCCTCACGTACTCACATAATGCTATGGTGCTATTTCCTATCCTGCGCACCTTTCATTTCCGTGGTGCATCACTAGGTTTCTCACACCACCGAGAGAGCGCATCACAATCATGACTAAAGCATTCTACCTTCTCTCTCTCTCCTCTCTCTGTCTCTGTCTCTCTCTGTCCAGCAACAGTACGAGATTCACCAGCTATCTATCTTCTTTGCCATATGTGCGTGACCATATCACTACCTTCCACTAGTGCTCAACTAGAACCCCCCTATACACAATTTTCGACGAGGCAAGTGTATCAAAGACAGCTCACAGTCTTCCGATCCATAGCTCTTCCTCCACTCGCACTGAGCGATACATTACTATATGTCTCGTCCAACCTAATATCAGAGACACCACGCATAGCTGTCATATCTCTCCACCCAACCTACACAGCCTCGAAGCTCTCCCATGGAACACTGCATGCTGTAATAAAGACCTGCCTATTGTTGATGCTGGAAATTACCATGTCACTGTCTGCGAGCTACACTGTGGACACGACTACAGCGACATCTATCTATATAATCTCTATCTATATATCTATATATTCGGAAGACGATCGTGTCATGCATTAACAGTCCACCTACGCGATATCTAAACGTCCTATATCGAATCTAAATGTTAATGTGCACATAAATGTTAACAATATTAGCGAGAGCGAGATGTGAGACTCCGAGCGAATCACAATATCTCTACCTCACCCACGCTGAAGAAAACAGGTGCACACGAAGCCCGTATCGCAATATATATAAATGAAAAGCACAGGGCTGAGAAGTGTTATTTTTTGCCATTATGTATTCTTTGACTTTAACTAGATGGAAAATACTTCTGTAAAAGGCACAGATTATTACAATAGTGGTTTGTGATGATTGTGTTCAACAATATAAACAAACAATATATCTTCTATTTTAATTAATGGAAGAAATGGACAATGATACCCAACATAAGACCCAGTAAAACAATCTGTTGACAGCACTACACTCCAGATAAAGTAGGGCTGTACCTCGACTATATCGCTTTCAGTGATGTCATCCACTCGTTTGTAAGGCGAATGACTCAACAAAGGAAGACCGCTTCTTAGCCATAACCGGTACTATTGCCAATACATCAAGAACCTACACCCGCTAACCAATATGCTATCTTCTAACTCGACGGCACGACCAGAACAGAGAATCCAGAAGCGTTAACGAAACCAATAGACATAATCGCTTATCACATTCTGGGTTCCTTCGTTTTCCGGAAGGTAATAAAGTACGCGCCATTGTTAATATACACCATGATATATCTATAAAATTCAAATAGTAAGACATATCCAATATCATATATAAACGTCATACATCTTCGAACGGTGCCTCGTCCCTCTATCACCATAGTTCTATCTTATATACTCTCACTCACACTGATTTCTACCCTGTGGGAGTGAATATCGCCACCACATAGACGAGAACTAGTAGTTCGCTTGTCAACAACTGTCTTGAGAGACTATCTCTAACTGAGAGAGCGACTTATATGCCGGAATCGTAGCCACGCGATCTATATATGTTTCCCAAATATATATTCCTATAGCTATACTAGACGCAATCATATCTCCCATTACGATCTGCTATACATCACTATACAACCCACATTTTACCATGATAGAGCTCAGAGAAGACCTATCACAAGCTGCACACCTTATTAGACAATTGTGGTGCATCATCTATATATCAACATCGCATGAATATCTTTTCTATGACTATATATACAATCGCGCTTGGATCTGATCACAGCGTGAGAGCGGTGCACTGTCTCATCCACACTACAAGTCTAACAACCATTTATATAGCATCAGTGTGTATCTCACTACTATAGATAAGCCTTAATGCGGCACTTTACAATGGCGTAATTACTTCCGGAACCAGAGCGGTCTTTCCTTATCTGCACAATTAATTTTTTCTTAAAACCACTACCGCGCTTCCTCGAATCGTCTCGACTCAATAGTGACAATTATCCGGCACTTATATCCGCCAAACGGCATCGTACATTATAATACACGGCATATGTACCAGGCGATGGCGACATCAGGCATTAAACGGTTGTTACCTGATAATCGTGCTACATCCCATCCAAATTTCCTCTCGTTAATCTCGGAATATCACAACGGGGTCCATAACTCTTTCGTTCTATATGTGTACATCACATCCTTCATCTCGATTCGACCCGGTGCTTCCCTCTACCCAACAGTAACACTATACTACTATTGGTGTGATTAGTAGCGATACTCCTATCATACAATATATAAATATCATAAACAGTATATAAGCATCCTCTCTATCTATCCACACCTACATCCAAGCAGACTATACTAACATATATATATAAACAACACACCACGACTACATCACATTAACCCTAACTTTAGCCATTTCTCTTCTAGCAATTCCTCAAAAACTCCTCAAAATAACCCCAAGTTAATGTTACACGCCGCTTTCCTATCTTGATCTTTTAACATTTATGTGCAACAATTAACATTTATAAACTTGTTATCTCCTCCATTTTTCTCTGACAGCCTGAATTTGATTGACAGGTGGGTCCCATTGTCAGGTCCCGAGCATGTGTCACCACCAGTGTAGCTCCGCAGACAGTGACATGGTAATTTCCAGCATCAACAACATAGGCAGGCTTTATTCACAGAAATGCAGTGTCCATCTGTGTGCAAATGTGTGGCTTTGAGCAGTCGGACAGCATATTATTAAAACATAATCATAGACTGGCACCTCTTGGCTCTGACATTGTTTTGACGGGCTGTTCAGAGGCAGTGTGAACAGAGGTGGGTCCGACTGTCTTTTCTGGACAGAGAGAGACAGAGACAGAGAGAGAGAGAGAGAGAGAAGGTAGATGCTAGTCATGATTGTCTCAAGCTCTGCTATAACCAAACACACAAATGAAGAAAGAAAAAAAAAACTCTTTTCTGGTGGTGGAGCTGAAAATTTCCTCATGGTGCCCTCATTTTGTACATAACGCGACCACATAAACAATTTCAATGCAAAACCTACCGTAATTTCTGGATTATAAACCGCTACTTTTTTCACGAGCTTTAAACTATGCGGCTTATACGACAATGCAGCAAAATTACAGATTTTCATAGACTTGCTATTAACAAGTGCGGCCTATTTATGTACTTTATAATTTTACTTAAATCTAGTGGGTGCGGCTTTATTATATTCAGGTGCGCTAAATAGGCAGAAATTACAGTATGTAGAGGTGCTTTGACATCTCAGTAAGAGATGTTTTATTACCTGACTAGTTTGGTCACTTCTGTCTTCGTCAGAGGCGTCACACATCGCCTTGGTGCTGTTGTTTCCAGGCGTGTTTGTTGTAGTCCGCAATGTCCTGACCACATCTAATAATGTCCCGATAGCATACCGGCATGTCTCACTCCTACAGCAGGGAAAAGCTTAAACACATTGTGAATGAACAATTTGGAGGCTCAGAGATTGCATTAGATAAGTGAGCAGAACATGTAGGTATAATATCTTTAAACTGGAACTTTTAACAGGATATGTAAGCCATCGCAAAAAAGACAGAACGTCATGACAGATGTTTGAAGCTAGTTGGTTGTAGCGTCAAGACAGCAGATGCAGAGAAATCAAGTTTTTGTAAAATACACTTGCAGAGTTTTCCAAAACAGTTCATAATTCTGTAAAATAAGCTGCTATTGTTTGTTTTGGTTTGTTTGGGCACTGTACCTTTGGTCTCTGCTCACATAATGTTGGCTGTGATTGGTCCGCTGGGTCCTGGCCAAATTGATTTTGTAATAGCTTGTAAACTCACATTTGCTATTAGAAGCACAGTGTAGTTAGTGACAGTTACCATTATTGTGCTGATCTGAACTGTTGCGGTAAATCTAACTTTGACTTCTCTAGATGTGACATATTCGGTGCGGTGTAGCCTTTGAAGGGGTGTTTTTAATCGTTACTGACTTCTTCATCAAAGAGTTTAAAAGTTTTATGTTCAAAGTCAATGAGCAGGTTTCAACTCAAAAAAAGTATTGAGAGAAGGATGGGGTAAGAAGAAAATCCGGATTTTTTTTTTTTTTTTTGTTCTGATGGATCTCATTTTTCGATTCAGTTTCGTTGAGTCGTTTAAAAGAAAAAAAATAATTAAATGACCTTTTAGTAATAATTTTAAAAGTCAATTTGAAAGGAAAACATTTTTATATTTTAATATTCTGCCTCAAAGTTCTGCGAACTTCAGTCAAACAATCTTTTGATTCAAAATCCCCAACCGTTTAAAGGTGAAGTAACTGATTAGGTGGTCTGGTGGTAACTGATGCTTGGTAGTCTACAGGCTATGGAATATGTGCAGTTGTCTTGATTCCTTGTGCAATGAGCGGGATGAGTTTGAGCCGAGTGGATCCGAATGAAGCCGAATGCTCAGGCCTGACTGTTCTGACCAATCAGTGCAGGAGTTACAGAGCAAGCAGCTTAAAAAGCCGTTTTATACGAAACTAAAACCTTTGGAACCGGAAAAAAAGTTTATGATATGAAACTAGGTAAAATTTTTCACAAAATCCGACCGTACATAGATGCTGTTTCTGCTGAACACGAGCAGTTTGTGTTTGCATTGAGAAAAATGCTTTCTAGAGGGATTTTCCTGCTGCAGAACCAGTGGAGCTGATTTACAACAGCTACAAGCTAGCAATGTAATCTCCAGATAATATAATAGATCCATGTTTTTAACGTCTTTCTAACTTTCTGTTACTTTTTCAAATACCGCCACATCAACAACCTCCATTTAAACTTGATTGTGACTTTACTTGAATTAGTTGTCCTAAACCTACACTTTGCCAAACGTGTTGAAAAAGGTAAAAAGTTTCGCTTTCCATGCCTTACCATAGGATTTCCAACACTACTTTCCACTTCAGCAGGCCACGCCCCAAAATGACATGCTGCAGACTCTCTATAAACTGCAAAACTGATGTTCTACCTGTCAATATATTCTATCCCAATTTAGCTGGATTTAGTTGGAAAATGCACATACTATGACATTTTACACACAACCAATATAAACCACCTCAAATGTTGCTTGGACTTGTCTGTCTTGTCATGTTTTTACTCCTCTTTTAGCTATTTTACACGTGAGCAAATGCTTGATAAACTGTGCCCTTAGATTCTTGCAGTCCCGAGAGGCGTCAAAAGTCAGAGTGTGAATCCCTGACAGCGCAGCCCGAGGAAAGTTGCGGGTTAAAGCCAACACCACATTGTGAACAGCTGAGCGGAGCACACAGTTGTCATTGGCTCCGGATGAAAGCTATGTGGCTGGACCAGAGCTCTCCGCTATAGTGTTAATTTTAGGGATCTCCGGCCCACGCACGCTGGAGGAGCACGAGGCAGTGAGCTGTGTGTCTGAGGGGCTAAATTTAAGAGGTGAGGCCAGGTCTCAAGACTCCACACAGCAGCCGCAGAGAAGGACAGCAGGCTGACGCTGGGTGTAACCATGGGCGCGCTGGCACAAGCAGGAAGTTAAAGATTTGTAATAGACCAGACTCTTTCACTGCCAGCCCTGTTCTTGATTAAAAAAAAACCTGGAATGATAACTTGTACTTCAAAAATGACCTTAATCAACATACTGCAAAGAAGACAGAAACAACAAAGTACCTTATTTCTGTCAACAACAAGGATCCAACACAATTTAATTGGTAAACATTGACATAACAGATCTAATTGCATTCACAAAACCGGTCAGAAAACATTGCATTTAGATACTTCTCTGCAAGTCTAGTCCAGAGAGGTCCTCTGACAAAGTGTCTTACTCAAAAACTGTTTGGCAAATACCATAAAAGCAGAAGTATAAGTTCATTATATTTTCCATAATAAAAACATATGAGAAGTTTGGTAAATTATTGGCAGATATAACATATATGGGTTTCATGTATGACTAGAAATACATTAATTTGTTCAAATCTGTGTATGTTGTTTTTCCCTCATATAAAAACAACATAGAATTCTTTAAGAACATACAAAAATCTTATATACTTTCATAAGTCTTTTCCATATGGAGGCTATGGCCACAGTGACGGAAGTTTTCGTCATTGTCAGGGAAAGAGTTGAGATGTTGTTTAAATAAAGGTTCCAGCATTGCATTTCTCATGATATGGATATTATTTCCAATTGTGTTTCACTTATGAGTTTTCGTTTTTTAATTGGTCCATAAGTGAGCAGAGCAATCATGTTTGTTTTGATTATGAACGCATCACTTCATTCTCTGATTGTTGCCTAAACTGTCAGTCAGACCTTGAAATTCCCTTTACCTTTAGGAGTCTTAGTTGGTCAGTCTGTTCTCATACCAGCTGATAAGGTCTCATTGTGTCATATTATGGCTGACTTCTTATCAACACATACTCAAAATAGTCCTTTTAATCTGAAGTTCTTATGGCTAGTTTGAGCATTTCTGCAGCATTAGTATATCAGGAAAAAACAAGTAGATTTTTCCCCCTATGTCATTTCCTCTGCACAATGTAGATAGAACTCTGACTCAACACATGGTTGTCATGTCTGCTTTTATAAGTTCTAATGCAAAAATGTTACTGTACGTAAATAGATATGTTTAATACATCAATCTCATTGGATGTGCAGCCTACCATATTTGTGCTTAAATGGGCACTGTGTAAGAAAAAAAAAAAAAAAAGTGATCCAAGTATTGTCCACTTTTGAACACCAGGGGGAGCATTTCCAATGTATTTTGCCTATCTACCATGCTGACATCTAGCGTCAATGGGCCTCATTCATGAAAATCTTCGTAAAATCTGTGCGTAACTTTCACTTTAAGAAGCTGCTGCGAAAACTCTACGTGTGATTCACGACGAGTTCGTAACGAGCCAAATTCCTTCCTAACAGCCTTTACGCCAAATTCACCAAACCATAGCTACGAACGGTTATTTACATAAAAATGAATAATGCATATTTCCTTATATGGCAAAATGGGCCGGACACAGTGCGTCATTCACAAGATTTCTGCTGGAGCTGGAGCTGGGAGAAGGAAGCGCTGCTGCAGAGGAGGAAGAAAGGAAGCAGCGCTTTCGCTGATTAAAAACGTCAGCGTCTTTAAAAAATGTCCAAACTCACATGAACACACTCAGAGGAAACAGATTCACATCACAAATAGGGATGGGCCGATATGAAATTTTGGGGCCGATACCGATAACCGATAATTGGCCCTCTGCTCTGGCCGATAACCGATAACTGCCGATACCGATATGTATATTTTAAAACAGATCTAAGGGACATTTTGGCTTTGTTAAATGTCTTTGTTAGTTTGTGTGATGGTTACAAATGTATTTTCTTCACATTTTAAGCAAACATCTGCTCTCTGCTGCCTCCTGCTGGAAAACCTGCACTTATAATTTGACAGCTCTTCTGATAAACACTGGCTCTTTTATTTTTACATTTGACAGTGTGAAATATTTTTAATATACTTTTCTTTGCCTTATTTGAAATAATTATAAATTGATACAAAAAAATTACAAAAGGAAAAAAGTTCAGTTGTAGGTCTGATGCTGGTATTTACAGAAGAGAACTGTAGGGGGAGCTCTACTGCTGAAGTTGCTTGGTTCTGCTTTAAAATCCACAGCACAACTCACAAGATCAAAAACTTACAAACAAATATAATTATCTGACATAAAAAAAATATTTTGTGGATTTATTATGTAAATATAATGACTAATTTTAGCTTAATTGTTTGTTTATGTTTACTTTGTTTTCTTTAGTCTGTTCAAAATTGCAAATATGAAGTTTTTAGGTCAAATTGAGGCTGGTATATGCCACAGAGAGACTGGAGAACCTCCCCTAAAAATATCGGCGCCAAATATCGGCCGTCGATTCGATATCGGACCGATACCGATATCTCGAAATATCGTGGATATCGGCCGATACCGATATCAATACCGATATATCGCCCATCCCTAATCACAAATGTATTGAAATAACGCTGGGCTGTTGCCGTTTATATCGCGTTTCACGTCGCGGTAGAAACGAGCGTGTGGAGGGGTCAGCGTGCGCTCTGGTCCTGGGGGACACAGGGTCCTGAGTCCTGTGGGGTTAGATCACAGAGGCTCTGAGGCTGGGACAGGCTGCTGCAGGTTTATTAAAGGAGTCATTTTAAGCATGAGTGATGACTTTTTTGTTTCTAAAATTATTTTACATATAATAATTTATAAAAATACATAACCTACAGTCATGTAGGAATTAAAATTTTTGACTGAATTCTATAAGAAATAAAATCTGAAACAGCAGATTTTACGAGTGCTCCTCAGTGTTCGTAGGATTTGTTCGTACAGACGAACATTTCCCGTTAAGAACAAATTTGTGAATGCCAAAAATGTTCGTAAACAGCCCTTAAGAACAAATTTGTTCGTAAGAACGTGTCGTGAATGAGGCCCAATATTCACATTCCGGCCCGTAATAAAACATTTCAAATAAGTATAATTGTATCACAATTGATGTGGATTGGTTAACAGTGCTCTCTTAAGTATTCATGTTGTAAAGAATAAATATGATTTAAATGTTTGTGGACTATAAGTGATAATTAAAATTCCTCTCAATCTTACACAGTGCCCCTTTAACCAATCCCGGCAACAAATCGTAATGTTGTATCCAATGTCCGTGTGGGATAGAAGTGTCACACACACCTCTCTGCTCTTCTTTCATAAAGAATATACTCTATATTTCTGCTAAAACAGATTAAAAAGCATCAGAAACACGTACATCAGCAGGAACTTTGTTTTGTTTGATTCAGGCGGTACTTCCTGTTGTCATTTCTACCAATCCCCCTCAACACCCCCCCACTGCTGCAATGTGATTGGGCTGGTCACCGCTGTGTCGGACTCCAAACCAGTCCGGCTGCTGGAAGGCCAGATGGATTATCTCATATTTGTGAATTTACAAATATTGCAAGATAATCTGAGTGGCCAGGTTCCCTAGTCACAATCATTTCGATTTACTGTGACAACTCTCAACATACAACAGGCATGTTCAAACTCCAGCCCGGGGACCAAATGCAGCCCTTGGACAATTTTTTCGGCCCTTAAATTTCTGGCTAGATTGGTTAAATTACAAAATTTATAGTCTTCATTGTCAAATTTAAGCAACTCTTGTATCATAGTCAAAAGCTGATGTTAAATGTTTATTGCCTTAAATGTGGTGGTTCAATAAAATTAGGTCAAATTCACTTCTCAATATACGTTTCAAAATGTGGCCCACTGAAAAAAGTTTGGACACCCCTGACATACAGTATTATTCTGTAGTATTTGGCCTGATCTCGTTTGATCTCAGAAAGCAGGATAGGGCCTGGTTTGAAATTGGATGGAAGACTAATGGAACCAGCAGATTACCATTGTGTCCTTAGGCAAAGTCACTTAACCCACCTTGTATTAGTGTTTGTGTGCACTGTGTGAGTAGAACCTTGATTGTAAAATGCTTTGAGTGACTGGAAAGATGGAAAAATGCTATTAAAAAAAACAAACAAAAACCTTTACCATGTATTCTCCATCAGTATGTAACACAAAATCACAAACTGTGCCTTGCTTACTTCGCGTCTTCTTCATATTTTGCTAGAACAACAGCTCACCCACCAAACCTTTTTTTATTTTCCACCACAACTTTTGTTTTGACACTGCAAATTCCGTGTTCATTAGCCGTACAAGCTGGTCTAGTTTGGCAAAGTTAAACGCTGACCAGGCTGAATTAATGCAAAGTACCGACTGCCTATCAAAACGAACAAGCGTTAGCACGGAATTAGATAATTAGGCACATGTCAGCAGCTAATAAAGCACTCCTATTCATTTACCTGTCAGGGTTTAGGACAGCAGTGGCACTGTAGCACCCACATACCGCGCGCTGTGGACGGACTGACAGGCTGACAGCTGGGCCCATGGAGGGATTATTCTGTACAATGTGCCAATGTTTATTTAGTATTATGTCAATAGGAAAGGCAGGAGGAATGTGCTGGCATGAAGAGGTTACATAAGATGGTCGACTGGTGACCTGAAGTTAGTAAAGGACATTTCTTCCTTCATATTGATTCATCTTGGGTTTCCATTTAGTATTGACATGAACTTGTGTGTGATTTAATACTTCTAATAAAAAACAATCAAACACAAAAAAACATGGTTCTGTTCTGTCTTGATTAGATCACCATATTATAAATTTACTGTTTCAATTACTGCAAGACAAAAAAATAAAATAAAAAATCACTATGAATTGTGTTTTCACCAGTTTTTACCAAGAAAAAAAGTTGACCCAAGGCACTATTCATACAATAAAAGTTAAAAAACCTTTATTTTTCTGGGCTAATTCACTGTTAAAATATTATTGATTAAAAACTTGCTGATTAGCTTCTCATGTGTAGTGGCTCACAACAGTTTTTGTTTTTTGTTTATGTTCATAAAAGCCATTTTTTCTTCTGTTTTTGAAAAGATTAAACAAAATCAAATCGAAAATCGAGATCGATCAATATGAGGGAACAAATGGTGATTATATTTTTTCCCAGATCGCCCAGGTCTATTTTAAGGTGACAAAACTAGGATGCGCCAATCCAATACTGGACTCGTCATCGATCTTTCTCCAATTGTGCTGGATCGAGTATTGCTTGAATTAATATGTAATAAGATTTTATGGTTTAAATCAGGATAAAAACTCAGATTCAAATTCTCATACAAAAGCGCCCTGGCTGAAAAATGCCACCTGCACAAGAATAATTTACAATACAAATACAAAAAAAAACCATTATAACTGAGCTTCACAGTTACTAATTAAAACAGTGACCAACAGAGAACTTTTCAGCACAAACTTTCCGGCAATACAAACAAATAAGCTCCTTTAGATGCAGCTCATTTTGCAGTTTGTTCCGTGCAGAGCTGCAGCAAAGAATAAAAGCGTTCTGTCAAAGTGATAACCAAATTTAGGCACAACTGATCAACAAATCCTGTGATCGCAGAGGGTACACTCCAATGGGCTCTGTTGCAGATATGTGCGCAGGTACGAAGGTAGACGCTCATGTTTAAACAGTATTTTCAGACACTTGATGCCAGAGTATCAAAATCGGTATCAGAATTATAAAAGCTGGATTGGTGCATCTTTAGACAAAATATTGTGACGTTTAATGAAATACTTAAAGCCGATTGGGTGACTTGTCAAACAATGCCTACCTTAGTTTGTGCTTAACCAATCACAGCAGTACGTTCTATCAAAAAGTAATTACTCTGTATTTCTACTAAAACAGAATCAATAGTAGCAGAGACA
This sequence comes from Mugilogobius chulae, assembly GCA_038363315.1. Classification (NCBI taxonomy): domain Eukaryota; kingdom Metazoa; phylum Chordata; class Actinopteri; order Gobiiformes; family Gobiidae; genus Mugilogobius; species Mugilogobius chulae. The sequence continues at coordinate 21,251 of JBBPFD010000119.1, forward strand.
CGCACATCCACGGGAGCTGCCATCTTGTTGTGTTTGATTCAGACATGCTTGTTGTTGTCTTTGCTAACAACCCCCCACACTCCTCTGCTGCAACGTGATTGGGCCGTTAACCGCCACCATTCGAATGGGGGAAGGACCAGATGGGTTGTCAAGTTGTTGAATTCATGAATATTGCAAGAGAATCCATCTAGCTGACCAAGTTACTGTTATCGATGCTTGAATGTACAAATTTTTTAATCAAAAAGTATTTTTTTTTTCCCATGTTGCCTTGTTGTGCTTTTTCAATATAAATACACCTTTACATTGTTGAGAAAGAGAGAGATGAGCTGAATGAACTGATTAATAATCTTGACATTCGTCGTCTTGATTCCAAAACTCTCATCCATATCATTGGCAGTTAGACATGACTGAACCTCTATCTGCTCGATACAGACAGGAGCAGGACGTTAAATGCTAAATGCTGTTTGTTTTACTTCAACAAGTAAATAATGGTTTCTTCTCACTATAATCGGTGACATTCCTACTACTTGTGATGCAGACACTGTCCCAACTGTCTCATTTCCTTCTCTGTTTGATTCATTTGCTACAAGGCTATCGGTGACTGTAAACGGTTAGCTTTTATGTGTTTCGGTCAATCAGACTTTGTGCTTCCAATTTAGCGTAACTGCTTTGTCAATATTGCAATTCCTGGAAGTAACATATAAAACCTTTCTGACTCAAAATTTCTGGAAACAGAGACTCAATAGAAGTTGATTTATTTTTTTTCACGCTGTAGACTGTAGAGCTGTAATATTCTGTTCATGTAGTAAGTACAAATAGTCAAATCATAAAGTATAATGTGAACATGTTAAAGTTATGTTAAGGTACACTCTCCTCATCTTCTTCCTTCATTATGTTAAGTTACTTTTAGATTTGTGCAGACCAGTGGTTACACTAGGCAAGCGCTGTCAGATTTCTCGCGTTTTTAGTACGTTAACGCAAAACTATTTTAATGGTAATAATTTTTTTTACGCAAATTAATCACGTGTTTGAATTAAACTGAAACTGAAATGCTCCAATGGCACGAGGTTCATAGAAAAACACAGTGCACAAGCAGAAAGAGTCCTAGATGAGGCTCTGATGGCTCACTTTTGTAGACTTTGGTCACTTTTCCACTCGGAAATGTTTCTGTCAAAGCAAAATATAATTCGTAAATGATGGAAAATTGTTGGTTAAACGGTCTAAATGGTCTATTTATATAGCGCTTTTCTACCTTTCCAGGCACTCAAAGCGCTTTACAATCCAGCATCCACTCACCCAGTGTGCGCAGACACTGAGGCAATAGGAGTTAAGTGTCTTGCCCAAGGAAACAACGACAATCTACTCCTGTCGTCCCACTGTGGCACCTGGTGTTCTAACGGTCTCCCATGCAAGTACTAACCAGGCCCTTTCTTGCTTAGCTTCTGAGATCTGACAGGTTCAGGCTTTGACAAGCAGGTATGGCCACAAATAAATGTAACTTTTGGTGCATACTGTATTTTTTAATGATCTTTAAAACTTGCAAAATGTTACTTGAAATAAATTTGGAAACAAATTACCGTACATTGAAATGCTTACGTTTTAACATGCACGGGGTAGTGCATTTATCGACGTTATCGCACATAGTACCAAGAACTAGTCTCAATATTCCTCCAGCCCATGTTTTGTGTTCACACCGCAACAGTTTCTGAAATCTGGTTAGTCTGGAACATTTAAATAAATAAATTAATTAATTAATTAATGTATTAATTAATAAAAAATAAATTAAAATAAATTCACTGAAATTAACAATAAACAAAATTACTGGTAATTCCTAATAGTTAGGCTACTATTTACAAATTAAATTAAACTGTTTTTTGGAAGTTTCTACATTACAAGAAATATTTATCTAGGCCTAAATGTAAAAACATATGAAACATGTTTTCAACAAAGTTAACATTGTAAATGTGCTTGTGTCCCCAAAGGTTCCAGATCTGACTGGAAAGTACCTGCCCCAGAGCGGAAGCTAAAAAAGTCCCAAAGTGTGACTCGAGTCCATAGTTCTTGCTCTGTGTGAATGCGCCTAAAATGGGGACTGGAAAGGAAAAAAGTTTTACAGTGAGAAAAGGCCTTATGCTCAGGGTTTGAGCAAAAAGAAAAAAAAATCCTATGAAATCTTGTACAAAACCCTGATGCTGCAATCTGGTTCTTGAAAAATGTTGTTTTGTTTTGCTAAATAAAAACCCAACATCGACAGCATTTGTTTATCAAATACAATTTTAGACTTACGACATTTGCGTCACTTAAACAGCAGTTTATTCACATTACTGTCGGTCGTGACACAACAACTGGAAATTCTTTTGTTTTAGCACATGTTCTGCATAAAGTAACAAGTATAGCAAAACACTGTAAATTAAATTCAACTGTTTAGCTTTGGTGCTCACTGTTCAAATCGAATCAAATAAGAACCAAGTGTGCATCTAGTTAACTTTTCGGTAAGATTTGGAGTGACATACAAAAAGAACAGGAACCTAAAAGTATCATTAGTCTACAAGAAGTTTAATCCTAAAAACCACAGCAGAGAAATGATTACAGCGGCAGTATTTCCAGCACTTAGCTCAAGGACAGATTTGCTATTCACTAACAGTTTGCATTCAAGTGGCTCAAATTGTCTCGACCTTGTATCCTTGTGCTTTATTGTAACAGAAATAGACAATGAGCTGAGAGAATAATAAATAAATGATATATTTGAATTCAAAGCAATACCGTGGCCTCCAAAGTTTGATACATGAGTCGAACAGCGCCAAAGCAAAAGAGCAACAAAGGCAGTATTTAATATGAATGGCTGTAATCTTCTTGTTAAATAATTTGTCACTGCGCTGAAGGCCATAGTCCAGACTGCTGACATTAGCTGGAATATTTCTGTTAAAAGGGGAAGAAGCAGCGCAAGAGCCGAATGATCAGAGAGAAAAGGAAAGTGGCAAGTTTGGATGCAGACTTTCTCATTCTGATCATGTCTTCACGCGATGTATTTGTTATTTCGATTTTATTTGCTGTATATTAAGACCTATAGTGATGCATTAAATAGACAAGTGTTTCAACAGTTCTCTTATTTAATCTGATTGTCTGTGGAGTCAGTCATTTTGAGCAGAACTTCATTTTGAATCTGTTTAAAGAGGCTACGTATAGCTTACCTGATTTTTGGTTCCAAATAGATATATATAGTTTTAAACTTTCTACATCAGTCTACATGTTTTGCTCACTTACCTAATGTGTTCTGAGCTTCTGAATTGCAGACCACGATGTGTTTTGAGCTTTTTTCAGCTGTTAGGAGCGAGGCGTGTCGGTATGCTAACGATGGTTAGCCACAGTGCTAACAACAACAACAACAGGCGACTTTTGTGGATTTTGGACATAGACAGAACATTGCAAACTCATTTTCATCTGAATAGATACATTAACAATATGTCTGTGCTGGGGAAACTTGATCTTTAGTAAAAAAAGTTTGTTTTTTTGTAAAAAAAAGTATATGCGCCTTGGATTTAAAAAAAATGTGCACCACAAATATTCAAAACATTTATAAATCAATACATAAAAAAAAAATAAAAAATGTGTAGATAGTAAACGTATATTGCACGGATGTAAAAAAAAAAAAAAAAGTCTGTGTTCCTTGACTTTTTCTACAGATATAGGCCTACTTCAGCATTAAGCATTTTGACCATTTTGACTAAACTTTTCTTCGTACAAAAAATAGGCCTACTAAAATAATAATAAAATTTTTAAAAGTTAATAAATCAATTTAATTTATTTTTTAGTTTTCAGAGAGGACACATTTTGTGTCACAAGATCTCATGAGATAATTTTACAGGATGATGATGATGATGATGATGATGATGATGATGAGATGATGATGATGATGATGATGATGATGATGAAACTGTTCTAAAAACAGTAGCAGAAATGGCAGCAGAAATACAGAATTGAAATACATCTAAAAAACATTGAGCCCAAACATACGTATTAAACTATGATAAAATAAACTCAGTCTCTACTCTCGTCTTGTTCCATTCCCATGGTTTTACTCTTGTACTTTCATCACAAAAAAATTGTGATGGACCGATCCGATACTGTCATCAAATACTGGCTCTAGTCTATGAAATTTGCTGAATCAGGCATCAACCTCATGATATCAGTTTAGCCGATATCCTGGTTGTGCTTTAATTGCCTTTAACAAGACTCATTTACAAGCTGATCTTAATCCAATATATCTCCTAATGTTTGAATGTTTTATTCACAATTTCACAAGTGTAACCAATATCAACCAATACTAGTGTAAGCAGCAGTACTTTCATTAGTATTGATTGGTAGTATTGATAGATACTTAATGCCAAAGTATTCAAACTGGTATCAGAACTGAAAAAGCTGAATCAGTTCATCCTTATTAAAGACTAGTTTGACTGAGCTGAACACTTTGTTTTGCAGGTGGAAAAGAGAACAAGATGCCAATTCTCATCTCCAAGATTTTTAAAGGGCTGGCAGCGGACCAGACGGAGGCACTTTATGTGGGCGACGCCATTTTGTCCGTCAATGGATTTGACTTACGAGAGGCCACGCACGACGAGGCTGTCCAGGCCTTGAAGAAGACGGGCAAAGAAGTCATCCTCGAAGGTACGAAGGCTCTCAAACTTTTCCAAACGCTTGCTAACTTTCAGGCGTCTGACTAATATCTTTTTTAGAACTGTTCCTATTGTATTAGGCTAAGCTGGGTTCATATTGGTAGATCTGTTAGCTTTTCTGCAGCAGTGTTTCAGGTTTGAACTTTAGAGTGAGTGAGCTGAAGAAAAATGAGCTTATCATATTAATTTTTTTAGTTGCGGTCGTTGTTGTTGTTGTTTCTATTGCTTAGTTGCTTTTTGCTCTCTGAAAATCTGGCAACCATGAACATTCGTGATGGTGATATTATTGTTTTTGAGCAAGATTCCAATCATTTAGAAAATCTTTGGTACATAGGAATAATACAATCTAATTTTTAGTTATTTGTTGTTTGTTTATTTGTTTGTTCTTTGCAAGCTCTTCAACATTTTTTACATTTTCTTAGTGTCTGATCATTTATTTTTAATTTGGCATTGATATGAAAGAATGCAGATTAATACATGTAATAAATAGAAGAAACATAATTTTTTATACTTTAATTATGTAGCTAATTGATTATTTAATAGTTACGACTAACTTGATAATCGTTAACTGGTCTAAGTTCCAAACATGCATAAACTGGGAAAAGAAGTTTAATGACTCAAACTCTTGAGCCATGATATAGTAAATTGGTAAATTTAGTGCTTTTGTTAGAAACTTTAATGATACTTCATATTTGTCTCCATCGAATTTTGTAAAAATCTTGCATTCATGTGACTTTTGAGTTCTAAACACTAATAATGAAAGAAGCATCATCCAACTAATTGATTAGCAAAATGATGGTTATTTGCTGCCCTACTTTGGTTAATGGTTGAAGGTTGGATTCCAGTAACTACAATACTTCCATTGTGTTCTTTAGCACCACATTCTCTGCCTGTTGGACGCGATGGTTTTATACTTTTGATAGTTGTGTTTTCGCTCTCTCAAGAGTGAAGTAATACAGATGCCAAATCATAAATTGAAAATGGAGATTTGTTTTTCACGTACAGAGCTTTGCAGAAAACATTCCTTTTAGTTTTTGTTTGCTAAATGAAAAACAGCTTGGTTGAAATACCTCAAATGAGTTTTAGCGTATACAATAATATTATGGAAGTTTGAAATTCACATAAAACAGTATGCAGTATATTTTTTCTGTGTAGATGACTTAAGAAAACATCAGATTAACCTGAAAACAAGTGTTTTCACACATGAAAAGAAGAACTACTGTAAGTCCCAACCATAGACTGTATACACATACCAGTCTATGGTCCCAACTCCAGCATTCCTTTAGCTCCTGTTTAGTCAGAAGAATCAGCCTCCTGTGGGGGAAAGCCATGGGAAAAGTCCTATGTTAAGGAAATGGGGAGCTAAACTTTTTATTTCTTTCAAGGTGTTCTTTGGCAAATTAAGTGTATTTTTCACACAACTAATTCAAGCCAAGTCACAGTTGAGTTTAAAATTATTGATGCTATTGATGTGGTGTTATATCAGAAAAGTAAAAGGTAAAGAAAGACGTTAAAACATCCTAGCATCACATTAGCATGTAAATCACAGCAAGCATTGCTCGATATACATGTATGTTGGATCACTTTATTTATCTCCATGTCTTCGTATCTATATTTGACACATGTGTTAAACAGTGAGTGATGAAGCTGTTGCTCTGAATGCACTGTTCATGTTATGTTTCCCCCACGGAGCTCCGTTAGTGGGTTTGATGTTGACTGTGTCTATAGTCTGGAAGATTTAAGTAAGTAATTTAATGATGTTAGAAAAACACAACTTATTTTTCCTTTCCACATAAAACTATAATTTACTAAAGATAAAAATGTTACTGAAATGAATAGGGATGTCGTCGACCAATTCATTTAAAATTCTTGGTCGACTAAAAACATGGCCCATTCACTGATTAATCGACTAAAAAAGGGGCATGATTTTGATCTGAGTATTTTCAGTCTTTTTGAACACAATGCAAAAGCTGTGTCGACCAAGAAGTTCTTTGGTTGACTACAGCCCTAAAAGTAATTTTTTTGTGAATAGGAAACTTTGTTTTAGTATGAGTATGTATAAAACATTTTTCCAAACAAACTTAGTGTTGTAAATGTGCTTGTGTCACCAAAGGTCTCTGGTCTGACTGGAAAGTTCCTGTCCGAGATAAAGTGCAAACACAACTAAAAACGTTTCCTACAGCGTGAAAAGGACCTAGTAACATCCAAATAATGACTCTAACTCCAAATGCTGCGAGGATTGGAAATATTGTCGGGAAGCCCAGCCGGAGCGTCTGAGCGTGTTAATGAGCAGGCTTACCTAACATCAAACAGCCTGGTGCAGACAGGAGAAGCTAGTGCTCTCTGTGTCCTCATTTAAGTCCTCCAGCGACGTCTGTGGGAGGCTTTGTGATAGACTGGAAATATTGAGATTGGAACTTTTAACCCTGCATTAGGTAACTGTTCTGCTGTTGGGCTACTGCTTCCCTCTGTCTTTGGATGCAATTTGTTTTAGAAATAACACATTCCTTTGTCATGTTTCATAAATATAATTAATATCAGTGTTTTCCCAGCACAGAGATATTCTTTATGTATGTTTTGATGTGTCCACTAATGTACAAGCTATTGAAATGTTTTTGTTGGTAAGAAAACGTTTTTACAGAGTGCTTGAGCCACATTGTGCTGAAAATGTTGAAAGTCCCAAATGCATTAAGCAAAACTGGCAAACTGTTGTAAAATGTTGAAAATTAAATATCTGTTAACACTTCTAAAGCTACACTGAAAAAATACACGCCTCATACTTACAACATCTACTGTGCTGTCCTAAAACTGCACTGAAACTGAACCTGAAAGTCGCACCAGACTACTGTGGTCTCAGGGAGAAATAGACTATCTATGGATTCTTTTTGCACATCCGCACAAGTCCCAGATGTGTGTTCGCTCTGCTCTGAGGTCAGTGTACCAGGCACATTGACTTTAAGCACCTGTGGGACTTGCGTGGGTCCCAACTCTTACTGAACTCACACTACATTAGGGTAAAGATGTACACTCAACCAAATCACTGGACCATTTCAACATTAAACCTAAGAGGAAGAAGCCATGCGGTGCAAATCACATAATAAACATAAACTAATGCAGAAACTTAAAAAACATGGAACATGTGTGACTGTGTGGGTCCACAGAGGAAAAAACACGCATTTACAAAATTTTGTCCAGGGATTTCTCACAGTGCTCTTAATTAATACAAGTCCATGATTATTTTTTGTTTTGTTTTGCAAAAACAGTACTCTTAACCATTAATACATAAAAAAATAAAATGAATACATTCGTACAATTGAACTTTATGTACATAAACACTATGCGGTTCACTCTTGTTGGAAGTTGGTTACGTCTCAGGACAGACAAGCAAACCCAACTGGTGCAAATTTGACAGAATCCATGTCGTTAAATCAGCATCTTGACATTCTTTTTCACTTTTTTTGTAGCTTGTTCTGTACATAACTTTTCCTTGTTTTTATTTTGTGTGTGTGTGTTTTTAGTGTTAAAAATAATGCTGATTGATTTATATACCACATCTGAGATGTATTATCTTGACAAAGGAGATGTTTTCACTATCACAGATTTAAACAGATTTATGATCAGTACCTGACTTTTGTGTTTGTAGAATTCATTTTATATATTTGAGGTCAGCTCATGAAAATATTCTAGAACAAAGCCACTCTGACTGCCATTGACAATCAGTCTCATGTAGTGTCATGAACAGTGTTAGAGCTGAGATGACCCCATCAGGTTGGGCTAATGCACTTACTGCTGAAGAATGACATTGGAAAAGACGCTCTGCCTGTGTTCTTACTGTTCTGTATACATGAATAAGCCAGGCTACTTCACTCAACTTTTTGGATACTCATAAACCAAATGAATTCTGAGCCAAAACTTATTTTTATTTAAAATTTTGCTTATCATGTACACTATTTTCACAGTGAATTTTGACCTCTCTGTCATATCTCTTGATCACTCTTGTCATCACTATCTCCGTAATCCCTTGTACTTGTACTTGTTTGCGTTTCAAACAAAGTCAAACAAAACAACATTGTAAACTCTGACCAGATCCAAGTCATGAAACCAGAAGCAAAAAACTCCAAATAACCTTGCGTCTTGCGAAGCGGTTGCATCATCATTGTTGTCGTACGTTCCACCAAGATGACCGCAAGTCAATGACAATCCAGCAGAATGGCACGCACGCATGATATCATTTCAAGTCCGCATTGTAAACCAGGCTTTAGCGGCTAATTATACTCGTTCAAAAGCGAAAGTGAATGTAGGCCAGTGCACAACAGTCTAGTGGATTTGGCAATGTTGTCTGATGAAATGACAATCCCAAATTTACAGAATCAGTCAAGCCAAGCGATGAGAGCTGGAGAAAGCTAAGGGTGCGTAAAGAATGGAGAAAGTGCAAAAATGACAAGCGCCTGTGTGAGTTTAGGATAAAATATTGCCTCTGTAGTTGAATGGAACTATCTGTCCGTCATGGTTGCTGATGTTGGTGAGCTAAATCCCCGAAGTGGGCCTGGAGATGGAAAAGTTGAGAGCTTCTGGTTACCAAATGATAGGCTTGGATTTATATGCTGGACATGTTGAAAGAAGGAGAGTTGTATTTCTCATGCCGTTTGAGCCGATGGAAAAAATGTGTGGATATTGGCCTGTATGTGGAAATCTCAAATAAATGTAGTGATTCTAAAACACGGTTTGGTTCTAACATCACTCTGTTTAGGCTAGAAAGAAGAACTAAATAGCTTTTAAATGTGCTGGTGTGTCAAATGAACTAAGAATGCTTATTGAAAGTGAGAGGACATGATTTATAGTGTGCAGCAAGCGAGACATTACAGTTACCAAATGTTACCTTGAATGAAAGTCCCACCCTTAATTTTTAGACTTTTACAACATTTGAAGAAGAAAATTAAGCTGTTGAAGGAATGCCTTTGGACTTTGCTGAAATTGCCTACTGGATTAAAGTTACGGATTATTTGCTTAGAGAAAAGGAGTGAACTGTTAAAATGAAAGTAAGTAAAGTCCGCTGAAAATATATTTTATGTAACATGATGCCATTCATGAGCAACTTTTCCATTCAAAGAAAGACAAACTTGCGTAGAGTGAACTTACTAATTCATGTCAATTATCACAATTACTCAATAATTATTCTTTTTTTTAGATTATAGCAATAATGATAATTGATTATAGTTTGATCTCTGCATCTATGTTAAGCAGGTTGGTCAAAAAGCAGGTTCCCCATGATGTAAATCCTTCACCAGATCAGCAGAATGATTTTAAGTTTAAAAAAGGTTAAGGTTAGGAGTAGGGAGAGCATTAAGTTTAGGCAAGAAGTCACTAATGCTGTGTTTGGCCGCCTCATCAGTCGTCGACGCCAGAGTTGGACTCTGCTGAACTTTCAATTGTCGAACGCTCGCGTCTACCAATCAGACACTACTCTGTGTGATGTAGTGACATGCTACTCTGCTCTCACATCAGAGGGAAAGAAGGACTGATTACGGATGTATTTTAATAACTTTTATTAAGAAAAGGTCACTTGTTTTGGGGCTTTTTTCAAAGATTTGGTTGTGCGTTGCTCTGAAAATCTGGCGACACGGCAAAACAAACAATACGGGACATGATTTGGACTGACAATGCTCTCACATGGATCTATTAAAATGCCCATTGTCGTGTTTAAACCACTGATGTATGACGTAGCAATGGAGGAAGATTGAGACCACAACTGCCTGAAGGAGGAGAAAGTTGTATAAAGGCAGCAAGCCTCTATCTCTCTCTTTCCCTCCTTCTCTCTCAACGTGATCTGCCAACATGCATAAAAAAACGTTTGCAAAACGCAAAGAAGCAGGAAAGCAAAGAAATGCGTGGGGGCGTAAAAAGTGTCCCTGTCCCCAATGCGCGTTGGTGCGTTTTGGACACCTTTTGGACACCTTTTGGGGTGTCAGCTTTGAAAATATTCAGCATCAAAATTTGCTTCGCTTCAATGCGCAAAGTTAGATGCTTTGACGTTGTCCAGTCTGAATGCAGCATAACGCTAAGGTTAAGGTAAGGCTCCCTGAAATGAATGCAAGTCAATGTTAAGTCCCCATGAAATATGACAATTTGTGTGCACTAAAGACTGAAATTGCACATCAAATCAAAAACTAGAAACAGCAGCACAAGTATTTGTGCCTTTGTCTTCCTTTTCAATTCAGTGTCAACTCTGGCAGAGACAAAGTTGATAGAAAACAAACCATGTTCTTGCTAAATATTTTCATAACGAGTGAAGGACGAGATATCGATGTACGCTGCTGCAGAATGTACTTCACATGTAGGCTGCTTCTGTTGTTACACGCATTTTGTCTAGCCAATGCACAACACAGGCACATCATAGTCTCTTAGCCCTCACTAAAGTTAAATTTAATTCTACACCCTTGCATATATCCACCCACGGATAACAATACTGTATCACCAGATTAAACATCACAATAAATCAAAATTTTAGCACACCCTAATATCTGTCATCTGATACGTCATTGCTGTAACAAACATGAGCTCTTCTTCCACCACTAAACCATCCTCCAAAGCCAACAAAAGGCTAAATGAGCTCAGACCCTTTACCGTTTTCCATTTGACAGGGTTTCTTTTGGGCCCGAAGCCTCAGTAACTCCAGTCAGTCAACCAGACCCAAGCACAGCCGAGGGAAATCATCAGAAATCCCACTGACTCATAACTGGCCACGGCTCGGGCAAAAAACTGTTGATTTGAGACGCCTCTGCTGTGATCCTCGGTGTCAGGAATCATTTCATGGGTTTACCCCGTCCCCTGAGGACCTGATAGAGAACCACAGAGAGGAGAGAGCGGACAGGGAGAGAGAGAGGCTGTCTGTCTGAGAGCTGTACAGATGGTGCGACTGTCGGAGCTTTGGAGTATTTTGGGAAAAGAGAGGGGAAAATGATCAAAGTTGAGATCGAAACTTTAAAGCCTCTTCGCGTGCAGTGTTAAGATCTAGTTATTATATTTTGGGAGAGATAAAGTCACAGAATCCTCATATCTTTTTTTTTTTTTTATAAAGTACGTGTAAGATCAATACATACGTAACATTTTTGTTTTTAATTTTACATTGATGCAATTAATCGATCACAGCATTTTTAATACAAGACTTACACCTTACAGACAAATGTTATGGAGTAATCGTATATTTGTCAGTTAACCAGTCAAAGAGCTCACACTCAGTTAAGCCATTAGTCATGTTACTGTAATTGCTTAATCAGTTAACCATGAACATTCCTACTTTCTAGCAGGAGCTGTACCTCTCAACCATGGATCTATTAAATATCTGGATAGGACATTGCTAGTTTAATACTGTCTCGATTGTGGTAGTGGCCGCTCCATTGGTCCTCAGATCAGAAACATTCTATAGAGCACAAGTAATCACAAACTCTGCTGCTCACTCACAGATCATTATACATTTCAAAAGATTGAACTTGTGACAATTCTACCTAATCATCAAACTTCTCATCAGTCTCGATTAAAATACTTACACATTTAAAAAGGTTGGACTTTGTGACAAACTGATTACGTCATGTGAGGAACTTCAAGAGTTCAAGTCTTCAGAGTTTGATTAAAAATAATAATAATCTGGCTACAGCTGCTGCTCACTCCTAGGCAAACTCTCGAGCTGGATTGGTCATGCAACACAAACCACCCTGTTCGCCAGAAACAGCATCTAAGTTATAAAAACTGTCGGATTTTGTGGCGATTCTTACCTAGTTTCACATCATAAAATTTTCCATTTCAAAAGGTTTTAGTTTCGTATAAAATGGCTTTTTAAGCTTCAGCTTCGGCTACCGCTGCTAACACTGTAACTGCCGCTCTGATTAGTCACATGTGAGCTTTCGGCTTCTTTCAGATTGACTCGGCTCAAGCTTGTCTCGCTCCTCGAGGGGGAGTTATGGGGGAAACACATCTGCGCATGTTCCATAGCCTGTAGCGCAGCTAGCAAAAGGCTAAGCTAACAGCTAATATGGCCACGAACACCACTGAGCAAAAGCCATTTGAGTACTGCGGCCGCCATCTTTGATCACGGGGCTTGAGCGGCGGCTTTTATCTTTTATTATCGGTGCTTGCTCTCAACAAACCAGTGTTGGTAGGCTAGTGCTCGCACTTTGGTGTGACATGATGTACCATAAAACAGCAGGTACAAGTCAGATTAGCAGCCTTTTTCTTCTGTTCATAACAAAAATGAAGATGTGGTGTCTTTGAAAAGTTCTTCTTGCGGAAACTCCAGATTTGACAAATAGACTGAGAACAAGTTTTCTCTAGAGATCACATTAGCAGTGTTCATCCACGTAAAACAGCAGTGAAATAGTAAAGTCAGACCAAAAAGTCCTCACCAACATTAAAGCCATTTTGGTGAGATTGAAGTACAAAGCTCCTCGTCCTTCTTTTATCTGCTGAGAACCTCCGGCCTGTCCCGTAGTGTACACAGACTGTTCACTTTCCTGAGCCGCTTCTCTTCATCTGTCTTTGAAGACGCTCTCAGAGATGCTGGAGCCTGCAGCGGTGCAGTGGCAGCTGTTTGTATCTGACCTCTGACCCCGGAGCTGCGCCAACAAACCCTGCGCTTCACCGCTTCTCAGCACTTTGGTTCAATGCCAGATCTATAACAGGCATTGTTCTGATCGTCATGCTTCATTTTCAGTCCATTTTGGGTATCATGAGACAATATCTATAAATAAAAACGTGGATATTTGGAATGCTAAAACGCTAGCCAAATCAGAGCTCTTTTTGATTTTTCTGGAATAATCTAAACCATGGCAACTACATGTACCAACTGCACTCACAAGTTATTTATACACCTGACAGTAAAGAAGACCCCATCTGTGTTTATTACAACAATTTATTCCAAATGCCATGGTAACGTATGTCTCCGAAGTGGACACATATGGAGTTCGCAGACCCGCGCAGACAAAAACAGGCTATAAATGTCAAAGAGAGAGAAGAGACAGCTGAGTTTTATCTCTTCATTTACTCTCACTCCAAAACAATCTTCATTTCGTCACCAGTTTGATTCAAGCTGGGACTATAGGGAACGGCACAAGGGTCTCAAGGTAATTCTCACAACAAGCAGTGATTTACAGTAATGTGTTGGAGGTGTTAGTTGGATTACTGATAAGAGTTTAAATGAGGAAACGTGGCTAGAATAGTTCAATATGGCAGTTTTATCTAATGGCATTTATTCTAATTTCTCCTGTTAAAAGCCTTGCAGCAGAATTTTGGACAATCTGTTAACAGTCGACACGTAAAAATACAGATATAATAATCAAGCTGTGATGAAACAAAAGCATGGGCATTGTTTTTCCAAATCAGATTTTAAAACCATTTTGCGCACTTATTTTTGAAAGGTGAAAAAAAGAAGAAGCATTTTAACCACTGTTTTGTGTGAGCTTCCAAATATACCACATATTACATTAGTATTGTGATGATGACTGTTCATGGTGAATTGATTAACCGAGTAACTGTGACTTATGGCTTAACCGAGTGTTTTTTGATCGGTTAACTGACACAATTGCTCCAGCAGACGGCGCGAACTAACCCTAAATAGCTCGTGCGTTTGTCACAGTGGGAAAAAAAATCACTAAAACTACAAAACAATGTTTATCTCATGACACTGCAGTGCTTATGGACTAGAAAACCCCAAATGGTTTTATTCACGTGAAGTTTGTTTTTTTGAAGAAAAGTCTGTTTTGATGGGAAACTGTTGCTGTTTTACCTGTCCAAGCTAAGGTAAGCGGTTAACATTAGGAGCATTTTTAAAATGTGACTCCTTATTATGAGGGATTTTAAAATATGCACTAGAACAATGCATTATAGAGACTTTTATTCCATCGTGTTGTGCACAGTTCAAAGGCTTGTGGTTGTCTCGCTGCTCTGTGTTCACTCTTGTAGCGCTGCTTTGCTCATTTAGAACACATCCAGGGAAAATTACAACATCAAAAAAGTACTGAGTTAATGTAATCGGTTAACTGATGGGCTCCAACTAACGGTTTTGAAAATGTGTATCCTATGTGACCATAGTTAATATGAAGATAGATGTGCAAAACATTCTTGTAAATGTGATTTGAGGTTTAAGCATTACACAAAATGTCAGTTGAGCGGAAAATACCATTTTAATTACATTTTATATCACTATATAACACCTGCACTTGCACTGTAGGTAAAGCTCTGACTTCCCAATAAGAAGATCGACTCTCGGGTTTAGACAAGTCAACATTTCAGAATTGCATGTTCTCTCCGATGGTTCTCTCCGGGTACTCCAGCCTCCACTCACTTCCAAAAACATACATGTTTAGGTCAATTTGGAACGATTGAGAGAGTGAATGGTTGTCTGTGACGAGTTGGCCACTGTCCAGGGTGTTCCCCGCCTAAGGCCTAAAGTCACTGGGATAGGCTCTGGTCACCCTAACATGAAAAAGCAGTAGAAAATGAAAGAATAGATGAATACAATATAAATATAAACATTAGGTAATTTTTGCATTATGTTTGTCTGTGAAGCTTTCATTAGATAAACTTGGAAAGTAAAAGTACTTTCTGTGTTGTTCATTCAACCATAGCTTATATTATTATAACTTGTACATTGCCCATATATGTGCATATATTTATTTCAAAATCAACAGTATTCTAAACATTGGCGCTTCTATTCATGACTGCAGCTCTAGAGAAGCAGGTGGAAACCATGGCAGTGTCTGTGTATGCGCGTTAGTGTGGGAGATAGTTGTGTAGTAAAACTGTTTCCTCAGTAACCCAGGCCTGAGACAGTGAGTCCAGGCAACAAGAGCACTCAAACAAAACCAGGAGAGAGCAAGAAGAATGCAAGGGCCAGCTGAACACTTTATGTTGTTTCTGTCAATAGTGTATAAAGCATTATACATATTCCATCCTAGTATTTGAATTGTGACTGGGGTTAAAAACATCTCTTTTTGCAGTAAATATCAGGTAGATGTGCGGTGATAGGTGATAGGTAAAGACAACTGAAGCCACAGTTACATCAAACAAGCATGAATCATCTAAAAACTGTTTTGTTAGCAAGGTAAACACCAAGAAGAAGCATCATATACTGTATATATATTTTTAATTAAATTAACTTCATCTCTGTTTGCTGATTGACCGATTGTACTTCCTGGTTTTGAAAACCACTTGCAGTTTTGCAATAGCTGACCATGAATGTATTAGAGCTGGATTGGACTCCGCCCCCTTTTTCCCTGTGTGAGTGGCGATAGTGGCCGCTCCGCTGAACTGCAGCGGTTGGACCCTATAAAATTTCCCCGTAGAGCGTCAATGATTTTCGCACCAAACTGCTCGGTCCCAATACGCATCTATAGCTTTAACAAAGGTCTCATTTTGAAGATTTTTCTCTCTAGTTTCACAACATAAACTTTTCTAATTTTTTCAATGCCCCAAACGCTTAAAATGTGTTTAGCCCAGCTCAGGGGTCTGCAACCTGTGGCTCTAGAACCACATGTGGCTCTTCAAAGACTCCAATGTGGCTCTTTCGGCTCTCAGGACAATTAGGAAATACACTGTTAAGAGAAAAAGAAAAGAGCATTCTATTATACTGTATATTGTATTATGTGTCTGAAGACTGAGGACTGTCTCTGAAACTACCGTCAGGTCTTACAAGTGTGCTCTTCTATCGTTATTAGCACACTCATTGTGATATTTGCATGATAATTCATACAAACTGAGCATATGGCTTGTGTGAGATCAAATATGACACTAAAGCAGGCCTCCAACAATAACATGCAACAATTCAAGAAATTAAAAAAGTGATAAATATTCCCATCTTGGTCCAAGCTTTTTGAAAATATACAATTATTTTGGTCCACACAGATGGTGACAGATTTAAGCATGTGTTATAGTCCTACTTTCTATAACACATGTATATTCACCTTTTTGTCTTGTATTCTTTTATTTAGTTGTGACTCTTTCTGACCTACATTTTCTTTGAATTGGGCCTTTGTGGCTCTTTTGCTGTTAAAGGTTGCTGAACCCTGCCTAGCTTACCACTCTGCTGCTCTTGATCTCCGCCGCTGCTCTTCCCCGCTCAGTCGATGGAATTCTAACCAAAATTGGGATTTGGGAAACACTTTTTTCTCATATTTGTTCTTTAGGCTTGTGGCACGAAAACATATTCTTTGTAGGAAAACATACTTCTGTAAAATTATACTGAGCAACTTTAAAGAACACACATATACAGTAATTGTACGTATTTTAATGACCACAAATGCTGCAAAAAGATAAAAAAAAATGTAGTTCAAAAGAAACGTGAACAAATGTACTGATATTTATGTTAATGTAATTATGTTTTCTTTAGAAGTGGATCTGCTGCCTTGTTGTTGTTTGTCCTTTAATGTCGACTTCACTATAAATAATGTTCAGCTGGGTTATTATAGACTAATGACAACTACACCGATATTGCCCCACATTTCAGCCGCAGACTTTCTTTTGATGTGAGAAGAGAACCGGAGTGAAGTGCGTACATCGCAGACAGAAACAGACTAGTTTTAGGAGCAGAGCGTTTCGGGACATATTTGGCCTTTGTGTGTGTCCTCTGGTTCACTGCACACTCCGGGATTCTGTGGGTTTAGTTGTGGACACTCACTCTCTGCTGCTGCGTGTCTTTTTGTTAAGTTGGGTGTAATAACTGACATGTTTGTTTTTGTTATTTTAGCCAGTTTAGAAACAGCTGCTCACATAATAGACCCTCAGGAGCCTGGACTTGCAGTTGAAACACTCCAAAGTGAACCAGTCTGAGGGATCCAGGCTAATGGAAACAGGCTTTTTAACAAGGTTAGCAGATTCTCAACGTGATTCTTAAGCCTGGTTGGCCTAGTCTGTTTGACCACTATGGCTGTCTTCTCTTCCCAAAAAAGTAGCTCCTCTCGACTCCTGCCTTTCCCTTTGGTAACCATAGTAACACAGAGTTACTTTTAGACAAGTAGAAGAGCTTGGACTTCAGAAAATGTAAAGAAAAACAAAAGCCATAAATGTATGACATAACACTGAAAAATAAAATGATTCTAACCAAATTTTTTAATTCAGATTTAATAATTTTATTGTTATTAAAATCTACACATACTTAAACTAAAAATGACACCAACTGCCTCAAATTAAATGTGTATTTTAATTGCTTACGTATTTAATTTTAATTGGATACATAAAACTTACATCAAAAAATATGTAACTGCAAAGATCTAGTTATTGACATGCTTTAGAATACCCTCAGTTCTGTAGGTGGCAGTGTAGCTTGCCAAAGCCTGATTCTGTCAGATCTCAGAAGCTAAGCATGTTTGGTCTGGGCAGTACCTGGATGGGAGACCACTGGAGGAACCACAGTTAGACGAACAGGGTAGAAACTCGTTCAATGTAATCATCATCAAAATTTCAACAGGTTTATTTTTTTTCAGTGAAGCAAATGCTTACGCAGTAGTGAAAACACTAAAATAGCTCATGAAGACTAAACATTATAATATAATATGAGCTTAAAGAGCAGCAGTCTGATTAAGATAGATTAGGGTTGTAATCATCCAAAATGTTCCAAAGATTTTATATTTTTGCCATATCACAAAAAGTAAATCAGAAAGGGAAGTGATTGTTTGTCTCCATAACCAAAAAGTTCCAAGGAGAAAGTAAAAAAAAAAATCTCAACAACTAAAAAGTATCATTAGACTCATACAGTCTGAGGTGTCATTAGAACTAAGATCAGTTCTGAGATATTTCCTGAAGCATGCTCGGTCAGCTCCGTCTAACTACTACCTTCAATACAATCCTCCTTTGTGTAAATAAACACTGTCATTCCCAAGCATGTGGAAGCTGGGGTTGATTTATATTACTCATAACAGAGTTGTGCACTGAGACGCTTTTTCTTGTTTCATTAACTACCAAACTGTTTTTGTTTTGTTATAAAGAAACTTGCTGATGTCTTTGTTGTGCTGTTGCATAATAGTTCCTTGAGTTCAGTTCTCACAACTTTAGAAACGATGTTGAATTCACTCTGTAAGTGATTTGAGGCTAGTTCTTGGTGTTGTTTTGCAGAAGTGAGGAATACTTAGTTATTCATTTACATTTACCTGAGTAACTTCTCAAGAAATATTACTGGAATAATCATAATTATGCACTGTATTTATAGAGCGCTTTTCATGACACCCAAAGACTCTTCACATTGTGCTTTAATCATTCACTCAGTATTGGTAAGCTACTATTATATCACAGCTGACAGAGGCAAGGTTTCCATTTGCACCATCAGCCCATCCGACGACCCCCAACCATTCACACTCACACCAGATCCAGACTATATGTGAGTGAAGTCTCTTGCCTAGGGACAGAACATCGGTTTCTCCTCTGTTTGCCCCACTGTGGCACTTGAGGTTCCAGAGGTCTTCCATCCAAGGACTGGCCAAGTCCAACATTCTTAGCTTCTGAGATCTGATGAGATTTTGCTTAACTGTATTGCCACCTCTGTGAGTCATTTTCTGACTGTATTTATCCTACATGAGAAAAGGTTTTCTTGTATTAACAGTATCCTATTGAGTAAACCTTTTCATTAGCGTCTAACTTTGAGTAGTCCATGATTAATATGCCTATTATTATATGTCTTGAATATTTAAAAAGAACAAAAAAAACCAAGCGGTTGTTTATCTGTTGTATTTGCGAACAAGAACTAAGTTTAAGTAGAGACTGTTCTCAGAACCTGGCTCAGCCAGATGAATGTGCTGAACTCTGACTTGAGTTCTTCGATTATCCTTTTGGAACTTCCACCACTGAAAGCTTTCGGAGACAGGTGGACTTTTACTGAAATACTTTGAGCTGACTGGGTAACTTGTCAACTTTATTTTGTGTTTAAACAATCAAAGCAACAAATCGTGATATCAAATGTGCAAAGTGTCACCCTTCTTTCCAAGAGGAAACCATATGAACAGCAGCAGACATCTCTGGGAACTGCTCTGTTTGTTGTGCTCGATGGTGCTACTCACTTAACTGGTGGTGGTGGGGGGCCCAGATGGATTATCCCGAATTTGTGAATTTACCAATTCACAAATTCGATGGATTCTCGCAAAATGTACGAATATTGTGAGAATCCATCTGGCTGGCCAGGTTACTGTTCTGCTTGTTTTAATAGTAATCTAATTATAAAATCTTTTATTCTCCAAATGTTTCATAGCATGTTAATGTTTCTGCACTTTTTGCATCACATTTTTTATTTACTTTTATTACAGCGGTAAAAATCTGTTACATTACTTTTAACTCACATTTTTATATTTTCATAGTTCACTTGCATAATGTTATATTTAGTGTATATATTTTGGATCTAATTACTTCAAAACCATCTTAAAAGTGCTACAAAAGGTAAAGAATTCTGGATTGTATTGAATTAAATTTGTCTGTATTTTCCTATAGTTGTGAGTGAGAAAGAGAGTGAGTGGTGGGCCGTCTAACCCAGGGGACAGACTGTTTGTGCTTCCCTTCAAAGCTACAGGCCCATGAGGACTTTAGCTTGGTCCGAGTCTGGGGAAGGATTAGATGCTAAAATAACATTTATTCTGTCAGCAGTGTCCCGGGGCTGTTAGCTTTAGCAGGGTCTCTGAACTCTTCTACCGGTTCAAACTCCACACCAACACTTTGTAGATTATGCTGAATCGGCCCAACAAGATATATTCAATCCTACGGCAGTGTGCTAAGAATTTGATGCCGTTAGTCCAGATGGTGAGCAAAAGACAGTTTATCCAATTAATAACATTACAATTCAATAACTTTTTGTATTCACACGTTTGCTGTTTGCCTCTTTTTGTAGCATTTTTTTTTTATTAAATGATTTACTCACACTCAATTTTTGAATTCCTTGAAAACAACATTCATGATATTATTTAAAATTCAATATATCGCCCATTTCAAGTTACAGATACGACAATAGTTACAGTAATACAAACAAGAATGAGTTGGATTTATAAAGCACTTTTTTGTGGGCCACTGTGGAATAGGGTTGGTTAGGGTAACTAACTTTTGTAGTTGTAAATTAGTAAAAGTTTGTGTTTTGAGTATATAATATATGCAGCACTTAAAAAAAAAAAAGTAGTGCTGAATTGACTAATAAAGAATTGTAGTTCTCATCAGGTGCCGAATGCTGTGCTCTGATTGGCTGTGCTTGAGTGGTCCTCTCCACTTTCACTTTGTTGTTTGTACAAAAAGGGTTTACAAGCCGTAATTGTGGCCCAAAATAAATACATGTCGATATTAACCATGTGTCGAAGGATTTATGAGAGGAAGTTCTCAGATTTAAAACCTAAATTATGTACACTAGGCAAGTGGATCTTAGATTGTAAAGTGCTTTGAGTGATAGACCATTTACCATTTTTACCATTTTTCATGACACCCAAAGATGCTTCACATTTTGCAGTACTCATTGCTCCACACTTGGTAGTGGTAAGCTTCTATTGTAGCCACTGCTGCCCTAGGGCAGAATGATAGAAGTGAGGCTGCCATTTTGTACCATTGGGACCTCTGATCACCCTCAACCATTCACCCTCACCTGTGAGTTTCCCATCTGTTCATCACACTGTGGCACCTGGGGTTCCAGAGGTCTCCCATCCAAGTGCTGCCCAGATCCAACCGGCGTAACTTCTGATCTTTGGTGCTACTTTGTGTAAAATGCTGTAGGACCACTGGTGTAGGCCAAATGTGTGATGCTATTATAAAAGATTCAAGCTAAGAACTAAACCTAGGACATGAGTTTTAATTATTATTATTTTTCTCTCTTTCTAATTAGACTGCTAGATCTGCCTCTGAATCTTCGAACAAATCCAGATCTTGAACATTGGTAGCTCACATGATGGTGTGGTCTGGACTGCTCACAGAAAAAGTCTTTTGTAAAAGTAAATCTGATTTCCCACACACTTGGAGAGTTCTTGAACATCATTTCCTGTCCCTTTCACAAGTTGCCACAGTCAATCTTTTGCCTCCGCCTGCAGCAGCTCCAAACTCAGCATCTTTTTAACTGATGTTATTGCTGTGCCAATGTCCAAACTCCTCAGTCTGAACAGAAAAGAGCATTTACAATAGAAGACAGATGTCCTGAGGTGTGAGTGTGGCTGCAGATGTGGGCTGGAGGCAGATATAATAAAGCATATGCATGGCTTTCATAAAGTGGGTTTGGGTGTTGGACTCTCGGAGAAAAGCATTGTGGGATTTGGACCCACAGGACTCTGCAGATTTGACCATCTATGGTTTTCTTTATACTCTGTGATGACAGATTTATTTAGTGTGATTCCCAAGTTTTCACCCATGTGTCATCTTTTAAGTTTTGCACTTTGTTTTTTTGTAGCAACAGTGTGATTTGTCAAATTTAGTGTTCACAATCCTAAGAATTTAAAAGAAAGGCTTGATTGTTGAAGTCGGTGTTGGTTAGCTGATTTATAAGACCACTGTGTACACTTTTTAGCAAATTAGCTAATGGGATGTCAAAGTTAGTATTTATTATTCAAAACAACAATCCTGACAATCTTCTTAAGTCGTCGTCTTCTTTTTTTTTTCTATAAAAACTTAAAATCAATTTCCCCAAGCATAGATCTCTTGCTAACAAATTTGTTATTATGAAAATTAGTCCACAATGTACGGTCTGCATCTGCTAATGTACTGTTTGATCATGAATATCCACTAAGTTTGTCTGTTGTTATTTGTTGTTGTTGTTGTTGTTGTTGTTGTTGTTAAATTAGTGATGTACCAATACTGGGATCAAATATTGGTGCCAATCCATAATATTTTGTTTTATCGAATATCTGTTCCATGATATTGGTTCAGCTTTTGTGCTCTTAAGTGAACAATAATGAGAGTATTCACTGGCTGATGTTGATCCAGAATGTTTGAAATGTTCTTCAATATTCAGATTAAGTTGTCTGCTTGTTGCTGCTTGTAGAGTCGGCATCGCCAGCGGTCGCTAGTTGCCACAGATGCAGCTGTTTGACCGGCCTGTGGCCAGCGAATCAGTGCGCAAGAAAATAGTACAGAAAGCCGAAAATGACGCTTATGGAAAAACAGTATTTATCCAAGCATAGATTGTTGTTATTTGCCGGGTTCAAACGGGACGTAAGTACGGAGAAGAAAGGCTATTTGGTCCAAGGAAAACAAAGATGGAGGAGTACCAGCTGTAGTACGAAGGCTGGACTATAGCGGGAAATAGACATCACACGCATGCTCACTCAGCATTTGATCGCCGACTGTTGGCAGCTTGGATCGTGTTTGTGTGAATGCTTTTTTACATTGATGCGCCCCAAATAATCTCGAACAGACGGTGCGTCGCTCCTCCCTACTGACAGCGGCTGGGAGTTGTATTGGTGTGAAAAGACACTTTAAGTTTGACCAGCCAAAAGTGGTCAGAGCTGTTTTTTATTAAATGCACCTACTGAGTAAGGTTAAGTGATACCTTCCTTTCATTGACCTGGAACGTGTCTTTCATGGCTTCATCACCTGCCACTTAGATCATTGTAACTCTTTGTACGTGGGATGGATTGGATTGGGCTTTCATCTATCGTCTGCAGTTAGTCCAAAATGCGGCGGCTTGTTTTCTTACATGCTCTAGAAAAGAAAGTATGAGAACATTTCTCCTGCTTTGGCCTCTTAGCCTTGGCTTTCTGTTAGCTACAGGACTGATTTTAAGGTTTTGTTGATGGTTTTCAAACCTTTGAATAGACCAGCCTTCCTTTTCACTCAGATCTTATTTGTCTATGTTCCCAGTAGAGCGCTGAGATCAGCTGGACAGATGAGGATCTTTGAAGTTCCTAAGGGCCAATTTATGGTCATGTGGTCAGGTCCTCGCACTGCCTGCCATCATCTGTCTTTTGTTTTTTTCCTCAGGGTTTCTGGTAGCCAATCAGAAAGCTTATAACAATGGTAGCACCATGTTTGTGTTGTTTATTTATTTATTTATTTAATTTATTTTAAAAGGGGACCATGTACAATTAGAACATAAATGTTGCCATTTGATGCATTGTACCAGAGTTAGCCTTAGGCTAGTTTACATCTGCAGTCCCCTGGCAGGGAAAGGAACAGCCCACAAACACTTCAGTGTCTGAGGCTGATCCAGCACACGTAACATTTACACACATAATAAAATACATAATGCACTCCACACATATACATGCATACAGATTCTTACAGAGCCAGTAACAGAAATACAGGAGCAACTGGAGCTAATGATTACAATGCTGGTTGCTCTTGAGGTATTTTTTTAGCTCAGTTTTAAAACCATTTATTGTACCACGTGTTTTAATGTATTCAGGCAGCATGTTCCACTGTGTGGTAGCCTTCACTGAAAAGGCGGATTGACCAAAAGTAGAACGACGGAAGGGTATAATGCAGTCATGTAAAGAGGCTATTCTTGTGGATCTCACTGAATTTACACTTCGATAATCCACAAAATCCTTCAAACAGCCAGGAGCCAAGCCATTTAGAATTTTGAACACCAGACACAAGTTGGAAAAAGTCGGAAATTATCAAAACTCAAAAGATTATGTTTGGCCAAGATGGTACAGTGATGGTGCATTAGAGGCTTTTTATCAAAGATCTTCAAGGCTTGTTTATACACCGACTCTAAAGGTCTTATTGCAGTTTCTCCAGCCTGTCCCCAACAGGTGATACAGTAGGACAAGTGGGAAAAGACAAGAGCATGCATAAATGTCCTGGCTGCTTCCAAGGAAAGACAGGGCCTAATATGTCTGAAGTTAGCAAGGCTATATTTAATGGTTTTTGCAGTATTCTTGATATGTTTTTTAAAGTTTAGGTTTGCGTCTAATATGACCCCAAGATATTTAAATTCGGACACACAGACAATCTTTTCATTGTTGATAAAAATATCAGATGTTGAATTTTTTGCATTTGTCTTTGAAAAGAACATAGCTTTAGTTTTGCTGATGTTTAAGCAAAGACAGGATTGCTCGAGCCATTCAGAGACATTTTCCATTGTTACGCTCAAAAGTCACTTGGCGTCACGTCAAGGCGCACAGCTACTCTGTGTGCTGGTTGTGATTGGTGTAACTGACTAGACGCACCATGAACAGCTCTAGACAGAAGCTCCAATGACAAATACGTAAAGTGACCCAGAACTATAAATTAGCCATAAGTCTCAAAACTCAAGACGACAGAACTTTTGCTGTGGCAGATCCTAAGCTTTGGAATAATCTTCCATTTAAATCAGCTGCATCTTTGAATATTTGTATTGTTTTATCCTTGCTTTTTTTACTTTCCATAATGGGTAACGGTTGCATCCCGTTTTAATATGTCATGAACCTTCCTTTTAATTTACCCACGTTTAGCCAATCTGAAGTGAGGAAAATGAGGTTTAAGAACTTTTCAAACAGAGAAAAAGCTCTCCAGATGCAACTAAAATAACCCACTGAGTGAAGACTGTTAAGTGAAATCTGCAGCTCTCAACTCCTTGGCACAGCGTTCTTGTCCTCTGACGGATGTGCGCTAACACTCCCTTCACTTTCACTTTGTTGAATTAGGATAATGAAGTCCCCTGACAGACTGTGTGAAGACTGCGCTCTGGCAGAAGGAGAATCACTGACGTTTCTTTGTGCTTTCCATAGAGCGGCGAAAGAAAATATGAACCAAATCGCCCAGGACACAGCAGAGGTGATATTTCCGCACTTGTACAGTACTTCCACATTTCTGCTATTTGTGAATTTCAGTCAATACCTTTACATGTTTTAGTTAGCAGATATCTTCACATTTTCATTTACAGCCTCAAAACTGTTTTTTCATTAAATGTTCTCATCTCAAAGCTTCCTCTGCTTGTAAAACATATCAGTATGTAGTAAAGTTAATCTTCTGTTTTTAAATATTCTGAAGAGGAACCCAGATTTGACTTTTATGAACACCACCTCATCTCAAAGGCTGCTTCTTCTTGCCTGTTATGCTGCTGCTTCCACTAAGTTTCTTTTCACTCACCAGAAAGTAGAAATCAACCAATCAGCAAACAGAGATAAAGTGATGTGTTGGTCAGAACCAACCAGAGTTGAGATAGGCAGGCTGTTCTTTTACATTGTGTTTAGTTTTATGTTAAGTTTTTAGGCTATGTCTTTTAAAATGTAAAAGTCATGGCAAAGAGAGCTGAACACATGTTTATGCTCTACTTCCTGTGTCATTGGTTAAAGCAAAAAGTGGAGTGAACAATCCCCAATGGTATAATGTTTTTGGTTTTTTTTTTCATTTACTGTAGATCAGTAACCTGGCCAGCCAGATGGTTTATCTCGCGGTATTTGTGAATTCACAAACACTAGATAAGCCATCTGGCCTTTGTCCGGCTCGATTGGTTTGAGAGTCCGAACCAAGCGATGACCAGCCCAATCACATCACAGCAGCGTGGTTTTGAACCAATCACATTGTAGCAGGGCGGGCTAACAGAGGCCGTTAGCTCCCCGGTGCCGCAGCCGAGTCTGATTCAAGCTAAACAAAGACGGCGGCTCCCGTGGATGTACGTGTTTCTGCTGCTTTTGATGCGGTTTCAGCATAAATATGGAGTAATTTCTTTTTGAAAGAAGAGCAGTATGTGTGACACGTACTGTTCTATCTCACGCGGACATTGGATTCACCATTATGAGTTGTTGCTGTGATTGGCTAGCTCAAATAAGGTAGGCCCCACACCCAATCAGCTCGAAGTATTTCACTAAACGCCCCGCCTTTTCTCGAACGCTTTCAGCGAGTCAAGTCCTAGATGGATATAGTGAGAACTCAGATAGGAGTTCAACACATATCCATCTGGCGTGAGCCAGGTTAGTAGATCAGGGCTTATAACCAAAAACATGCACTTCTTGAATCTTGTCTATACTTGTCAAAAATGATGGTGCTTGCTTCCTTCACTGTGTATGGATTTAACAAAAAATGACAAGAGTGTATTAATTTACAAGACACCAGTCATTTTCTGCCTTTTTTTTATAGTAACCGTCATCATAGTTTGCATTATATTTGCAGATTGCTGAACAATAGACAGATAATCAGTCGACGTCACTTTCCACTCCTAAGCGGATGTTGCCAGCAGAAAGAGACACTGTCAGTCCAGTTGGCTGGGGAAGTTTCTTTAATAAAAAATGGACGGAGCTAGCTGTTTGGATCAGGTCTGAACAGGTGTGACAGACGTCTAGCGCCTGAACCTTAAAACAATATTTTTCTCACCATTTTTTCACTCAACTGAATGTCACGTGTTCACAAATGTTGATTTAGCAGCATCATTTTTGTTTCGCAGAGCGATAACCTCTTGTACTTGGCTGACAACAGCGCTGGCTAGTGTTGTTCTTCATCTTGTCAGTCAGCTGCAGCTCTTTCTGCTAACCTGTTGCGCATGCATCTACTGGAGATAAACAAATAATCCCTCTATAAGGTCACAAATTAATAAAGCAAAAAAAAACAAACAATTTTGCATTTGTTATCAACTGCTTAAATATTATTGAATTGAGTTTAGATGTATTGAATTTTAATGAATGACAAACCTTACTCTAAATCAGTAGATCTCAACCCTTTTCTGTTGTTACCTCCAAAGAAACAACTGTAGGCATTTGCAACCTCCAAACACAAAATGTAGAATAATGTAGTTTTTAGTCTTATATTTGATTTGATTTTGATGCCTATAGGCCAGCTAATAGGGATCTTACGAATATCAGTAGGTTCTATTTGCTGGGATTTAAATGTTTGCTAAAATATATCTAATGCAATATATCATTGTATCAGAAAGATGTCAAACTAATCAATTTTTAAATATCACACATCGTCAAGAAACCTCCAGAACATTTGATGATCCCATGGTGGGTCCCCATCCCCAGGTTGAGAACCACTGCTCTAAGCTATGATGCATTAAGTAATATTTAGACATTAAAGATTCAATTTTTATTACTGTCTGTGGAATATAAAAACATATTTTAAGGTGGAATCAAGAATGTTTCCAAAGTCTAAATGTAAGACTTGGTGTGTGAAGACAACTCAATTCACTTCAAGGGAAAACACACATTAACAAAGATGTTGAGTGACTTTCATGCCTGTTACAAATCCCATAATGCCTCTTTTCTCTGCACCACGTTTGAACCTGCTGACCCTTTATTCTTCTGCGTCTAATTTATTACGTTGTTGTGGCTGAGGACATCCAGGCTCGTTGGTGGTATAACACTGGGACATTCTTGGGCTGACCAGTGCATGCTTCGGAGGTCACAGGCTGGCCAATCACATTCTGACTGCTCCCACGGTAACGGCAGCCAGGGGGAGGGGCTAAGACTTCAGCTGGAGACTATTGTTCGTGTCTGACAGAGCTTCTGAATGCCAAGGCAATGGTGCTAATGCACTTAACCTACACCACTTTAAAGATTAGGGACAATTATTCTAAGCTTTTGAGGAACTTTCACTTTCAGGAATCAGCTTTGAAGGAAGGTTGGTGCAAATACAGTATGCAGCATTCATATTTTTAGTTTGAACTTTTTATGTTGAAAAGTTAAGATATTAAAATGCTAAAAAGGACGTCAAAATATCCATGTCAATCTGTGCATATAGAGCTGCAACAAGTGAATCTGTTACACGCAGGAAATCAAGTTCATCTGTTAAGCGCATAATCAATTATTCAAGCAATTGTCAGCTAATTTAATATTCAGATAATTATTATTTCATATACACAGACTCCAAAGAACAGGCCAGTCTCAAAAGAATATGTAGATAAACAATGAAATGTCAGAAACGTACAATAAGCACGTTAGTTGTCTAGTAGGTGTCAGAAAATCGATTCCCCGATATTAATCGATACTAAAATGTTTGAACAAGTATCGATATTTTAAGCCCCCCTCCCCCCCTCGTGCACGCTAAGCCCCACCCCGTTCATCTCTCATTGGAGATGGAAATGATGAAACTATCAAATACTGTATATATAGTCTTTATACTACAAAAACAGCAAATGTGTCAGACTAAAGCCCAGTCTTAGTGTAAAGGTTCATGAATCAAGTTAATAATAAACAAATAATACATTTAAATACTATTATTTTAATAATATATAAAAAAAGATATATAAATAAAAAATAAAAATACTATCAAAAGAAAAAAAAAATTAAGTTGGGACTGTGGTATCGAAATCGGTATCGAGTATCGAGTTTTTTTTCAAGTATCGAATCGAGTTTGAAACTTTAGTATTGTGACAACACTAGTTTAAAGTAATCTTCAGACTCAAATATAAAATTGATGTTTGAGTGACTCACGAACTCTCAACCCTTCACACTTCAAGCAGATGCTCAGTGTGTTGAGCCATAGTAACACCAGCATGCTTCTCTCCAAAATCTTTTTATTCTTGCATACGCCAGCAGTTTTTTATTGAGGGTCTTTAGTTCGTAAAACCAGGTCCAACTCGAGCCAATCCAGGTCTCTGAAGTGTCCCAGATCCAGGCTGCGGATCATGAGGCGATCCTTTTGCTTCAACACAACTTGACCGAAATCAACCACTTATCTGAACCACTTCAGCCAAACTGTGCTTCATTATGCCTGACGTCACTCCCTTAAAACTACACACAAGCCCCGATACGTGATTCACTTCCCCTCCCACCCAGAAAAGCTCGAAGCGTGTGCTGTAGCATCGTTGTTTTGCCCATCAATACTCGAATTAACGTCAAAAAGTGCTTATCATATGTTTTTGACATTTTGTTGTACATCTACATTTTCTTCAGAGACTGTGTTGCAAAGTGCAGATGTTTTAGGAAGGTCTAAAATTACTGCAAACACTAGACATACAGAATGTAAGATGTCATGGTCAACTGAGAGAAAGAACCATTCTCTCATTTGTAGGGGAAAGTTACAGTTTTACCCATTTAACTTATACATGCATGTTTTGGAGGTGGAAACTGCAGTCTGAGAGAACCCTCAGTAACACAGGTAGAACATGCAAACTCCACCCAGAGAGATCATGAGATGCTGACTTTGCTCAACTTCAGAGTCTTACCTACAGTCGCCTTGGGAAGCCAGAGCTCTAACCACTACTACTAATGCCAATCTGTCTAATACAAAAAACAGATTAGCAATTCCGGTAATAACTTCTTTGCAAGCAAAATAAAAGACAAATCGTTGCTAAGTGAATTGGGTGAAAATATGTGGTCAGGCACTGTAAGGTTCAATGAAAGCAACAGAAGGCTTATAGTGGTGAATTCTGCAGAACAAGCACGCTCTCTCTCTCTCTCTTTCTCTCTCACACACACGACATTACCCCACGTTCACACTCACACACTATTAATGTACTTTCAGTGGGTGCCAGATAAGCTCAAGTAATAACATTGCCATCTCAGCTAATTTTAGCTCTGTATTGAATGTGCTGTGAATGGTATTCATGGCAACATCTCTGACTGAGCTTAGCGCTGTTGGGTCTGTGTCCGGTGTCACACACTGTTAAAAAGTACGGTAATTTCTGGACATTAGGCTGGTATTTTTCCCAACAACTTTCAGCTCTGCGATTTATGCAATGATGAGGCTAAATTATAGATTCTCATTTACTTAATATAATTTTTTATATATCCAATTGGTGCAGCTCAGGTGCGCTCAATAGTACGGAATTGTGATATATATATACATGTAAATACAACTGGCTTTTGCTTTGTTCCTCAGAAAATGAGTTCACAAATTGGGCACCATTTATTAGTATTTTTAACATTAAGAACATAGTTAAACATATAATGAATCAAATCGGAAAAAGCAAAACAAACACAACCTATTTGCAAGTGACTTCCCTGTCCAAAACGCTCAAAGTATATATTTTGTTTTCTAAATAGTTTTATTTGGTCATAATGTGCCATCATGACCAGTCCTAAGTTTTGCCTCTTTTGAGTGGTCTACAAAGCAGCAGGTCAGCTTTGCCTTCGGGCTGCTGACCACTAAAGGCTGACTGTCAAACTGGAAATTCCCACTGTCAAAGACATTTTACAGCCTGGTTCAAAAGATGCAGCGCTAAACCTCGTGTCAACAATGAGGGTGATATTTTGTTTGGCCACTGTTGATTTTAAGTTACCGCAGAGCTAATAAGGGAAGCCGCCGTCTACAGAGCATTGTGTAACTTGGCTACATGCGAAATCAGAAGAATACAAAAAAGATATTATTGTCATTGTCAGTGATCAAAACAAAATTCACAAACTAAGAACTTCCATTGGTGCAAATGTGCAACTTCTAACACTGTTGATAGTAAAAAGAATAAATAGTGGAAAACACTGTCCTAGCGAGAGCTCTCTTTTACAGGTGAAGAACACAACCACAGTCTGCACTACCCAAGTTGGATCTGAACCACTGACCTTTGGATTGGTGGGCAAAAACTTAAACCACCATTCACAACTTTCTAACAACAGACTGATTCCGTTTGGCTGTTGCACATGAGTGAAGAGAATGCCTGCTGGTACAAATCAGTGTGTATTTGCAGTAGTACACGTCCCACTTGCCTCCTTCGCCTCACTCGGCTGTACTTTGTGGAGGATGAAGAACATCTGTAAACTGCGTCTTGCATAATTCTGACCTTTGAGAATAAAGCGTGTTTTTGTGCGTCTGTCCCGCCCACTGATTTACCAAAAAACATTGAATCACATAAAGCCGGGTGTCCGAACTGTTTTCATCAAGGCCCTTATGTTGAAACAGACAAAATGGAAGGCTGGTTTTGGTCATATGAAAATTAGATTATATATTATATACTCACATTAGTTTTTGTTTTTTTTGTTTTTTTGATTTATGGATGTCTGAAAAAACCTGTTTTGTTATGTAACTGAGGTTTACGTGCTCAGAAAAGTCTTGTTTTGCCCGCCCACCTATATGTACTAAAGAGCATTTATTCGGGAAATTTAAATCTCAGGTCAACAGGGTTCGTACAGTCATGAAAAACCTGGAAAAGTCATGGAAATTGAAAATCCAGTTTCCAGGCCCTGGAAAAGTTTGGAATTTTATTTGGTTTGGAAAAGTTTTGGAAAACGACAACAAACAGGGCTTGAGAGAGACCAATTCTGTCCCGTCGTCAGCGTCTGTGCATACACGTAATTATTATAACTGCTAGTAAAGAGCTTTAAATGCGCCACAGTTTATTTATTTAAGTCAGTGAGCATCGCTCGCTCCAGCCTGCTGCATCTCTCTCTCTCCTCAGCAGAACGGAGAGAGGAGGCTGATGCTAGTTCGGCTGCTGTGCGTGTTCAGTCCACTCCTGTCTGTTGTTTGGCCCAAAGTGCTCCACACTTGTGACCCACGGGAATAATGATCCAGGATTCATCTTATTTTGCTCACATTTGAGTTTTTAAGAAAAGGAATTACGCGCGAGCACACGCGGCACCGCTAGCCCAATGCTGCGTTAGCTTCTATCAAAACTTTCTCCGAGTTGTCAAACGGCTTCGTGCGACTCATTTGAGCAGCAGCTTTGTTACTAAATGTGCTAAAACTCCTCACTAACTACACATCGTGTCCAGACAGAAGTCCGTTTGTGTAAGAGTTAACAGAAGCTAACCATGATGCTAATCAGCTAAAGTTAATCTGATGTGCTGCTGCTGTATTGCACCTGGTTTACCTGCCTCTGTCACACAAGCACAAATAAAACCTAATCATACTAGGCTGCTGTCAATTATTATGAAATGTTATTATTCAGGACTTTATATTAAGTTAGTTCAGTAGATAACCACACATTTTATTCAAATACTTTTAATTAGGTTAAAGATAAAACAGAAATGTCAAGGTAAAATGGAAACAATTTGCTAATTTGCTAGTATTCTAATTTAGAAAGATTCTATAATCTTTGGCGATATTAGAAGAAAAGCACTGAAATTACGTCACAAATTACATACTTCCATATCTTAGCTAAATTTTTATTATCTTTTTAATAAACTAGCTGATATGTCAAGACATTTGGTACACAGTCACACTCTGTGTACAAATAAAAAGATTTTCTGTTTAAATCAGACTATATTGTAACTGACCCAAGTTTAGAACATTTTCATTTGTTATGTATATTTAGAAGTCTGTGAAATTAATATATTTAAGCCTTAATAAGTTAATGAAAATAAATCTTTAATTGAAACGTATGTGTGAATAAGTCATGGAAATGTAGACAATTGTTTTGGAAAAGTCATGGAAAAGTCATGGAAAATCATAGCATACAATCTGTACGAACCCTGGGTCAAGCATAAGAAAACTGTGAGGACACAAGCACTTACCAGGGGATATTTACAATAGTTTCAGACTTAACCTAAAAGAAAGTGAATTTCAGCATTATTTAAACCTAAAAATGTAATTTGTGGTCAGTTTGAATCATCAGATAATAATTTTTATTGATTGTAAATACTGACATAATGCAAAACCCATTTATTTGTTGAAAATATCAAGTTGTGAAACAAAATGTAAAGTGCTCTACAGACCAAAACTTTTGCTAACCACTGCATTAAACTATGAGGAGCTTTTCAACCAGAAGTCTGTGGTTCAGCGTACGAATAAGTCATACGAAATCTGCAGTCCGTATGACGATCGTGGATGGGAGACTGTTTCTCTTCGGTCTTCTTACAGTAGACTTTTAGCTCTCAAAAAGAGCATTCATCATTCTTGGTAATGACTATGTGTCTTTATGGTAATCCTACATCTATTTTGTAGCACACGGGAGCTGCGCGATCTCCTTACGTCAAGGGCGATCTGTGTTTTCCCTACGCCTTCCAGGTCCGTGGTCTTCCACACAGATCCCTTGGGCTAAAATACTGAGGCTCAAGTCTTTTGAAAGGTGCAGTCTCAGTCGTTAGAACCGTAGAGCTGCGTCTCTGTTTCACTTTCACTCTCCCTCACAGATAAACTGCATAATCATTTGCTGTATTCATAGACCATCGACCTGGCTACGAACTTACAAATAAGCTGTGAGCACTCTTTTTCATAACAAAGGCTGAAGAAAGACATTGGAAATGAGCAAAAAATCATTTGCAGACGTCATTGCAGGTCGTACAAGTCATTGTGACCGAGGCTTAAAAAGGCAACTTTTCTGGCAGAGAAGCCCACATCTGCATGCCTCCATATAAGTGCTATTGTTCTGTTTTATTAAGTTTCTCTATCTATAAGTTGCAAGCATTATCCTCTTTTGATTTATGGTTTGTCACTCGCTAAAATGACACCAGTTTACATTTGGTACTAACAAAAGCTTGGTCGTTGACTTCTCTAATTGGATTACACCACCACACGGACACGTTACAAGCCCCCAACCGTTTTACCCACTGTGTCATTTCCATATTTGGTTCAAGTCTTATTGTCCCATATTGAGATTGACCAGAGCAGTTTTGGAATGGCCTTGCTCCAGCCTGAAGCAGTTGGCTCTCAGTGGTTCGACATCAATGACTTGGCACTGGAACAAATATGCACAGCAGCCCATTTTAACGAAACAGTGTGAATGTGAAGTGAGCATACTTCAAAGCTGGCCCTGACCAATGGTGGACACTTATTCTTCAAATGTGTTCCCAGGCCACATCAGAATATCTCATCAAAGGCGTAAATCTAGCATGAAAAATTGCTGGTGAAATACGGATTAAAGTGTAAAAAATGTTGTTTTCGATATTCTACTAATGCCATTAGGCAGTGCAACTTTTGAGCTTGACATACAGTGTGTTTACAAGAGGACGCCCACAAATGGTTGGAACACCTCTAGGGGAAAGCTAATGAAGAATTTCAGTATGCAAGATACAATATGCTGTCGCCCATACAACTGAAAGAACAAATGCAGGCTTTAGGATAGAAGAAGTCTGCCATTGGAGCTTCTGTCTGGAGCTAATCAGGTTTCAGGCATGTCTAGTCAGTTGCACCAATCACAACCAGATCAATGATCAGCTGTGCTCTTTGATGCCAAGTGACTTTTGTGTGTAGGAGCACTAGAACGGCACGAACATGGTGCTATCGTTGTTGCAAGCTTTCTGTTTCAAATTCCTATGTCAGACCAGTGGTTGTTTATTTGTCATACCTTTACATGTTTCGACTGCCTGTCTGCATGTCTTTGGCGCCATTTTCCTTCCAGTAGAGAAGGACGATGGCGCCCTCTGCAGTCCGACTTCTTAAGAACAGTATCCCAAGTATAAGAAAGTAGAAAAGCCCCTCATCTCTATTTAGTGTAGCAGGGGTACGCTTCCGGATTTCTATTGCCTCTTTTATCCAGCGTTGGTGTTTGTTGTCCTCGGTCCCAATGACTCTGGCCCCATCCCAGTCCATAACATGGTTTTCTCTTTTGAGTGGTCAGATATTGCAGATTTGAGTTCCGTTTTATTGCTCGAGTGTGTGTGCCAATTGTGTCTTTCTCACATTCTGTTTTATGTTCTTTTTTCCGTGTGTTAAAGCCCTCCCTGTTTCCCAATGTAGGTTTTATTGCAAGACATGCATGGTATTTCGTATAAGACGTTGCATTTGTGATCCGGGTCTATTTTATCTTTTGGGTGAACAAGTATTTGCTGTAGTGTTTTGTATGGTTTCACTGGTGTGTTGATGTTATGCTGTTAAGCTTTCTGTTTGGCTACCAGAAGCCCTGGGTAAGAAAAAAAAGAGAGAATTCCAGTAGCAGCCTGTGCGAGAACGTAACGTAACGAGGAACTATAAATCGCCCATCGGCTGAGGTACGCCCAACTCGTGACAGTATTAGAAACATACGACCATTTACTCTCTCATTCATCCAGGCGAAATTTACAGTGATGCCCAATTAACCTAAACATGCATGTTTTTGGAAGTTTGAGGAAACCATGGCACGGAGAGAACATGCAAATTCCACCCAGAGAGATCGTGAGATGAGAGTGAGAGTTAAACCCACAGTTTGCCATTTGCCATTGTAGGTCTTAAAAATGTTTGCACAGGTCTTAAAATGTTTTATGATGCAATATTTGTCAGATTTCTTAATCTATCTCACACTACTGCAGCTTTTTCTGTCGTAAAATGTCAATAATATTCTCAATAATATAGCACAATTGGTTTGTATCTACTATCTACTTTTTTTTTCATTGATGGATAGGATGGGATGGTCGGTTGCTGTATTAATTGCATTTTTTTTTTTTTTATTTATTAGATATCTTGTAACTGTAGCAAAATAAAAAAAATATATCTAAAAAAGCCCTCTGGAAAAAAAAGCAGCCTATGGATCCTGACTCTTGTATGTTTAAAATGTCTGGTTTTGAGAGGACTCTTTGATAGTGATGCACTGATTTAATACTGAGATGAGATATTGTGCGGAGTCTTGGAATTTTTTTTTGATATCCTGGTTGTGCTTTTACTTTTTGCATAATGAGACTAATTTACTGGCTGAGGTTGGCCTTGGGCAAGACACGTAACACACATTGTCTCAGTGTCTGCCTACACTGGGTGAGTGGATCCCTGATTGTAAAGCGCTTTGAGAGCCTTGTAAGGTGGAAAAGCTCTATATAAATAAAGACCATTTACCATTTTTACTGACAAAGGATTGGTTATCAATTTTTCAATTCAAAGCTCCCAGGTAAATAATGGACAGAATCTCCATCTCTTGATTTTTATATATATAAGGTTTACACTTGTTTCAATCTCTGGGGCAGATTTAAAGGTGCACTGTGTAACCTTTTGACCAAAAAACGTCTTGAATAAAAGCTCGTTTTTGTCATTTTATGTTTTTGCACTAAATAGACCAAACAAATGTGCGTCTTTCCTTTGAACAGGGTTGCGTGGCCAAACTATTTACTGTTATTTTGCCTGGAGGCGGGTCTCCACTCTCCAAAATATTTCCTTTCTCTATCACTATTAACAATATTCCAAAGTATGGTTTTGACTGTCTATTTAAAATGTGAAGTTGACGTTTCACCTCCACAAAGTTCCACAGTGCACTTGATGAGGCGCTGTGTTATTATCAGTGGTATTTGCTGCAATATTTACAAGTATATTTTTCAAGGGCATGTAGTCATAAGGGACACTCAGGATAAGCTGTGGGGACTTAAAGGATCTCACTCCCACTTCTCCTGGATCTTTATCTGATTGTGCCATCTGGGGTAATATAAACAGTTCAAAAAGGTCATTCAGTATATCAATCAGTATTCACTAACCTGCTCTGATGTCTGCAACTTAAGAATTCTATTTGTAAAGTTTTAACATGGTTGTACAATATCACAAAAGTATTCTACGAAATAGTATATCACAACATAACAGGACAGGGCAATAGCATATGATTAGCACATTTTACTGCATTTTTTGTAATGCAGCCCGGGCGTTTCTATTGTGGTAATAAAGAATAAAAAATAAAGTGTTTTTATATATATGAATTGTAGCAAATCCTTATCCTAATCTTAACCTACTCCAAGCCCCAGACCTAATCTTACCCATTTTAGTAACTTGAAGTCTAAACGTACCCGTTAAAATGTCCCCACGTGTCTTCAACCAAAACTCATGAGTATTTTATACTCTGAAATAGGGATGTTCATGATTAACTGAATTAACAATTTACCGGTGACTAAGTGCTTAACAGAGTATAAGCTCATTGAATCTCAAAAGGACTGAGCAAACCTGTGTGACACTGCAGTGTTTATGGACAAATGTATGGTTTTATTCACTTAGATTTTATGTTGGAGAAGCAAACAAACTGGTAAGCGTCTAACATTAGCAGCAACTTAAAACCTGACTCCTTATCCATGAGTGATTTTATTGAATACGCACTAGAACAGTGCATTGCCTCAGTGTTTTTAAAGACTTTTATTCGGTCGTGTTGTGCCCAGTTCAAGGCCTGTTGTTGTCGTGCTGCTCTGCATTCACTCTCTTTAAGCTGTGCCCAATTACAACAAGTATAACCAGTAAAAATAACAATAGAAAGTACGGCATTGATCATGAAGGGCTCCAACTAACGATTAAAATCTTTTGAACAAAAAAAAAACAAAAACTTTTAAATCAATTATCATCTCATGCAGTATATACAACGTAACATATAAAGACAAAAGACATGAGATCTTGCTCATCATACGCTGTTTTTGTGTCGTGGTATAAACAGGCTTGCTTGTGATTCTGGTAAGTGCACACATGCTGTACCTTGTTTGAAAGATTTGTTTTAACCAACATCATATTTTAGAGCACCTCGCAAGAAAGAAGCTAACACATTAGCTTCAAGAAGAAGTGTGCTGCCCACAATAGTGGGAGAAGCAGAATAGGTTAGAGCTCTCTAGAAGTAACTTTCACCATAAAACGCCCATCACCAGAAAGAACTCTCAATTTGATCTTAGTGTTAGGGCTGGGCGATATGAGTCAAAATTTATATCTCGATATTTTTTTCTATATCTCGATATACGATATATATCTCGATATCTTAACACCCAAAAATTTTCTCCCAAAAATAATGAAATAACAAATACATTCTGTCACCGGGCTTTTTTTAAATAATAAATGCAAAAACAAGACGTTTTATGAAAAGTGTAAAGACAGAGCAGATAAAATATCTTGCTCGTTCAACCAGGTAGATTTTCATTCATTTAAAAGTGCCTTGCCTTGTAAACATTTTAAGATCTGTGCAAACTGACAGTTGTAGCTCAATGTGGAACATACATTAAACACCTTCAGCCATAAGAACATGCTGACTTCTCTTTTATAAAAGCATGCTTGTAGCCACTAGTTACACACTAACATTATTATTTGTTAGACAGTTGTAAATCTCTACAAAATGTATTAGAATAAAATTTCCTTATTTATTTGCCCCTCGCAGGATTAATAAAGTCGTCTGAATCTGAGAAGCGCTGTGTGACTTTTGCTGCCCCTCCTTTCTCATCTGCGCTCCTCCGCAGCCCTTAGCATTAGCCGCTTTAGCACAACAGTGAGTTTTTCCTTCTGTCACCACGGCCACACTTTGGCTAATATGGACATGCTATACCTCTTTTAAAAGCTTACATTTTGCACTGTTCACTCGCTACATTTGTTTATCAATTGCAATACGTCACAAAGCCGGCACAAGCATAGAAGCGCCAGCTACACTGAGCTACTTTAGCCGCTACATATCATAAACAGCGAGTTTTCCTTCTGTCACCACGGCCACGCGTTGGACAATTATGGACATGCTATACCTCTTTTGAAAGCTTACAGTCTGCTCTATTCAGTCGTTAGATTTGATTCTCAATTGCAAAAAGTCGTAATGCGTGCACAAGCATAGAAGCGCGAGCTACGTTACACGTCATAAAACAGTTAGCTCGTACCTTTCGCTGGTATTTCTATACGACATTCACGACAGAAAACAGCTATTTGGTTTGTGCATCAGATGGTTTTAATCCAAAGTTCCTCCAGATAACTGAACCAGTAGTCCGTTTTTTGCTAAGCCCCTCCTCGGTGCGCCTTCGAGAGACGGAGAAGCAAACTGGCGAATGCCAAATTAAATACGCAGCATTATCGATATATACGATATGTCAAAATTCATTTCGTGTTTAAAATTATATCGATATTGTAAATATCGATATATCGCCCACCCTAAGTGTCACATTGATTTACCAAATGGATTCTCATGATATTTGATTGGCCGAACCAATCAATCCAAATTCTTGACTACTTACGGGTTCCAGTCATTCAAGATTGATAATGTGTAAAACTCAGAGCCATACATGCTGGCAATGGACAGGTTAACATTGCCCAGCCCTAATTAAACATTAATTCATGTGAATATTCCCCTCTAAAGCTGTGTGTAGCCTTCTAACATGTTCTGTTCCCATGAGTTTAAAAAGGAGAGAATATGACAGCGCGACACCAGATCCAGCAGAGTCCCAGAGGCACACAGACAGTGAGACTGGCCCTGCTGCTGCTGCTGCTGCTGACTCAGAGAAGTCTGTTTGCTCATACTTTAGGCATTTAGGTCATCTCCTTTTCAACTCAACCTCCGCCACTCGCAGTTCCCCCGTGGCTCCAAACCGTGTCAGATTTGAGTTACACACTTTTTGGCAGTGGACTTTTGGTGTTAAGAAGCTGGTTTGAGAGCCCGGACATGGTGAAACGTGATCGCCGCTGCTCTCTTTGTGCCAAGGACCAGACAATGTCCACAGCTCTGGGCACATGAGCTCACTTCCTGTGAAACTGTTTGCACCTGCTTGTCATGGGGCAGTTAGGGGATACGCCAGACAGATTTTTATGATTTTTTTAACGTGTTCTTATAATGTTATTTGCATGATAATAAATATTGAAGTCTTTTAAATTGTATATACATTTTTATCTACACAAATGATTAAATTAAATGAAAATCACAGATTATGATGATTATGATATCATAATGATTATGATTATGATATCATAATCATAATCTGACTCCCAAAAATTGGATTGTTAACTCCTGTTTTGCATCATGATTAAGTCTAGTCTCACCCCACATCAGACTTGCTTTTTCACTCTGGGTCAGACTCTCTCTCGGGTCATACTCCCTTCTGCAGAGACTCCCACCTCACCCCAAGTCTGACTCTCCTTCCTCCCCCAAAACCAGACTCCCCCTCCACTCTGGAACAGACTCTTATGGTTAAATACCACTCCTCGTCCTAACACCTCCTGTACACTGACTGAGGTGAGTTCGGTTCGGGACAATTGCAAGTTTGTTGCAAAGTGCCTGGTGGACAAGGGACTTTGCAACAAGTGTCTTGCCTCTACTGCGGTCTGTATTTGTCCAAAGCTGTTCAGATTCCCGTGAGATTGCTCGTATTATGACTTGAAAGTAGCATCAGACTGCTGCGACCTCCAGGAAAAATAGACTACAGATTTTTTCCGCAAGCTTGCGCTACTCTCAGACGTCCACTCGCACTACCTCGAGGTCAGTGTACAAGGGCTCATTGGTTTTAAGCACTTTCTAAGTCTTGCAAGACTCGCACAAGTCCCAACCCGCCCCAAACTCACACTCTGTGTACAGCAGGGGTCAGTCAGACTCCCCTCCTCACACTGGTCTGACTCCCCTCCTCTCTCCTAGTCCAACTCCCCTCCTCACTCCTGGTCACTCTCCACTCCTCACTCATGGTCCGACTCCCCTCCTCACCCCAGGGTCCACACTCCCTTCCTCACTCCTGGTCACACTCCCCTCCTCACTCCTGGTCACACTCCTCACTCCTGGTCACACTCCCCTCCTCACCCCAGGGTCCACACTCCCCTCCTCACTCCTGGTCATCTCCCCTCCTCACTCCTGGTCACACTCTCCTCCTCACTCCTGGTCACACTTCCCTCCTCACTCCTGGTCACTCTCCCCTCCTCACTCCCGGTCTGACTCCCCTCCTCACCCCAGGGTCCACACTCCCCTCCTCATCCCTTCCGTGTCCCCTGTCCCAGTCTGGAGCAGCTTCTCACACTTGTCCAGTGAAACTAGATCCAGTCTTACGTCTGCTCCTCCTGCTTCATGACTATTTTTAACCATCAGTGGTTAAAATCCTGTCAGTTTGCCAAAGTCCTACCACAGCCCACCTCACTGGGGCAAAGGCCAGGTTCATGTTTGGGCGGGTGGAGGTGTGAGCACAGCAGTGATGCAACAGCAAAATTACAGTAGGAATTTTAATAAGATAATTGCTGTTTAATACAGTTGAATACAGAAAGAAAGTGCATTAGCAACACAATTATAAAATCACTGTGTATATTTGTGCATTGCACATTTTAGCTTCCAATCCGAAGATACTATCATTTTATATTTGCTTTAAATACAAGAAAAATATTGGTAAGTTGATTTCAGTGACAGAGTGAAAATACAAAAACAATTGTAATGCAATTGCTATCTTGTTTTGCAAATCTCAAAAAGGTGAAGATCTGTCCTACTTGTTATTTAATTTTTTTTGTTTTGTTTTGTTTATTGTTTTTTCACAATTTGTGTTATGAAGGTGCCTTAAGTGTATTATAATTTTAAATTAGAGATCAAAAAGTTCTTTTGTACTGTTTGTTTTATGCTTTCCGTTGATTTCAGATTATTTTTATATTTTTGGGCTGTTGTCCTTAAGTCGATTAATCAGTCGATGGAGTTATAGTCAGTAAATCAGCTGAAGATTTAGGACCAAATTATTGGTCTAAATTGTCTTCTTAGAAATAAATACACTGTTTCCTACTCATTTCTGTATACAATTGCTGTTTTGCATGATCTCCATGGCATTTTTTTGTTTGTTTTTTCATGTACAGATTAGGTAAAATAATATAATCCATTTTAGTTTTTGAACTTTTGTCACACCCTCATTTTAGTCATTGAATCAGTGATGGCAATGTGTTTGGTCAACCGAGAATTTCTTTGGACGACAACAGCTCTGGTGTACAAGCAAGATAACATTTAGATCTTGTTTGTCATCTGAAAATAAGGTCCATGAGGACCAAAGGTGCATTGACCAAACAAAATAACTGTAGAAAAAACTCGTAGTCGAAGCATTGAAAGTTTGAGGTTTTATTTAAAATGCCGTTTTGCTGTGAACTGTAACTAGAACATTTGTGTCTAATGTAAGACTGGCCTGGGGCAGTGTCATGTTCAAGTTTTTTGTTTTTGTTTTTCTTTAGAATTCTAGCTAAAACTTACTGTACTTACTTTTCTACACAGGACCTTAATTCCCTGCTTTAGCAAAGCCTTTGACCAGAGCCAGCAAATTTTTTAATTTAGTTGGACTCTAGTCCACCAAAATTGGCACATTTAGCTTTAGCTTCAAGATTTGAATAAACCATTGAAAACAGCATGTTAACCACTACTGAGTCTAGCAAAGTAAAACAGACCTGAAACAAATGTAAAAATTATGTCTTCAGCCACGTGAAAAAGCTCAAGCTCAGACAAAATGCTTCCATTCATCAGAAGTTATTCACTAAAGTCCGTATCAGGTCCCACAGAATAAGTCACAATACATATCCTGATAGTTCGAACAGAACCTGACACATTTTTCTGCTTTTGTATTTCAAAATCCCTCCAAAAACGTGCTAGTTTACTCTGGTTTAAATGGACAGCATCTTCTTCTGCCTCCGGCTAAGCTCCGCCCACAAGAATTAGCTGCAAAGTTTACAAACATATAAAGGGTCTATTGTTTGTAATAACATATGTTGATTTGTTTTTTTAAAATGTTATTTGTCATATGGTCACTACATTACCTTTTTCTGACCAATCACACCGTTCCATCCAGGTTCAGTCCAAAAACAGCTCTATATAAAATGTGCTAATGCTCAGGAGTTTAGTTTCAGTTTCACTAGTCTCCTCTCAAACCTGCAGGCTCTCTCTCATTTTCTCCTTTGTCTCTTTGGACTTCATTATCTAACTCAGTCCTTCTTCTCCTCTTCACAGTCAAGTACATCAAGGAGATGTCGGCTTTCTTCAAGTCGTCCGGCTCCCCTGGCTCTGCGC
Organism: Mugilogobius chulae; assembly: GCA_038363315.1. Classification (NCBI taxonomy): domain Eukaryota; kingdom Metazoa; phylum Chordata; class Actinopteri; order Gobiiformes; family Gobiidae; genus Mugilogobius; species Mugilogobius chulae. The sequence continues at coordinate 64,262 of JBBPFD010000119.1, forward strand.
TCCCCTGGGACTCTCCCCCCTCCACACCACAGAAGGGCACCTCCGAGCCCACGCCTGCAGAGGTGAGGGAACCCCGCAGCATCCCCCTGAAGATGTGCCAAGTGTCACGCAAACAGTGCCCCCCGGACACAGAACACAGGTACTGTACACACACTGCTTTACTCTTAATTTGTTTATTTGTTTGGTAAAATAAGCGGTTTCCAAATCTTTTCTTACAAAGGATGTTCTTACGAGAGATTAGGTCCATGAGATCTGAACAAGACGAGATTGCAATAATCATTTCAATTCAGAATTTTACAACGCAAATTATGCACTTACTTTTACAATGTTTAGGACTGATTGTCTCAGTCAATATTGATCCTATCAATACAAAATAAAAACTGAGACAGAGTTTTCTGTCTGATTATGTCTGCTAGGTGTCTGTTTGTGGAAGAGACTTTTTACTTCAGCTGCTCAATATACGGAACTTAATCATTTCATAGCTATTCTTAACAAAGACAAAATCTTGCGAAATTTCATGTTCCATTCCTTATTTTTACATAGTAATTTTGCTAATATAATATTAAATTATATAAAAACATGCAATGCAATATTGAAATTTTTCAAAAACACATTGGCCACGTTTACATGATGTTTCCTAATTTCGAATTAATTATTCCGAATTAATTAATTCGGAATTAAAATATTTTCCTTCAGGTTTACATGGAAATAATAATTCCGAATAAAGGTTTACATGTTAAACACGCTAAATCGGCTTTATCTTATTCCGCTTAACGTCTGGGTTAGAAAGAGAGAAGAAAGGGAACGCACATACGTCATTACGTACTTACGTCTACCGGAAAAACACACATCCGATGGATACGGGATACCGGCTTGTGGCTTTTTTATCTCCTGGGATTGTTGTAACGCCACGGACGCAATGATACTAACTTTTTTGGAGTCGTTCCGATGAAAGTCTTTAAGCAGCTGGAGAATCACATAATCAGCTCCACGTAATGTTCTGTGAGCGGAGGAAAAGTTGTAGTCCAGTTTCCACTTGTTTGGGATCGTCGCAGCGTCTCTCTCCGCGTACATGACGTACACTCCTTGTTCAAAACTTTCCGCTGCCTCTGCCAAAAGGTGAGTGTTCCGTGTTTTCTCTCACCCACTCTTTTCATTGTTTGTAACTCCTGTAACGCACGTATATGTAAAACAAAAAGTTTTCGAGTCCGTGCCGCCATCTTGCAGCGTCACCGGGTCAGAGAGGCGACGTAACGAGCATGCGCAGTGCAAACGGAATTATTTTTATTCCGAATAAAACGGTTACATGAGAAAGGAATAAAATTATTCGGATTTAAAAGCGGAATAAACCACCCACTTTATTCGGAATTAAGTTTAAATCCGAATAAACTTTTCATTAGGAATTAAGTGTTTACATGGTATTTTGAAAGCGGAATTAATTTTAATTCAGAATTAAATTATCTTTATTCGGAATTAAAGCCGTCATGTAAACGGGCCGATTGTGACATTTGGTTCCCAGCGATATCACTGTCACTATGCATCAAAACATAGTTCTTCTTTGGAATTGACTGAAAAACGTTTGTTAAAAAATTATAACAGTAATAATTTTTGGTTCCTTCTATCGCTCCAGGTGAACACATAATGCATTCTGTGCCTTCTAATGATTCATCCTGATGAGCTAAGAAGTACCTTTGACAACTTTCAGAAGCTTGTGGGAAGCAGGCTGAGTTTTAAGGCACAAAAGTATTGCTCTTAGATGGGGCACTATAAGCAAATTTTTACTTGAATGCACGTAAATGTACAAAACTGATTTTAAGAATATCAAAAATGTAGAGGGTCTTTAATCTTTTATTTTAATTATTTTGGCTATAGCAGCACTAAACCTACCCCAGAGTAAAGCTGTCTCTAAAAACTGGATAAATGATATGCACAAAACACCTCATGTTGTAACACATATGAACATTTCCCAGGGTAGATGATAAAAGTGTAAAAGTGTCACTTGATTCCAGTGACAGCAGCCTGGAGCCTGACATTGCTCACAGTGTAATCACCTCTTCTTTGTTCTAATGTGCTTGGCTTTCCCTACAGCTGCGCTCTCCTCACTCGCTCCTGTACTTCTCATTTGTCTGCCAGGTATTTCGAAGTGGTTTCATCCAACAGAAAGAACTCTCTGTTCCTGCGGGCTAAAGACCCCGCTATGGCTCAGTCCTGGTACAATGCCATCCAGGCGGGAGCTGCCAGTCTGTTACAGAGAGTGAAGGAGGAGCTGAGGAACATGCAGCCCCACATGGATGTCAAACATCTGGGCTGGATAGCTGAACAGGTACGCCTGACCACATGGCAAATACATGGAGTCACACATTGTACTTTATATGTAATATGATGAAAACAAATTAGGTCAAATGTCACATAACTAAACTTCAGACACCAGAAGTTTTGGGCTGATGATCATCTTCATCAGCTTATCAATATGATTTCTTTCACCACAAGTTTGGGAGTTGTAGCCTGAGTATATTGAGAGTACACTGACTACCAGGTGGTTTCAGTATGCAAAGGTTTTTTTTGCAAAGTGTCCGTTACACCAGCTGCAGTCCACTTAAAGTTCGAATTTGTCCAAAGCCACGCAGATTCAAGTAGATTTCTGTGAGAATGCTCCTCTAATGACTTGGAAGCCGATCTCAGGAAAAGTTAGACTTCAAACGAATTAGTTTCGCAGACCTGCGTAGCTCCCGCACCCACATCCACACTCCTCAGAGGTCAGTGTGCAGTGACACATTGGTTTTAAGCACTTTCTGAGTTCTGCAGGACCTGCACCAAACTTGCACTCAGTGCACACCCAGGGTAACAATTCTTTTATAGATTATATTGTCACGTTACTTTCATGTCTGTCAGGTCACTGCGACTCTTGTTTTTCTATTAGATCCAACCTTTATTCAAAGAGCCATATTGGACCAAAACAAAATTAAATCTGTCTGAGCCGCATTTAAAGCTTATCAGCTTACAATGCTGCAACAAATGCTGTAAGTGTTTATTGCTTTGTCACCTATCAAGTATAGTCGAAACAAAGCATGATTACCATATACCTACAACTCGGAGTGTTGTGAACAAGCAAAGGAAAGGAGAAAAAAAGTGTATGGTCGCACCGGACAACAAGTGCACTTTTGCGTAATTATTACATAATTCGACACATGAAAGACGGGGCGCGTTTATAATCCCGCCTGCTCAGCCTTTTTGACACGGAGGCCAAGGACCGCTAACATGAAGCAAAACTACAAGATGCCAATCCAAACATGACTAATCTGCATAAATAGCTTTATATTATCACTCAATCATGTGTCCATTGCGTTCAATGCAGCGATGTGACTGAGCGTTACTGAACAAAGTTGACACGTCTCTTTCCTAATCCAGCTGATTTGCCCAATCCGTGTGTTATTCCTGCCTTCGTGCATAAAATACAGTCCTTCATTTAGTCCTCGGTAAGTTTTCCCTCGCTGCTTGCTGTTGATCTGCAGTCCTCGATTTTGAACAGGGTTCAACGCTTTATTATCTCCGGGTTGAACAAAACGTCTGCATTTGCAATGAAAGCAAATGTTCGGTCAAAAATGTTGATCGTGTTCTATGTTCTGTTTCCTTTTGATCCATGGCCTGACGCACCTGTCGTTTGTTTACAACAGCGCGGGAGCTGAAAGAAACACGGTCGCTGGCTATAGTAATCTTGTTGACAAAATGTTGAAATTAAATATTTATTGCACATTTTATAGCATAGAAAACTTTAAGAGTGTTGACATAATTCCTTACGAAAATTCTATTAAACAAAAATATTTCACACAATTTCACTTTCAATTTTTGAAGGCCTCAAGGAGCCACTAGGGAGCGCAAAGAGCCGCATGCGCTCAGAGCCGAGGTTGCGACCCCTGTATTAGACCCTAACAGCAGTAATCAGAAAAAACAAATTACTTTTTTTCCCTAAGAGCGCATGTGAACGCAACTCACACTTCCTTGTGTAGCCTGGTTTTTGTGAGATTGTGGTCAATCCTGTGAAGGCTCTTCTTCTACAGTCTGTACTGAGTGTCTGGCTCTGTCCTTCCTGCAACATGCTGATGTGACACAAGTCATTTTTGTGAAATGTCCTTAAGACTCTGTCCTGCTCTTGTTTGAGACATCTAAAAATCACAGAACTTCGCTAGTGTGCAGCTGACTTCAAACTACAACAAAACATTATTTTAACATAAAACTAGACATTTTTTTGATTAGTTGACAGTCACGCAAATCATTCTTTGTAGACTGAATTTAAATGTTAAAAAGTCTTGAAACCGTCACAATTTAGTCAACATTGAGACGTGAATTGAATAAAGCAGGTGAAAATCAGACATATTTTAAATGTCTTTTCGACATTTAGTTTTGAAAACCCAGCTGTCGTTGATCCATATAACATTTTTGATAATCGATATACAATTAATGCACTTTAATTGTCTAATTGATCTGCCACATTGTAATGAATTAATTGTTGCAGCTCCAGACATAACCATTTCAGATTTTATTTTAGACAATTATATGTTGACAACAAAAAATAAAAGCAAAACTTGAACATGTTGAAAAGCTTGTAATTGAAAAACACAACATGAATATGAATGCAGACATTTCACAAAGTTTCAAAAAATGAAATGAGTAAGGATAAATTAGTTTCTCTATCCCATTTCAAAATGCATTCAACCAACACTTATAAAATGAGATTGTATTTGTCACAAAGTTTGGCTGGTGTTCTATTGTTATCAGTTATTTCTTTTTGTTTCAAATGGAGTAGTCTTCTGAACATAAGTCTTACCTTGCCCTCTTGTATAAGATAAAATGAGCCCTGTTTCTATAGAGACAGTTCAGGGCGGCACGGTATGGACCCATGCTGTTTCCACTTCCGAAATGAAACATGGCTTTAGACTAACTTGTCTTTTCCTGCTGTGCACAGGTGAGCCAGGGCCCAGAGAGGCCGGTGTTGGCCCTTCTGACCGACAGAGACCTGCTGCTGTACAACTCACTGCCCGAAAACAAGGAGAGCCTCAACAACCCCTCCAAGAGCTACCTCTCATCACAACCAGGTACAGGCGAACAAACACTTACCACAACCAGTACAGGCACATGTCTCACTCATCACAACTAGGTACAGGCAACAAAACACATACAACCAGTACAGCGAACGTATCACCATCACAACCAGGTACAGGCGAACATCTCATCATCACAACCAGTACAGCGAACTTCACTCATCACACCAGGACAGGCGAACTCTCACGATCACAATCAGGTACAGGCGAACGTATCACCATCACAACCAGGTACAGGCGAACATCTCACTCATCACAACCAGGTACAGGCGAACTTCACGATCACAACCAGATACAGGCAACATCTCATTTATCACAACTAGGTACAGGCGAACGTATTACCATCACAACCAGGTACAGGCGAAAATACATCAAACAGTACAGGCGAACTCATCCAATCAGGTACGCCATCACAACCAGTACAGGCGAACATACATCACAACCAGTACAGGCGAACAAAACACTATCACAACAGTACAGGCAAAAAACACACAAACAGGTACAGGCGAACATCTCACTCATCACAACCAGGTACAAGCGAACCACGATCACAACCAGTACAGGCGAACATCTCACTCATCACAACCAGGTACAGGCGAACGTTTACCATCACAACCAGGTACAGGCGAACTTCTCACCATCACAACCAGGTACAGGCGAACAAAACACTTATCACAACCAGGTACAGGCAAACCATCATCACAACCAGTACAGCGAACATCTCACTCATCACAACCAGGTACAGGAACATCTCACTCATCACAACCAGGTACAGGCGAACATCTCACTCATCACAACCAGTACAGGCAAACATCTCACTCATCACAACCAGGTACAGGACGGAACATCTCACTCATCACAACCAGGTACAAGGCGAACGTCTCACTCATCACAACCAGGTACAGGCGAACGTTCTCACTCATCACAACCAGTACAGGCGAACGTCTCACTCATCACAACCAGGTACAGGCGGAACAACACACTCATCACAACCAGAGTACAGCGAACGAACGTCTCACTCGTCACAACCAGGTACAGCGAACGTCCACTCATCACAACAGGTACAGACGAACGTCTCACTCATCACAACCAGGTACAGGCGAACATCTCACTCATCACAAACAGGTACAGGCGAACATCTCACTCATCACAAACAGTACAGGCGAACGTCCTACTCCATCACAACCAGGTACAGACACCCTAAGACAACACAGATCAGGGACATTCAGAACAGGAACAAAATATATCTTGCAGACAAAACTTCAGCAACGTTTCAGCAAGAAAAAATTTTTTTTAGAATAGGACAAAAAAACTCAAAAAGTTAATCTTGCATAACATGTGCATAACATGTATATACCCAATTTTTGTTTCCTTTAAAAATGTAAGCTAACAGAAAAAAAATAAAATAAAAATTCTACTCACTCTGTGTGTTTTGCTCATTTACCCAATGCCATAAGCTGTTAGAGCGAAATGTGCCAGTATGCAGTGATCCACAATGCTAACAACAACCAGCAACTTAGTGGAGTTTTGTGAGCAAACAGAGCAAAGACAGGACAGTACGGACTATTTCCACCTGAATAGATACATAAACAAGCTATCAGTGTAGTGGGAATTGTTTTTTTTTTGCGGACAAATGAGTATTGTCGACAGTATCTTGTTTTTATTGCATGTTTCTTTTCCTTGCTGTTCTCCTGCTGAACTCGGTGTTGCAACATTGTCCAGATTGTTACTTTTTGATTTTGACACCCCAGAAGTATTGTGTATTATACTTTTGACAAACCCTGACAAAAAAGGGCATTTCAGCGTGATTTTTAAAGAATCTGTAATCTGTTGGGAAAAGTCAATAATCTAAAGTGTGTAGACCGTTTCTTTTCTTTTCTCTTCCCTTTTTTGCCCTCACATAGTCACTGTTTCCACAAGAGGAAAATTTGAAATGTCAACTGCACGGAACACATTATACAACCACCTAATGAAATGACTCATACCTTCATATATTCTCTTCATAAAAACATAAGTGTGTTTTCACGTGTATTCCTGTGCTGCAGACTGGTGCACTCAGGCCCGGGGAAGTCGTCTCCTCTGCTGGACTCGGAGCTGTCTTTTGGGGTGCGCTCAGGGACCAAGCAGGGCGTGGAGACCCATGTGTTCAGAGTGGACTCGGCTAAAGAGCTGTCTCTGTGGACCCACCTGCTGGTCGAGGGCTGCCACAGCGCCGCCGAGCTCGTCAAGGAGGTTACTACAGGTAAGATATGTAGACAGAATAGTAAAACAATTTCTTAATTAATGCTTAATACTACAAAAACATTCAAATGTCTTTGTTTTAATACAGATAGTATAACAAATAAGTTTGCTTCTAAAACTGTGTTTTTCTACATGTTAAAAGACAGAATTTTTGCTTCTTAAAAAGCCACATTTCATAGGTTGATTTTTAATTGACGTCCAGTTATTTGCAGATACCAGTATTTGAAATTTCATATCTATAACAACATTCACAAAATCACATATTGCCTTTCTGTCTGCTCAAAATACAGTTAAAATAGAAAATAAGGTACAGTCTGAGAATTAATATAATCGACTTCAACTTTGTTGAATATGGAGTTTGTATCTGGCATGTAAAAAGAGAAAAGCAGGTGAAAGGCAGATACAAAACCTTCCAAACCTTCTCCAAACACCTATCTGCTTGACCTTCCGTTTTAATGACTTCCAGGTCACGGGTTTTTAACTTAGTTTGTTTAATTATTAGCATTTGGATTTAAGAAAAAGAGAGGTACAGAAATAAATATTATGATGTGCAAATAGACATTGTTGCACGACAGCAGATAAGTATTTTCACTTTTGCCTTTTATTACATAAAGTTAAACCTTTAGGTGCCAATGTAAAATTCTGCACCAAGTCATTTCAGGCTCGACTTCTCTGGTCTCCAGACTTTTGTACCAGTGGATGTATGAAAATATAACTGAGAGATATCAGTTTGGATTCTACAGGATGAAGTTTATTGTCTCCACATTTACTTGACTGGATTTCAAATGACAAACCCGGCGCCTAAAGAGTTAATTTATGTAGTATAAAAACTCCATTAGTCCGTAAACGAATTTTTGCCCTACATTTTCTCTATTGTGTTGCGGGATGTTTGGGAGAAGTTGGCTTACTTCTAATCACTTAGGATAAGATAAAAGTCTAGCAATTGATAGATCTGTATTTTCTCCATCTGACCAAACTACACACAGAATTCAAGCCCATTCTGATTGTGTTAAATGTCAGTGTCAGCAGCACTTTTGCACTGCTTTATTCTTCACAGTTTTGCATATTGTTTTCATTTTCCCTATCTCAAACGTATCAGCTCCGAAGTGACGTCTGGGCACAAGATGTTATTTCGATTGAAAACAGCTCACCGCAGGAGACTCTCACTGTAAGCCCAAACAGACGTCCGCTTTGATTGTGCCGCAGAAACATAGCATTTTATCAGGCTGGTGTCAACAAATGTGTGTCTTTAGTGTGAGAGACGGAAAGACTGAGTAAGTCTAACTAGGGCTGTGTGATATGTCTCTTTTCTTATTGTCTTTGAGGTAAATACATTTATCTAGTGACCTCTGGGCTGGAAATACGCAACAAGCCACCATTTTAGGACTGCAACAATTAATCATATCAACTAAATAATAATCATTTGTTTTTTGACAATCATAATCCATAGCAGGACTACAATACAGACTCTAAAATTCACATACAATACATTTTAGCATTTAGTTAATATTCTTCAACTAGGCCTTGTGTCACCATATTTATTTGGACAAAAATAATATTTTAAATGTCTTTATACACAATAGAAATAGATGTTTTGTTCAATATTCAACATGAGATCTGCTTCATCATCGTAAAATAACTACTTTTCATTTGATTTTAGTAGAAAAATACATTATACCAGACATGTGGATACTGATAGAACTATAAGATTATATACGGATACTGCAGGCTTGAACACCACAAAACACTACAAAAAAATAGAGTAGAAGAGAGAGAGAGAGAAAAGAGAGGGAGAAAAGAGATAGAGAGGAGAGAGAGAGAGAAGAGAAAGAGGAAAGAGAGAAAAGAGAAGGAGGAAGAGAAAGAAGAAAGAGGAGAGAGAAAAAAAAGAGAGAAAGAGAAGAAGGGAAGAGAGAGAAAGAGGAAAGAGAAGAAGAGAGAGAGAAAAGACAAAAAATGTAGCAGAAAATATGCTTTCAGTCATAAATGGACATATTTATTTTTGATCAAATCTGAAAAATGCTAAATTTCCTCTTTCACGACTGAAAATGCAGCCAAAAAAAAAACAACACAAAATTCAAACACTTTTAATGACCCAAAGTTGAGTTCTTAGGTTCAGTTTTTTAAACCCAGCCATATTTCTCACAGTAATAAGTTGCATTAATATAATGTATAAATGCTGTGAGCTGCTGTTAACAGAGTTTCTTGAGGAAAGCTGTTGATTGAAAACAGTGAGCACTGAAAGTTTCACCACAGTGCCACCAGCTGGTGGAGGAAAGCACAGCAGAGAGAAAAAGTGTTTTCGTGATTTGATTTCATAATTACATCAACTGTTTCATTATTTTTATTTGTTTAAGCTTATTTATTATTTTTTCAGACTCTTGTATTTCAGATTTATTCCCTTTTAATCTGCACCAGTACACAAAACTTTAAATGTAAACAACATTTTGACATTAAACATTTGATAACATGGAATGGTATGGTATGTTTTTTTGTTTGTTTGTTCGTTTTTTTGTTTGTTTGTACAGGGACAGTGCACAACAAAGGTTGTGCTGGTGCCAGGTTATTGCATGAATGCTAACATCCACATAAACAGGTTGGGTTTAAATTATGAAAATATAGGTTAGATGTATAAGGACCGTAATATGAAATAAGAAAAGACTAGCACATGTTGTCACCTTCTTGAAATGTTATTTTAAATGAACATACATTCATTTATAAACATCTATATTTCAGTTGTTTTTCCCATTCACACATCTACAGATTTGAGTAGATTTGTAATTTGTAAATGTGATTTTTTAAAATCAGTTTTATCACATACTAGGCCAATTTGTAGCTTCCTAGCCAAAATACGTGAATAAATTTACATCTATTCTACCATGGCCTTTGGTTTTTGTGGGACGGTTCAGTTTATAAATAAAGATACTAAGGTGACAATTTATATTACATGTTATAAGTTATCCTCAATAAAACATATATTGTTTAACATATTTTTGGAGAGGCATCTGGCTGCTGACCTTCATGATGAGACCCCTCACGTGACTTACCTCCATTCAGAGGCTCATTAGGCCCAAATGTTCAACCATATTATGTGTATGGTACAGTTAGTGAAAACATTGTTTGTGACCCGCCAAAATCATTGATATTAAGAGTCCAGATGTTTACTGTCACCATGAGTTAACACACACGGGTACAAGACGCCAGAGGGACCGAGGTGAGCAGGTTGTAATGAGTTTATTACTGTTGCTAAACAGGCCTAAACTGTTATACAGTATATTGATCTTAACCTTTACCCAAACTTCTTTCCTAACCATTTCCTAACCCATTATTAACACTTTTTTTAACCGTATTCACCGTCCCTCTGGACCAGACTCTCACAAGGCCAGTTATTACAAACGCTCTTATGTTGTGTAAATAAAAACTTTGTATTTATGTTTATGTCAGTTCATCACTTTCATGTCCTGTGAAGTTATTGGTTGTCATAGAAACTGATAACTATTTATTGTGATAAAAATATCATGATAAAAATGTAATTGTGAGCTCATTCCTCTGACGACCTCCTATTTTTGTGAAATCATCTTATAATGATTTCATCAAATCTTTTGTGAAATCTAATTTTCTTAAATATCCATTTGTTCAAATAGAGACATTTTTACCACTCACTCTTTCAATTGTTGAGCCTTGTTCACAAGTTCTGAGTAACCATCCAGTAAAACAGATACAAATGATTGTTTTATTGTTTGGATTTTCAACTTCTTTTAAAGGCACCTTTGTGGTTTCTGGATGTTATATAAATGTGTTTGTTTACTTGAACAATCTGAAGATGATTTAGGTACTAGATAAGACTGATATTGTGATTGGACCTCAAGAAAGCCGATTTTTTTTTATTTATTTTTTTTATGCCCCTGTCGCTCAGTCCTAATACAATGCATCTAGCTCTAGTAATAAATACTGTAAACAATGTTGAAAGATCACACAATGTTACTGTTGATGGTAAAATCCAATCCTGTATGTGTTGTCTGTGTTTCAGCGTGCAGTTGGAACGGTAAAGAGTGCACTCTGGGCGTGCACATAGACGAAGGCTTCACTCTCTACACTGAGGAGATGGGAGTGAGGAAGAGCGTCCTTCTGCAGCAGCCTTTTGAACGCCTCAAGATGTCCTCAGACGACGGCGTCCGCATGATGTTTCTCGACTTCGGAGGCCCCGAGCTGAAATAGTACGTTTGTGTGAGATGTGTGGAGTAGAAGTCAGTCACAATAAAACAGAAACAACTTACATTGAACCTGAGCAAACTTCACACCGAAAAGAACAAGGCGCATCAACAGTGCCAAACTTACCAAAGGCAGACCGGCATGCTTACATATTTACCACAGTGTATAAAGTATGTTTTTAGAGAGATATTAAAGCATTCTAAAAGTTAGCAGTGAGTGGCAAAAATACATGATAGTGATATAGTCAGTGATGATAGACATTTTCTCCTGTAAAAGCTGAAAAGACAACAAAACCAGACAATGGGTGATTATTTATCAAAATATATATGTCAGTGACGTTTTAGGGTTGCCAGGTTCTCAAAAAAAAAAAAAAGTTAAGAAAAGTTTGCTAAATTTTCTTATTATATATTAATTTTTTTGTCCGTTTATTTAAGTGTTTAATTTCATTTAAAAAACGTCTGTTGCACCAAATAACACATTTTGTTGCACCAAATGACATTGTGCCAAAGACTTTTCATATATTTCCATTGAAAAATGCAAACAAATGTGAACTGTTAATACAGAGCAGTCATTTCAATAGTTTATTTTAAAATGAATTTCATTTTAAAATACATTTTGTATGTTGTACCAAATGACATCTTAATTTTTCCACTTTCTACTTTTCGAAACAAAGGTTTTATCAGCTAAAGTGATGTCATCACTTAAAACATGATCATTAATATTAGATTCATGTTCAAAATGGCTCTTTAATTTTGTTGCACCAAATGACATGAGTTTTTGGGACAAATGTTATTTAAATTTAGACAGGGTTCAGTTAGTTTATTTAAAAATACTTGGACATGTTCATGCACAAATATTAAAAATATGCCACAAAAAAAAACGTTTATGATTTTATCAGCTATCCGGCCCTCTATAAAAGATACTGGAGTCAGACATTTTTTTTTTTTGTGATATTCTTTTTACGACACAAAAAAACAAAAAAATAAATCAAAGTAATTGCTGACTACTCCATCTCTAAAATAATTGTAGCTGTGCTGGGAATCGCTTTATATTAACTACACCTTAATTAGGCCTAATAAACTCTTATAAAGGATGAACAGAGTGTAATTATTCATGAACAAATGATCAGTTAATGGATACATTTAGTAACTACTACATTAAGAAGCTATGGTTGGGAGGAGAAGTAGAGCTTGGGTAATTTCATTCATTATTTTGTTCATGATGATTTAGTCTTTATTCCTGGTTTATTAAGAGTTTATTAAGGCTATTAAAGTGCAGTGATTATAAAGTGTTACCTCTTACTGTAATGAACAAGCAAAATACAAACACACGTCTTGGAAACACATTAACTTTGTCCTGTTCTTTCTCTTTCCATTTCAGCAATTGGACCTCCACAGTTGCCCCAAAACTCTAGTCTTCATCATCCACTCTTTTCTGTCTGCAAAGGTCAAGAGACTAGGGCTGCTGGCATGATAGAGACACAAACGCATTCACAGCAATAGGAATATTCAATAAATCATGTCCGAAGAGAGAAGAAGAAGAAGAAGAAGGCTGAGCGGTGTCCTGGTCTGAACGCACCGACGACGAACTAAAGACCTTGGACCTGATTATAGACTCTTTAAAACGCATCACAATGTTTAAAATTCCAGAATGGAGGTGCACAAAATGGTACTAATGATTCTTTTATGAAATGTCAGTTTTAGGTCAGATTTATTTTGTTTATTTTGTAATTGATTTGTACTAGGACATTACCTAGCAACTACTGCTGTAGGCCTTTAGGCGTTTAGTCGATTAAGCGATCGATGTAGTCTTTTTCGACAAAAATGTGCATTAGTCGACTAAAAATTGATCAAATTCTAGATACAATTGAAAATAATGTTCTCCAGACATGCTAAAATTCAATATCAAGTATATTATTTATTGTACAAAAAGAAAAAAATCTTTGACTTTGCACTTTTCTGACAAATGTAATCGACATTTTCTTATAGATCTCAATGAATTAAATAAGTTATAAAGATATTCTGTTGTATTAACCTATTGCCCAAATATTGAAATACATATATTCATTTTTGTCAAAAAACCCAAACTAAATCATAAGAACAGCAGCAAAAATTAGTGAATGAATTACCTGAAGATTTGGACCAAATCATTGGTTAATTTTGATCAGACTTTTGCTGATGTTTTTTGTTTGTTTGTTTGTTTGTTTTCAAGTGAGATTCTCTAATTAAAATCCGCTCTCTGTAACCTGACCAGCCAGATGGTTTATGTCACGAAATTTGTGAAATTTCTCGAGATAAACCATCTGGCCTTCCTGCCGTCCAATTTGATCTCATCACAGCAGTGTGGTTTTGAGGCCCAATCACATTGTAGCAGGGCAGGTTAAGTTGGGCTGTTAGGGGCGAGTTTGATTCAAGCTAAACAAAGATGGCTGCTTTTCTGGATGTACATGTTGTTTGCTGCTTTTGATACTTTTACAGCGAAATACGGAGTAATTTCTTTTTGAAAGAAGAGTAGTATGTGTGACACGTACTTGTTCTATTCCACCCGGACATTGGATACACCATTACAAATCGTTGCTGTGATTGGTTAAGCATAAATAATGTAGGCCCACCTTTTCCCAAACTTTTCAGCGAGTCAAGTTCTAGATGGGTACTGTAGAAGAACTCAATCGAAGTTCAACCTCTGGCGTGAGCCAGGTTACACTCTCTGCCTTGTGATTTTTAAATATTGATAAATTTGACCCCAGAGTTATGGAAGTATATGCCCAGAGTCTGTAGAAATACAAGTAAATATCAGACCACTGAATATCTGAACACTTATTTATGTCACACTAACATTCAGTAGCTAACTGTAAATGGATCTACATGGATCACTTGCCGTTTGTTAAATTGAGTTTTTTTTAAGAGAGTTTTACGATATGTAACTGATAGCACACTTTTGTAGCTTGAATAGCTTGGGACTACGTAGGGCACCAGTTTGTGCGCGCCGCCATTTTTGTTTACTAACAGTAAATGTGTCTATTACAATCCCATTTTGAATAAGCAAATGTTTTTAATATTCTTCTGTAAATTTCAGTTTTTCCGTCGCAGTCACTTTCGTCTCCATTCTGGAATTCAGACTTGATTTTGTGTCCAAACTTTTTAAAGAGTCTATATACCAAACGCTGACAGCCTGAATCTTAACACTATTGTTCAAACACACCACAGTTTATCGCATTGTAGCACGTTTTGATTAGTTTTGAGTCACAGCAAGCCTTTTGTCACCGCAAACAGACTCTTTGTTGAGTCTGTCTGCGCGCTGTAAGGCTGCTTCACGCTGACAGACACGGGTTTGTTTTGTTTTCTGGGTTTCTTTTTTAAATGACGGCAGCTTGAGTGGAGTGACAGGATGACACCACGACTGAAGGCTTTCTGTGCCGATGCAGATTATCACTGTGCCAAACTAACACGCCACATGGTACTGAATGTTAACTCTCAAAGGAGCCCACTCAAAGTAAGGAAGAACAAACAAAGTACACGCAGAGTGATTTTATATTCATTTGACCATTCGGATCTGGTTTACACTGAATGTTGTGTGAGAGGTATTTTAAAGGGCCTGTGTTGTTTGATTACTTACATGTTAAAATGTTATTTCTTTATCAAAAACAGCTGCAATAGCATTTTGTTTCATTTACACTTTTAACGCCCCTGGTATGGTTCTTGAGAAACAGAAATGTATGACAAAGTTTTGGTAACACTTTATATTAACTACATCTTGATTCGCTTAATACACTCTTAATAAAGCATGAATAATGGATTAATTCTTAGTGAACAAATGAGAAGTTAATGAACAAAAAGAGTATCAAGGCATAGTAAAGACTTAATTACTACAAGCCCTACCCCTCAACCCAAAATCCTAATCTTAGCTCCTTTATTGAGCAGTTACTAAGCCTTAATAAACACTTCCAATCATTAATTGATGATTTGTCCATTAATTATTAACTTTTTATTCATGCTTTAATAAGGCTTTAGTAAGGCTAAATAGGTATAATTAATAAAAAGTGATACCGAAGTTTTAAATCTTTGTGCAAAAAAATATATATTTTATTTACATTTAAATTCATACAAGAAAAAAGTAAAAATGATCAAGTCTGACATTATTGTGTTTTTTATGCAAATGTTTGACTCATCTTTGTGAAAACAGACAAAGTGAAAAAATATTCTTCAAAAGGTACTGAAGACGTTTTCTAAAGCTTTTTTTCCTCTTAAAAATTCAATTTTAATCTTGTAAAATTTCAAGTTTAATCTTGAAAAACTGAAACTTTAATAATTTTGAAATGTTACAAGTTTACTATATGAGAATTTTGAAATGGTCTGCAGTTCGGCTTGTCTGCATTCGAGCGAACCTTTAAAGTTACGGTACCTAATTGTCATGCTCCAAACAGGATGTAAGTATATATATATATATATTTTTTAATTACTTGATTTGTCAAACTGTTAATATAGATACTTTCAATTTGGACTGAATCTATGGTTAAAGATTATTATTTACAAACAGCAAAGTGAAACTGAAACGGATCATCCAAACACAGCCAATCAGAGTGCTGCTTTCAGCTATAAACCCCAACCCTATTATTCAATTCAGATGGTGCCCAGTTATATTATGGTTTTCACGGAAAAAAATACATTTACTAATTTGCAACAAAAGATGTTAGGTATCCCAGCTTTAAGAAATGTAGTTTAAGGGGCCCTGAACTTTCCCGCCTAAGGCCCAAAGTCTCTGGGCTAGGCTTCAGTCACCCTCGAGCCCTAACTGGTACAAGTGGAAGAAAATCAACAAAGTCTCTTTCAGGAATTGACACATGCCATTTCCAAACCCTAATTCTGTGTCGTTTTTGCAGCTTTCTGTCCAATCCTGTTTGAGAGTTAATTTGTCATTTAATTCAAAAAGAGCTAGCTACGAGGAAGAAAAAGTTTAGTGATATTTTTAAAGAAACCTAGAATTTTATATTGAAAAAGTAATAATATACTCAAAGTAATAATAACTTCAAATGTGAATGTTATTTGTGACTTTATGCATTATATTTTGTTTAAGTAATACATCACAGAGTTAAATAGAATTGTGTTTTTAAAATAACCACTAAATTAGGTACAAGAATTTATATTTGTTCTTAAGCTAAGCCCTGTTTATGTTTATATAGAGTTCTAACTGCTTTTTTAGGGTTTACTTCTTAAATGACTCTATTTTAGTACAATTTATTTGATCATGTTTGGATTATTTAATAGATTTTATCAGCTGTTACACGTCCTTTTGTGATTGTATTTTTTTTTTTTTGTCATCATAACTAAACGCGGCCTTTTCTTTAGCCAACTTGTATTAATATATTTCAAGAGTTGTTTTTTTCTCAAGAATAAGATGTATTGTATATTCTTATTTAAATGAAAGTGTGCCTTGCTGGTTTGTTTGTATATAAAACAATAATAAACTTTTCAATACACTTTACTGAGGTTATATTTCTATAGTTTTTGGTCTTACTGCGTGTCTGGCATCAGCAGGAGGCCGGTCCATGTTTAGTCCTGACTCTGGCACCAGCAGGAGGCCGGTCTATGTTTAGTCCTGACTCTGGCACCAGCAGGAGACCGGTCCATGTTTAGTCCTGACTCTGGCACCAGCAGGAGGCCGGTCTATGTTTAGTCCTGACTCTGAGGCTGGTCCATGTTTAGTCCTGACTCTGGCACCAGCAGGAGGCCGGTCCATGTTTAGTCCTGACTCTGAGGCTGGTCCATGTTTAGTCCTGACTCTGGCACCAGCAGGAGACCGGTCCATGTTTAGTCCTGACTCTGGCACCAGCAGGAGGCCGGTCCATGTTTAGTCCTGACTCTGGCACCAGCAGGAGGCCAGTTGATGTTTATCCTAACTCTGGCAGCAACAGGAGGTTGGTCTATGTTTAGTCCTGACTAGGAGGTTGGTCTATGTTTAGTCCTTACTCTGGCACCAGCAGGAGGCCGGTCCATGTTTAGTCCTGACTCTGAGGCTGGTCCATGTTTAGTCCTGACTCTGGTGCACGTTTAGTCCTGACACTGGTCTATGTTTAGTCCTGACACTGGTCCATGTTTAGTCCTGACTCTGGTCCATGTTTAGTCCTGACTCTGGTACCAGCAGGAGACCTGTCCATGTTTAGTCCTGACTCTGAGGCTGGTCCATGTTTAGTCCTGACTCTGGGCACCAGCAGGAGGCCTTGAGGTCCTTAGAGTCCAAGATGTTCATAAGGCAATAACATGTCAGTAAAGCAAAGTACTTGTCATTTACTTTGGTGCTTATCCATGGAGAGAATTAAACACAAGCAGAGCTGTTTTAAAATATATCGAGCCACAGAAGCCAATGCAAAGACCTGAGCACATGACTGATGTGATCGTACTTCCTGGTTCTGGTTCGGACACAAGCTCGTTTGGATAGGCCAGTGAGCAGGCCATTACAATGGTCCAACCTACTGGAGACAAATGCATGATAAGTCTCTCCAAGTCAGGCTTTGGTGTTGTCAACGTTTAGATCAGGGGTCTCCAACCTGTAACTTGCTAAAGGATTTTGGATCATACATTCCACACATATTTACTCAAATTGTAATCAATGCATGCATTTTTGAAGTGTATGTATCTTTAGATGCCTATAATTGTGTTTGCTTCTAAATGGATAATTGTGTAAAGTTTCAGATAGACACTTAACTTTGCCATTCGTAATGTCGATTTCTTGTGCTGCTAAAAGTAGTTGCTCACCGCCAGTTTGGTTTGGCAAAAGTACAGCTCTCCTGGCGAAAAAAGGTTGGAGACCCCTGGTTTAGACGGTAAAGGCTGCTGATAATAATGACTTGATGTAGTTATTAAAGTCTAAGACCATCATTAAAATATATAAATGTATTAAACACTAACATGTAGGTAGAACTGAATGAACACTGCCATGGAAACAAACAATAGGAGGCCCTCTTCTAGACAAAGTAATAGTCCATTTTGTGACCAAGCAATGTAAAAAGGACAGATATTTGTTATTTATTTAGTACACTAAAGACAGCTAATTTTAAATTTTTCAGTCTATTTTGGTCCAAGCATTACACAGTGCACCTTTAATCCATAGTGTGCATCATTACTAAATGATGTACAGTATAGCCCATTTGTTATTCATTTATTTAAGTATTGTTTATTAATTTATTATACACTCACATTACATGCAAAACAAGCTGACATGTAAATATAATATGAAGCTACAAAATGAATTCTTGGCGGCTCTGATTTCGACTTACAGTAAACTATTTATATCAACATCTCAACCATAACCAAACATCAGCTGCTTCACAGAAAACCCAATTGTCCACTAAAAATCACACCCCGAATCACGCCTGACTACTACATCTGCTTTCCTTAAACCCATTCGGGTTGTTGAAGCGTTTCCATGGTAACAGACCCGGCAGCCCGTTCCCGCGTCTGCATCCTTTGAACTGTGTCGGTTTTGCTGCTGAAATTGCCAATCAGCCTCTCAGATCCACCGGAGAGGCCCAGAAGATTGTGTGAATATATTTTGATTAAGAAAATTGAAGGGGCACTTAGGGGCGCGAGCTGTTTGAAGAATATGATGTGTTTTTTTGGAAGAGGTTTAAGGGAATGTTGAAATAAATCTTCTACAGAGAGTGCTGTCTGAGAGAAGGCAAAAATGATATGTTTATGAGAACATGGAGGCACTTGTAACCTTTTCGCCTGCAGGATTCAATGGGATTTCTTCTGCTACAGTGTAAAAAAGAAAAAGATTTGGAGCAGCTACTAAATCCTGTTCAGCCCAGTCTCTGAAGAAAATGTAGATATGCAACGAGATGTCATGAACATACAATAAGCAAATTTACACGCCTTTCTTTATGTTACGAAAAGCCAAAACGTAAAGTGACTGGTAAATCTTGACCTGCCTCAAGCTCCAGTCCGGAACTTACTCACTTTAGTAACTTGAAACCTAAACTTACCCGTTAAACCTAAAGAAAATGTCGTCACGTGAATTTGAAGTTATCCTAGTTTATTCTTTTGCAAACGTTAGACCATTGCAAAAAAAATATATATATTACATTGTTGAGGCGAAGAAAAATACATTTCTTTGGTGGATAGTAAACAAATATTTCATAATGGATGTTTCTTCTCCCTTTTTCTTCACTCTGTTTGAGGCCATGTGTTTGTACTTCCTACAGAAAAAACTATATTTTTGCAAGGTTATTTACTCATAATGAAATCCTGTATTTTGAGTAACTTGCAGCAAAGGTATAAGAAAGCTGTTGAAAGTTGACAATTTCCCCAAAATGACTCCCAATTATTAACACTATGAATACAACATGAAGTATTGTAAACAACTTGTCACAATACTTCATTGTGACATGTCAGAATAGAAAAAATCATTTAGACAGATGTAGTAGTGAAGTAGATGTAAAAAGAATAAAATAAATTGTTCTTTGACAAGACATTTTAATGGTGTATGGCAGTGGTTCCGTTTATTATTTATTTTTTTTATAATATGTACCACTTAAGGTTAAGGTACACTTTGTTTTCCTCTGCATTGACCCATCCTCCATGTCTATGGACATCTCCTCAGGAGCAGTGAAGTCACAGTGCAGAGCTGACGTATCTGCAGAGATGACATTGAAATTGGAATTATTTTATGGAGTTGGAGTACAAATGGATCTTGATTAATCACAGAATGACTTTGCTTTGATCGATATGTATATATACATACACCTATGCAGGCTCAGAAATTTAAATAAATATGAAAAAGTACCATTCTGGGCCCCTATAAGACTCTGGGGCACCGGGCAAAAGACCCCTTTGTCCCCTCCTGTCAACTGCCCTGCGTCTATGTAATGTTATATAGTCATTTAGGGTTCATGCCACAAGAATGTATCAAAGCATTCATGATTTAACCCCCATTTTTGTTAGAATGACTACAATGACTAAAGTCATGTACAATTGTAAATTAAACTGTTTGTGAACCTTTGAAGGACAAACATTGGTCTGAACTCTTTGTGAAGCTGAAGTTCGTAGTTTTAGTCTCTGATGTCTGCCTGACTCTAGTGAGGAGAAAGTCTGTACAAAAAAACATCAGATTTTAAGTCTGCCTAAAATGTCTTTGGTAATAAAGAATCAGTACAACTGGTGTCACAGCCTGGGAGAATGACAATAGGCCTACATTTGGTGTATTGTGAGTAATTCTTCCATTAAAAATAAGTTTTAGGGATCTGTATTAACCCACAAAGTTTAGGCCGAGCCTAGAAACTCCTATAAATTTGGGGATTTTGGATGTATTTTTTTCCTTTGTATATTTTAATTCTGATCTATAAGAGGGTTCACATTTTATTTTTATCTTTAGCATGTCTGGGAGCTTGAGTTTGTTTTTATTCGATGGTGAGAAAACACGAGTTAATAAAAATAAAAAAGCAAGATGGATCTCATTTGGGACTAGGCAAACAAGAATTTCTAACCTGTTTTTCTGTTGCATATGGAAAAGAGCGACAAAAAAACTCATCTTCACGGTGATTATACAAAACAGTATATAGTATTTGCTGGTCATTCCAGAGTTTATTACTGCTGCTATCTGCGGTCGTAAAAGCTTTAGCAGGCAGATGGCAGTCAAGTATCACAGCAGCTCATAAAACGTTCACGTGACAAGCGTCACTACCGTTGTTCTGTCAGCAGGGGGCGCTGTTTCTCCACACCACAGCACACAAAGAGACACATCAGAGCGGAGGAGAACAGAATGGGAACATTTAAGGCTTTGATTGGCGCTGACCTAATTCAGGAGGAGGACATCCCACTGTATCCACTACTTTTCTTTCCTTTCTGTAAAGACATAGAGAAGATTGTATTTTTTTTATTTATTAGCTAAATATTTGTTGTTTATTTATCTAAATATGCAAAATGTGACTAAAATGTAGGTAAAATAATAAAAAAATATGCTGCAATTTTGTGTGTTTTTTATTTATTTTTATTTTTTTTGTTCTATGGTACATTTTGTCTCCATTGATGATTTGATAATATTAAATGTGTTTTAAATGAATGGAAACTGTAAACTCGTTTTTTTCTTTCCTTTTAAATGTTCAAAAATAACAAAGAAAAGAAAAACAACAACAAAAGCTATGGTTAATGCTAATGTGTAATGCTAGCTATCGTTAATAATACGTTACTGATTGAAGATCAAATACGACATAATCTCCGCAAATGAAGAAGAATATTTAGCTATGTAAACGTATGATTTGTATTTATTTGTAAAACGTGTGTTATTGGTTAAAACAGAAAATACAACATAAAGTTTGCTGCCAAGAAGAAAAAAAGAAGGAAAGATGATGAAGCTACATGGTGCTAATGTGTAAATGGTTTGCAATAATAATAAATATACCTAAACAATAAATAATACCATAAAACATTGTGTTGTTATTTGTTCAAAAACAAAAATATGACATAAAGTTGCTGAAGAAGAAGAAGAAGAAGAAAGAAGAAGAAGAAGCTACATGGTTAATGTTATTGTGCTAACGCTATGCTATCAAGAAGAAGAAGAAGAAGAAGAGAAGTAGACAAGAAAAGAAGAAGAAGAAGCTACATGGTTAATGTTATTGTGCTAATGCTATGCTATCAAGAAGAAGATGAAGAAGAAGCTACATTCTTAAAGAGACTATAGTCGATTTTTTACAATAAAAAATAACTTTAAATGTATTTCCCCAAGCACAGAAATCTTGTTAATCTATTCAGGGAAAATTAGTTTGCAATGTCCTGTCTCCATCTAATAATGTCCTGTTCAAGTTTGTCTGTTGTTGTTATTAGCAATGTAGCTAACTGCTGTTAGCATACCAGGATATCTTGCTCCTAACAGTTATAAAAAAGTTTAAAACACATTGTGATGAACAATTTGGAAGCTCAGAATGCATCGTGAGCAAAAGATGTAAACAAATGTAAGAAGCTTAAAATTAATGATTTCAGTTTGTTCACATTTTTGAGGAAGCTAAAATCGAATATAGAACCTGTAATGCTATTGTGTTGCTTATGCTGTCAAGAAAACGAAGAAAACAAAGATGATGAAGAAGAAGCTACATGGCTAATGCTATTGTAATGCTAATGCTATCAAAGACATATCTGTATAATTCGAAATACAACATAATCTCTCCCGAAGAAGAAAGAAAATGTCCACACAAGAATGGCAGTGCAGAGAACTACTGTCTCCCTCTCACCTCTTTCTCCAATAAGCATGTCAAATATGTACAGAGGGATGTGGGCGCGGCTAATTCACAACCCAGTGTCATTGGAAAGTCTTTCATTCGCTGGCTTAATCAATCCGGCCTGTTTGATTGAATTCAAATAGTCCCACGGGCAAAAGGGCAAAATGACACTTAAGCCATTCCCACTCTTTCTAACTTCGACAATCCTTCAATTCCACCACACTTTTTCACACCTACAGGCAGGAATTATAAGTGCTCATTTCATGCCATGGCAAAGCTTGGAATTTCTTTTAATATTTTGTTAAGTCTACTGTAATTCTTTAAGACCTGCACACTGAAGGAATGAGAGTTATTAAAAAAAAAGCCAAAGCGAATTGTGTTTTTTGCTCAAGTAAGCTCTTTGAAAATATTCCATCAGGGAAGCCATTTTATTCTTTCCAAATGTAGTTATGAATTTTAAAGTAGACTTGTATTACGGGAGGTGAAGGGAGTGTGATCGGAATATTGAGCACTGCAGGCATGGAGTTCCTTGTTCTCGGAATGCTGCTGTGGATGTCAACATGAAGGTTCAAAAGGGGAATATTTCTGACTCATGCATCAGGCTCGGAATCTGTAAATCTAGACCAACATATCAGTCGGTATTAATTATGCAACACAGTCTTCGAAGAAAACGTAGATATACAATGAAAAGTCAAAAACCTATGATGGGCACATTTTTACACCTTTTTTTTGCCTTTCACCAGGAATTTTGGTTAAAGCCATGTGGTGACATTTTCTTCAAGACTTTAGACTTTAAGTTACTGAAACGGATAAGTTTAGAACTAGGGCTTGAAGTACGGTTAAGATTTACCCGTTAAACCCAAAGAAAATCTCACCTCGTGGTTTCAACCAAAAATTTGTGGTTGTTTTACGTTTTGACTTTTCATAACATAACACTAACATACATTTACATTGCTTTACTCCATATTCAATGGCTCTATTCGTGATGTATAGTATTTACCGGATGTTGTTAAGGAGCATGACATTTTTGAGTTTTTGATCCAAAATGACTGTCTTATCAAAAACACAGATGAATTAAAGAAAACAAATGTGAGAAATCTTTTTTTCCCCCAAAACATTTTTCTAAATGTCTCAGATCTGTGATGTCATAGATAGAGCTCTGAAATGTTCTGCATTGTTTTTAAGTCTATAAACCATCAAGACCCATTTTGAGTATTTTTTGTAAGATTAGCGTGCAAGACTGGTTTGATTGTTTGTCCTGTGTAATTTCCTTTGTAGTCACTAGATGGATTCTAACTCAATTCTTGATGTGGGAAGCACTTGACTTTCATGTGTGCTTTACTACACTTTTCTATTGGTTCATGAAGTTCCAAAGTGAGGGTGCTCAAAAAGTATGTTGGAAGTATGTATACTGTATATTTCTCTGCAGTTCAAGACACCAAAAAACGCTTCACATTTTGCATTATTCACTCACTTCTCGATGGTGGTGTGTTAATGTTGTAGCCACAGTTGCCTGAGGCACAATGACAGAAGGCCCCTAGGACCACCACCAACCATTCACACCAGCTCCATGGGCAATGTGGGTGAAGAGTCTTGCCTTAGGACACAGTGATACCATTTCTCCTCTTTCCATCCTACTATGGCACCTGAAATCCCTGGGGTCTCCCATCCAAATACTGCCCAGACCCAACAAGCTTAGCTTATGAGATCTGATGGGATAGACAAGCTGGTATAGCCACAACAACTGGCGCAGCGGTTAAAGCAAAAAAGTACTTACTCACCATGTAGCAAACAAAGCCCATACGAAACAGAAATGAGCCTGCAATGACATAGTGGAGATTTGCTACTTTGGCACATAAAGGGTTACAAAAGTCATACTGTGGATAATTCAGATAAAACAATAAAGAAAAACTGTAGAAAAAATATATTGCACATACAAATTTTGTAGTAGCATGTAGTAGCAAGCAAATTATTGTCAATGCCTACTTCACATTCTCTGGAGACTTGTATTCACCCTTCCAAATGAGCACAGTTATAATCTCTGACGTATCCATAAATGAATAATTTCTTGGCCACCTGCTTCTTTCTATGGGTGACAACTGCATCATATAGACTCCCCCTGGCTTTGTTTTGGCCTATTCAACAACATATGTTACCAAGTGAATACCCTGTCAATAAATATACACACGTCTTAATTGTCCTATTGTAATTAGTCTGCACGCCTGTTCTTTTTGGCACAGGTGATGTGTTGAAGCATTTTTCTTTTGTCTGGGTTTTGGCACCTCGAATGATTTCAATGACAAACCAAATGAGAGAAGGAAAAAAAAAGGCAAGAAGAAATGAGGTGAGAAACAGTTGCTAGTAAATGTTCGCCATATTTCAATCTCAATAGCTTATTAATAGTCACGAGCAAACAGATGGAGAGGACCAAAAACAGGCACGGCTATCACAGGAATGAAATAACGATTCAATTAAAGTAGGAGGAAATGTCTGATTTGTTATATTTATAAAGCATTGTACACTTCACTAGCTGCATTGTAACTACCCTAATGTGCTAAATAAATGCATTTTATAAACAAAAATCTGTAGTTACATTCTAGTAACGGTTTGCAATGAGTTGGCCGCTGTGTTTACCAGGGTGTTTACCTAAGGCTGTAGTTCTTTAGTCGTTTAGTCGGTTAATCGGTCGATGGAGTCTTGGTCGACCAAAATTTGATTGGTCGACTAATTCTTTTCTTTAGATTATAAGGAATTTGTCTTCAACAGTAACAGAATCATTGGACTGATCTGCCTTTTTTATGTAAACACACTGTTTCCTCTTCATTTGCTGTTTAAACTATAGTTTTTGTATGAACTACACAATGCAAGATTCCTTGTATAGATGTCACAATACTTAAAATTTCCAACCCGATTTTGATTCTAGGGAATAAACTTGATTCTCGAAACCACAATGAGAATTAGAACGCCCTTTTAAGAAAGTCAGATTTTTAAACAACAGACTGACATTTTCAACACAAAATCCAAGTTTATGATGAAACTCAAGATTATTTTACAAATTTCCAATTTTTTTTTATTAATGTTATCTGTATTTGTTCAAATGAGTATCTAATTTCGACACAAGTTTTAGCTTTGATTTGCAATACTTTTGACATTTTGGATTCAGAGCCTTTGCCACGCCCCCTTTTCAGTCGATTAATCGGTCGATGGGACATGTTTTAGTCGACCAAGAATTTCTCTGGTCGACTACAGCCCTACTACCTACATCTCAAAATTACTGAGATTGGTTTCAGTCACCCAGAACCTCTCTGAAAATGAATGAATGTTCTCAAAGGTTGCTTGCAAAGGGAGTTACTCTTCAGTTACATACTATTCAATGTTGTTACATTCAGGTTTATGCTAGAAGACGTTTTTGTTGCTGGTCTTTAGATAGATAGATTGCTGCACAAGGTACTTCATTTAGGTCGTCACAGAGATGATTACATGTACAGTAAGCTGTTGTTATATTATGAATGTATGCTTGTTCTACAGTAATCATGTTACTTTTAGTTTGCACAGTATGTATACTTTCACATAATAAATTATGTTTGGGTAACACAAAGGAGTTACAATTGGTTACTTTTTCATCAGGTTGTTACACAGTTGCAATGAGTTACACATAATGAGTTGTATACATAGGTTACGTTTGTATAAAGTCTAACATGCTTTACAAGGTGTTACATTTACGCTCCATAAATACAACAAGTTACTTTCAGTTTTTGTTATTATTTGTTTTGCACACACATAGCGTTACATTTGGGCTACATGCTTCTACAAATTGTTAAGACGGGAGCTACATTTGGGTTGCACATTGCTACAGACTGTTGTGGACACTAGAAGTTCTGCTTAGGTTACTTATTATTATTACATTGTTGCACTTAAGTTTGGGTTACACGCTATTACAGGCTGTTACCCTGAGTGTTACAAGTTAGTATAGATTTTGGGGCTACACAAGCAGGGTTGGATTATGTTATACAGATTTGATCAAAGTTAGTTCACACTACAAAAGATGATTTTTATGTATATGGGTACATGCTACTTTTGCTGCACATGGAGTTACATTTGGATCACAGTCTATGTTTTTGCAGACTTTATTTATTATATTACATATTGTGCTATGTTTATACAATTGTTGCTCAGTTCTTTCCTGTCGAACTTTGATGTAAAGTTGAAACAATTCATTACATGTGCTTCAACAAGAGAATCATTTTTAGTAAAGAGCTGTATATTTGTTTAAGTTTAGTTATATATTGCAAGGTAGAGAATTATCCACCCATGGGTGCTTACACACACTCCAAACAGATAGGAAGGAACAAATAAAACTAAATAACAGTCAGTTTTTAGCAGAGTTTTGCTTAAATTGGAAGCAAAATAATAGGCCCCAGGAGCACTCTAGTATTAGAAAACAAACACGATTATCAACTACAAGCTTAAGAAATGCAATTTAAGTGTCTAATAACATTTGTTGTGATTCTAATAAGAATAATGGGCCAGATTAAAGAAGTGCAGGATGAGGGTGCTTAGAGCGTGTTGCTGTGGTTTATACGATTAAAAGGTCTCATAAGAAACAACCATAAGTGGACAATTTAAGAACACACTGACCATTGAATGAGACTATCAATGAAGCTTTTTGCAAGAAAATAAACATTCACATGTGTTGGTATTCTGTCCAGTAATTTACTTGTATTAAATAAAACGGAAAAAGTATTTTTATTTCAAAACATTAAAAACTTAACCTACTTAACTTTACCTCACAGTAGTGTTTGAGGCACAGCAGACAAACTAGAAATCTGGTCTAAATGGTCTCCATTTATATAGTGTATTTTAATTTTATTTAATTTTTAACATCTTTACAACAACAACTTTATTCTGGTCAGACAAATAAAATAGAGGAATGTTCAGCAGAAGATTTAGAAGGCATTACGAGCACTATCACAATAAAGTCACAATAATATACATACAGTATATGGACCTGGGCTGGTGTTCTGTGACTGGCTGGCGACTCTGCTCCTGAGGCAGACAGCTCCTCTGATTGATGCTTTCTTTGGTCCATCTGTACCCGGGCTATGTGCATGTAATTGGGATTGTCTGGGGTGGGGTGGGGGGGGGGGGGGTGGCATGTGGTATTGTTTTTAATGCACTCTAAAGCACTTTGCATTACCTCATATGTATGAAAAGCGTTGTTTTGATATTTTTGGAGGGAAGTTTCTACCACAGTACGACATCAAAACATCAAATCAAACTTTATTTATAAAGCGCTTTTCATACATGCATGTAACACAAAGTGCTTTACATTTAATTAAAAACAATCCCACATGCCCCCACCCTCCACCCGTCCCCGCCAGACAACCCCCATATTACAAGCACCCCCCACATGCCCCCACCCCACACACACACTCACCCCCCACACACACAAACACACACCCCTTCCGCAGACAATGAAACACAGCTCCTTTCACATACATACATTGGCTGGGTTCAGATGGACCAAAGGCAGCATCATCAGAGGAGCTGTCTGCACCAGGAGCAGTGCCACCTGCAGCCGCAGGGCACCAGCCCAGGGCCCAGAGAGGAGGTAAGGTCAAGACCAAACCTCCAGGGCCCATGAGCCAGAGTCCAGCAGCCACAGCCGACCACAGCTCCCGGTGCAGAGGCTCCTCAGAGGAACACTGGAGACCCTAAAAGTGATTAAGAGATTCAAATAAATAAAAAGTAAGTACAAGCAAACTAAGAACTAAAGTGTAACAGAAAAGCTTAAAAATACTAAAATCTAACACTAGTAATAAATAAATAAATAAATAAATAAATAAATAAATAAATATATTAATGAGAATAAATAAATATATATAAAACAATAAATACTAATTAAAAGCTAAGCTAAAAAGATGGGTCTTGAGCCTGCTCTTAAAAACCTGAATGTTCTCTGCGGCCCTGAGGTCCTCCGACAGACTGTTCCATAGACGGGGCCGTAAAACTGAAAAGATGCCTCGCCGTGAGTGTGTGTCCTGACTTTGGGAATGACTAGGAGCCTGCTGCCGGAGGAGCGCAGGGTCCGCGAGGGTTCATAAGGTAAAAGCAGTCCTGAAAGATAAGAAGGCCCAAGACCATTAAGACACTTAAAAACCAGTAAAAGAACTTTAAAATCGATCCTAAAACACACAGGGAGCCAATGCAGCGATTTTAAAACCGGTGTAATGTGGTCCCGCCCCCTGGTCTTAGTCAGGACACGTGCTGCTGAATTTTGTAATAATTGTAAACCTGAAATGGTCTTTTTGGAAGACCAGAGAGCAGGGCATTACAGTAGTCTATACGACTGGTGAAACATGTCCAGTGTCTTGAATGGTTCTACTTTCTAGACAACAGTTGTGTTTGAGTGAAGCGATTGGTTAAGTAGAAAAAGTGCCCGCCTACTGTGGAATGAATAAACCTCAATAATTCAATGTCCGAAGGTTTCACAAAGTTTCCCCTACTCCTAAACCTAACCCAGTCTACAATGAAAACGCAGACGAAAATGTCAAAAACAAAATGTGTTGCGTGTTAAATTTATTAAATGTGTTAAATATGTTACGAAAAGACAAAATGAAAAACTAAGTATTTTGGTTGAAGCCAAGTGGTGACATTTTCTTTATGCTTAAATCTTAACTTCCATTCCATCTAAACCCATTGTAGTAACTTGAAGCCTAAACTTACCTGTTAAACCAAAAAATGGCCATGGCTTCAACCAAAATTCATGGTTATTTTATGCTTTGGCTTTTCATACCACGTTAACTTAAAAAAGGCGTGAAAACGTGCTTATTTTAAACATTTCATTGTATATCTACAGTTTCTCAGAGACTGTGTTGCCTCTACCATAGGCTCCACTTCAGAAGCTAACACTCCCTTAGAAATAGATCCACTAATAAAAAATAGACACAAGATACCGTAAATAGATAAAGACTGACTTTCTTGGCCAAAAAGGGTAACATTGAAATCCTCGTAATGGTTCATCTGAAAGTGCAATTTCAATGCATGCCAGAAGGGACCATTTATTTACAATTTTATTTAAACCAAGTTATGCCACACTTTGCTTTGGGGACTATATAGCCTATTATAATATGCTTATATTTCAGAATATTATTTTTTAAAATCTGGGGAAGGCTAGGGTTTGGATTAGGATTAAGTTTAGCAATATACTGTATGTACTTTTCTTAAGTTTAGGGCTTTAGTTCAGTGTGCCAACTGGTTAAGAGAGAAAAAGACATGGAAGGAGTGAGAGGTGGAAGAGATTCTCATTGACAAAAGTCAAAAAGAAACTGAAAAAACATTCTATTAACAAATAATATAACTATGTTTCTACTGTATGTTATGTGCTAACATTTCACTTATAACTTCACACTCTACTCTTTCAAGAAAATAAAATACACTTATGCAAATACTGATATTTCATCACAAGTTTATTTCAAAATATGGTTTGTCAAACTCTCAAACCGAATGACTTTCTTTTGAGCGGTCCCAGACAAATGGAGTGGGTTTCTTTCAAAGCAGGCCGCTGATTGAAAACACCATGGTGTGATGGAGTCATTACCTAAAAGAGAGACAGGGCAGGAGAAAAGAAAAGAAAGAAATGATTTATTTGATTGTAGTAAATGTAGAGACACTTGACAAAAACAGATGTCCCCTGGGAACTCAGAAAATAGTTTTTGAAGTAAATATAGAGATAGTGTGTTTTAAAACAAGCAGAGATAAAAGACAAATATAAAGCCACATCAGACGCTCTTTAATGTAATGGAAGGATAGAAAACAAAACATGCTTTCCTTTGCCTTGGCAGGAATAAAAGAATATTCAAATAATTAGGGTGACATTTCTTCACTCAAAATTAGATCACGCAAAACTAACACACAGTATTCCATCCACAAAACATTAGCACTGTATGTCACGGCTCAGTAAAAACATGGTAATACTAGAGTAACTGCATGGTAACAAATATGTAACAACAAAGTATTTACAAAGTCATTTTTGTGTAATTAAAGTTTTATTTCTATTTTGTAATAATGTTATATTTCTTTCCAGTTTGTACTTTCTATGTAATATGAGCAGCATGGTTACATTACAGAAGCAATTGTGTTAATTACATTCATAGAAGAAACACGATAAGACAAATACGCCTTTATGTCTCCTGTTGGAAAATTTGTCTTGGGGACAGTCACACAAACAACACTACGTGAACATAAAAAAAGACACAAGTGACTGCAGTCTCAGGCATTTAAATCAAGTTCCTCCTTAATTGCACATTCCTAATCCTATGATGTGCAGTGTTATTGCACATTCCCCAAACCTAAAGTGTGTAGTCTTTATTGCACATTCCTGGAAACTGTAATGGGCAGTTTTATTGCACATTCCCTAAACCTTTATTGCACATTCCCTAAACCTATGATGTGCAGTGTTATTGCACATTCCCCAAACCTAAAGTGTGCAATCTTTATTGCACATTCCTGGAAACTGTAATGGGCAGTTTTATTGCACATTCCCTAAACCTTTATTGCACATTCCCTAAACCTATGATGTGCAGTTTTATTGCACATTCCCTAAAACTATAGTGTGCAGTTGTTATTGCACATTACCTGAAAACTGTACTGTGCAGTTTTTATTGCACATCCTGAAAACTGTAGTGTGCAGTTTTTATTGCACATTCCCTACATCTTTATTGCACATTCCTTAACCTATGGTGTGCAGTTTTTCTTGCATATTCAATAAATCTATGGGGTACTGTTATTGCACTTCTGCTTAGCCTATGATGAACAGTTTTTATTGCACATTCCTGAAACCTTTATTGCACTTTCCCTAATTCTATGATGTGCAACTTTTATTGCACATTCTCTAAGCCTGACACTACACCTGTATTTTACCTTTTTGAAGTTGACCCCTCATCAAACACACATCTACACAACAACTAGTCAATCGTTTGTGCTGTTTTGTGTTGCAAAAAGTTTTATTTGTGCTGCTTTAGTTTTTGAGATATTCTTTCATAGGTCATATGAAGGCCATGCAGTCTCTCAGGAAGCTCAATAAACCTCCAAAACAGCTCAAAATGTTGATTATTTTCTGCTTTGCTTATGCTGTTCCTTTATTTTTAGTAGCATATTTAAAAAAATCAACACATGTAATTTTGGCTTGTATGACGTCATTTCTGGCCAGTTGTGAGCAGCGGCATGAGAAATGTGATTAAAATTGCCCATATTTAAAAACTAAAGCAGCACAAATGCAAGCTTTTATTTGAAGGGTGCTCTGTATTTGGACTGTAGAGTAACAAAAACCTTATATAGGAGGAAAAAATATGGTTGTTTTTTAATGTATTTTATTACAATCAGTGCTCTCAAATCTCAGCTCCTCTCACAATAATTCTTTGAACTGTCTTCAGGTTTATTGGCAGAGCTGCGTCTCCCACAGCTTGGTTGCTATGGCGTTGATTTTGTCCGACACAGACCTTTCCCAAATGTCTTCTCCGTAAGCGTACAACATGCCAACGTGTTTCTCTTGGACTCTCACGCTCCTTCCTCTCTTCCCAATCTGCTCTTCCTCCAGACCAACATAGTGAACATACCCGAGCATGATTGGGCCGAATACCTATCGTCCCCCTCATTAGATTGTATTTTCACATAACAGGGTCCCTAATCCCCAACATCTGGAACGGGCCCTTATTACGCTAACACAAGGCTTTTCCCTGTAACACTCTCTCCAATGTGCAATTATCGGTGGATCTGAGGTGAAGCGTGTGTGGGCGACGGAGCAGCTGCACCGGTTTACAAACATCTGAAGTGTCTGCTGATGGTTGCCTCAGATTCACACACAGACTTACAGTTAACTTGTCGGATTTGTTGAACTCTATAGGCTGTTTGCATCTTTTTGGGTGTTGTATTATCTAAACAACTCTGCAGAACTTTGAAACCAAAATAAGTCCCAGCATTTCTACAGTTCCTGTTGATCAGAAATTACCTGTCCCCATTTTATTTTAAATTCCACTTAAAATATGATGTACAAAACAAAACAACTTAAAGGTGGAGTAGGTCATTTTCACACAGAAAACACAATTTAAGTTTTAAATCTGAAAACTTTCTCTCATCAATCCTTCAACACATGGTTAATATCAACATGTATTTATTTGATTAATTGACCTTTATTTAACCAGGAAGTCAGACTGAGATTCAGAATCTCTTTTGCAGGGAGCCCTGGGGAAGGGTCAGGGGAGGCATTAATGGACATGTTTTTAGTGGTAGAGGAAACCACAGTACCGGAGAAAACCTATATGCAGACACGGGGAGAACATGCAACTCCACAAAGAAAGCCCCAGGTCGACTGGGAGTTGAACTCAGAACTTCTTGCCAGAGCGCTAACCGCTGCGCCACCGTGTCGCCCAAATGTATTAGGTTTGGGCACATTTTTTCACAAAGTGCTGCATTTATCATATACTTTTTGGTGGAAAAAGTTTACTTATTTTCAACTAAAAAAGTTAGCTACCCCAACTTTAAGTCATTTGGTCGAGGAAAGTTTGTCTAAATGTGAGATTGTATAAAATACATCACAATCTCTGAAGAAATGTTGATACTGTATATGGCAAAATGTCAAAAACGTACAATAAGCATGTTTTCACGCTTTTTTTTTTTTACGTCATTAAGTTGTGAAGAGACAAAATGTTTGGTTGTTTATCTACATTTGCTTCGGAGACTGGGCTGTAAAATATGATTACAAACAAAGTTGGTGTCGGGGGCTGGATGTGGCCCTCTACATAATTTTTCTGGGCCCTCAAGGTTTTAAGGTTTGCTTTAATCTCGTATTAGTGAAAGGAAGTCTTAAATAATGCAATAGTTTGTCTGAAACTAAAACAGTAAGTAGATTTTCAGACTATTGTGGATGTATATTCAGTAATTGTAACTTCAATAAATATACAAAAATCAAATACAAACTCTTATTTGTGTGAAGTTATTTTTAGTTAGAACCGGCCCTTTGATGACAACCACAATGGTAATGTGGCCCTTTGTCAAAATGAGTTTGACTCTTCTGTCCTAGTGTGTCTGGAATCTACCTTCCCAGAGCAGGGGCTGAAATATTCTCTAAACTGAAAGCCCAGTCTACAGTTTGAACAAGGGTAAAGAGGGACAAGAACTAAAAACAACAACTAGTCACTGAAAAATGTCTGAGGACCTTCCAACTTTTTCTTGATTCATCATCTGACATATTAAAAGAAATTCAAACTCTCAAGTATGGCTCCACTTTTGTTAGTTAAATATGTTATTTCTAGGTTTTTATTTAAATTACTTTCATTTTTTGCACACACACAATAAATAAATAATAAAAAAACAGCCAAGAAGAAATCCTCTGATCACAAAAGCAGAGAACTGAGTTTTGAGTTGTGGTTTAATACATTATGTTTGTTTTCAGTGTCAGCAATAGCTTTACTGTCACAAAACCTCGATCCCAGCCTGCTCCATCTGAAGTGTGGAGACCGAGGTATGTGTCAAATTACAAGCAAACAACAGCAGGACTTACTTAATGCACATTCACTAAATGGTGTTTTTTTTTTTTAAATATCCTAAACTAAAAAAACTTTGAGTGTTTTCCAGCCTTGGGCTCTTGTGCAATATTCTTGCTGTCTAAACATCTTCATATGCCACATGTGTGATATTTGAATGGATTATCTCAAAGAGAAGTATAACAGATTAGACTAACAATATTTGACAGTAATGGATATTTTCTGTCTATCTGTTCTAATCTTTAACTTAGCTGATGAAAAAAAGTGTGGTGTACTAGTGATGAGTATAGGCAGGAGTTGGTTTGAGGGCACATGGTGCATCTGGGCACAGACTTGCGGTGGTTTGACAGTCAGTCGCTGGTGGCTTCTCAGCAGAGGGATGTGGGTTTGTGCCCCGTCGACCTCTTCCTCGCACCTTTCCCTCACCCCGGTTTTAACTGCACACTCACATGCACACACAGAAGACAGACTTACATCTTTGTTTTTACAAAATCAGACTCTTCTGCACTGTTCAGCTGATGGTTGTGTGTGGACTGGTCCTTAAACAAACCCTCAGTGCTTGGTGCTAGAGAAACTGTGTTTTTGACAGTAGCAGAGTGGTTAGAGCTCTGGTTTCTCAATAAAGGCTCTTGCACATAGGAAGCAATGAGCAGAAAAATTAGCTTGAAATACCTTTCATGTTTATTTCAACCTGGAGAGACTCAGACGCACAAAAGAAAATTATAAGAAGACTCAGACCTCAGTGCTGAAGGGCCATGCCACTTTTTCTTGAAAAATTCCTTTTTGTTCAGTATTTGATAAAAACAAACTATGAAGCACCTGGAAATTTTAAAGACAAAAATGTCATTGTGTCCCTCCAATTTAGAGTGAAATAAGCCTCTGGGATGAATCCGACTCAGTTTCAACTGTAAACTGACAAAAAAAAAATGTCCCAAATTCCCAATTTCATATATTTGAATAGGACTTTGGATTGGCTCCGCCTACATTAAAAAATAAATAAATAAAAAGTAATTTTGGGTCCCTAAAACTCATTTTGACCTCAATTACCTTCAGCTTTTAAAGAAGAATGGTAAAAACCCAAAATAAACCAAATCTAATGTCATTCAGGTCTCAGCTGTCAACACCATTCCTTATATCAACCAAAAAAAAGTTTTGTGGGAATTTAGATTCTGTTTTTCTTTTGTTTGGAGAAAGTTCTCACTTCTGATCAGAGCCTGTTATCATCAGATTCTAAAACTACAGGGATACAGTTTTAAAATATATTCCAGCATTTGCTTGTGCTCTAAAAGGTTAGAAACAGATTTAGTTTGAATTTTTGCAGATTTTAGTCAGACTAAAGAGAGAGAAAAAAAGGCCAGAATGAGAAGGGTTTTTACTGGACCAGTGGGCTTGATGGTTGCTGGAGGTGAGATGGGACAGACGAAGGAGTTGCAGTTGCACATCTGCTTAAGCTTCATGTGTCAGTCAGCGAGTAGCCCACTGGACGTGCTTGGCAGAGGAGAAATGACATCGTTGTGAGGCTTCATTTGACAACAGGCAGTGGTGATTTGACCTGATTCCAAGAGGATTGTCCATGATCGCTTACGCAGCCAGCCTTGAGTTTGTTAGATTTATATATTTGACGGCAGCTCTCACGGCGGAACTACACGACAGCTTTTAGGAGATCGTGGGTTCAACTCCCAGGTCGAGCCAAGTCAACATTTCATAATTTCTCTGGGTGGAGTTTGCATGTCTTCCTGTGTTACCGTGTGTTTTCTCCTGGTACTCCAAAAACATGCACGTTTAGGTTAATTGGGCATCACCGTAAATTTCCTAGTGAATGAAAGAGAGTGAATAATTACCCTGCAACAAGTCGGTCACTGTCCAGGGTTTCCCCGCCTTAGGCCCAAAGTCCACCAGGTATGAGATAAAACAGCTTTGGGCACCTTGAGCTATATATGAAACAGTTTGCATAAAATTAAACATCTGAGCGATTGTGAAAGTAACTGAGTAAGTGTTGTCATTCTGAAACATTTATGGTCACCTGGAGTTTTCAGATGAGTGAAGGGGAACTGAAAATAAAGCTTAATCTAAAAAATAACTCAAACTAAAAAGACAAGTGAAAATGATCCAGCAGTACATGCACAGTGGTCAGAGTGTGAGAAGTGTCAAACCACAGCTCTGCAGAACATGGGCCATGCAGCGGATTCAGCAGAGCACAGAGGGCAACAAGTCACAACAGTTTGGACAGAGAGCTTAAAGAGAGAAAAAAAGCAAAGTTCACATTTGTCACGTCTGCAATGCACTTGTTCATTGTCCTTTAGTTTCAGTTCAACAATATTTCACAAAGGAATCTTGTTGTTTAAAAGATTAAGTAACAAGATGCAGAGGAAAACCACTGCTGTTGCATTTCTAGTTTGCAAAATTATAAATATTAGCTTCATACAATAATTAGTGTTTGAGTTCAGAATCCTAAACAAATCGTTCATCGAATGTACATATTCCCTCGCTCTCACCCACTGCGGAGACTCCTAATCAGTTTGGCATGAGCACATATGCACATGTCGCATACTGCTGGTGTCTTTAGCCACGTTTCCATTGGCCTGGGTCCCTCAGACCGGTTCACTTTGGAGCGGTTTGGGCCGCTTATGTTAATGATGGTGAGCATTTCACTGCAGGTCCGGGCTCCAGAGGGTCTGCTACGCGAGCAGCTGACGTCACTCACACATTTACACATACTTTCTTAAATAAATAAAAAAGAAAATGTACCTGAATTATACTTTTTCTTCCTGGTGTCAATCTGAGCGATTCACAAAAAGACGCGTAATGATTTGACGTCTGTGGCGCTGTGACATTTAGGTCACGCTAGTGTAAACAAGAAACTACTTCCGGTCTATCGTCCCCTTTTTTAATAATTTATTTAACTTTCTGGCAAAGTCTGTGCGACTCTAGGACGCTTATTAAACGTGTTTTGTTTAATGCTTTGAGTCTGGATATGTTGGACACATTACGCACAGGATTTACATTTTTTTACAGTGTTTTGCCTCGGCAAACAGGAAACAGCTGATGCTAATGCGCTAGCTTTGCTTTGCTAAGTCTATCGGAGCAACAAATAAAGTTTTCATCGGTGGAAATGCGGCGGTTTGACAGGGATCAAGTCAGCGTTCGGTGAGAAACATTATCATGTTTTCTCTGCTCTTTCTGTCTAGTTTTTGCCTGAGCCTGTGTTTTCTCTTGTCCAATCATCGAGCCTAAAGGGGAACCGCTCCGAGGTCTGCTCCAGGTCCTGGGTAAAGACAGGGCCGAAAGCGGTTCGCTATGGACACAGCAAACGGGGCGGAACGGCTCGCTTTGCGCAGTGGAAACAGCATAGGACCGTTCTGTACCGCCCTGCCCCGAGCCTATGGAAACAGGGCTTTTGGATGCACAGGTCAGGATTGCTGATTTTATTCCTTAGTAGAAGGTTGTGGTGGTGATGATACAAGCCTGACCATGTTCTCATATTCCTGCGGTAACTTTACATTTAGACCCATCTAAGTTTGTGTCCTTATTCGGATTATATAGTTATTTTTGTGTCTGAAAAGTTTGGGAACCCACTGTGTTAAGGTAGCTAATGTGTTTTAAGGTTATTCAAAAACTGCAGGTAAAGTAAACCCAGCCACTGAATTCTACAAGTTAACCACAGCTAAACAGGAAGTGCACAGCCAAGGAAAGTGGGCGGGTCAGAATAAGGCCAATATAAGTTGTTTTTTGATTCATATACAACCATTGTTTATATTTACAAAAGGCATTTAAGGTTCAAGGTACAAAACATGACCAAAACTTGACCTTCTGTTTCAGCGGTCCGCCCATCTCCACATTTCACTTCACCACTTTAGTCTCTCACGTTCACGTTAGCGTCTATATAAAGAAAGCTCTTAACTGATGGTGGAGACAAAGCATTTCGTGTTAAAACCGCCCACATTTCCTGCTGCTGCTGCTGTTGCTCCACCACAAAGTCGACATCACACGAGCTGCAACTGAAACAAGTGGGACGGCTTCAGACTGAGAAGAGACGGCCATGTTTCTGTAGAAGGCCTAACATCTCGTCCTTTACATCCACCAGAACAGATCCGTGTGATGTGGTTGTCCTAAACTTTATGGGCGCAACGACTTTTTCCACTGCACTTATGTTGTTATTATTATTTTCAGTCTTCATTCAGATGAGGACAAGACTGACTCGTGACTTTTTACTGAAAGTACTGTATAGTCAAACTGTCAGTATAAAGTTTTGTTAAATTTAAGCACCACATCTTATTGAAAGATCAAATTAATTGTGGTGTTTTTGGTGTTTGGTCTTGGTCTTGTTCTGGTCTCGACAGTGTTTGGTCTTGGTCTTGTTCTGGTCTCGACGGTGTTTGGTCTTGGTCTTGTTCTGGTCTCGACAGTGTTTGGTCTTGGTCTTGTTCTGGTCTCGACGGTGTTTGGTCTTGGTCTTGTTCTGGTCTCGACAGTGTTTAGTCTTGGTCTTACTCTGGTCTCAGCAGTGTTTGATCCTGGTCTTTCGGCGCAGTCTCCAAAGAAAATGTAGATATACAACAAAATGTCAAAAACATACAATACAAACACTTTCATGCCTTTTTTACGTCAACGATGTAAAAACACTACGATGAACAGATAAACTTTATGAAGTTTAGTGAACAAACGGGACATTATTAGACAGAGACAGGACAGTACGGACTCATTTTCACCAGATTAGACATGTTATCAAGAAATCTGTGCTGGCAGGAAATGTAGTTATTTTATTGTAAAAAAAAAAAAAGAAGATATAATGCCTTTAAGCAGGGCTAAAGTCAAACCTGGGCAAAAAGCAGCTCAGGGGGCAGATGCGTCCCCAACCTGTTGTGATCAGGCTTGCGGTACCTTTATTATCACAATAAATGGACAGTATTAGATTAAAGAATCTATTTCATTGAAATGTGCTCCTAATGAAAAAAAAATCTTGCACCAGTAGCCATGGTCTGGTCCTTCGTACAGGACAGTACACTACAGTACACTACAGTACACAGTACAGCAGTGGTTCCCAAAGTAGGGGTCGCAAAGCAGGGGTTTGGGGGTTGCGAGATGATTTCAAAATGGAATTTTACAAATATGATTTGGTATTTAATCTTTTTATTTAACTGGACTATAAAGCAATAAATAATAATAAATGGATTTTCACTCAATTTGAATGTTTTTTTTATATACATGTATTTTCTTTTTCTGTGGGGGTCATGAGTTGAGTACGTGGTTATTTTGGGCGTCCCAAAAATGGTGGGATTTCCTGCAGTACAGTACACTACATCAAATGGAAACTAACTATATCATCTAGTTCAAATTATTTGAATGTTTTTGCACACTGCCCTGCCAAATAAACTAAACCAGTAGTTTTTTTTTTGTATTATTCTGGGACTGCTGGGTAAAAAAATATGATACATACAGATGTGCCGCTGACTGTGACAGTAAGACACCAGTAAATCTACAAAATTACAAAGTCTTTATGAGCAGTGTCTTGGTCTTGACTGGATCTAGTCTCAATTTCGAACCTCATTGGCTTTGTTTTGTCTTGGTCTCAGGACTCTGTAATCTCAGAAAGGTCTTGGTCCCGATTAATGTGATCCACCAGTAATCACTATCCAATCACTATTACTTCACACTTTCCAAAAAGTTCTCAATTTACCATTTAACAATTTAACTTCAAAACACCCAACTAATTCATACTTGGTGTCACAAGTCAGACTAATTCAGGGTAAACTTATAGTTGGCCGCGTGCCCGTTCCGTTTGCGTTGCCTTTATTTGACAGACGCCCACGACGCACCAGTTCTTCACCAGGCAAAGCGCACGTCTCTCCTACATCTGCTCCTGTATTTTACTGGCAATCTGCTCCAATCTCCACCGCTAATTAGCTCATATCATCACCGCTAAATATAAATACACGGACACCAAGCTGACCCCCAAAATGACTAACTTAGGTGCGCTTACGTCTGGGCAAAAGTTGTCAAAATTCATTAAAAAATTCAAGACGGAATCAAACTTTTCCACATTTTTTTTTTTAATTATTATTATTATGCAGGTTTGAAATAAAATAAGCATTGTGACACGTTTAGATGCTGCCGACAAGAAGAAAACAAGCAGCATCACAAATGTAGAAAACAAAATATTAATAATAATAATAATAATAATTGCATGGTCATTTATTTATCAAATATGCAAAAAGAAAAACAATAAAATAATAAAAAATACACCTTCATCGTAAGAAGCAAAAAGTGATTCATTTTTATAAATAAATGTCAAAAAAAAAAAAAAAAAAAGACAGATGAGCGACTAAAAAAAGAAGCACATTAGATTGTTCAAATATTTATCATTACTGGCTTTACAAATAAAATACTACAGTTGGCAGGGGTTTACACAAAGTTATAGTTTTCTTGACTTAAAATTCTGCTACAATAAATGTGATAGAAAACAGAAAAGAGAGTTTTGTCAGCGAAGAAAAAAAAAGAAAGGTGAATTCAATTATGTTCAATCATGTATGTCCACAAGATAGAAAAGAAAGGGGCTTCTATTCTTGAATTTGTTTTATTTTAAAGGTGCA
The DNA here is from genome assembly GCA_038363315.1 of Mugilogobius chulae. Lineage (NCBI taxonomy): Eukaryota > Metazoa > Chordata > Actinopteri > Gobiiformes > Gobiidae > Mugilogobius > Mugilogobius chulae. The sequence goes on from JBBPFD010000119.1 coordinate 105,156, forward strand.
CAGTCGAACTTTTCTGGTCATGTTTTCCAAGTTATTCTATATGTTTGGTGTGTTCCATCAACCTTGGTGATCAAATATGACAGGTAATGTGTTTTTGCTCACTGGTGTTTGCTGCTATTAGTCGTTAGCTTTAGCCTTTTGCTAGGTGCTCTACAGGCGATAGATACAGTCGACATCAGAGGCTACGCCCACCAACGGACTCGCTGCTCAACAACTACAACTGCAATGTGAATTAAAGAAATGTATTGTGTCAAATATAGATATGAAACCTGGAGATGAATAAAGTGATCCAAAGTTTCAAATATGTAAATATTCTAACAATGCTAACAAGAGCTTCGAGCTAAATGCTAACATGATGCTAGCACCGCCTGGTGTGTTTTAGCATCTTTCTTTGACATGAGCCACATCAACAACCTCCACTTAAACATAGTTGTGACTCGACTTGAATTATTTGACAGAAAATATCCTAAAAAAGCTTCTTATGTCATAATATAGGATTTCCCACATGACTTTCCCCCTCAAAAGGCCACGCCCCTAATATGACCTGTTGCCGACTGTATCTATTGGATAAATGCAGCTGTATCACCCATGATTCTTTCCAGGGCCGCCCAGAGCATAGGCAAAGTAGGCTGGTAGGTCATGGTGATGAGGGCACCAAACTGCAGCCCTTAAAAGAAAAAGTTCTACCACTCTTGAGTTCTTTGCCAGTTTTTATCTTGTGTCAATAGGACACATATTCATTGAGTAATGACCACAAATATCTATAAACTTAGACAACTGCAGATTTAATCGTGGCATAGTTCATAAAAGTCTTGACAAATAAAATCAGGCTTTAGTATTTCTGTTCACAAATGAAAACTAGAGCTGGCCCTGATTTTTTAGAGTGGGAATCATAAAGCAGTGATAATCATAGTTATCACATGAAAAAGTTAAGAATTGTCATTAGATCCAACCCTTCTTAAAGCTGTAGAGGCTCTTTCTTCTGAATATAATCAGTTTACATTTGCATTGCGCTCTATGGAAAAAATGTTTTCTAGCTTTAGAGTGATTTTCCTCTGCGTACCAGGAGCACCACTGGCTGATTCCACAGCACAAGCTAGCAATAAATACAGATTTTATAACAGTTCAGGTTCAGTGGTCAAGCAGATTACATTACATAATGAGCAATAAAAATAACAAAAGTAACTTCCTACAAATCAAAAAATGAAATTTTTTATTAACTGATCAACTCTGGCATTATTGTACTTTACATCAGTTTGTACACAGATACGATCACTAATGAAATGTCGAAGGTTTATCTTCAGAAAGCGCAACTGCCATATTCTATTTACTATGCCGAGGCGGGTGGGGGCCGAATTTACCTTTTTTATTTGTCAGCCCGTCAATCACCATGACTATTGGCTCCACCCCCTGGTTTGCACTGTACATATACCCTGTTTGATCAATCCTACAAGCTTAAAAGTGATCAGCAATCATAGATATATCATAAATTACACAAATTGACAATGTAAAAGATTAGTTTGTTCTAAAATAGCCTTCTCCAGATTTAGGAAAATTGATCAGTTTATTGAAGTTTCTGGGGCCGTCGTTTTGTGTAGATTTACAAATTGCAAAGTCCTTTTAAACTCTGCCTTGACTTGATCGATTAAGTTTCGTAGAAAAGATTGGAGGACCGCCGATGCTGATTTTTGCTCAGGTCCCCCAAAAGGTTAGATCCGGCTCTGTTCGGGTAGGAATTCCAAGTTGGAGGGCAAGTCGGAAATCAGAAAACCCGAGCTCTGGAACTGGAACACACCATTTTTCTACACCAAATGAAAAGTGATGTATAATGCTAAACTGACAAATGACAAAAAAGATCCATAATGCACCTTTGACGATCTGCCGGACGCACATCTAGATTCCGTTTCGGGGACAAAAACACCAGTGAGCACAGACCCGACGCTAAAACCAGAGTGTGAAATGTTCAGAGAGACGCAGCTGCACGAGGATGTTAAGATTCAGCGCACACACACACACGCAAACAGGGCTACATTCAACAGACTCTTTCTCACGCACACACATATTTACACACGCGCGCTCTTAGATGTACGTTTAATCATAAAGAAGAGAAATAAAAACTGTCTGATCTTCCCCCCAATTGAACCTCATAAAAGTCCTATTTACAATCACACGGCTCACTTGGACATGTATAAAATGTTTTGTTCTTTGTTACCATAGTAATAGTATTCACTTTGGGGTGTTTACAAAAGCTCACATATGAAGACCCTGGTACTTTGTTTATCTGTAGGGCCGAGTTTGAGACAAAAGAACACATTTCCACCAATGCACTGAACTGTTTGGAGAAGAAATTCTGTCTGTTGCTGGTATGTAAAAGTACATCGTTTGTAATAGTCCAAACATCGAATAAAAAACAAGATTCATTGTTTTGTTATTAGCATTTAAGCAGAGGTAAACAACAAATGAGTTGCTTAATCAGGAGCTAATTAAGTCAAATCAACAATAAAAATGATTTTGCCCTGTTCCAGCTGCTGGTCTGTGATTTTGTTAGTAACTGTAAGTATTTCCATAGTAAGTTACTCAAAGTTGAGATGTCAGCAGGCCTAGTTACAGATCAGGGGTCTAATTTATAAAACTTTGCGTGGAATTTCTACTGAAAGTGTGCGTAGGAACAAAACACAAACTTGATAGTTTCTTATCTGTCTCAGCTCAGATCTCATTTTGCCACATCTCGGAAATTTAGAATTCTAAAGCTGCAAATTTTTCAACTGAATTGTCCATTCTGATCTTTTTATAGTCCTTTTATAAATCATAAACTAAATTGGAAAATGACATACGCAACAAGTTTTGTACATACTAGGGCCCGACCAATATATCAGTTGGCCGAATTTATCAGCCGATATGATCACTTACAAAACTATTGATTATTGGCCAAACTCTGGCTGATATAGTTAGCAGTTAGCGCAGTGATTCCCAAAGTGGGGGTCGAAGCAAAATCTTTTTTAATCTGCTTTATAACTTAAGCATCAAGTTTTACTGGATTTGGTCATATCAAGCTTAAACCACAAAACTAAAAGCATCTTAGCACAATTTTATTTTGTTGGTCCCGGTCTGAAAAGTTTTGGAACCACTGAGTTAGCGCACTATAGTTAGCAGTTAGCGTTAGCTAATGATGCTATCACAACAACTTTGCCTCACCTCCTTCTCTCTGGTGACTGTAAAGTGTTGTGTCTGTGTTGATGATTCCTGGACACATTGACAAGTAAATTAGTCATGGAAAGAGGTGTTAATGGTCGGCATTTGCGCTATGTAATTGCGGCGACGCCGTGCCTCTTAATGAGGCTAACTGCACCTTTAGCATCTTGAATTCACTTCAGTAGCTAGTACAAGTCTATCAAAAATAATGTACACAAACTAATTTCAAGCTTTTAAAGTCACTTAAAAGAGGCAAAGTAACACTAAATGTGACTTAAATAAACCCAAATTAAAATTACAAAAGCCAGACAGTTTTTTAATCATTTGCTCCTAATAAAAAAGGATTTTTCTAGTTCTAGTTATATCGGCTGTTATATTGGTTAGCCTCCTCTGTATTGGTATCGGTTCCCAAAAAAGCCATATCGGTCATGCCCCGGTACGTACGTATGCTTTATAAATAAGACTCCAGATCTGTGGAAAGTTGAGTTGACTCACTGCAATTTCCAAAACATTTAAGTAACAAAATCACCTGTGAATTTGAAAAACCATATAGAGGCAGACAGACAGACAGACTCTCAACCTGAAAGTTACATAGTGCACCTTTTAGCATCACTATATCTGTATCAGTGTAACAAACTGAACCGCACAGTTTCATTGGTGGAAATTGGTCCAAAACTCTTATTATATTAACAAACATCAACAAGAGAGTGAAAATTAAAAAAAAAATGCCAGTCTTGTTCCTGTTCAATGTCATTTAAAGCTGGATGGGATCCTGATGCTCCAGTCTGCATACCGGTGAAGAGGACACCAAAAAAAAACTCCAAACACAGAGCAGAGGAGGAGCCGTAGAAGTGGAAACAGCAAAGAGACGGCTAATACATCAGGTGGTACAGACAGTAGTCATCTATGTCATAGAAACTGCTCACAAAGAATGAATACACTGACAAAAGGAGTCTGATGTGGATGTATGTGTGTGTCTGATAGGTCGGGATGATGGTGGGTGGGAGGGGGTGGGGCGATGCAGGGGGCGGGGTCAGGAGGGCCCCTGGAGACTCCTCCTTGGATTTCGAACTGAGCAGGTCTTCAGTTTCAGGTGAGGTAGAGAGGCTTGTCCCTGCCTATCATGCTGCCGCTGCGGAGACAAAAGCAACACAGACATGAGTTAGGTTCAACAAATACTTATTTACTCAAGTACTTTACTGAAGGGTTGTGTTGAAGTAGGGTTGTGTTAAAGGTGCACTGCCAACTTTATGGCCAAAAATAAAGTTGAATAAAAGCACATGTTATAGATGTCTTTGTTACACTACATACATCATAAAATCAACGTTTTTACTTTGAACTGGCTTGCATTAACCTGGCCCACACCAGATGGTTATGTGTTGAACTCAGATGTGAATTCATGAGCGGTATCTATTTAGAACTTTACTTGGTGAAAGCATCTGGTAAAAGGTGGACCGTTAATGAAATACATCGAGCTGATTGGGCAACCTTATTTGTGCTTAACCAATCACAGCAACAAATCGTAATAGCGCATCCAGTGGACCTCAACAGTGACCGCCCACTTCCTGGTTCCAAAATCCGGACCCCATGTTAAATTGCCATAGGGGATTAGATAAGAAATTATATTAGAAGTTTGGAAGCGTCCTCGGGGCTAAGCAGATATGGTGAGTCACGAGCATCATACCTACATTTTTGTTTAAAAGCCGTTTTTTCAGCTTAATAAACTACAAAGTTTTTACAACATTTTGCTGAATTTTAAGTTCTAGATGTGCTTTTTAGACTGAAAACAACCGTGCTGTGGATCTGAGTTAGCACACAGCTGGATAGTCCGCGATATGTATTTAAACTCTTAATATTTACATTTTTCGAAAAGCCTATGGCACTTTAACATAGAGCAAAATACTTCCGAAACCAGGGCGGTCTTCCACTGTTGAGCCCCATGTCCACGTAGAATAATAAAATTTTCTTCTTTCAAAAAGAAAATACTCTGTATTTCTGCCAAAATAGAATCAAACGCAGCAGAAACGCGTACATCAACGGGAGCAGCCTTCTCTGTTTGGTTTGATTCAAGCGGTTTCTCTTGTCATTGCAACCAACCCCCCGGCTGCGATGTCACTGGGCCGGTAACCCACTGGGTTGGACTCCTAACCAATCGGGCTGCTGGAAGACCAGATGAATTATCTAGAGTTTGTAAATTCACAAATATCGTGAGATAAACCATCTGGCTGGCCAGGTTAGGCTTGCATGATCACAAAAGAGATTGGAGGAAGGTTCTCTCTTGTTTGTTTCTGTAAAAAAGCAGTCCTTTTAGCTGATTTGTTTCATCATATGGCATAAAATGTATTTATCTCTATTTCGTTTCTATTCCCTACATTGTAAAAATAGTCAAACTGTTTTATAATCACATCAATCAAGTCAAAACAACACAGTCGTTCTGAGATTCCACATTAAAGCAAATAAAAAAAAAAAAAAAAAAAAAAAAAAAAAAAAAAAAAAAAAAAAACAGCCCACGTGTTTATTTCCACTTAAAAGCAGTAAAAAAAAAAACGTTCTGATCTCTAACAATATTTACCACATGATTAAGTCAAATGTTGTTGGAATTATTGCTCTGTAAAGTCAATTTCACACTCCAAATCACCACACACCAACTTTGTGCTTTACTTTGTTAGACTTGTGTATCTTTGTACTTTTACTGAAGCTTTGGCATTGATTCTACTGTCATAGTCATTTTTAACTGTACTTCAACTCTCTACAAAGTCATGTTGCATTTAAAACTCACTGTATCTATAAAATGTGATGGAACATATCAATTTTTGTCCAACACTGCGTGACTGTCGCAGTATTTTGTGTGCTGCGCGTATGAATATCACCACACCTCATAATACTAAAGACCAGGCTTGTACTGTGTAATTTTCAGACCGATAATACAAATGTAAATTGCACGACAATTTAAAATCTGTTACAATTTGGATCTGCATCTGTGTCGTGCAATTTAGAGGGTTTCAAGCTGTGATAATCTGCTGACAATGAGCACACGACTGCTGATCGGACAGATTTCACACGTTTGATCATCTCTGTTAGCCGTCGTTTGTTGGTTGACAGCAGCACAAACGCAACTGAAACTGGACGTAAGCTCGCAAAAGGCAGATGTTTAGAGACGGTCTTTGATCTTAAAGCTGAGGAACCTGATTTTCACACTGCACTGTCGGCACACGCTTAATATCAACATATATTCATTTTTGTCTTAGAACATTTTTTTTTTCTGACAAAGTGAAAGTGGAGTGGGCCACCTAACAGCAGCCAATCAGAGCCCTGCATTTTAGGTTTTTAATTGTATAGTACTTGTGCAAAAAAGTGTAATAAAGCACATATGACAGCTTCCTATGTCCATATTTGTGCTGGAGCTCCATCTACTGGCTGCAAAAGAAATTACACAAGGGGTATATTCAAAACAATGATGCCTGATATGCTAACGCTGCAGAAATGCTCTGTGTTTTTTGAGGCTCAGGGGGGAAAGAAGATAATAGACACAGTCGGCATTAGAAGGAACTCACTGCTCAGCAACTAACCTGGATTTAAGGAATTATATTTTGCCAAGAAACAACCCTTTCTCTCAGAAATGTATATATGCAATTTAAATGGGTATGTATACCAAGCAAATGTTGTTATGTATACCATGCAAATTTAAATAAGTATGTATACCAAGAAAATTTAAATGTGTATGTATAACAGTACATAATGTGTATGTATTCGACAAAATTTAAATGTGTATTATCCATGCAAATTAAAATTATATGTATACCAGCACATTTAAATGTGTAGTATACCACGTAATTTATATGTGTATGTATACTACGCAATTTAAATGTGTATGTCAGGGTGTCGACTCATTTGAAGGCGCATGCATCGGTTTCTCGAAGGCGGTTGTAACTAAATAAACCTTACTATCTTCTGCATTTATTGCATTTAATTAAGTGACATTATGATACATCTGCATTGTCTAAAATGATTATCTTTAATTTCAGACAATCATTTCATTAGTTAGACAAGATTACACTGCATAAAAAAATTTAAGTACTTATAGACTTGACACATAAATTAGGCCCGCATCCCCCGCTGACTTTGACATATGTGGTGTATACACTAATTAAATGTGTATGTTATTGCTGTTTTGTGTACGTGTTCCCTCAGATTTCAGCACAATAATTGAAGTTTATATGGGGTTTCCAACTTAAATTTTCAACAAAAATAACGCATAGATGTTAATATATACCTAACAATAGCTGCAAGTTAAATGCTAATACTGTAAGTGATACATTTTCACACCTACAGAACTTATTGTTAATTATTCTGACAACTTCACATCAACAAGCTCCATTCAAACTCAGTTGTGACTCGACTTAAATCAGTTGTGTTAAAATACGCCTAATTTGCATGGCAGGCCACACCCCCAAATATGATGCATTTCCGACTGTACCTATTTCACCACCTATCTTTTGTTGTAATATGTGTCCTTTCTAGCCGTTATGGATCACCTTCATACATTTAGCCATACCATTCTTCCCTGATTTCTTAGACACTTAAAAACACTAAGATGTCACGCAAACACGAGCTATTATTCCATTCACTGCATCAGCCTGTGCACCATCCCAAATGTGTGTGAGAGCGACAGCAGCAGAGACAGCGTTTAGTACAGAGCAGAGAAAAGTTGTGTAGAGAACATCTGTTTTCCTTTCAGTCTGACAGTCACACCACAGCTTCTATTATCTCACCATTACCTCTGCAGCTGTCTCGCTCTCTCTCTCTCTCTAGCACCAGCTGACACTTTTCCACACTTCCATTGTGAACGCGCCGGGACACATCTGAGCTTATTTCTGGTCAAACAACTTCAATGTGACAATTACTTCTATTCTAACAGACGCTTAAGGAGTTGTACCTACTGTTTATTCGGTCTACCTATGTAGGAGAGGTTCACAGTGGTGACCAGATGATGATGGTTTATTTATAGAGCACATGTACACACACAGATGTCTTCACACAGCACAGATTCAGTGATAGCAGCAGTCCCGGGGCAGCTCGGCAGAATCAAATTGCCTAAACATCTGGTGCCTCAACCTCTGACCACCATCAAATGTTACTGGTATTCAGTCTGATTTAGTATACCTTTGTTGTTCTCTCTGTTTCTCTCTAAAAAAAAAGTAACTTCATTCATATGATGAATACAGTTTGTAAGAGCCTCAAAAATGTTCATTCAAATTTTTTAAATTTCAGTTTTTTGTGCGGTCAAGAGCCGTTCTGAGCATTTCTGTGGTCAAATCATGTTCATTACACTATATTATGCTTATATCTACAGTATATTAAAAAAATCAATTTGACTGTTTTCCCTGAGTTATTTGCTTTGCTTTGGAGCTTTAACTCAGTTTCTTATGTGGGAAACACATGGCATGTGTGCTTTTCTACGCTCTTTAATTAGTTCTGGTACTTTGGATTTCAAACTGGAGGTGCTCAGGAAAAACAGGAACAACAAAATGCTTCATATTTGTCCTTTAATGTCAATAACAATATTTTTGTCCCGAAAAACCTTGTTCAGCTAACTAGCTTTTTAGAATAAGTTTAATCACTGTGTGCAGCTTATAAATGATGGAAGTTTCTGGCTGAGTGGTTATTACACTAGAGATGGCTGTTCTCACCTGCAGTGGTTGCCACACTCTCGATTGCAGTATTCACTGTCCCAGTCGTGACTCGGGGCCACACCAGGACCAGGACCTGAGCCAGTGGCTCCTGGAGACTGAGAACCCCCCATACTCTTCTGGTAATCGGACTGGAGGTGAGAGAAACCCTGCAGACACAAGAAAACGTGTCAAATATCAGGCAGAACACATGGTTATTGAATAGAGCCAGACGTACAGTATATAGATTTATTTAGAGTCAATGCTGAGGCTAAAGGATTGACCAGTGTTTGTTGTTTTTTTTCTGTTGTTGTTGCATTTTTTATTATTTTATTTTTGTTCAGCAGGTTTTTAAAGCTTGATTTATTCCCTTTTATAGTAACTCTGCAACTGAAAACTATTTTGCAAAAGAACAAACAAGGCCTTACGTGATAAACTGTGGTCCATTCTGTCTCTACTAGGTTTAGCCAAAGATGCTAACCGTACTGCTACACTGCTAGTGCTATCTGCCAGCTTTTACGATGATCAAAACTACATTTGTGGATTGTATAACCAACTGGGTGATTGGATTCAAAAAGTTTTAAATTAAATTGTATGCGATGCTTAAGTTGGAAAAAAGGTGTTCCTGACTGATTGGCAATTTATTCAAGAGTTTCTGGCTGCAGAAACTCTTGAATAGATACCAGTCTAGATACCTTCCACCTCTAGACTGGAAGGTATCTCTCACTAAAGGCTGGAAGGACCTCTCCATACAGACCGGGTGTCCATTGAGAACATAGTCATCTGTCACACATGGCTATGGTAGCAAATGCTGATATTTTTCAGCTCTCCAAATATGGGTAAGGTTAGGGCTAGGGTTAGGATTAGGTTGGAGTTAGAAGTGGTTATGGGTGGGATCTGCAGCCAGACGATTCTCAATTTCTTTACTAAACCAATGACCTATCAACCATGTTACCAATGATGCAAATAATCAGAAAACAGGTAAGTCTAAGTCCTAGCTAACACCGTACCTGCTGCCCAGGAGGCGGGGAGTGGAGCGAGGCCTGCAGCCCCATCTGGTGTGAGATGATTGGTTGGGACTGGACCTGCTGCATGCGGATTGGCTGGTTGAGCAGCGAGCTCTGGTGGAGGGAGAGCTGCTGGTGTGGGTGGAGAGGCGGGCTGATCTGGAAAGAGGAGGGGGGAGAGGCACTAATGCTGGGCAGCATCTGTGATTGGCTGAGCGTCTGCGACAGGGCGTGGCGAGGGGCGTGGCCGGTGTAGCTCTGCAGGTCGGTGAGAGGAAAGGCTCCGGGGCCCAGGTACGGAGACGACGGCTGAGGTGGGACGCTGTACAGAGGAGGGTTAGCTGGCATCATGTGAGGAGACGCCTGGCTGGTCTGCGCACTTTTGGTCTCCACAGGGTCAGAGTAGGACTGTGAAGAACACACAAAAACACATCAGAGTTACACGCTAATACATCCAAAATTAAATCAGATTCATTTACAGATAATTTGCAGAAAAAGGAACAAACCAAAGCACTCTTCATCCAATGAAAGTTTAAAAAACCTTTATTAATGTGGCTATTTCATTGTTAAAATATTTTTCTTCAAACGCGTGTGCTAATCTATTTCCCATGCATAGCGGTTCACAACAGCCTTCTTTGGGGTGTGATTTTCAGCAATCCACTAGCCCAGGGGTCTGCAACCTTTGACAGCAAAAGAGTCACATTTGCCCAATTCAAACCAAATCAATGTCAGAAAGATCCGCAACTGTATTTAGTCCAAAACAATAATGTTTAAACAGTTAAGTGAAATACAATGTTTTGCAAAATAAAACACTGTGTAATTTCACAAAAACATTTTGATGACAGGATTAATCAGTTTGTTTCACTTAGCACTTCTTTCATTATGTAATGCACCTGTGTGTTTTTGAGGGAGAGAGGTGAACTCCAGCTATGGCCATCATAGAAATGATTAAATAGTCGATATGCATACAGTAGAGTAGTAAAGAATATTTCTAGTCTCGTTCCTCAGTTCTTTCCTTCTAGAACCTTCTCAATCAAATCTCAAGAGCCACACTCATGTCTTTAAAGAGCCGCATGTGGCTCTCGAGCCACAGGTTGCAGACCCTGCACTTGCCCTATTTATTGATTAAGGGATGTGCAACACCTGGTAGGGGGAGTGCCAATGGGTATTTAAGCAATATATTTAATGTGTATTTTCATAAGAAAAAGAGCAGTGTAACAATGATCAAAGAAAAAAATTTTTTTTTGAAGGACTATAGTCAATTTCATCATTTAATCCTGGGAAAACAGTAGATTGTAAATGTATCATGTTTCCCTCTGTAAAAGTAACTTCAGACGGTCACTTCTAATATTTTTGGAATATGCTCAAGCCCTTCCACTTTGAGACAACTGGATTACTTTAACGTTTATCTGAAATTGTCTTGTCATAGGGTAGTCCATATTATTCCTCCTTCTAGCATGTTCGGACACTCTGTCCTTAAGCTTTCTCTTAGTCCGATGACTCACAATCTATTTTTGGTTGATAGTTAATGTGATTTCATGGTACAATTCATTTCATTTGATGATTTATAATAAGCTAAAAATATGACATACATTGTGACGAATTCATTTCATGTTAAAGGAAACATGTTGGTGATTACTATTGTTTGTTACAGTTTCTTCTTAGCTTGGCACACCATTAAACCTGACCAAAGATAATCATGTCTTCAGAGTCTTAGTGTTGAGAGAGAGTTAAGATGGCTGTACATAAAACTAAACATTTTTTTCTCCATTTATAGTATTGAATTAAAACACATCCAAACACTGTCAAATAAAACACATCTAAAGGCCAGGGTTTCTCACGAGAGCTGGTGTCAGGTCTGGATTTAGTCGAGATTCAGACACTGCAAGTGCAGAATTTCCACCAAGAGTAAGCACATATTTCAAATGCTCCAAAAATACATATTAATCAACACAAACCAAGATTTATGCTTTTTGTAGTGTCTGATTAAAAAAATCAATAAAAGTTGCAGCAGTGTAGGTAATGTAGCTAATCTAAAATAGCCTTTAAAAAAAATAGCAACAAAAGCACTGCAACATAAAAACGTGTATTATCTTTTTTAATGAGAGCGTTTTGTTCAGTGTGAAAATATAATTGCCCACTGTCATTGAACGCTGCATTTTACAGTCTAAATCCAGCCTCTAATTACACACTATTCAGGGAGCTGTGTTTACTGAGCATGATCACTGCTGCTCTCTTCTCAGTCTTATTTATTCTAAACAAACTGTGTTCGGGCCGCACAGATCCAGACGCCCACACACGATGGAACACGCTACGTTTGTCCTTTACATCAGAAGGTGATGGAGGTTTGAAATAAAGTCAGTCTTTTTCATTGATGGTCATACAAATTGGAGTAGGCTTTAGTAATAGTCTAATCCAAGAAAAGTCAATGTACAAAGGAATCAACGTGGAAATCAGGAAAGAATTATAATTTTATAGTTATTTATTTATTTTAGAACAAAAATTTATGGTTTTATTTGGTCATTTTGTACTTAAATATTGTACACATTTTCTATAATCACAAAACATTATTTGTATCAAATATTGCATTGGTCCAAGACTTTTTTTTCCTTTGCCTAGGTCAGTCGTTCCCAAACTTTTCAGAGCTGCGACCCCCCTTTTGGTCAAAGACCCGCCAATAATATTACATCTTTTATTCAAATTATATAGAATATTTTTCCTCTCAGATTAAGCCTAGACCAGTGACAATGCCTAGACCAGTGGTGCCCAACCCGTCGAAAAATCGAAAAATCCCCGTCTGTTTATACGAACCTTAACTGCGAGATACAGGAGTGAAACTACAAGTGCAAACTACACGCGAGAATTACAACCGCAATCTACGAGCGCTAGTTTTATCTACGGCAGCAAGAATCCTCCACAACGCAGCTCCTGAACGCTAAAAAGAAGTATGAGATGGAGAGGAGCAGCAGGAGGAGACAGGTAGTGCCACAGAATCCTACCTGCTCACGCTGTGTTGTCCAGTCTGCAGCAGTTTGTTTGTTGTTGATACGAGTCAAAAAGGAAAGCTGACTTTCTCAAGCCCCTCCCCTCACTGTTACCATGGTAATCACCAATCACTCATAGTAGTTTGAAGTGCTTCCAGTGAGGTGACATGAATAGCTTGAACATTTTGATGACTTGTTGTTGTTGTTGTTGTTGTTGTTGTTGTCACAATAATGTATTTTCAAATTAAATATGTTACAGTTTAACAGGTTTATAACTTAGGTCCTATTGCACTATTAAAAAATCTAACAGTGTCTCAATCAAGACTAGTCTAAAAATCTTTTTTTCAATATTGCAAATAAAATAATGTAAACCCATAGGTAGATCTTTGGGCTCGGACTATAAGTAGCTCCCCCTGGCCTAGACCTAGTATGGATTTAAAATACTAAATGAATCAAATCAAAGTTAGTATCAAACGTAATTTCCTAATTCAATCATGCCTGTTGTGTAACTGTACCTTAACTTTTTTAAAGCCACAATAAAAGGACACTCTCAAATGTTAAGTGTTAAATTTGAAGTGTGGACTGTTTCCAATACATAATTATTCTCTGCACAAATATACTTGGCCAAGTTGTAAAAAAATAAATCAAAACTGTGTGACTGGCCAATAAGATGACTTTTATCAGGCAATGAAGTTACATATGGTCAACAGTCGGATTGCTGTATTTAAGTAACATCAAAAATTGTGCCACATCATTTCAGTCTATACGTTTGCTTCCTGGATCTTGCTCATTTACTTTTGACTATTTCACGCCGACTTATTTCACTTTTAGCCCACAAAGCCAACAGGTGCACGCTGAAGATCCTCGAAATGAAGCTCCAATTACATCTGAAAAGACTGTTTGCTCGGTAATTAAAAAAAAGAAGAGTCGGAGCCGCTTTCCGATTGGCTGCCGCGTGAATGAGGGGGGAGGGTCACGGGGGTACATGCTGTTTTTGACTGGCAATCTCCCAAACATATATAGTTATCAATCAGGGCTGTGTATAGGAGCTCTGACGTGAATGTGTAATTGCAGCGGGGACAAGAGATGAGAACAGTGTTTAGCTCCGAGTGTGAAGAGGCTGATGAATTAACTATTCAGGCCTTAATCAAGGTGCTTGTTTTTGGGGGGTTTGCAGCGAGCAGAGGCGGCTGGGGCGGAAGTGTGGAGAGAGGAACGGGAGGGAGGAAGGGTGCTACATGTGTGCTAATGGGATTTACACTTGCATGGGAACAATTCAACTCAATTCGATGAAATAAAGACTTATGAAATATGTTCGACTGTGTGCTCTCCGGTGGTTGTTAGATTATGCACTCTTGTGGGTTTCATTAGATAATATTTGACTAATGTCTCTCCTATCTCTCTTCCTGTCTATTTCAATGACACTAGCTGCTTAGTCTGGAAAAAGTCTTTGGGCCAGAAAAGTGTAGCAAAACAAACAAACAAACAAACAAACAAACAAACAAACAAACAAACTTGTTAAATATTTGATTATTAGTTGTGTTTGGGAGGCATTACTGGACATGTTTTTAGTGGTTAGGGGAGGCAAAACACCTGGGGAAAGCCTACGCAGACACAAGGAGAACACGCAAAAGAAAGTCCCCGGGTTGCTCAGAAGTCGATCCCATGAAATTCATTGGTTAGTTCATTCTTATATATTATCAAGTTTTTGCCCCACATTGACACACTGAATACAGGGTTGCCATGTGGCATTCAAAAGCATTAAAAGTCATTAAATAGATATTGCCAAAAATAAGGCCTTAAAATCTTTCTGTAAACCTGTGAAAGTACAATACAACCGCGACTACAACAGTAGGATATGGAGTGAATGAAAGACTTCATTATTACTTTAAAACAGGTGCCATGTATTCTCATGGTTTGTGTGTAAATGCCACGCATGGTTCAGGCATTAGGTTCAGACACCCAGATTACTCCTTTTACTAATATTAGATTAAAGCCAACTTTAAGACCTTGAGGACCTGATAAAATGATGTGACAGCCGAATTCAGCCCCCGGGCCTTGTGTTTGACACGTGATGTTTCTGCTGCTATTGATTCTGTTTTAGCAGTATTTCCTTTTTTGAAAGAAAAGCATAGGGGTCCCTAGATCTATTCTACATGAACATTGGATGCGCTCTACGATTCGTTGCTGTGATTAGCTAAGCACAAACTAAGGTCGGCACTAGTTGATAAAATAAGGTTGTGCCATGGATATCTTAATGGATATCTTTTTAACCATACAGTTTTCAGCGTTTTGTCAGATGAGGGATCATATGTAGAGGTTCTCCAAAATATCTATATATTGGCAATTTCGCTTTTGGTGATATGAAAAATGATTGAAAAATGTTATCACTGATGATATTATATTACTGGTTTAGCAATGGGTTGTGCTTCTAGCATTATTTTCAGTTAATTACTGTATTTCCAAACGATGCAGCTAAATTATTGATTCTCATAGACTTACTATAAACAAGTGTGACGTATAGATGTATTTATTTATTTTTATTTTTTTAAATCTAAAGTTTGAGTGGCTTATAACTAGGTACCCTCAATAATGGGAAAATTACGATAAACAAACTATATTTTCTTGCACCAATTATTACTAATGCTAAGAAATAACAACCCAGCAGGTCTATTTGCTTCATAACTAACTCCTTTATGCTCAATACCTTTTCCAGACTTTCAGCTCAAACCTATTTATTCATACATTTGTAAAGCTGCTTGAGGCCCACCCACACATGCAGACAAACATTACGTCTCCCCAGGTCTTAGATCAGGTGTGTCCAACTCCTAATTTCAACTGTTCTCCTCTCGGCACACCCCGCCTTTTACCGCGACTCGCCGAGAGAAGGAGAGGGAGGAATTCTCTGTCTAATTCATCATGCCTTATATCAGCGCTGACCCATGTATATCAAAGACGTGACCCTCGCCGTTACCTTGGAAACCAGACTGGCTCTGTAGGCGGCCAGGGCTTTCAGGTACTCCTTCTTGGCAGCCTCTGTTTTCCTCTTGTAGCTCTGTGAAGGAGAAAACACAACAACAAGTGAAAAAAACGATTGATTGGAGAGAGAAGAGACTCAGTGAAGCAGGTGTGCATCAGGATGAAATGGTAAAGGGACACGGTGGACGATAATAGGCCGTGTTCACAATCAAGAATAAAAATAAGCTATAAATTCAGATTGAGGGCTCAAAGGAATCCATTTTTTTTTACCTAAATTTAAAGCACACATCACATGGGCCGAAACAATCCACCACTTTCTAAAAATAAATTAGTCTTGATAAACTCTTAATAAAGGAATTATGACTTCATTCATCATAACCAAATGACACTTGAATGGATGAAAGGTTTATTAAGGCTTAGTAATGACTTAATTAACCCAAGCCCCATTCCATCAACTCTAAATCCTAGCACTATTAACCCTTTAGGCGCCAGAGTTTTTCAGTTGAAATACAATTTTGCAAATATATACTCTTAAAACTTTCACCTGGAGAATCAAAACTGAGATTTGTCTGTATTAGTTTATAAAAGCGCTTATACAGAGTTGCGTTTGGTATTTTTACAGCTTCTGAAATGTATCAAAAACAGAGAATCTGAAGTTCGAATACAGTGAAACTGAAATAGTTTGGTGTAGAACTGCTCATTTTGTGCTTGAAGGGTTAATTTAATGCACTTTTTCTATCGTGAATTGATGATTAATTCATGAATAAATAAGTGTTTTTCAGGGTTTGGCCCTCCACATTACTTTATGCACACATTGTCTTATAATATTTATTGTAATTTTATGCTACCACTAGGTATTGTGGATCTCTGAAACTAATGAATTGCTATATGTGAAACTGAAAGAATAATTTGTTTTATAGACGTCATACTGTATATGCAGCATTAGTGACTTTAAATGAAAAGACTATTATTTGTAGTTTGTTAAAGAGTAGCAAAGTAGTTTTGCTACAAGCTTGTCTGCTAACAAAAGTAGATGATTTAGGACATTTTAACTGCAACAAACGCACTCAAAAACATATTTTTTTAAGAAGAAAAAGGTAATAAGTTCAACTGTGTGTGATTTCAATGTCTAATAAATGTGAGAAGCTAAAGTCTTGTTCTTTATCTACTTTGCTACAACAGTTGACTTGATTTTTGAACTCTTACAAGAGAAAAATGTCCTTTCTCTCCATTAACTCTCATGCATCGTTGCCTCTCAGTACTCACATTTACAACGCTGTGATGTCACCTGCATAACCTCTATCACCATTGGCCCTTTTATGACAGCATGATGCTAATGTGGCTATTGCTGAAAATGAGCTTGGCATCCCTGAGTTTCACTAAAATAGTGTGGAAGTCAATGCACACTTATTGTTGAAAGAAAATGCTAATTGACTTCCTCACTGCATCTCAGGTCCACTCAACAACAAACCGGGCAATCATATGCATTTATTTGCATCACGCACAAGAAACGAAAAAGCTCTTTGATTGTCTGTCATTTAAAACTAAATCAAGCTTGACTTCACATTAAAGAGCTTTATTTGTTTTGAAAAACATATATTTTTTTCAGTGTAGTGTTGTTTTTCCTGTATTTTCTATGTAATTTTTCCAAGTTACAACGTACATTTGTTTTTTATATGAAAGTGTGATAGTAAATGTATGATAGTAAAGGTATCTTAAGCTCATCCAAGTTGACTCCGTACAAAGTGTTCTCTTTAAGTACACATTGAACAGCACTATTTCTTGTAATTGAGAATATTTCTAACCTTACATTTTCAGTTCTCACTTTCCATCCCTGATTATTTCTTTCAAAAGGATAAAGACATGAAGCACAGAGCGGCGGCGTGGACACATGCAGTGGATAAACAGAAAGCACACACAGTAAACACAGTGAGACGATACAATCTCCTGCTCAAACACATCTCCTCTCAGACATGTTGACCGTTTCTGATCCAAATAGTATTATCTGAAAGCTCCAAGTGGGACTGACTAATAACGAGGGAATGGAAATAGAAATGACTTGTGGACTGAAGTAGGGCTGTAACAAGGTTTTAGATTTATACAACAATCTTCCTTTGAGATAACTGTTAAATGTATTTGTAATTTAATTGTGAACCATAGAGTAAAAAACATGCAGTGAGAAGTTGTATAGACCAGACAAAGTAAAATTACTTAAGAAAAACACATTTAGGCTGATGATTAGGCAATCTACCTACCAACCAACCAATGTATCAACCACCCAACCTACCTACCTACCTACCACCAACCAACCAACCAACCAACCAACCAATGAATGTATCAACCAATGTATCAACCACCAACCTACCTACCACCAATCAACTAACCAACCAACCAACCAACCAACCAACCAATTAACCAACCAATGTATCAACCACCCAACCTACCTACCACCAACCAACCAACCAACCAACCAATGTATCAACCAATGTATCAACTACCCACCCACCCACCCACCCCCCACCCAACCAACCAACCAACCAACCAACCAAACAACCAACTAACCCAACCTCCCAACCAACCAATGTATCAACCACCCAACATACCTACTACCAACCAACGAACCAATGTATTAACCAACCACTCAACCTACCTACCACCCACCCAACCAACCAACCAACCAACCAATGTATCAACCAACTATACACCCACCCAACCAACCAACCAATCATCCAATCAACCAAATCAATGTACCAAAAAAAAAAAAAAAAAAAAAAGGAAAAATGGCTAAATTTGAATGCATTGGAGGACATAACCAGATTGAAATAAATGGTTAACTTGGTTGACATTTCCAAGGATTTTGACAGGGGGTATTTTGTATAAATACTTTTCAGTGAACGTGATCTGGCTGAAGATTAGGGTGGTTAGAATTACATCAACAAAACCTTTCAAAACCTTGTTCAGTACTAGACTGTAAAGTTGGTGTGAGTAGGAGCTTCTTCAGAGCAGTAGACCCCAACCTATTTTGCCGCAAGTATCCCTAATATTTGTCTCAAAGTTCAAGTACTGTCTAATGTGAGATTTTAGGTAAATGATACCTTGCTATGCTATATTGTCAAATAATACCATTGCATTTTTGTTTGTTCTAATGCTATTTGAATTTCTATAAATATTCACATTTTATCAAAAATAACACATTCTAGATTCAACTAATGATAATATTCACCTTCTTTTAAACCTGGTTGGGAAACACTGCTTTAGAGAGTGATTTTGACGACCATGTCAAGGAAAATGCATTTTTGAGAAAATTACATTTGAAATGACAATGTCCCATACAGTATATTCTATTGATAAATTGGAATAAACTAAATAGGTAAATATATTTTAAGAGCAGACTGGAAAAAATTGTAGTTTCCACAAAAACATCTGTAGCCTATATTTAGAGAGATAGAAAAAACTATTTTGCCTGTTTTCTCTTATTAGAATCTTTATGAAACAACTGTACCAAACATGCCCCTCGTTCCTTTGCTTCAGTCCCATGTTCTGTGAGCACTGCAGTGACAGCTCCACAAACTCTACCTCAAATATTGATAGAGCTTTGACTGTCGCTGTAATAAACTCAACTACTCCCAGCAGCTTTTCATTTGAAATTAATTTAACACAGCTAATGATTTGTGCAAGCACTGATACTTTTAAATAAATTACCATGCCTAAGGAGGTCTAATTACTCCAAAGTGAGTGGATTCATTAAGGCTGCAGGTCAGTGTGAATTAAAAACACCGGGAGAGCAAGTGGCTGCGAGGTGTCCCGCCTGGATCACTCCTCTAATTGGACCTAAATGAAATGTTCTTGTTTGATAAGCAGTTAATTACAGGAGACAATAGCTGTGCTCCCCGCTGACACTGAAGGGAGTGATTAGCCCTGCGACCCAGCAGACACTGAGAGGAGAGAGAGAGAGGAGAGAGAAGAGAGAGAGAGGAGAGAGAGGGAGAGAGACATTGAAGGGAGTGATTAGCCCTGCGACCCAGCAGACACTGAGAGGAGAGAGAGAGAGAGGAGAGAGAAGAGAGAGAGAGGGAGAGAGACACTGAAGGGAGTGATTAGCCCTGCGACCCAGCAGACACTGAGAGGAGAGAGAGTGAGAGAGAGAGAGAGCGAGAGAGAGAGACACTGAAGGGAGTGATTAACCCTGCGACCCAGCAGACACTGAGAGGAGAGAGAGAGAGAGAGAGAGAGAAGAGAGAGAGAGAGAGAGACACTGAAGGGAGTGATTAGCCCTGCGACCCAGCAGACACTGAGAGGAGAGAGAAAGGGAGAGAGAGAAGAGTGGGGAGGAAAGAAGAGATAGAGAGAAAAGAGAGTGAGAGAGAGAGAAGAGGGACAAAGAGAAGAGAGGGAGAGCTAGAGATAAAAGGAGAGAGAAAGAGAAATGAGAGAGAGAGAGAGAAAGAGAAGTAATGGAAAGCAAGAGAGAAAAGAGGGAGAGAGAGACATGGAGACACTGAAGGAAGCGATTGGCCGTTCAAGTCAGCAGACACTGAGAGGAGAGAGAGAAAAGAGAGGGGGAGAGACTGAGACAGAGAGAGAGAGAGAGAGAGAGAGAGAGAGAAGAGAGCGAGTAAGAGGGAGACAGAGAGAGAGAGAGAGAGAGAGACAAAGAATGATGAGAGAGAAGAGAGAGAAACAGAGGAGAGAGGGAGAAAGAGAGAGAGAGAGAGAGAGAGAAAGAGAGAGTCAGCTGCATATAAATGAAAACAAAAGCTATACTTCTGAAAAATTGAAAATTGCCTCAAAGGCAAGTAAACAAAAACAAAACAAAAACAAAAGGGGCAGAGAATTGACCCCTGAGGCACACCACATGTCAGTTTTGTCAGCATCAAAAAACTCCCATAATTCTTTTCTATATGTAACATTTCCACAATTATGAAACGACTCAACACAGACGTCTATATAATCTTTACTCTTCTCAAAGTCTTTTAAAAACAACTGGAAAAGTGAAAATTGATCTTAATCTTAAATACTAAATCAAGACAAATGTTCTGTTAGCGTTACTGGGACATTTTGAACATGAAGTCACCTTGAAGAAACGCAGCCCACAGAACACATTGATCTTACACACAGCACAGGTCTTTGGGGATTTGAGAGAGGAGCAACGTATAAGAACAAAAGCATTTTAATGACACAACAACATAAACATACAGAGGCTAAAAAAAGAAGACGGCTTTGTTCTAGCACCAGCAAAAGGAATACATTAATAATAATAAAGAGACTAATTATTTACAGAAAGTGTCCTGATAAGGTTATAGTTTTATTTGATTGGTGCTGGTGGTTATTTGTGCCATGCTAACTTTTTTCATTTCAATGATATGACCTTGCACACGAAGCGAGAACATAAGTTAGAATATTTCTTTGAATTGTGGAGGTGCAAAAGGTAAAATATTTCCATGGAAACAAGCCCGTGTATTGCCTCCTCTTTGTCATATATAATTTGGGGAAATGAAAGCTTACACAAAGTAAAAGACATTTTTCATGCTTAGTTTTGATCCATCGAAACCATCCAAATAAAAACATACTGCTATTACAGTTATTTCTTTTGTTTTAAAAAGTTACAAGTTGTGCCTTTAAGCAACACGAAGAACGTTTTTAGGGAATGGTTAATACGGAATTTTTTTTTTTTTGATCTCTTGCTGCGGCCAATAACTGATATATGCAAATTGAACTTTTTGACATTCAAAGCATGATTTACAAGATCACAAACTTTATTAATCTGGAACATAGAATCTGCTGGAGAATTATGAATGCAATTACATTTTTGGGGGTTAAAGTTGGGGTAACTGCTTGTAGAATAGTACATTTTGTGTTTTCCACCTAAAAGTATGTGATAAAACAAACAAACAAACAAACAAACGACAAAGTAAATTACACAAGCAGTTAAATTAAGTTAAAATGTACTATAAAATTTGACCAAAACAAGCAATGGAACAAAATATTTTTATCCAATTACCTAAAAATTTAAGAAGCTATAACAGATTTTTGCTTTTTTAAATGTAAAGAATAAGAACTTTTTGGCCAGAAATGTAAACTTGAAAAAAAAAAAAAAAGCATGTAGTTAAGACGTCTTTTTGGCACTAGGCAAATAATACAAATCTCTTCTAAAGTCCTTGTTTCTAATTGCACATTTGACTTTTCACCTCCAGATAGTTACACAGTGCCACTTTAAACTTCCCACATCAGTCCGCTAAGTTATCTAATTTTTTTCACAGTCTCTGAATAGTTTATCATGATATGATTGAAGTTTTTTTCACAGCTGTTAGGAGCAGAACTTGTCGATAGCTAAGAAGAGCATTTAGCCACAATGCTAACATACCAACAGACAAACTTAATGGAGTTTCATGAACAAACAGAACATTATTGGATGGAGATGGAACATTACAAACAAATTTGTTCTTAAATTGATAGATGAACAAGATATTCATGCAAATTTGAATTTCGATTATTGTAAGAAAATCAAGTATACCTAATAGACAAACATAAATAGAAAGGCCAACAAACAATCCATAAAGTTCAAACTAGCCCTAAACCTTCCTTTGTTTGGAACAACTGTTTTACTCTCAATACCACTGCTAAACTACAACTATGACATAGTTGTAGTTGAATAATTGTGTATGAATAATTGTCCGTATGTTTGAACAGCATAAATGTAAAGCGGCCTCAGTATGTACAGGCTGTAAGTGAGTGTTTACACATGAGCTGAAGCTGCCGGCTCCAGCTCGTCTGACATTATACAACACACCTCGTGGCCCCTTAGAGCCCCAGTGACAAGCAGCTTCAGATAATAAAATAAACAAACAATGTCAGGCACACGGAGACAAGTAAACAGTGTGGAAAGCCCTGTCAGTGGTAGGCCAGCACATATGGATTTGGTTTTTTGGCAGCATCAATACAATCTGTCTTTGGTAATGTATGGGACACTGGCTGGATAGTGTTAATCAATACTGTTCCACAGCCAGACTTGTGGGGCAGTAATAAAATGTGTTTTAGCCAATCACATGTTTATCTCTCTGTATACAACAAACACATACTGTATATGCATCATGGTATATTAGCATTTTTTTACTTTGTTTTTAAGACAAACAGCGGAAAAGCTCAAAAGAGTGATGATTTAGGACCTAACAAGAAGGCTAAATATCTCAGACACCTGCCTTCACCTGTTACAAAACTTTTTCATTTTCTGAGACTTTCTGAGACTCAGAGAGAGAAGCATTTACTAAACAGGATGTATTAATCAAGTAAGACGTCTGACTGAATACAGCTAATTCTGTTTTTGATGAGGGAACATTTGAACTACAGGTACATTTAAAGTGTCTTCTTTTTCAGAATATTCGAATAAAATGCAACACAATGTCTTCTGAATGTCTGTTTATCATTCAAGTCATATTCAGTTGCTTGGGCTAAACTGTGGTAATGTAGTAAATACAATGCAAAAACAAATGTTCACAGCTTCATTTTATTATTTGCATGTCTATTTCACAGTTGCAGCCCAGTTCATTGTAAAAACAGGTTATTATCTATGTTAATGAAATTATTATCTTAACCATAAGCATCAAACCTAAACTGACCCATTTTTGTAACTTCAGACATAAACTTAGATGTAGTTGTAAAATCTTCAGTGTGGCCTCATTCAAAACATGTGTCTATAAAATGATCCTGATCTGGATCAGTTTGGGCATGATGCACGATGGTCACTCACACAGACTAGATTATGCATGTGTATGTACGAACACTGCCTGCATCAAGAGTTAATAAGGGTTCACACTAAACTTGGGAGCTTGGGAGCTTCCTGTTTGTTGGGTCTTCACCAAAAAGATCCAGATGACCAGAGCAAATCTGCATGGATTGCCCTTTGAGAGCCTTTTCAAGAAACGGAAAGCCTACGGATGCCGGACCGAAGTACGGACTGGATGCAGTGTGAGCCTGGTGTAATGTACTTGCCAGAATAGGAAAAAGCGTCACCATGACAGTATTGGCATTGTATAGACAAGCAATATATGAGAACATATTGTCCGAACTAAATTCAATTGAAATCAGACAGCATAGCAAAAAACTGTGTTGTACAAACAGCTAAAGTGTACAATTGTTAACAATAAAATGCTTCCATTTGAGTCAATTGGTTCAAGGCCCTGTAACCCAGTAAAAATAAAGTATTGTTTTAGCTCAAAATGCATTCAGTAATTTGACTTTAGTGAGCAAAAAACTGTGGACTCATGTAAAAAGTGTTAATTTATAGTTCTGAGTTTGTAAATCATAAAGATAACATAATAAAAGAAGATACTACAATATCAGCATATTGATTGGAACTAAAATATTCCTCTAAAGTATTTATTCTTTTGAAATACATTTTGTGTATTTTACTGTATATAGATTGTATACTGTGTACATATTCTCTTTGATTACTGTCTGTAAAAGTGTGATTTTTAAGATGACTGGATTGTTTTGTTGCCAGATCTGCTTGGCGAGAATAACTGAAGCAATCACCTGTTATTGAGCAATACATTACTCCACAACAACATCATTATCTGGGTTAATCAGACACATTCGGAGGCGACATGTCTGATTAAACATGGCATCGCGCAAACAAATCCAAAAAGTTAACCGCTAAATGCCCTGTAAATGAACATATGTGAGTCTCTTTTCGGTTCCGCCATCTCAGCAGGTAACGGCGCCAAGGACAAGCGCATTAGCCAAATCAAAAAGAATCCGCCGAAGAAAGGGTTACAGCCACACAAACAATAACATTTCAGTCAGGAGCAGATGTCCTTGAGGCTAAACCAAGGACGACGCGCCAATTGCTAATCTCGTATTCCCGGCATGATCAAATCACCAGGCAACACGTATAAATAAAAGGACAGGAAATGAGGAATCCACATTCAAAGGTGTCAGTGACCAAATGAAGATTCATGGTGAAGAGCCACTGGTGAAGGCGGCAAAAATTAACTGCAAATAAAAGGCCGCGCAGGGCTCCAAAGTCGGGCGAATGAAGTGGGTTTTGGTGGGAGAAAAACAGCGCTCACACACACACATAGAGATGAGATGGTCAGGGGAGAATGGGCTGTACTTTGTCATGTAGACAGGGGCTTTTATTTGACACCCAATAGGATCGCGCCGCACTGGACAGTCTAAAATATGAGGCTGTGCATGGTCATCAGGCTGTCTCGTTTTCACATCCATTTCACACTATCATTTGTTACCTCAAATGTAAAAACTTTGCAGAGTGAAAGATTGGAATGAGACACGGAGCGGTTCATATGAGCGTACAAATTCAATTGGGTTTTGGGAATGCCAGTTACTGAAATGTTAGATTGTTTAAAGTTAGAGGATGGCAAATGAGTTGTCGTGTTTTGTAGAAGGAACTTATTAAACATTCTGCTAAAATATTTTCTGTAAAGATGGTTTAAAACATGCAAAAGACAGTGAAGTGAACCCAACATTTACTTACAAATGGGCTTGTTTTTAACATTACCACATTGTTAAAAGAAACAGTTTTTAATAGGTATGACTTACTATAGCTTGTTTTGATCTGCTAACTGATCACGCCCCCCACTGTTCTCCAGACCACACCCCTATGTTAGCGAAGGCCTTCTTATGCATTTGTCTCAATTCGACCCTATGCTATCGAACGACCCATTGTCCTCTATACTTCAAATATTCCTGTTAGCATCAGGTTAAGGGCGGGCGGGTTCTGAACTAGCTAGACAGAACCCCCATGTGATGAGTACCACCGACTGGTCATAGTTTCAACTGATTGCATGGAACCTAATGAGTCTTTCACACCAACACAACCTCCAGTCGCACCAATGTGAAATAACATTTACACAAACACAATCCAAACAGCCACAGTCCTTGAACAAAGGCTGAGTAACATGCACGTGATCTAATGCTTGACGAAATATAAATTGCACGCAGTAGTTGTCAAATTCTGACAAAGAACAGATGTTTGGATTAAGCTCAACTTTATTTCCCACCACAGTCCAGCCTTTGTACTGCAGTTGTACTGCAACTCCTCCGTCTTTCATTTCCTCTGACTAAATAGTAGTCATTCTCCTCTGTTTCTCCACAGTTATGCACCGCTGGCGACGCAGACTCTTCAAGCAAGTCTTCAAAACCCCGTCTCCACAACTTGAGCCTTTAACCCCCGACAACACCATTCATTGGCTTGGTGTGAAAGACTCTTAAGTAGCAAGTGTCTCATCCAATTAAGAATGTATACCTATGTCTGTATGGCTGGTCCTGGCTAATGAGTTGATGTTTGGCCCTCTGTAGCCGGCTGATGCTGTGTTTTAGATATTTCAAAGTACAATGATATTAAAAAGGAAAACAACTCTTGTCCACCATCTGAACTTATGACATCCTCATATTCTGCAAAGTGAACGCAACCTATTCTGAAATTTGAACGTTGCTGTTTTTAAGTTGCTGTTTTCAAGTCTGTTGTCATTCTGAGTATTTTTGCATCAAATCATGTTAGAACTGCTTGCATTAGCATGTCAGAGGTAAGCTAAGGTTAATTTATCTCATCTTTCTAAAACATGAGATGCCAAAGATCATTACACCAATACAATAACTTCTATCACAGAATGTGTTCTTTTTCTATATAATTTTAGCAGTGAACCAATCCAACACAATAAAGATTGTTGTATAAAACTAAATTTCACCCCTAATCACACTTGGGTAGCAGCCGAGCTCTCAATCTGTGCTTTTGAAGGGAGTGTAACACAGTTGGTCACACTATTAGAGAAGGTTTCATGTGGCTTGAACATGGTAATAATAACCAGCACCCAAGGGTGATAGACGCATTGATCTTTGTGAAATTCTGTAGCATTATTGACCCGGCTGATATCTGAAAAGTATCAGGATTCTCAGGCTAAGTTGAGACTAAAAGGAGGTACATACTCTCTCACAATGTGGTTAGACATTAAGTTAAAATACAGGCATTTTTTACTTGCTTTTTATATATTTCATACTGTTGTTTGTTGTTTAGTTGTCGGTTCATTTAATGTGAAGACATGGTGCATATTTATTATTGCTTTGTGTAGTATTTACTCAATGCATTCTGTGCAGAAAAGATATGGTTTATACCCTTTTCACTGCTTTTAGGAGCAAGGCGTGTCGGTTTGCTATTGGTAGTTAGCCACAATGCTAACAACTGCAACAGATTTTTCCAATTGTTCCGATTGCTCTGATTGCTGTATATATTTGTATTGTCTTATTTTAGTACTTGACATACTTATTTCCTTTGCAGAACGCTTCCATACCTGCTTCTGCTCCTCCCCCAGGCCGTCCCACATGGAGGCCACGATCTTGGACACGTCTCCGAAGGTGGCGTTGGGGTTCTGACCCTTAATGGCCGCCTGTGTGTCTCTGAAGAACAGGGCGTAGGCTGAGACGGGCTTAGTGGGCTCGTTTGGATCCTTCTTCTTCTTCTTTTTCTGTGGTTTGGGTTTGGGCTTCAGCATCTCTGACGACGGCCTCTTTTCACCTAACTGCAACACAGAAAACATTTGGATTGAAAACAGAGGTCTGCGGATGTGGAACTGTGTTTCACTTGAGACTGACACAATACCAAACACAACAGTCTGGTGCTGTATTTTCAGATATACACCCATATTAACAACATTCACCAAAAATAATGTACAAAACTGGCAGAAGTTCTCATGATGGTGCCACTGAAAAGGTAAGATTTCATTTGCTGTACCATTTCTTAGTGTTACTTTGTATTTGTTGTAGTTAAACTATATACAATGGAAAACATACTTTGTTAGTTTTGTCATGTTCAGCACAGAATAATTGATTCTTAAAGTTCATTTATTACCCTACTGCAAGGCTATTCAACACAAGGCCCAGAAGCCAGGGATCTCATTTATAAAACTTTTGTGAAATTCTTACTTAAAGTGTACGTATGACCAAGACACAAACGTCCACAAATTTTCTTTTTTCTCTTAGCTCAAATCTCTTTCTGCATCATTGCTGGAACCTCAGATATGTAAAGTTGAGAAATTTGAGATTGGATTACTTATTTCTTTGCCAAGTTTTTTATAAATCACAAAGGAACGTGCACACACTTTATAAATGAGACCCATGATAAGTTCCTCCAACAAGGTAAATTCAGCACGCAACCCATCATCCAATCATTTAAAAATATGTTTTTTCTTATTTACCTTTATTTTAGGTTGGCACTACTTTAAAGGTTGTTTGGAGGATTTTCAAAAATTGTTGTCAGTTTTGGTCAAAAACAGTTGCATAGATTTGTAACAGTCTTGTACTTATGCTAAACAAAATAAAATAATTATAAAAATATATAAACTGTGGACATGAGGAGGCAAGTAAAACGTTGACCAATAGAAAACGAGGTACCTCGTTATCTATTGGCCTGTCAAGCAAACCCTCAGTGTTCCTAAGTAACTCATTGGTCCAGTAGCAGTGAGGGCGTGGCCCTGGGGGAGAAACACATGGGCATCGTTTGAAAAACAGCAAACAGTTGTTAGATTTGAAAAATCCTCCATACAACTTTTAAATGCCTGGTGTAGGCTTTGTTTAATTTGATTTTAGATGGTGTTTAGTAATGGTTGATTTCTGGTTTTAACCTTTGTTCAGGACTTGTCTTACCCACATGTATAGTTTTGGTTAAGTAAGACAAATGTTGAACAGCGCTAAAACATGTCTAATAATGTTTTTTGTGACTCGAATTGTAGTGGCACAGAAGCAAGGTTCGCTGAAATATCTGGCCCTCCGTAAAAAAAAAGTTGAATAACCCTGCTCCACTGCATTGTGTTTAGTTAATATGGGACAATCCACTTTTTGACGGTATATTTTGTATATATCATCTGGATTTTCCAGGCAAAGTTCTTTGGGTACTTTGGGTTATTCACACTTATAAAAAAAATATTTGGCATTTTCACAACTTTCAGGGGCCTGACCAAATTTTACAAACACCGTAAAGCTAACATTAGGTAGCATGGAAACAACACACCTCCTGCTTTTGCATTACATTTGAACCTTGAAAGAAGAAGGTGAGACAAGTGAGGAGAACATCCAGCACATTTTCAGAGTCAAGAAACACAGTTACAACTCGAATCACCACTCTGGAGCTTTTTTTTTTTCTTTCTGTTGTAAGATTTCCCCAAACTATTTTTTTCCCCACAAAACACATTCAAATCTTACATCTCTGGAGTTGTTGGGCGAGTCATGAACGGTGACTTTCCAATGCCGACGGCGGGCGAGAAGGAGAAATGTAAAAACGGTCGGCTGTATCTGCCCTGGCTTTGATGTGCCCCAGAATGAATCGGGAGAGAGCAAATGGAATTACTTACTGATAGAAAGATGCTAATCATTTCTATCCACTCACAGTGAGAGCTACAGCGCTTCTAAGGGCAGCGGCGTTTGCTCTGAGTGTGTGTACTTTATTATTTTTATTAGCTAACATTAACAGACAGAGTGAAAAATATTGTGGCGGCGACAGATTCAATTATACATTCACGGAGCTGATAAAATACACGAGAATCCGCGGCGACACTGGTCCGGGGGCCATTTATCACTGCAGATTTACATGTAGCGTGTGAATATAAACAAGACTTCTTTGTGTGTGTGAATAAATGCGATGTTTAAATAAAAAAAGAGATGTTGTGAAGATAGATGAAGTTTCTGTTGTTAGTTTTGATCAGGCAAAAAGAGCTACAATGACAATATTTGAAACTAACTGTGTAAGAAGCAAACTTATCTTATTTGTGTTTATGAGTTAAGTCTATAAAAGATTTAAAAGCTGGCCTAAAAATAAGTGTGACAATGACAGCAAAATTAATTATAATATGATTTTTTTTTTCTTGCAAATACAAATGCCCAAAGACACCATAATCAAACATAGGCCAGTGTCCAGACATAACCAAATATTATCAAAAATAAAATGAGTCTGCCACTTCATCCAGACTTTTGAAACAAATACAGCCAGTTTATGAACATAACAATCAAATAACATTCTCATCTTCTCATCATTGTCACAACAGAGCTTTTCAGGATTTTTAATAAACAAATCTTCGAACAGAGGATTACAGATTTCATCATAAAAAGGACAATATAATAAAAAAATGCACTTATCTCTTAACTTTTCCCAATTCACACAATTAACATTAAAGGAACCGTATGTAAGACTTTGATGTCAGATTTCATAAACTTGACCTATATGTGCCCAAAGGTACAAGGTCAACATGTCCAAATATACTATTATTTTTACTGAAAGTCAATGTAATTCTGAGTTATTCTTAATTAAAAAAGTCATGGACATGATGTCCCTTTGTTGATGTTTACATTTATTATCCAATCAGAAAGCAGAATGAGCCTCACATGAGTCTCTCATTTGGGTTGCCAGTTTGGTTTCTTAGAAGCTGAAGTTAATTTTAAATCAGTAATCAGTAGCTTCCTATCTTCAATGTATGAGCCATTTCACACTCTGGCAACCCATGTTCATTTGTGATTGTTATACCTTTCTAAAACCACTAGTTGTGCATCTTACATACGGTTCCTTTAATGACAGATTTGCTTTAACATAAATTCTGTTGTGAATGTATCTTTTAACTAACTATAATTATTTGGTTATGTCTTGTATCTCTCTTTGTAATAACATTTGTGAAATGATGTCCATGGTAAAAGTGATAATATGTGATCATGTCGCAGTTAATTAAAAATGTATTTAAACCACCAAGCATATAAAAACTCATGCATCACTCTCAGACCTTCTGCTAACCTGCACAACTTCAGGTTTTTGGTTGTTTTTCTGTATACATTATTGTATTCTATTTCTGTTCTGGGAAATTTTGTATTCACTCATCGACAAATGAGTGATGATTGACAAACAAACCCCATTATCACCAATTTTCATCATGGTACAAATAATATTGTGCGGCCTCCAAATCGGCTCTGGTTTGTCCAACTCGCTCTCACAAGAAAATGTTTAGATACCACAACTTAACAGGACAATTACACACTAAACACACAGTTTCAGAACAGCGGAAAGCCAGTAATCAGGAGGGCTGACCATTTTTGAACCTGTCTCAGCAGTGCTCTGAGTGACTCGATGAAATTTCACCAACTTCAATCGTAAACGTTTAGAAGTAGATGGATTTAGTTATGTCTGCAAAAGTGAATCACGATTTTAAAAAGATAGAAAACAAAAAAGGACTTGAATTCAAGAAAATCTAGTAAATTTATTGTTATACTACTGATTAAAAAAAGAACAGAACAAAATATCTAATTGTGTGCAAACGTTTGCAGCTACCTGTCAGTCTCCAATCAAAGTCACTCGCCGAAATTGAGCCATTCAAGCTAGTTGTTAGCTTGACTTTATTTTTGTTATTTAAACTTACAGAAATGGCTAAAAATGCAATCTGTCAGTTAACTTTAGATCGCCAACCACATGAGATAAAAAAAAAGTCAGTTAACAAAGTTAAATCACGTTTATTTTTTATAAAGTCAAGTAAAATCTCATATTTTCTACACTCATAAAAAACACTAATGTTGGTGACCTTGACGTTTCACTGCTCTGAGCTGTTTGCTTAAGTTTATTCACAGTTAAATAATGTGTTTACACAAATGTTAGGCTTATATTTCACCTAAAATAAGCATATAAACAATGATTCATGATAAATATAGCCTATTTTATGTTGTTTGTCCTCGTAGGTGTTGCCGTAGTCAAACACTAACGTTTATGCGCCTGTGCAGAAGCTTCTGGGCATGTCAACTTTTGACTCAAACTCGGCACTGACTCTGCTTGGACAATGACAGTCCCAGCTAAAAATAGACCATTTGTTTGTTTTTTAAAAATCCAGGAAATGCCATATTGTTGCCAGTATTTGGCTAACTACCATTAGCATACTGACTCAGTTCGATTCGCTTGCTTCCAAAAGTTGTGAAAAGTGCTTCAAAACAGACTGTAATGACTAATTTGAATAGAATGCATTACGTGAGTGAGCAAATTGTGGGCTGCAGAATACGTCTTGTTTATTTTTTTGCTAAATGGCAAAAATGTGCACTGTTATTTCAGAATAAAGTCTAATCTGCAACAAAACATCTTTTCAATGTCATGCCAAACCCTCAGTGCCACATCCATTCTGCCCCACAGACACTGTCCAGTCTCCGTACCTTGGCGTGAGGATCAGTCTCCTCTTCCTGGTTGGAGCTGGAGGGGAGGGCGTGGCCGATTGGCTGGCTGGAGGAGAGGGAGAGCCCACCTGAGGCTTTAGCTGGGTCAGGGTGCTCATGGGGTGCATGGGCATTAGCATTGGGTGCCTACGGTCATAATGGGAGGCGTCTGGGTGCTGCTGGTGCAGAGCCATCTCCTGCATCTGCGTGAGAGAAGAACAGAAGCAGCTTTACTCCTGATCCTCCGCACACACAAAGCACATGGCTGTTTGGACAGGTGGAGAGTACATTCACTTTGTACTACTAAACCTTCAGATACAGTCTTTTTACACCTATTGTGTTGCTCTGTCTATTGAGAGAAAGTCTTGGAGTTCTAAGCTAATATTAAAATAACATTGCCTACTGAGTTGTTTTATTGTAATTTTAGTGCAAACTGATCAGATTATCAAACTTCAGGCCAAAATAGCCCCAATGATTGTGTCTCACTGCAAAGGCCAATGTCATGTCTTTGTGATATCAGCGTTGATTTGTCCACTCAAAACTGTAAATTACAAGCACCTCCTGTCAAATCAATCTCTTCTCCACTCTCAGCCCCTCCTTTCACCATTTCCCTGTGCTTTTAAAACTTAAATATGTGATCAATGCACATGGATTACAAATGGATTACAGTTTGTGTTTTACTAGCATGAAATTGTAACCCACCTAATGCTTGTGACTCTCTTTCATTTTTATAAAAATAGCTCTCCAGGTGAAAAAGGTTGGAGACCTCTGCTCTTGGGTGTAAATTAAAAGAGTTATAACTTTGACTCTGTCATTGCTCGATTTGAAACCTTGCCCAGTTTGTCCCATTGGTGCAAGTGCTGCAACCGCTATTATGACTATTCTTAAAACAAATGTTACTTTTGAGACCTGTTCAATAACACTTCTGTAATTGCTGTTGTTTACTGGTAACTATTATAAAAATCTGAATTGTTTTTATTTGTTACGTGACTTTTTGTAACAAAGCTGTAAGGAGCTATGTGTCTTTAATTAACACTATTTTCTGTATTGTCATGATCCTGAGCCTTCCACCTTGTCCCATGTGACCTCGGCTTTATCAAAGCAGTTGTCTTGCCACCCTTGCTTACAATCTAATACTATCTCTGAGAGTCTGGACTCTCAGAAAACTATGAGGACACATTTAAATATGTCTATATCTTCTATCATCTCATCTACGTAGTGTCCAGGAAGTAAAATCATAAACATCAACTGGTCAAACTAGTGAAAACTGGGATATATTTAGTGGAAACAACATGAATATAAAAGCATATGTTCTAATAAAATGAATTGTCCGTTTTGATTAAACATAATAACAGCAAAGCCATTAGCCTCCTTTCAAGTTTAGCTTGTAGCAGCTCCACCATTAGCAGATATTTAATAATAACTGCATCAAACGCTCTTTCCCGAGATTTGTCAAGACAGAACCACAAGCCTAGATGAAAGGAATGCTTTTAATGCCGACACAAATGGGAATGTTTGGCAATTTACAGATCAGAAAGTGATGAACTTGCATTTGTAAGCTTCATGTAACATTCACGAGTTAAATAATACATTACACATTAGCGCGCGCTAAAAAGATCAAATTGAAACGCGGCCTGAACGCATGAGGTCTCGATAAACACGAGTTGGGGTTGTGCAGATGAAGGCTCGCCTCTCTAATCGTAATTGGTCCCAGTAGAAAAAGCGAAAAATGAAAGTAACGCAGCTTTGAAATTGGCAAACGCACACGACACTGGGTTCAGCCAACGTTTGCCTCAGAACCAAAAAAACTGTTGTGAACAAAGGGCTTTATTTTCTGCTTTTTGCATTTCAAATAACCCTCCCTTCCCATCCTCTTGGCATAATCTGCATGTTCCAAATATATTAAAATACAATTCTTTTGGAAAACAGCGACAGAAGTAAGCGGAGAGAAAGAGAAATCCATTAATTTTCCATTTTTCACCGGGACTTGCTCTTTAAGGGTCCTCAAACCGAGAAGCATTGAAAAAGTAATTAATCAAACGTGAATGGCCTATCATAGCTGTGGCAGGCATGTCGTCATGGCAACCGGCTCTTGGCAATAATGTCACCCTTTAATCTGCGCCGCACCATGTTTAATATAAGCTGTTTCATAGGCTCGTCATCGCGCTGGGAATCCGACAAATGTGAGGATACAGTTTTTAGGGGATGTTGGGAGGAAAATATGGAAGGTCTGAAGTGGGAATTATGATATTGGTATAATAAACAAAGAAATATTGAGAAGGGAGATATTGACAAAAATGAATATCTTGATAGACAGTCGGCATCAGTGGCCACGCCCATGAGTGGACCTCCGTGGGGGAAACATAACATAAACAGTGCATTATAGAACAACTGTCAAATATGGAAACAAAAACATGGTGATGAATAATTGCCAAACAATTGGATTTGATTTTGATTCTTGGGGTCACTGATTTGATTCAAAAACGCCTCTCGATTCCAATTTTAAATATAGGCCTAATTAAATTTTTTATATGCCACTTTACAACAATCTTGCAGCTACTACACTGCATTTGTCAAAGATAATAATGTGATACAATATTTACAAAATGGCCGATTGGTTCTTTGATGTAGACAATTTGTGGCTAGTTTTGACGGTCACTTCCGTCTTTGTCAGTGGTTCCCAAAGTGAGGGTCAGGGGTCAAAATCTGGGGGTCGCAAAATGGTTTCATGGTGTAATTTTACACGTTTGACTTGGTTTTGAAGCTGTTTTTAACGGGAAGCATCACATTTGACAGAATTTCCATAATTTAAAGCAATTATACTAAAACAACCCGCCATTAATGGTTTTCCAACTTGAAATTATTACAAACATCAATTTTTATTTTGCTGTGGGGTCGCGAATAGGTTACATTTTTTGGGGGGGGTCCAGGTCTGAAAAGTTTGGGAACCCTGGCCTAGGTGACGTGTCTTATTACTCCGTTCCCAGGCGTGGTCAGCTCAGCGGACACCATAGAATCACAATCCGTGTAAGAAACTATTTTTTCAACACCCCTAATGAATTAAGTAATGCAGCAATCCAAATATGTAATGACATCCAACAATGCTAATGCTAGCTGTGAGCTAAATGCTAAAGTGATGCTAGCTCTGCCTGTCATACGTATATATTTTTTACCCTACCAAACTTAATGTTTACTTTTTTGACATAAAGCCACATAACAACCTCCATTATGCATGAGTGTGACTCAACTTGAATTAAAATCCACTGTTTGCCAGAAAACATTTCTAAAAAAAAGTAAGAGCTTCTGGAAAGAGCAGCTGGAAAAGACTCTGTGGAGACTCTTCAAAGCATAGAATACTCCATATATACAGGCAAATATCCATGTTTCATTTAGCCTTTATAGAAGGACTGTGATTAAACTAACTTTAAAAATGGTCCAACAGCTGCGCTAGCTAGCAGGGCTAACATGCTAACTCAAATGCAATATAAACTTTTGTTTCTAATACATTTCATTAGGCTGAGCGCCTTTTTACAGGCCTCACTGTTGTTTTTATGACACACAGAGGTGGAGAGAGTAATAATAAGAATATACTTAACACAATTATGTTTATGACAATTAGAAATGGCTCTAAAATAGTTTTCAAAATCAAAATACATAAGGGTTAATTAAAGCTTAAATATTGTATTTGTGAATCAAGTTTACAAACGTCAGTATTAATACTGATTGTTGATTTTAATTTGAGTAAAATAAGAGTATCTTTAGTTACGGATCGTTCCAGAAACAATATCTAAAACAACACTAGTGTAAATTTAGATGAATGTGAAATGTCTTTAAATGAATCACAAAAGTGCAGATCTCTTTTAGACACTTATTTGAAAGTTCGCAATTCCTTACAAAAAAAAAAAGTGTAGATTTGGTTGTACTATATATGATACATATATTCAATGTTTGCATTAATCTAAAACAGCATTCACAATATTATCTATAGTTCGATATATTGCCTGTAAGTGTGCATGAGTAAAGGACAGAATAACAGTGTTGTTGAATAGAAAGTTGTTAAAAACATTAGTCATTGCTTTCCACATTATGTCATTGCTTTCAGTTCTAACAGACAGTGAGCTTGGATTGTTCTCTGTCCGTTCTTTCTTGTGCAGTTTGAGAATAATTATGTGATGTTTGGGTAAGTAAAAATATAGTTATGTAAGAGTTATATAATGAATTATGAAAAAATGTAATATGATGAACCATGCTTTGGCAAAGGCTTGTCAAACACAGTTTTACTCAAGGCAGACTTTGAAAGGTTGTATAAGAACATCAAACTGCTGCGAATCTCGGAGGAAGAAACAGCAACTCCATACCAAAATGATTTGACTACAACCATGGCACATGCACATATTGGAAAATACAGGTTTGAAATAAATGTGTGAGAAACACCTTGCAAAAATATTAGATATAATAATTTAACTTTCAATACTAAAACAGGAATGACACAAGGCAAGTACTACATCACGATTATGCTGAATCTACAGGAAACTGAGCGTGACTTTAATCACTGTCTGGGTCCATTAAAGCATTGGTTCTCAGTCTGGGGGTTAGGACCCACAAAGGGGTTGTAAGGTACTACACTGGGCTTCTGATTTCAAGAAGATACTTTAGGTTTTACACACCTCTGCTCTTTTTTCAAGATACACCAAAAACCAACAGCAGCACAAGCAGTACATTCAGGTGCTACTTCCTGTTTTTGTCAACAACATCCTTTAACCCGCCCTTCTGCAATATGATTGTGCCATTAAACCACTGGTTCAGACTGCAAACCAATCAGATTACTTGTAAACACAAACATTGTGAGAATCCATCTGGGTGGCCAGGTTTGTTCAAAACTATTCAAATTCAGTTGAATTGACACTTAACATTATATTGGCGACTGTTCCTGATCCAGTCTGGGATTAGTCTGAGTTTTGGTCAGTTTTGATGTGCTGCAAGCCCAACCACAATAAAACAAAATAATCAACTTTAAAGAATACATTTCACTGTCATTTTACATCAGTGGCCTAAATATAAATATTATTATTGTAGAGCTATGCACACTATTTTGTAAGAATTTTCATGTAAAAAAATCTTTCAACCTAAAACAAGATTTAACTGAGATTACACAAAAGTACTAAAATCCTGATATGTCTAAGAAAACATCAGATTCACAGGAGACTAAAGTACAGCACTTGTGTCGTCTGTGCAAATATTATGAAAGATTGTGACAAAGGTTGTCTGTTGCCATAGGTACAGTATGCTAATTCTTAATTGTAACGTCTGCGAGCTGTCCTCAAGAGGCAAGGCTGCTGCACCACTCAGCTCCTGTTTAGCAACCAACAGAGGATTAACATGATATATGAGCACTAACATTAAGATGTAGCACACTAAGTATTGTTTTGTTCACCGCGGCAAACTAAACATTCATCACACAACCCCAAACTAAAGTGTCTTTAAACATTACAGTTCAGTACACTGTGTTGCAAAATCAAAAACACTTAACTTAGGCTATTACTGTCCCACCACTGAACGATGATAGTGCTAATAATAAGATGACTATCATTTCACTAAAACAGGTTTAAGATAAAGAAATATATATGTATATCCTGGTTTAGCTCATATTTAGCTTGAAAGTTTGACTTCTTTATTATACATGATGACTTTACAGTAGAAGTTACCTGCAACCATGCTGTAAATTGGGCCAGCCAAAACTCATATTCACCTTATTCAGCCCCACCCACTTTTGGCAGCACTCTTCCTATTTAGCTCTGTTAAGGTAGCTAACATGTCTGCCGCAAACAGCACTTCAATAGAGATAATGAGAACAGTAAATAAAAATAGACTAACCAAATCAAATATATACATTTTTACCAGCCCGTCTCTGAGGACTTCCCAAGATTATTGATTTAAAAAACATCACTAACCGTACCTAAGCAGAAAGTGCAACTCCTAGAAAAGTGTTCACGGCAGAACAAGGAGATTTTTTTTTTTTTTTTTCATTTGGAAAGATAATACATAGAAATGCACTCATTTATTTAATTTAATGCACATTGTGAAACAAAATGTGTTTCTTCAGTGATTTTCTTCCTTTACTTCCTTCTTATTATCAACACATTCAAACTTTTCTTAACAAACTTATACTTGATTCATGTAAAACTAAAATGTACTTTTACAATGCACATAAAGATTCCAATTAAAGTTAAAAGTAGAACTATAAATGAACTGTTCAATTATAAAAAAAATGTGTCATACAATCTTTAGTTTGAGTTGAGTGATGAAATATCATCAACTCAAACTTAGTGTTTTTTACTTTCTTTTATACTTTATTTGTGACTGCTCTAAGGTTAAACCCGCTGGTATGGCCAAGCATTTTGGCTTTTGTTTTAAAAGCTTTCTACTTACAGACCATTTACCGGAAATTGTGGTGGCTGATCCCTGTTTACATGGGTCCCCAACCACCGGTCCGCAGCCCCAAACTGTGCCGCAGGCCATCTACTACCAGGCTCCAGAGATTCTTTTAAAATGTATTCTTTATTTTATAGTCTTCACAATGTCCTTGTGCTTCACCATGAATATATTGAGGCACTCAACCCAGTAAACAGCAAATTTAAGAAACAAGACACCATTTTACGTTGTTGGTATTGGCAATAACCAACCTCGACTAGTCCCTGGAAAAAAAAAAGTGTATATTTAATAAAATGTAGCAGTCATGTGTATATAAAGAACAGCATACTAACACTTGTCTAAAATTATTGTAGCAAGCAATATTTACATCTCTTACTGTCTGGAATAATACATTTTTTTATCTTACCATGTGTGTTGGACAAAACATACAAAAATATTTCTGTTTCTTTTCATTCTGTTTACAAAATTATCCCCGTGGGCCTTTGTGTTGAATTATTACTCACATTTAGAGTTATTGCACATCAGTAAATAGCTTTCTGTGATAAACAACTTAAAAACTTTCAGTATCCTCATTCTGACAGTCTGGGCTTTGTTTTGCTGAGAGCGTATCAAAGCCCTGGCCTAAATGTATTTATTTAGATTATTTATAAAGTTGGATGCGGCGCTCCCTGGAGTATTGTCATAACTGTGCTTAACCTTCGGCAATTCACTTGTTTGTGATCCAGCCCCAGGAGATGAGAGTCCTTTGTAAACAGAGGGGGAAATATGAAATCAAGCCACTTACTTACTGCAGTGTGCTTGAGTAAAATAAATGAGACAATGTGCAAATTATTTCTCTAAACTAAAGAATTATTGGATTTGAGAGAAATGAATCATTAAATATCATATTTTTGAGTCGTTTGTAAATTAAAATTGCATTGCTCAATTTTTCTCTTGTAAATAAAAAGTGTTAAATGATATTTCACTGCAGATTCAGAATGCTGTACGCTGATTTAATACACTGGTCAGTTGCAAAGTCGTACGAACAAAACCTTGTGCATCCACTTATATACTTATGAGAGCTGATTAAATCACTATTTCCTTTTGAAAATGTGTTCTAAAGCTCTGTATGTACTTCAAGTGAGATATATTAGGTTAGAATAGACTTAGTTT
This sequence comes from Mugilogobius chulae, assembly GCA_038363315.1. NCBI lineage: Eukaryota > Metazoa > Chordata > Actinopteri > Gobiiformes > Gobiidae > Mugilogobius > Mugilogobius chulae. The sequence goes on from JBBPFD010000119.1 coordinate 144,753, forward strand.
AGTCTGTATCCACTTGAAAATCAGAAAGCCCAGCTTTACATGCATGATTTTAAAACTTACAGCGAGGCCATATATAATGCATTATTCACTTTTAAACTACAGGTGTATGTATGAGATGCATAAGAAGACCTACATGGCACACTCTATTTGTGCACCTAAATCAGGGCTTTTAAAGTGGCAGCCCGGGGGCCAAATGTGGCCCTCCAAGCCTTATGTTGAAATAGACAAAGGTTACAAATTAACATAAATCTCTAGCATTTTTTTTTCCAGATTCCGAGACGTAAAATCTGGAACAATCTGAAACACGATACCTGCTGAACTGAAAGCTCTCACAGATCTCTTTAACTGTAAGCTCAAGCAATGGCTCAAAGCCAGTCAAAGATGTGAACATTAGAACATTAGAATTGTGTGTTTGTTTACTGTAAGTATTTTATGTCATTTATTTTTTAAAGTATTGTATTGTATTGTATTGTATTGTATTGTATTGTATTGTATTGTATGTCTTTGTTCATTGAGATAACTGCAAATTAGCTCTGAGCTATATGGCTATATTTGAATGTGGTATCGGTTGCACCTAACATGGCAATAATGTTGAATGTTCTGTCCCTTTCAAATAAACTAACTAACTGATAAATAAATAAAATATTTAATAATTTTTTGGAAAAAATAAGAAGAGAAAACATCATTGCTATGATTTCCACATTAACGGTAAGGAAATCTTTTCTGTTGCTTTGCTCAATAACTGATTCTGCAAATGCACTGTATTAATCTTCATTGAATCAGAATTAAGAAACATTTTTACCTTGTTAAATGTCTTTGTAAGTCTCACTGTGATGTTCACATACGTATTTTGAGAATTTGAAGGAGAATGAGTCGGCTCTGTCTGCTGTCACGCATCAGGATACACGTCAGTCCTGGTCACATCTACTGCCTCTTCGTCCAAGGGAGTGGGGCTCTCTTTTATTGTGGTTTTCCACAAAGTTTCTCTTTTTTCCTCCTGTGTTTTATTTATTTTTTAGTTTTTCTTTCTTTTCTTTTCTTCTTTCTTTCGAGAAGGAGGGTCTAAGAAAGGGGATGCTCTGGGACAATTATCCATCAGCCTATTTGTTGTTGGACAAGCTGCCTGTATAAAGACTGTTTCTGATTTTCCAATACTTCTTTTTGTTTGATTTTCTGACAATTTAGTTTGCCAAATCCACGGTCATGTAAAGTCTGCTGAGATAACTGCTGATTTTGGGCTATACAAATAAACTGAATTGAAATGTCTCCGGCAAAAACTACAGCAACTGCAACCTTCTTTCCCCGCCCCTTTCCCGACCCGAAACCCTAGCATTTTGATTTTAATTTTATTTAGCAGTGTACATTGTGTTTTTAGCTGCCTTAGTTGAATCTTAAAGTTACGCAAAATTGAGAAAACAAATAAATAAATAAAGTTTCGATTGGCTAGTTTAAATACAGAGTGAAGTTGCTTAGTTCTGCTTTATATTTTCATTATAGCATTCAAAAACGACAAAAATATCTGGAGAAAAAAAAACTTACGGACCAGTAAAACAATGTCAAAAAGATAGTACGCGCTTTCAAGCTGAGCGATTTTACACAGCGAGAGAAATCTGAATGCGATTCCTCCGGCAATGTTCTGCCTGTCCGGTCTGCATTCACATCTTGTACATCATAGTCAAATGGAGAGTCAAATAACAAAGGCTTTCCAATTACGTGCTGCACATTGTGAGCCAGATGGAATATCACACAGGCATTGTTCTGCTGGCCCTCCCTGACCTTACCTTTGAAACGGCCCCGCACCATTTGATTTAGCTAAAGGGGATTTGACCACCGGCAAAGAGATGAGAGTGCTATCCAACCACGAGGAGATTCACTGCAAAAGACCAGCCACGATTGGTCCACAATTACATTTCTGATTGCAATCCCCGGCAATAAAAAAAAAGGGTTAAGTGTTTGGCCGTGTTTAAAAATCAATAGTAGTATTGGTTTCAATTGATTTGGTCAAATGTACAAAGATGTTGCAATTTTAAATGTGTGTCTGCTGTATTATTAAAATGCATGAATTCTACAACAAAATCAAAAGTTGTTAATAAAACAAAGGGTTTTCACAGGGATGAGTTTTGTCACCATTCGATTTCTTTCCAAAAGGCACTGCAATAAAAACAGCCCAGTGGTAGATATAAAACAAAATGTCAAAAACGCATGATAAGTACATTTTCACGCCTTTTTTTATGTCAATTTGTTGTAAAAAGCCAAAACGTAAAACAACCACAAAAGGTGTGAAAATGTGCTTATTGTACGTTTTTGAAATTTTGTTGTATATTTACGTTTTCTCCGGAGAGAGTGTTGCATAAATAAATAAAGAGCAGGTGCCGATGTTAAAAAAAAATCTCAAAAGATCTTTTTTTTTCTCAATTTATTTGCTTAAATTCAATGTAACAGCTGTTAAATGTTACCTTTTATAGGTTTATAAAAAACCCTAACGGCCAAATGTTCTGTTGGTGTTTGGAAAATCTGAAAATTTGTTGAACTCTTTTCTCAGGAATTCAACACTCTTTTCCCACTAGTTGTTGTATTTTTTGCTAATGCTAAACAGCAAAAAAAAAGCAAAAAAAAAGTTGCAATGCAGCAATGATTTCCCCAGGAACAATTTTTTCACCATTCAATTTCTTTCTAAAAGCACAACAACAAGCTTTCAAACAATTTCAACAATATTATACTGTCATAGGCCCTTCTAAATACATTCTTTTATAAATCTTACAATCATTGCAGCTAATTGTCACTAACTGTATATTTTCAACAGACTGCAACGCTTTTGTACTCAAACCACAAGAAGACTCAGTCCCAAAGATTGTTATTAATTAAAGAAGTTATTATGCAACAATGGGTTTTCCCAGGGACAAGTTTTTTCACCATTACATTTCTTTCCATAAAGCACGGCAATGAAAAAGAAAGTGTGCCCATATTTTAATTTATTTGCTCAAATTCAAAGTAATAACTGTTAAATGTTGCCACAGTTGTATTTTTTGCTAATGTTAAAATATATATATATATACAACAAAAACAAATTATTAATGTTATGAACGTAACAATGGTATTTCCCAGGGACAAGTTTTTTCACCATTCAATTTGTTTCCAAAACTACAACAATCTTTAAAATAATATTATGCAAATATCATAAGCCATTCTAAACACATTCTTTTACAAAGCTTACAATTCATTGCAGCTATGTCACTAACTGTATATTTTCAATAGACTGCAAAACTTTTTACTTAAAATTAGGACCAGAAGCAAAGAGATGGGAGATTCATTGCAAAAGACCACAACGATTGGTCCGTATTTACATTTCTGATTACAGTCCAAGGCAATAGAAAAGAAAGTGTGCCCATGTGTAAAATTAAAATATATTTTTGTCAATTTATTTGCTCAAATCCAAATTAGATGTCCCAATTTTAATTATGAGCAAGTTGTAGCTTTGCCGTCTGTGTTTACATTGGTTTGTCTGTGCTAAAATGAAAAACAAGCTGTGTTGCGTTTGAGTAAATTTAATAAAATAGCTATTTAAACGGGCTGGGGAATATTGTAGTAAATATTGACGAGCAGAAGCTATAATTACGAGTATTGCTTTTGAAAATACTAGCTAAATCATAATTGCTATGTGCCACTTTCGGTGAGTTAAGTCCTGCTTCATTCTTAAGCGTGGGGAGAGGTATCACTCAATTTTTTTTATGTCATGCAGTGCTTTACAAGGACGACTTGGAATTGCATTAGATTTCAAAAGGAACAGAAATGAATGGTATGTTACAATTGATTATGTAGGATAATAATTGCCTATAAGAACAACAAGCAAATATAAAAATCATACACAAAATAGAGAGTCTTCAAAATGTAATAACGGTAGGCTGAACTCAGAATCAGGCTGGTCTTGGTCCACTTGTAGGTCTGGGTTTTTGAATGATACTTGGGTTGCAAAATCTATAAAATGAACCATTTAAATGCCAAAGAAGAATTTCTGTATCAACTCATTCCACAGTCTCTTTCTCCATACTGGTTCTGTTTCTGATAGGTTTCCATAACTTAGAATTGGGGCGCCCAAACTTTTTTCCTTAGTGGGCCCAAATTAGCAGATTTTTTCTTAAGCGGGCTTAAAATTTCTTTGATTTATGTTTTACAATATTACAGTTGATTTGGTGTCATTTACCATTTTTTTCAAGACATTTTATCAAAAGAATAGTCCAAACAAACCTCAGCACCCTTTTGCACACAAAACTCCAGGGGCAAATGTTTACACCAGGGGTTTCAAACGCAAGTCAAGGTGGGGCCAAAATAATTAGAGTTGGTCAAGGACCACATTTTAAAATACAGGACTCACTCTTATATTCGAAATAAATATGCGTAATAGCCTCTGTAAAGTCTAATGTAGCATATATTCTAATATGTTCACATTCATTGTTTTACCTTTTACATCATACACACTAAAGTGACAGAGAAAATAAAAGCATAACCAGGGTCCAACTGTTCTGCATTCGGACGAATTTAAGTAATTTGCTGAATTCATATTGCAATTTAGAAAATGTATAGTAACATCTCAACAATATATCAGGTTGGTGGGTGACAATAATATTCAAAAATCTACCTGGGGGCCACATAAACTCATCTGAAGGGCTGTATTTAGCCCCCAGGCTGTCAGTTTGAGACTCTTGTTTTACATCAATCAATTTCTTTCTAAAAGTACAATAGGTTTAAAACAATATTATTCAGACATTATACATTACAGGCCTTTCTTAGCACAGTATTTCGTAGTGCTTGCAGTTCATTGCAGCAATTTGTCACTGACTTTATATTTCCAATGAGCTGCAACATTTTTTTGCAGATATATACTGTATACTTTTTTTTTGCTTTTGATTCAAAACTGTCTTTTTGCTGCTCATGTTTTTCCATATTATTTACTCCAAAGTTCAGCAAATTCTCTTCAAGGACCAATTCCATACATGTTCTTTGTTGACCATCAAAACCTGCAATTCTAGCATACAATATTCAAACATCATGATACACTGAAACAAAAACGTACCTTAGCTCTTCCGTGCCCTGAAAACAATTTCAAACCCCCTTTTAACCTTATAACATCCTCCCTGTGTCACTCAGTTCTCCTTTAAGGTCACGTCGCCTGGTGCTATTACTTGCTAATCTAATCTAATAGGCCCAGCGTGCGTTCCCTGTTAGCCTGTCTGCTTTGAATAGGCTCAAATCCACACTCTTTCTCCCGTCGGCTTCCTACTTGACTGCAGCCGTCTTGTTTGGAGTGATGGCTCATTCACACAGGTTCGCCGGCTGCTATTGTAAAATCACCCGGCGTTTAATTGAAACAAATGACTATAATAATAGAACATTATCCCCGCGGGCGCCCGGCCATGACAGTTTTAATTAGGCGAGCGTTGCCGACTGATCTGTTCTGAAGTAAACACGCCTGGAGGTGGGAGCGGGGCCACTTCTCATTCAGCCTCCGGGCAAAGCGCTAACTACTGTGTTCTCTCCTCCTTCATCCCTGCGAGCTGTCGGTTCTGTCTATCCAAACGGAGTACAGATGCCCAAGAGGGTCATTTTTACACGACTGTTATTAACACTGTGGATTTATGAATCAAGTGCCGCGTGAGGATGAAAGGGGAGACAAAACGCCGGCTTGTTTATGGTGACTTCAGACACATGTGGAGTAAAGAGACGCTGGGTGAGATGCGAGAGGCTGTTTAAAGAGGCTGGTAGGAATTTAGTAACACAGATGTGGTTTAATGTGACTTCACAAATAAGATCACAGCGGTTTTGTGGTTGTGCGAATCCAATTACATAAAACAAATTCAATAAGATTAAGGTTGTAATAGCATTAGCACCACTACTGCCTATTTTCCTTAACAAGCCTGCCTAAAATTGTTTAAAATTCAAACTCAAACTGTTGCTGAACCCTTTGGAGAACAAATTACTGGCTTGACTCTCCATTGACTGAGAACGAGTTCAACATGGTGTAAAAGGAGACCTAATTGTGTGTGTGTTTTTTTTATATTTAGTAAGAAAATAGAACATATGCAGATCAGTAATTTGTCTTTTGTTCATTGTAAAACATAAAGTTGATCTAAAACAACTTAAAAACAGGAAAAGCTCAGCTCAACTGATAAGTCCAGAATCTTCATTTTAAAATGTAACTGTTAAAAAGCAACAGATTTTTGAAAACTAGTTTTGAACCATATACGCTTCACTTTGAGTATTAATCCTTTGAATTATAACATGTAAATACAGACAAGTGGGAGGGGATAGGTGGTAGGTGAGAACAGGGATTTCTGAGCACTTGAGCTCCAGCTGAAGAACAAAATACAGGCATTTTAAACACTTACAATATTTTATTTTTGCATTAAAGAATCTGTATGTAAAGAACTACAAACACATAGTCTTACTACTGTAGCTTATGTGTCTGTGTGAATAATCTACATTTGTTGCCACCTCAGACTGTACTCTGCCACTCTATAAAACTGCTTTATTAGCTCTGTAATTGGTGCCGAGTTGCCAAAACAACACACCACAAGGTCACCGCGCATCGCCGCAATTACAAGCTCGTCAAAAACAGACGTATAAAATAGTGTCTCTGCTCCTGCGCTGAACTGTGATCAAGTGCACATTTTGGCACAAACGCAGCTACAGAACGGAAACTAGCAACTTAAGAACGCAATTAGGAAAAGTTTGAAGTGAGAAAGACTGTTTATTCCAACACCTGAAATAGCTACAGTGCTAAACCCAAAGCCAAAAATGTCTGTGCCAACATTTCAGGATTTTTATTTATATATAAAAGACTACTCTGTTTAAAATTCACCTTCAGATTTGTAAATAGACAAACTGTTTGCTCATTTCTGAAACGTTAAAAGTGTGAAATTATACAAACTAATAGCAGTATGTATCAACATTAGGGTGACCAGATGTGCCTATTTACCTGGAACAGCCCCTGTTTGAATCCATGTGATGTGTCCTAAACTATTGATTTGTCCCAGTTTTAAAGACATGTCTCAGTCGTCCCAGTTTAATCTCTGGCAATAGTGAATAAAGAAACAGTCGTTTCTTTAGTCAAAAAAAAAAAAAAAAAAAAAAAAACAAAAGGGGATACTGTTCAAACTTTTTATTATTTTATTGATACTTTCAACCCCAATTAATGTGTCCCAGATTGTAATTTTTAAAATCTGGTCTCTCCAATCTAAACATAACAATTGACAAAAAGTTGAAACAACTGCATTTAAAACCAGCGTTAACAACCTTGAATTAATGAATAGTTTAATCTGACAAAAAATGCTGTTTGGCCTTTGTGATATTATATATTCAACAACTTTAACTTTTTTTTTCTATCATCAAAATTTACAACACAAACACAGCTTTTACTGATTAACTGTGGGTTTGCCCCAGGGATGTTTTTTTTATCCTTTTCACTTCAAATTTGCAAAACTGTTCCTTTGATCATGGGTAACTGGGGCCTGTATTAATGACTTTGGGCTTTGGGCGGACAACACCCTGTAGCCAATTCATTGCAGGGTTAACCCTTTAGGCGCCAAAGTAGCAATTCTGTAAGTTTTCTGTAAGATTGTCAGGTTCTGTAACTTCAGTAGCTTGCATAGCCATGCTCAGCATTGAGGTCCAGACCTTTTTTTTTTTAATATATGTGACGATCCTCACGCGTCTTAATGTGTCTACGGTTCTCTTTTCTAAAATGTGTGTCTGAAAGGGCATGCACAGCATCAGCAGGGCTAAATGCAAAACTGACCTCTGTGGTTTCATATGTTGCCCTCTTATCTGGGCTTGCATGGCACGGCTCGTCACAAACCTCGCTTTTTAATAGACAGCTTGTTTCTTTTGAGAAGTGTTTCAAACTCCCAGTGATATTCTGTGAAACTGGAGCGTCATATTGATCCTTATTTGTGTAAATCCGCCTTTTATTCACCAAGAAAAAGACCAAAAAATACAGTGAAACAAAAAATATGAAAAGGCGCAGTGTGGGAATTTTTTTTTTTTTCTAATAAAAAAATGACATGACGTAATAAGTATCAGATCTAAAACACACCAAAATCTAGGCAAATCCTATAGAATTTTTAAAATCTCCTGGCTTGAAAGCCCCAAGACCACCCCTTCTTTTAAGAGTAGCCCAACATCAGAACACCAGGGAATTTCTCACTTCTACCAACACCTTCGTCCTTGGTATGTTCAAAATCCTGCGTATGGTTCTGGTTGATTCATGAATTAGATGCCAGAGCTCTAACCACTCTGCTACCGTGCACCCCAAAATTTGCAACTACAAATCATTAAACAATAAATGCGTTATACATACATAAATGTCTTTTTGTTAGCATTCAACCTTGCTAAACACACCGAGTATTCCTCCATAGTGCTGGCAGTTCATTGCAGTGATTGTAACTGACTGTGTCTCGTCAAAGTACAGTGCCAACCTCCAAACTAAACTCTGCTCCTGCGACAACTGCGTCGTTTGATTTGCAGATAGTGATGTCACGCTGTCCCCCTAAGGCAAGTGTGTTCTCATTACGCCTAATGTCAGAACCTCCTTAGCTTTTGTTTTCCTTCCCTCTGCCACTCTATCCATCCATTCCTTGTTCCTCATCTTTTTATTCATTCATTTTCTCTCTCTTTCTCTCTCTCACCTCACAAAGCAGCAGCATCAGAGAGTCTTGCTTTGACATGACATGTAGAGATGGTCGGGACTCTTGACAGCGAGGCGAGGCTTCTGTGCTCCTGCTAATGAGCTTGCTGACTTTTCTGGAGATATATATGTACGTGTGTGTGTGTGTACGACAAAAAAAGAAATAGAAAGAATGAAAACAACACAGCAAAGAGAGATCTGAAGCCTGCATGTGTATGAGTGTTGTGATGTAGGGTCATGAGGAGGTGATATGTGCAAACTGGCAGGTGTAAAGCGTATTACCAGAGTCAACTTTCGGTAGCTACGGCTGATTACGCAATGCTACAAATTTAGCCTCATTAGCACGAGTCGGTATGTGGCGTTTGGCGAAGAAGTGAGTGTGTTTCTGGTGAGTGCACAAATGTCGGCTTGTGAGATCTGTGCATTTGTGTTTTATGATAGTTTTTACACAAATCAATACATATTCTGTTCTTAAGTTTTTGCAAGTAAACGTGGAAAAAATAAAGGTAACATAATGTAAAGCAATTACATTAAATTAGTAATTTATGGTTAACATTGAGCTACCGTATATATCCTCAAGAACAAGGTTCTCAAACTAGCTATAAACACAACTCATGACTCTCACAACAAAAAATAATAGATGTTTTAAATAATCACAGTTTTGGATTAAAATGCATATCAAAATATATTTACTTCAACACAGCCATTTTGTTGTATATCTCAATTTTTTCAGAGACTGGGCTGTCCAGTTGTATTAAGTAGTATTGCTCTAGAATGTTGTGAAGTCACGTGACCACAATCTATAGAAATTTCAGTTGATTTAACTATCAATTCCCATAAATAACTAGAACTAGAATCATGTTTTTACTCATTATTTTTTATGAAGATCTGTGTTGGTCAAAAAGAGCTTTTTGTTTTTTTTGACCAATTTAGAGTCAAATTTCAATCATGGCACTGTATCTAAAGGATTAGCCTGTCCTGGTCCTGCCAGACGAGTCATTTCCCTCTGCTAATAGACTGTGGCTCTACAGACTTAAACTCTATATCTGCTATTAGATCCATGTTCGTTTTAGTTACATCTACAGCCGGTTTGTCTATGGGAGTGGATCTCTTCTTCAATGTGATTCTCCTCGAGGTTTCTCTTAAGGTTTATTTTGTTGTTGTTTTTTGTGTTTTTTTTGTTTGTTTTTTGTTTTTGAGTTGTTGTTTTTTTGTTTTTGTTAATATTGTCTTTATGTGAATATATGTATTTACTCGAAAACTATACAAACCAGAGAGCCACAAAAACCATAGCTCCACATCATCTCCATACCGCCTGGCGCTTCCTATTTCTGCCCCAGTCTCCTGAATTAGCGCAGCAGTTTGTCAGTTCAAAGGTGCTGGCTCTTCTTGTGCCGACGAGCAGATTGGACTTTTGTTAAACCACATCCCAGCGGGCGGTCCCTGGTCCCTGGTGCCCCTCTCGCGCTGCCTCGCCGGCGCACCATCCTCCCGGTGGCAAAGCGCGAATAAGCTGATGAGCTCGCAGATAGGCCACAGTGCAATATGGACACGATTTCATGGCGCGATAAGTCCCAGCAGGGGCCCGTGGCTAAGTGTAATATGAAATCCCTTATCTATGTATCGGCTTCATAACACGGGCTATCGCTGCCGACCCATCTCCCTTTGTTTCGTTAGCTTTAGCTCTTCCATTGAATAGCCGCTGCCGATCCAATCTGCGGCTCAGGACCATGACGACGACGCCTGGCCTGTTGGTGAAACGCGAGGTGATGAGTTATCTAAATTGGAGTGGGCCTTTGTATGAAAGCTCTTGTGTTACCTGTGATTAGGCTGATAAGAAGTTATTAAAAAGGTGCGTGTTATGTGGCAGAAACAAGTTAGCATTTAGCTGTTTAGGACATGTGCAAAAGGAGGTCTTATGAAAGCTTTTAACTAGTCATGTTGGGGTCATTGTCTATAGAGCTTTACTATGCTGTTTCATCACCAGGTTTAAAGATTGTAAACCTGTCCATTGTAAATGGAGGTAAAATATAGTAAATAGTAAATTGACTTTTTTGATGTTTTATTGCTATTCTAAAATTGCTTCTTCATCAAAAACAACACTGAAGGGTTTTTTGTGTGTGTGTGTGTTTTTTTTTTTGTGACGTGTCTTTTATTACCCTCAAAACACCAATCTGAATGCCCCTGATCTGTGATGTCTTTGTCATTGTTTTTATGTAGAGATGGCAAGTAACAAAGTATTTTTACTGGGCTGGGCACGTTAACACGTGATCACTGCTTTAACACACCACATGCTTAATCACAATTAAATATTTGTTGCCGTTAATGCAGGTCAAGTGATTCAGGCCAAAAACATGAATGAAAGCGCCCCGCTTTTCTGCTGCTGCGCCCTTTCTCTCTTGGTTCATTGAGAGCGTGGTGGTAATAAAATGTGATCTTGGTGTCTAAGACAAGACTGAGTCTAAGACCAAGTCCCAGATAAGATCGAGTCTAAGACAAGATAAAGTCCAAATGTGCTTCATGTCTATACAAATGAATAAATGTCAATGTCAGTTACACATCACCATAGGGACATCACATCACACACATTCTATAGGCCAATAACGTTTATTGTAATCTAATGACCCCTTTGGGTGAAGTTTGCATGTTCTCCCCGTGTTACAGTGGGTTCTCTCAGGGTACTCCAGCTTCCTCATTTTGTTTAGTTTAGGTTTATTAGCACAATGTAAAACTCCGCCTAATGAATGCATGAGAGAGTGAATGTCTGTCTGTGCCTGTCTGTATGTGTTAACCCTGAGACAAGTTGGTCTCTGTCCAGGGTGTTTCCCCACCTAAGACCCAAAGTAGTGACTAGTCAAGACCACACCCATCAAGAACAAGACCTTTTCTGTGATCGCTGATTTCCAAGACCAAGACGACTGAGGGTCAAGACCGAGACAAAACCAAGACTTTTATAGGTCAGGTCGGGGTCGATCGAGAGCGTGGTGGCAATGAAATGTAGTCTTGGTGTCTAAGACAAGACCTGAGTCCAAATGTGCTTGAATCCATGACAAGACCAAGACCTTAAAAAAGCAGTCTGAAAACCGGTATCATATATGCTAAACTAGCCCGAAGTCACTGGAATAAGCTCTAGTCGCCCACAACCTCAACAAACAGAACAAGCTAAAGAAAATGAATGAAGGTTTTTTTAAATACTGTATGCAATGGTTAATCCCTGAAGATTTTTACCAAAAACTGTACAAGTAGACAATCACATTATTAAATTGACAGTATTTAAATGAATTGTGATTAATCAATTGACTTGCTAGAGCCATAACCATTAGCTTCATGAGGCAGAGATGAAGCTGGCCTAGTCCTTTCATTAGCCTGATCTAATGGGATAATTGACTCTATCACAGCGGAGGAGAGATGCACTGCTCTGCTGATCCGCAATAAAACTCTTCTAAAGGATGAAATTAGAAAAGAAACCACATTTCTTTAAAGATATTTCTTAATATACAAGCACTGTTTCATATCACATCGCCCGAGAAATAAGGCCCTTTCTCCCAGGAGATGAGAAAAGAATTGAATTTTTCCTTATCGGTCATCTATTTTTCCACTGAATGCTATTACTTGCAGCCTGCCGTCGCTAGGCAACAGGAAATATTAATAGGACCTTTTATTAGCTAGGCTTTAGCAGTGGAGTACTAAAATGAGGAAGTGGAAAACATGAATGTGTTACATAAATCTCCGTAAGAAAGTCAGTGTTTGTGTTGTGATTTATGACTGTGATGGTTCATTTATGGGAGAGCGAGAGAAGAGAACGCTACATTAGCCCAGAAGGGACAATTTCACAATAAATAATTACCTTTTTTTCCCTCTTTAAATAAGCGTTTTGGAGTGTCGCTTCCATTCTGCAGATCTAAAAGAGGCCGTCAAACGTGCGGTGATTTCTGCGCGGCATCGATCAGTGAGAATCATCGGTCTGAATCAACAGTAATGCCTGACACGAGTGCTGTAGTGAAGGCAGACTTTTCCCATCATTTCTGTGCTGCCGCGCTAATCCCTTTAGAAAAAAAAAACACACTTCAAATAAGGTCTTTGGGTAGAGAAATAGGTTTTCTTCATCACAACAAAAAGTATAAGCCGTGAGGAGGGAATCTGTGCAGACAAATTTAAAGTCTATATTGGAAAAGCCAAACATGTTAATTACGACAGTTGGCAAAAGTTGGAATTGTTAAAACTTTGTAAACATGGGTAAATTTGAATTTGTTTTTCGGTGGGAGATTTTTGTGTTTTTCATTAGAACATTTCAACAGGTTTTATCTGCCTGTCAAAGCCTGGATTTGTCAGAACTCAGAAGCTAAGCAAGTCAGAGCCTGGAAAATAAGGTCCCACAATGAGATGACAAGAGTGAGTTTTCTTTGTGTGCTTGGGCAAGACGCTTCACCCACTTTGCCCAAATGTCTGTGTACACTGGGTGAGTGGATCTTTGGGCGATACAGACAAAATTATCATTATTATTATATACCGAGGCTGTGTCCCACCAAGGTGAGGTAGACTGGACAGGGCTTAGTCAGGGCATACATACTGTACATACATTCATGCACACGCCAGACTCGAACTAGGCAATCTGGGTGAAGTGTCTTGCCTACAGACACAACAACAAGTTTCTCCTCTGTTGCCCCACTGTGGCACCTGAGGTTTCTATGCAGTCTCTCATCCGTGTACTACCCAGGCCCAGCCCTGCTTAGCTTCTGAGATCTGACGGGATCAGGCTTTGGCATGCTGGTACGGCCACTGACAAAATACTGACAAAAAAGATTCTTTTTTTACAGATCACAATTACAAGATTCAGATGATATTATTTCAAAACAAGAGTCAAACCTGTTTAACGATCAGAAAAAGTTAGTTTGAATGGGTTTGACTTGGTCGACTTATGACGTGCAACCAATCGATTGGTCAACTAAAAGCAAGAATGGCAAGTGTCTCAATGATGTGACCTAATATCTGGTAAGAACCAAGGCCAAGCTGGACTAAAAAGTACCTGGTCTCAGACAAACAGGGCTGTAGAAACAATAACTGATCTATTAACTGAACTTATATGAACATTGTTTTTTTTAACAGCCTTTTTGGAGCCTTTTTACTGATATACTGTATATTACATTTTCCATATCTCCAAGTCACGCTATTTGAATATGGTGAAAATATAATCATTGTTATTTAAATTGCGATTTAAATCACGATTAGTCGCATTAGAGCCCCTTAAATGCAAAAAGTGAAGAGATAGACTGTGAAGGCATTTATGTTTGCAACTCAAGGAAATAACCAAAAGCGCTTATAAACAGACTTCTGAGTCACGGTTAATAATCACGATTACTTGATTATACAATTTTTGAAAACGATTAAGCAACAAACCTCTCAATTTTACATGAAGCACAATTTTGAATGTTCAAGTTTGATGATTTTTTACAGTTGTTGTTGTTGGTGTTTTGTTTTTTTTTTTCTTTTTAGTGACCTATATTTAAAAAATCAATACTTGATAGAAGTGACTTGGATAAAAGTTTAACTTTCTGGATTTTTTCTTTTTTAACTTTGACCACATGACAACTTTGAAACCTTTTTATGGATCAGTTCTGAATGAGGAATTACGCTGACTAAATTATCATTTGAAAATCCCATCTGTCTTTTTGCATTATGTTATTACTATTATTATTTTTGTGACTCAATTCCTGTGAAATTCCACCATTCCCTTCACATTTGTATCCGCTCCTTTGCGCCGTTTAAAGCCACTCCTTTTCTAATCTGTCTACAATAGCAGAAAGTGTGGATGCGATTGTTCGGGTTAATTATGAAGTCTTAATGTGTCATGTTCACTTGTCTGGATGCCTGCAGTGTTTGGTTGAAGAGACATTAAGCGTTCCTGGCAGGTGCTCTCCCCCTCTGCCTTCTCTGTCTGTGGGAATGAAATATGAGACGCAATGTCAACCCAACTTGTCACAGACTAGCACGGATGAATAAATGATAAGTGCGTTAAAAGGGGGGTTTGAATGGAGTTTGAATGGGTGACGGAGGCTGTGGTGGGACATGTTTAGGAGCACAATGTTCACCTGGTAAATAGGAGAAATGCTGTCGAGGAAATATTTTTGGATAATATTGGATTTGTTATAATGTCTGTTATGTGTTTAGAACTGACGAACTTGGGAAAAAATATAAGGAATGAATGGACCAATATCAGTTTTTTGAGCTGTTACTGATAACCAACATTTGGACCCTGCTGTGTTCAATAACCGATATTTGCTGGTACCGATTTTTTAACAAAGTCAAAATGATGCTTAGTTCTGCTTTAAAATATAAATATAGGTATTGGCAAATATCGGTTATTGGCCATAGCAGGGGGACAAATATCAGTTATCAGTATTGGATCCAAAATGTTAGAAAAAAGTTTGCCGGTGTGAAAATACTTCCTAGATTCAACCAGCGTTACCAGTGTTGCCAGATGTACAATATTTCACACCCTGAACGATCAATAATTCTAAGTCACAGTAAAACTCTATGTAAATGTACGATAAGTTCGAAGCACCAGGTATTTTTTTCATCTTGACTAACTCTAGCTGGACTAAAAGACTGAAAAACTGATCCAGGATCAGCAAACACTGAACACAGCGTGCACTTTAGTGGTGTTTTGTGATATTATTGGTCAACGGCGCCAACAGTTCCTCACGGCTGCACGTCTGCCCCAGTATGCTGAGACCAAACGTAAATACACAATCATGCCACATCAAATCAATGCTTTATTTTTTTTATAATAAAGTATGATTAAGTTCTATGGATATTATTTTGGGTTGTGAAGAGGAGAAAGTTTGCTGTGCAATGCATGAAACAACAATGTTTTATTATTTCACCCTCCCAACTGAGCAGAACATATTTAAAAATCAATTCCATCATCTATTTACTTTACAAATTGCCCTGGTCCGAAATAGAACTCAGTTTGGATGTGTACGCCTACGATAATTTTGAGCAAATTACGATAATTTTGAGGCTCTGGTACAATAGTTCAACATTTCCCATCTGGCAACACTGGATTCAACCATCCTTAAAGCTGTAGACTCTTTGTGCTGAACACAAGCAGTTTGTGTTTACATTGTGCTCTATGGAAAAACTGCTTTTCTGGGATTTTCCCACTGCAGTTCCATTGGGCTGGGGCTGATGTGTATGTGGATTTTATAGTAGATGAATAATCTGTGCTGGCGTCTCAAAGTCTTAAAGGACACATATAATGCAAAATGTTTGAGTTTTTTATTTCTATCTGCTTCGATATCAAGAACACAACAGCTCTGTTTGTGAAATATTCTTTGTTCTCCCTAAAACACCACTCTGAATGCCCCTGATTTGTGATGTTATAGGTAGATCTTTGAAATCTTCTGCATTATTTCAAATCCATAAGTCATCCAGACTCATTTTAAGCTACATTTGCACATCATGCAAGATTGTGTCTCGTTCGTGTCATTTTCTTTGTTGTCATTGGATAAATCTCTAACTCAATTCTTGATGTCGGAAATACACTGATGTCATGTAGGCTTTAGAACAGAAAGATTTATTGTCATTGTCATAGAGTACAACGAAATTACATTTGGAGTGAACTACACTTTCATTTTGGTTAAGATTACTAAAACATTTTTTTCTGGCAGTTTGAAGATATAAAATAGCTTTATAAATCTCTCAGTGCAGAAAATTATTTTAAAGGTGAATCGTGTAACTTTCTGGAGGAGAAAAGTATTCTGAATGGGTCTAAATACATTTTATATCATAATGTGAAAAATGCAGCTACAACAACCACTTTTCTATAGAAACAAAAATGTGCCTCTTTGCCCTTCAGGAAAAGTATCAGTCCAATTTGTGGCCGTGCAAGCCTGTTCAAAGTTAAGACACAGATTTTTATATATTTTTTAAATCTAAATGGCAAAAACGTGCTTTTATTCAAGTTTTTTTTTGGCCACAGTGCACCTTTAAGACAGTCTTCAATACAGTGAACAAAGCAAGAGCAAAATGTATTTGAGATGTGCTTTACAAAAGTATAAAAACAAAAGTTTTAGTTTAACTTACACACAGCTTAGATTAGGTTTGCCAAGTATCAAAAATGATATACAAATCAATCACCAACATTTTTTTTTTTTTTTTACATTTTTCAAGGAATTTAATTTTTAGAGATTTGGCTTGGTTAAACTTACCAATATGTTTCAAAAATGTCTTTTTTTTCCACTGTAAACTTTGGCTTAAAAATAAAATATTTAGTTTTTGTGGTATACAAACCAGTATTGAGTATCAAGGTTATTAGAAAGTTTTGAATTGCAACAACTGAAGTTTCTCCCTTCAAGTCTTAACTTGGCTAAATTCAGTTTTAGTCTGAACATTTTTCTTAAAAGGAACCCCGAATATTTACATAAATAGATCCAAAATACTTCGCGTAGGTATACTTACTAAAAAGTAGAACTTAAAGTAAACAAATATTCGCCGTTTGAAGTAAAATTGTCATGTTTACAACAACTTCCTGATTTTACGGGCGCCGCCATCTTGAGGTGAGGACGCAGAATCGTGTGGCGCACTGGCAAAGTGAGCGTCAGTAGTGAGACGCACGCAACAGTTGCAACAGTTGCCGTTGATCTGGTTAACAGGAGCGTCAGTAGTTTTTCGTCGACAACACATTGTAAAATGGTACAATGTGTGGCTTTGGGTTGTGATTTCGTCTCGGGAGGAAACAAGGAGAATGCGGTAAGCTTTCATAACTTTCCTCGTAGTTACACGATTCGACGTCATACTACCCATAATGCACTGTGTTGTAAACAATGATGGCGT
Source organism: Mugilogobius chulae (assembly GCA_038363315.1). Taxonomy (NCBI): domain Eukaryota; kingdom Metazoa; phylum Chordata; class Actinopteri; order Gobiiformes; family Gobiidae; genus Mugilogobius; species Mugilogobius chulae. The sequence goes on from JBBPFD010000119.1 coordinate 162,268, forward strand.
CTTCCGTGAAAATATATTTCTTAAAAGTTTAATAAAACGGTAGATTTTTCAGATTATTTTCGTGTGTATTTATATCTTTGATGATATAAGGAAAACTCGAAAACAAACATTAAAAAATTCTCGGGGTTCCTTTTAAAGATCAAGTAGCTGATTTTTACACTGCAAACACAATTTATGTGATACATCTGACAACTTCCTCTCATAGATCCTTCTAAATTCAGGTCTGAAGGACAAGAACAACACAAAAAATCCCTCACATTTCTCTTTTAAATGTCATTTCTGTTTCTATAAGGATAAAACAGATAACAGACAATATAACTCACATAACACATGCACAGATCAGATATTACTGTTGTTTCTAGGTAAAAGCTTGAAGAGAAAAAAAAACAAAAAAGCCCATTCCATGTCCTTTAGCGCGCCGTTAATACCTATGTGCACACTCCATATCGTCTGTGCTTCTGATTACACATTCATGGCCTGTTCCATATTCAGAACATCACACTCGGGCCTGATGATGGCTAATACCGCACGCTCGAGTGAGGAACAAAAATGTAATCAAACCTAATTTATTCCTGTTGCCGTCACAGGTTGGATGGATTTGAGAGGCATTTTAACAGCTCCGTAATTGAATGTTTTTTGCTGCTTCTGTACAACTGCAGATGTGCTTGTTTGGGAGCGTATACGGCACTTAGATAAATGCAACCGTGACGCAAAAAACGGAATGCAGAGATTGTAGTTAAGTCTGAGCGCAAGTAAAAGTGATGGTGCGATGAAATGGTTGTGTATTGCTTAAGTAAAATAATGTAAAGTTAACTAGGTCAGCGCAATCCATGGGCGCAAATATCATATCGCAAAGACTGCAGTTTTTGTTTCTGTACAAATACTTTATACAGTTAGTTTATGTATCAGTTCATTAACATATTTCATTTGGTCAGTTCTCCTAAACTTGATTAAAATATGAACTCAGAACAATATTCCATTATTAGAACATGAATCGCAAAGTGAATCTCAATCGCTGGTCATAAAAATTGCAATTTTTCTCCAAATTGTTCAACCCTGAAGTGAACTAGAATGTTTTATTCTAGTTGTTTGAGTTTGAATGCTCTACAAAACTTCTAAATCAGTGCTGAACCACAATTAAACAAGGACAAGATTAGTACTAAGAAAATCTCAGCACTGAACCAGGACTAATCGGTCCAAACAAGGTCTAAAGCAGAATTAAACTAAAACTATAGAACCAAATTAAGTCTAAGGTATAGCAGCCCAGTTTTAAACCGGAAAGCAAGAGAAAATATATTTTTGTAATAATGGGAAAAAGCAATAGATAGCCAGATCAAATCTTTGGAGGGCCAATGTAGCTCCAGGGCCGTAAGTTAAATAGGTCTGGTCTAGAACCAACGACAAAGCAACCACTCCCCTCCCCCATCCCTCGCCAATACCCACTTTTTTTTTTTTTTATTAACCATTTAAAAACATTCAAGATGGCGGACGTAGCTAGTATATTATTTTCTCCGGATGATTTTTCTTTTTTAACAATCAGGAACGTATCAACTTGTTAAAACCCGAGCAACAGACAAAAAAAATCACGATGCTAAATATTTACGATGAGTGTGTTGCTGTTTTAGTGTTCATTTCCAAGTTTCTGTGATTGGTTGACTCTGCGCTCGCATAGGAAAACAACAAGAAATCTTAAGGTATAGCATATGTTGCCTTAGACTAGTAGACCAAAGGACTAGTAGACCAAAGGACTAGTAGACCAAAAAGTGGCTTCACAAAACTCACAAGATCAGTGCAACTTGAACAGGACTAATAAATGTATTATAATGTGTGGTATGACAGAAAAGCATCAGAGAGAGAGAGAAGTGGAGGTGGACAAAAGAGCCTATTGAAAAGGACCTTTTTAGGAAATGAGGCGAGCACAGTCAATTATATCTTTGAGGTTTATGAAAGACAACAATGGCGAGGGAATAACATGTACTCTGACAAATAAGCCCTTTTTATCATTTCACTAAGTGCCAGAGAAAATAATAACTAATCTCCACTTCTTTTCTACACAACACGATTTGAACCTTATGAGACGGCTCTTCTAGCAGTTGTCATGGGACTCGTTTCAGGGGTCAAAGGTCAGTTACGGTGACGTCTAAATGCGTTCCGTCTTAACGTTTAAGAACACGCCTTGTGGTTTGAAGGGTTTCTTGATCAATACGGATGACATCACTTGGGTTAAGTTCTTGGCCGGTGGAAAAGCACTTTAGACGATGCTGAGGTCAGTGAATGGGTTTAAGACTAATTCATGAGAGCTAAAGATTATCATTGTGTTTTATTTGAGGAACTGCTTTACTGTTGGTGAATGGTATTCTTGGGATCAGGATATATTACTCAAAATTTTGGAAATGTTATATTTTACCAGCTTGTCAACAACTCAGAAGCTAAACAGGTTGGTCCTCAGCAGTGCTTGGATGGAAACCTCAGGTACTACAGTGGGAAGATAGAGGTGGAAACTCTTCCTTTTTCCTTAGGCAAGACACTTCGGCTTACACCAGATCTATTCAATGTGAGTGAAGACTGCTGGTGGTCGTTTTGTGTGTAAATGCGCTACACTTTGCTCATTTAAATCTGCAGTAGGCCTATTGTTTGTTGCTCGTAACTCAGAGAATATGGATTTACCTGAAACAAAGTCTTGCTGAGAGCTTACGGGATGTGGAATGTGTTTTTGGGCTCCAAAATGTGTCAAGAGTCTTTGATTATGTGCTATGTGAATCGCATCATACACGAGAGGCAGCAGCTGGCTCCTCCCCTCACATCACTGAGCATTCATTTACCTGCTGTATGGGCCAGGCCTCTGTGTGTATCTCTGTCTCTTTCTTATCCTCTCTCAAACCACAGAAGCCACCTGCCCAAAAGTCAAGTGAACAACTTTTGGGCAGGTAGAGAATGGGGAACTGGGAAACATCCCGACCTTCCCGATTAGCTAGCACACCAATGGCACAAAAAAGCAGCCTTGCTTCCATCAATCTGCTCTAGGTGGCTTTAACACCTTCTTGTCCAAATCTTCCTCTGATTACTCCAACAACGTTCATTTTGTCTAATTAACCACAGCAGTCAAACCATACCAAAAACTCTGTCCTCTAGTACACCCTAAAGACAGAACACCGAAGGAACAGAAATATATGAAATCCAATGCAAATCATGTGAAAAATCATACATAGGAGAAACAGGCAGAGCATTCAACATCCGGAAAAAACAACACCCGAAGGAGTGTGAAAAGGAAACGTCGGGAAGATTCACCAGAACACAAAAAGAAAAAGCAGAACAAGAAAATTTATAGTCAGCCATATCAGACCGCTGCAATAGAAATAACCACATTATGGATTGGGATGGGGCTCGAGTCTTTGGATCTGGGAACAACAAATACAAACGCTGGATCAAGGAGGCCATTGAGATCAATGGCCTCCTTGATCCAACAGCATCAACCACGACGATGGGGCGTTCCTCCTGTCCCACACCTGACCTGGGACACCCTCCTCCAGAGACCACCGGGCGACAGGAGGCGTGGTCAGTCTGATCGACGGGCTGACCACGCCTCCAGGAGTAGCTGAAATACGACACGTCACCTACACCAGGGACTGTCCTGAAGATGGCTCGCTGATAGCAGCCCAAACATGTCGACAAGGTAAATACATCAAACACAATGTCTTTTAAAAGAAAACAAAGTCGAGAAGATTAGCTCAAGCTGAAATGCTTAAGTCTCTAAAACATTTGTGTATATATATATATATATATATATATATATATATATATATATATAATATATATATATATATATATATATATATATGAAAGTAGCTTATGAAAAGTAGCTGTCAAAATCCAAAATATGCAAAATCTTGAACCCTTTAGACCCAGGCTAGTGACACAACTTTAAGTCTGATCACTGCAGGCAAAAAAGGTAAAAACTGCTATTTATGAGAATGCTTTAAAGATCCATTAAGAAATCCTTAATGTACATAAGTAGTCTTGTTGTGACCAAGAGTAAACCCACTCCTCCCTCTCTCTCTTTCCCCCTCTTTCTCTTTCCCTCTCTCTCTCTCTCTCCCTCCCCCCCCCCTCTCTCTTTCTCTTTCTCTCTCTCTGCCCTGCTCACGTCGCCAATCTGCCTGATGAAAACAGATCTCAGAGCCGGCCCACAATACGGCTGATGCAGGAAAGATGAACCCTAATGGATTTTTCTTTTTTTTTCAACATGTTGAAGATTGAATATAAGGCCTGACCTCCAGAAGCAGTGGATCCATTTCAACAACACATGTGTTTATGCAAGACAACGTGACACATGCAACAAAACGCAGGAGGAAAAAACTCTAAATATCATAAATAACATGCAAGCAAAACTGTGACATTATAAAGTAGTGGAAAGTATTGGAAACTCTGACTTATATCACATTTTAATAGTGTGTTAGTTGAAATGGAGTGAGCTAAAAGTCAAGACTACAATATTACTGGATGTAAAGGTCGCCCTTTATGCCGCTATGCCTTTGAGTTATTTGGGTTTGGATTAGCTTAATATGAGTTTCACAAAGCTAGAGGTCACCAGTGTATTATTCTAAAACGTAAAACTGAGAGCCTAGTCATTTGTGAAGCAGAAAAATGAAATAGTAAATGATCAAGGTATTGCTGAGTGGCTGTTGGTGCAATAAAAGTTGTACAAAGGAAAAGTCTTGTAGTTAAAGGTGCTATACCCAATTTTTGCTTCCTTAAAAATGTAAACAAACATCAGTTCACGTTTTGCTCCCTTACCTCATGCATTCTGAGGCTCAAAAGTTTTCACAGCTGTTAGGTGCTAACAAGAGTTAGCCACAAAGCTAACAATAACTTTTTGATGAACTCTAGACAGCGTGTCCCACTTCTGAATTTCAGTTGGTGTGAGCGACAGATTAATTAGCCAATCAGGGAAAAAAAGCTACAAGCATACAAATCCCTCACTGAGTTCGACTAGGTAATTTACAGAAAACAAGCCAACTGAGTCAATTGGCTCTGTGCACAGAAGGCAGTTGGCTTATTTACTTTCCAAAATGCTAACTTCCTGTTGGCATGTTCATTTCCTGTTTACGTGGTTAATTTCTCTGGGGCTTCACTACCTCAGTCTAAAATGGAAACAAAAAACTAAAAACTTTAAGATCGGGCAGTGAACAATGAGTTGTTGGTGGTTTTCTCAGAAAACATGTTAAATACTGTACAAATGAGAATATTTCACCAAAGAACCAAAGTGTTTTTTTTAAAAGATGTGTTTGTCTGTCAGTTCTAATGTCTGACAATTTGAAAATAAACTACTTTTATGCGGTACTAACAAATATTTCTGTTTGGAAGATGAGTTGCTGGCCGAATTTAACTGGTTGAAAGGCTTGAGCTGGCCCTGGCCTTAAGTTGAATGCCCTGATTTTAGTTTACATCCAATATCCACAAGCACTTGAAAGGATACTTTAATAGAAAACTACTAAGACAAGACAAACCCAGACTTGAATCATACCAGCAGTTGGACCACAGAGAGTTAAGGCAAATAAACTGCTATTGTGGAGTTTTGGTCCTTAGATTTGTGTTGTTTTTTTTACAGATAAAATTGCATTCATAACAAATTTTAGAAATTGACTCTCTGACCAAACAAAGCTACAGAAAAAACACAAAACAAACTCAAAATAAAAACTTTCCAAAATGTAAAAGAAAATCCCACGTGGTCCAATTCCTCCCCTAAACCTTACACTTACTTAACACTGACACCTGATCACCCATTTAAAACACTTACATCACTCTCCCACCCAATCCAGCACTGTAAATCCCCATCCCTTTCTACAGTAACATCCCAACCGAGGCCAGGCCAAACAGCACATTTCTCAGCCTGCGTCTAAAATTAGAGCCGGTTACTTATCTATCCGTGTCAAGTGAGGTATTCATAATGATAGCATCGGTGTTTGAACTGTGGAGCTTGCTTAATTACTATGCTCGCAGACTGTGTCAAGGTGAGCCGGCGTTAATAGACACTCCATTCCCAGCACAAATGAAGCGCCCGCCACGCTTTGCTGGCTCCGACTGGCAGTCTATTTGATTTAGCAATTTCTCCTTTTGCTTTATATGTATGCGGCTTTTCAACGGCTGAAGCTGAAGAAGTGAGATCGAGGGATTTTTCAAAAGAGACTTGTGACTTGTGAAATAGTTGCAGATGAAAGTGGTTGGTGTGTGTTCGTGAACGTGTTTCTGATTACTTATATTTCACTTAATATTTCTTTCTGCACTAAATAAATAACATTGTGACACTAAAAGTACATTTTGCTATGTTCGCGTATATTGGGCTGGGTATAGATGGACAGATGAAAGCATCATCAGAGAGTCGTCTGCACCAGGACAAAAATAATTTGAAGTAAAACTAACACATGGCAGGCACTGGAGGAGATAAATAAGAGATTGAAAGATACACTGATTGGTTTTAGCTTTACTGTTTATGGGCCTTTCTCCAGCACAGGGCAACATAAGGTATCTGAATAATAAGTATAAAGTCTTTTTGAACTGTTTCTTTGCAGACAGGACAACATAATCTACTGTAGTTTGTTGTGACAAAGTTTGATATACATTTAAATGACATGACCTACATTGGTCCATGAATTATATTCTTATGTTCTTGTTGGTTAGACTTATCTCTAAAACGACCATATATTTTGTCATTACTCTAAATGTGTTTATTTGAACTGGAATCAGTGGTTCTTCAACTATAGACAGTGGTTACTTTAGACTTTAACATAGTGATCCTAAAGTGGGGCCCGGGAGCCAAATTCGGCCCACCAGTGGGTTTAATTTGGCCTGCAAAAGAGTGCTCAGGTTTGTTAGGATGATCTTTTTGATTAAATTTTATGTTAGAAAGACAGTCAAACAAGATTAAATCAAACACAATCTCTGAAACATGTCAGTAAAAAACAGTTTGTTTTTCATATCTTCTAAAAATAAATAAAAAATGCAGAACAAAATTAGACGGCTTGGCCCTCGGCAAACTTCAATGTAATGTTTGGTCTGCCGAGAAAAAAAAAATGAGAATTTTGGCTCAACAAGAACTCTATGATTTCTTTAGACTTGTTTTTTAGATGTAACGATTTTTTTGCACTCCAAACTTTGGTTTCTCTGAATTTTAATCAAACGTTTTTTAGACTACACGCAAACAATTTTTGTTTTTTACTGTAAACATTTTTGCTATTTACAGTTTTCGTACTGTAATCACCAAGTATAAATATACTTGTGAGTGTAGCTCAATTTAATAATAGATCACAGGAGAAGGAATTAACACACTGCAAAAATCCTTCTTGAGATGTAGATGCAGATGCATACATATTCAAATAAAACAATGCACAGCTTGCCAATAGAGAATATACATTTTTGACACTGGCAACCTGAGTGCAATGTTTTATTTGAATTTCCAACTTAAAATTTGAACATGCTCATAGAACTTCTACAAAACCAATCTCACCACCTCATATTTAGTTTTTATTGTCTGTGTGAGACACAAATACAGGAGCAGATGTGTTAAGTCTTTGCTTTTTGTGAGCAAACGCTTGATAAATGAGCTCCAAATAGGATTTCTTTAGCCTCTAAACCAGGGGTGTTCAAACTTCATTGAGGGTCGCTTTTTGAAAAATATATGGAACGGAGGGCCACAAAAAAGAGAATTCTTTAAAAAAATGAACTTGACTTAGTTTTGATGAGCCTAACTAAGGTTTTGAACACTAATTTTAGGTTTGTATAACATTAAACTGACAGAATTGCTAAAATTGACACTGAGTCAATTTAGAAGTATCTGAGGGCCAACAAAATATTGTCCAAGGGCCGCATGTGACCTCCAGGCCGCAGTTTGGACATGCCTGCTCTGAACATGTTTTCTTTGGGCTCAAAATTTTGAATTCTTGTTATCTAAATAATGGTTTGTCCAGACTCTAAGGCAACACAATCCGACTTTTACATATAAAATGTACACTGTTATAAAATAAACATTTATTGCTTTCTTACAAAGGATATTTTCTCTATCACAAACTTGTTGTTGCTACTTAAACCTTTCTTTATTATTATTTGTTTATAATTTTACTCAAACACAACAACCCATAACATAACATTACTCCAAACACATTTCCAGTTGGATTTCTCCTCCGCACGTTGCTACATATTTATTATCATGCTACATACAAGCAGAGCGCGCCTCAGCGGCTGTAACAAATACGCCCTTCACAAAGTCACGGAGCGTCCAATCAGAATCTGTCTCCACGCTAAAGGTCATGACCAAAATATGAAATGTATATGAAGACAAATGACGCAGCAGTGCAATCTCTCCTCCTCCAGTCGCCTATTCTACATTATATATGGCTTCTTTATGTTTCCGATCTTTATCAAACCTGATTCTCTCCGGCTCTTTATCTTCTGTTTATGACCAGCGGCACAATGCACAACACTTGACCTTGATGCCTCTGTATGGATTCTAATAAAACAAGTCAAATCTGGGTTGTTTACAGTGGACCAAAACACATGTATATGCTGGACTTAACCATAAATGAAGGAAATAAGCATAGGCAAGAATATTTTTAAATTAAATCAGTGATATGAAGTATTTTTTTTTTATGACAATAACAGTACTCCAAGGCATGACCTCATAGATCATGGCTACTCAATATGTATAACAAACCATTTTGATCATGTTTTGTGTGACCGACGCCAAGTTTTTCTGAAAATAGGTGCTTTGAAATAAGCTCTAAAACAGTGTTTGCACAAAAAGTATGAGGACCCTTAAAAGTATGCGAGCCAGAAGATACTTCAATGATTTCATATTCTAAAAAAGGTTAACTTAAACCTGTTTTTACTGTGAAAATATCTGTTGTTTTGGACTTGACATACAAGCATTACAGCATGTTTTTCAGGCATTAGATTTGGTTGACTTATGCTCTGAGTGTGATTGTGCATTATGTGACTGTAATTAGTACATTAGACTATCTCTTAGATAGCTTCTCAATCTTTTTCAGTCGCAACTCACAAATAACAACCAGAAATATCGTCAGCCCCAAACACAAAAGATGCCTGCAATATAAGTAATAATATTTTTATGATTTTTTTTTTTTTTTAAGACACAAGCCTAGATTATCTTGGCAGGCTAGCAAATAATCTAAACGTAAATCCTGAAAACTGTCCATTTGAAAGGTGTCAGACCTTTCAGATTTCAATGTTCAATTTTTCACATCATCAGTGGAGATGGTATACTAAAAAGCTCATGTAGCATTTAACTTTTCTATTAAAGATTATTAAATACTAACCAGTGCTTCACACAGTTTTGTTTCACTCCAGACATCCGGTACATTTTCCAAAAACCAGGAATCAGATTACAGAGATAAAGTGCTGTGTTGGCCAGAACCAACCCGAGTTTAGACAGCAGACTGTATTCACCTTATTCTGCCTCGCCCATTTTTTTTGGCAGCTGACTTCTGGTTGGAACAAAAAAATAAAAAGAAATTTTTTTATTTTATTTTAATATCCATGTGACATTGTTCCGCAAGACAGACAAGTAACGTTAGTATCCTTAAAAAGCTAAACAGGAAGTGCATTTCCAACAAAAGTGGGCAGGGCTGAATAAGGTGAATACAGTCTGCTGTCTAAACTCGGTTGGTTCTGGCCAACACAGCACTTTATCTACTTTCAGACAAGATCAAAAATCTGTTACTGGCAAGAAAAAAAAAGTATCCGCCTATACCAGGAGCAAACAATCCCCAATATCGATATCAGACTGTTTCCAAAAAGTCAATCAAACTGGCCGATGCATCAGGCTAGATACAACAAATGCAGTTGTATATAGCAAATGAAACGTAGGGTCGCCTCTGCACAGATCTGACTGTATAGCTGAGTAAATTATGTCACCTCTTTGCTTTTATTCTTGTAGTAAAGTTTAATGTCATACGAGGAACGTCAATAACAACGTCAAACAATCTCGTAGTCTGGAATGAAATAAAACACCGTATTCTAATCACTGAATTAAAATGTCTTTGAACTTAAATCAGCTTAACATGAAACCAGTAAACCTGCTGTACGTAAAACCATTGCCACCTATACATTATCATATATTAAAATGTCGTCATAGAAGCCTACACTAATGCTCCTCTTTGAATGCAATTACGCTGTGGAAATGCTAATTCACAGAGCAGCTCGGTGCAGTGCTGCGGGAGTAATCAGGCAGTATTCATGTCTAAAGTCTGACAGCTTGACCGATGCATGCTGTCGAGGCTGATATGACGCTGATGGATTTACCCACAATCCCTTTCTCCATGCATCAGAGCTGACATGGCAACCGCTGAACAATCACTCAGTGCAATTATTAGCCTCTGCCGTTCGAGTCCACAGTTACATTTAGTTTAGAGATTCATGTTCACGGTCAAGTGCTTTTTGTGTAGCGTGTTCAGTTTGTAGATATAAAGGTTGAACATTTTTACCTCATCAAAAACACAGCAGGAGTTGATTTAGCTGTAGGCTATTCAATCTTTAGTTGTTACTTAATAAGCTTATACTCGATTTCAGTTTTTATTTTTTAGATTTTTTTGTGACATCATATCATCAAGAGACTCCTGTGCTGTTTTTTTCATGTTCGTAAACTTCATTCTCAACATTTCTGCCATCAGCGTATGTTTATTACACTGCATGTTTATGTTAGCATGCTACATTGGTTAGCTTCTGTTGTATTTCCCAATAGTAATGCCTTTTATAGTGAGCCCTTGAAGGACTCGCCAATACATTTACAATCTGATAAAACAACATAAATGAACAATCAAACGACTAAGTGTTTAATGTATACATATACATGTACATGAACGTGTCTATTTAAATTCAAAAAAAAAAAAAAAAAAAAAAAAAAAAAAAAACAAGGCTGAACATTCACACAGACCAAGATAAAAAAAAGTTAAAAAATACATAAAAAAAATAAAAAGGTATCATATATTGAACAGGTGGAAAACAATTTAAACAGAGACTATAATTCTTAAACTCTATTTAAATATTTTAAAATTAGGCTGTATCTTCAGTAGAGGCAGCATTGAAAATCCCACTAGCAGGGGGATATTATATTTCAATGAGGACCATATTTGAATCCAGACAAGTAGGTCGGCCAGCGATCATTGGTGTAAGAAAGTATCATTATTGTGAGCACATTTCTGTACTAGACTATTTAATGAATGCTCCATACCTAAGTCAATCCAAAATATCAAGAGAACGCTTATTGCTAAAAACGTGTGGGGGGCCTGATTAAGAAGAAAAGTGTCTGAGGCCTCATTAAGACAAGTGCCACATTCAAGTCTGCCCCATATAAACTCACTTGTTTTTGTTTTCTGATTCCTTTAATTCTATTAGCTTTAACATAACATAAGCAAATGCAACACAAAGAGTAAGATTTACTTTAATAGACCCATCATTCAACTTGGAGCTAAATAGCCTCAGTTAGCTGAAGGACTGCCTTTTAGTAGATTAGTTCATGCACTGGCAAGGATAAGTTCTACATTTAAACTACTTTGCTCAATTCAATGCCAAAAAAAAGAAAAATCTCAAAATGCACAATCCAAGAGAAACTGCACACCATTATATTGAGTTGAATAACGCTCTGAAATATGAATCCACTGACAGCTGTGCCTCTCATAATATTTACATCACGGCTTATAATCTCCTATCTGCTGGGACACATCAAGATTGTTTTGTCCACAGTAATGAGCCCAAATTACACTTGTATTGGAGACGCTGCATCTAATCCAATCAGAGGCATCAAGGTCAAGATCTGTGCTTGTGCTGATGGACTATAGCAAGCATATGCCAAGAATTAATCTAAAATGCACTTATTTAGTTTATTTAGAAAACTGGTCTTAGCTTTATTATTGTTTGCTTCACACTTCCTGTTTCTGAGTCTTTTTGTTTGCGCCTCAGAAAAGACCAGATTTGTGATGCCGCTTAGACATTAAGAAATCCTTTTGTGTGTGTAGGAGCTACTTTAAAGAGAACAAACTAACCACAAAAATAGGGACTCACCGAGTGCATCTGGCTGGAGACGAGGTGTCCGTCCTGGGCCAGCATGTTGGACATCATGAGGGTGGGCAGCTCGGGGTAGGAGTAGGGGTTGAGCAGTCCGTTGTGGGGCAGAGAGTGGCACAGGTATCCCGCAGAATCGTGCTCCATCAGGTGCAGAAGGGGAGGTTCCGGGTGGTTGGGCGGAGTTATGGGCGGGATCTCGTAGTCCTCGTCCCGTTACCGCCGCCGTTGGTTCCGCCCCTCCGCTTCCTCCTCCGCTGCTCTGGCCTGTGTAGTTCTACAGAAGAAAATATATTTGGTTAGAGTAAGAAGAGGCTAGCTATGGAGTTCAGCAGTGGAAGATTGCTTTGGTTGCGGAAGTTCCAACCACCAATATAATCTCCCATAGGGATTTTTAAAAAATTCAATATTAAGAGTTTAATGTTGTTAGCTAGCTATGTGCTAATAGTTGTTTTCAGTCTAAAAAACACATTTATTAACTTAAAAATTGGCAAAACGTCTAACCTCTGTATTCTTAATCAAAATCCCTGTAAAAAAAAAAAAAAAAAAAAAAAAAGGTTTTTTGGACCAAAAAAAAACAGCATTGAAAGCACTCCAGTCTCTGCAGAAACATAATACAACGAAATGTGAAAAATGTAGAATAAGTGCATTTTCACGCCTTTATTACATCAATATGTTATGAAAAGCCACAAAATCTGTGGTTATTTTACATTTTGAATTTAATAAAATTGTGAAAACGTGCTGATTGTATGTTTTTGACATTTCATTGTCTGTTTTCTCTGAAAACTGGGTTGTTTCAAGAGCTAAAATAAAAAAAAAAATAAGAATAAATAAAAAATAAGAATGACCCTAAAAAAAGCCTGACGGTCAAAAAGCATTAAAGCATTCAGCGCTAGCACTACGAAGTGATGACTGTATTTACCAACACAGTCTTCTAAAAACGTAGATATACAACGAAATATCAAAAAAGTGTGATGAGGACGTTTGGAAAGCAAAAACAAAAAATCCACAAATTTGGTTGAAGCCATGTGGCGACATTGTCTTTTGTTTAACGAGCAAGTGTAGGCTTCAAGTTACTAAAATTGGTAAACTTATGACTGGCTTAGGATAGTTTCAGATTTATTCGTTAAAGCCAAGAAAATGCTATGTGGTTTAAACCTAAATTTATTATACTGACATAAAAATACGTGAGAACCTGCCTATCATATGTCTTTGACATTTCGTTGTATGTCTACATTTTCTTTGAGACTGGGCTTGCATTTACACAGAGCATGTGACATGTTTGTCCTGCACAAATCGTCCAGAAGGCCAAATCTCACCAAATTTCAGGCCATTTGCATGAATGAGTTAAAAGTTATCAATTGGCGAAACGTCAAAGGAGTGTAAAATACATCCTGTGTCAGAGGATTAAGAATAATTTAGATTGCATTGACTTTTAGTAAAATATAGACCATGTATCTGTATTTGGAATCTGAAATCCAAATCTAACATAGAACAGTTTCTTTAAATATTAACAAATAATCCCAACATCTGGATTAACTTGATAGAATTCGAAAACCAAAAATGCCTCTTATCTGTTATTTCAAATTCCATTCTCTCTTAAATGTCAACTGTAGTGCAAACCAATGTGCATGTGACCACTTCTAAACACATCCAAAGCGTTCTCTCTCAAGTCTCTGGGGATTTACTTTACAAATATAGACTGGATAAAAACGATATTAACATCTTGTCACGTCCGCATCCCAGTTTCCTGCAAAAAAAACAAACAAAAAAACGGCGGATAAACTGCGTGTGATTTGTCATTTTGTCAGAAAAGGTGTAATTCTATTTCAAATCGCGAACGTCTTATTTCTTGACAAAATCTTGCTTAATAAAGAAGACCAACAGTGTGCGTATTAGCGGTGCGCTGTCAGCCTCCAATCAGATCAAAGCAAGGAGAAAAAGAAAAGCAAAGGACAAATCCAACCGGGAATGAAAAGCAATTTTGCAAGCGTCGGTCCAACTTGACTCCGTTGTAATGACTGAGCCAAATTAATCATCACAAATAATATTCCGGTGTCAGCCATTCAAGGGGTTTTAATAGAATTCTTATGATTCATGACTGGCAGTATACATCAAACAGTCAGCTCTGCAACATTTCTGAAATCAATTCTGTATCATCTTTGTGTAGGTTGTCATCCACGCGAGCGCACTGGTCATTTATCTCTCAAACGATACTTGGAGGAAAATAAGGGCATTGGTTTTGGAAGGAGAGAAGAAGAGAGGAAGAAAGGGAAGGGAAGTGTGCATCTGTCAAAGTTATGCCTTTCTCAATTTGAGCAAGGTTACAAGCTGTACATTTTTAGACAACAGCGTTTGATAATTCAAGGTTTGATGTATTGAAGGACATATTTTGCATTTTTGTTTTATAAGTTGAAGATGTTCCGTGACAACTCAATATTCCAAAAGCCGATAATATTTAAAACAGATAGAGGGCAGCTCATACTGTGTTTTGGCCAGTTTGAAATGTTTCTGATAAAAACTGTTGACGTAGGTGTCAAAAGTAAGAGGTAGTGCACTTTTGTCAGTGATGGTTTGATCCAATATGGACTTCCTGAGGCGTGTCATTTCAGGCTAGGTTTCATATTTTTACTGTGATTTTTTTCATCGTCAGACTCCTATTGGTTACAGGCAAACAAAATTCAAAGTGGCGTTATTGAGTCGTCTTTCATTATTTATGCGTCTTCACTCAAATTTTCACTACAGACACGGGGACGCACGTAGTTGCCCAATAATGTATAGGATTTAAACAGTTCTTTTGAAGACACCCAAACATGCTTCACATTATGAATTATTCATTGGCTTTATACACGGTAAGCGGGGTAGTAGCCACAACTGCCTTGTGTCAGACTGACAGATGCAAGGCTGCCATTTTACACCATTGGCCCCTAAATATGAAAAGGTTAAAAAGCATTTTTTTGCTATTTTGTGATTGACAAGAACATATATTTAAAAGAGATTAGAATCAAGCAGCTAAAAATCATTGTAATGCTAAAACTGAATAGGTCATCGAATTCTACAATTGAATGCAACCTATTGACGTCAACTAAAAGTTTCATACACCAATCATTCACACTCGAATCACATTCAGTGTAGGTAATGTCTTGCCTGAAGACAAAACGACAAGTTTTTCCTCTATTGTCACACTGTGCAACATAGTCACTGAAAAAAAAAAGAAAATTGATATACAACAAAATGTCAAAAACATATGTTAAGCACGTTTTCACGCCTTTTATATGTCAATATTTACAAAGAGCCAAACTGTAAAATAATCAAGAATTTTGGTTGAAGCTATTCAACGATATTTTCTTTGGGTTTAATGAGTAAGTTTAGGCTTCAAGTTACAAAAATGGATAAGTTTAGGACAGGGGTTTGGGGTAGGTTAAGATTTACCCAAAGATGTCATGTTATGTAAATGTGGCTTCAACCTAAATTTGTATTTATTTTGCATTTTGGCTTTTTGGAACAGGTTAAAAAAAGGCGTGAAAACATGCTTATCGTACGTTTTTGACATTTCATTGTAGATTTACGTTTTCTTCACAGTGGCACCTACACTTCAGAGGTCTCCTAGTACTAGTGCTACCCAAGCCCAACCTGCTTAGCTTCTGAAATCTGACAAATCACTTTGGACAATGGCAATGTTTTGTGTTGTTAACAGGGAAAAGTCATATCAAAAAACGCAAACCTCCTGTCCTCTTGACATCATCATATATACAGTAATTGTCATTGCCATCAAGCCCACATTGAGAGTGATTGTAACAGAATGCTTAACCACTTCATTAGAGAAAGTAAAAAGCTGTCAACTGCCACGCTGAAAATAAAGATGAGAAGAAATTAGGGCAAAAGTGATTGTCTCTGTGCAATTGTGTCTGTGTACTGAAACCTGCTGATATAATGTCCTCCTGGCCTTTGAAGACAGATGCATTTGTAAACCTTTGGGGAGAGAGTCATTGTTTGGTCTGCTGGAGAAGAAAACCAATGTTTCCTCAAATTCAATTTCCCTCATAATTGTTGGAAGGAAACTGGGTGTCCCTCTGTAAACACGGAGCCATTGTTCAGAGAGAGGCACTGCTCGGAGCTAAAAACCTTTTCAATTATCACCACTCATCACTTTTCTCCACTGCTCAAGTGGAAGTGACAGTGGATTGAGATAAATATGTCATTATAACACACTTGATTAAGTTCCGAGCGATGGCTGTAATTTTGTTAGTGGTTTCTTCGCACGTCGCACACAAAATTCAGTAATTGACTGTTTTTGCAACTGTTATGCTTTTGGATTTGTTATGATTTGTAAATTACGAGTGACAAAGTTATAAAGAAATGAATCCTGGTGCTTCATGAAAACCTAAATGCATGAGCTAATTGTACACGTTTTTAGAGGAAGGGAAATCAGAGCAAACCGCAAACTCCAGATTCAGTAGAAATGCCATGTGTCACCTGGAGACTGATCTTTCATGAGAGAGAACACTAACTATCAACCGCCACCATGTTGACCTAGGTCCAACACTGGTGCCTTTTCTAACTCCACAACATTTCCTTGCATTCAACAATACTCAATACATGCTCAAAACATGCACTCTAAAAAAATGTTGGGCTGTTGTGAAAAACCCTGTTGGGTTATAGGTTGAGTGATGATAACCCAAAGTTGGGTTAGTATGACTGGGAGTTCGGGGGCATGGTCATTTTTAAATTTTTGGTAGCCATTACTCAGCTACTCTGCCTGCTGCAGGAAAGTCAGCTGATAAAGGTATTTTTTTTTATTTATTCTATAACCAACATTTTTAACACCCTTATTACAGATTATCAAAAATAATATTCTGTAACACCTAACTCATTTGTCAAATCATAACGCCTGTGTCATTTATGTTGGTTTTGGCGCACATTTACAATGCAGTTGCTAGGTAACAGTTGTGTGTTCACCTCTACATGTCATATTTACTGGACAAAATGCAAAACCAATCTGAGTGAAAACAAGCAAAATGTTTGGTGAAATCTTAAATCTATTCATGTTCACTGTGTTTTACTGAAAATATGCACTTTAAGACAGGCCTTCTTTTGTTTTATATAATTTATGTATTTTTATTTATTTTTTTTACATTAGAAAAAAAAAGTTGGTATAAGTAGATTCTATGAGGTTGGACAGTTAAAAAGTGTTTTTGTTTAGAGATATTGTAGCAATTTAACTCTTTGGACCCAGACACTCGTCCTCATTGTTTTAATCATGTAAACCTATTTTTTTATTCTAAGGACATTATTGCATTCTAGTGGCTCATATACTTCACCAAAAAGTAGAACGAAGGAAAATAACACAGACATGAAGTTTGATTTAGAAAAAGGACATTATCTGTAAAATCTAATGAAAACAAGGAATTTCAAAAGCCTATGAAAAGAGAAAGGATTAATGTAGATTTTTTTAATTGAAATAGTGTATACTAAATGAAGCAAACACTAGAAAGAAAAGACATCACCAAAAGAAGCTCAAGTACCACTATTGATAAATGTGCCACAGCTTGAGAAACACCGATATAGCGCATCTTTAGAATCTAAGTGCAAAGGCTTGAGTGCAAAGGCTTGAGTGCAAAGGCTTGAGTCGTCCACCTAACTGCGCCTAAGTCCTTGTTTTGTCAGCGCAAACACAACAGTGCCCTCTCTTCACGTACAACACTGGAGTAAATAAGACTCCTCACACTCCTCGGGCCCAAACAGAGCGCGGTTCACGAAAGAGATGAAGAGTGAGAAGATGTCATGTGTCGGATTGTACTGAAGGCCCATCCAGCGCCCTTGATGATAAAATGTAAATACCAAGGACGCTCCCAGTTGGATTGTGGCAAGATAAATTATTCATAGTGCTCCATTCAGAAAGAGATTGCATGCTCCGAAGCACATGTACACACGGGGTAATGTACACAGCCTCTTTTAAAAGTAAAATACTAACAATGGTAGTATGTATTCGGAGGACGGCTATAGAATTTCAACCGCGTGCATTGTACTACTTTCTTCCAATGTGGTTTATGATTGGCTGTGCTGAAAATGACAGATCTGATGGACAAGAAAGTGTGTTTATGAAAAAAACTTACCAGGGACACTGTTTTTTGGGATGCACCATGCTAAATTTCAGAAACGCGTCAATACATGGGCTTGGTTTGAATATAAGTTACAAGCAATCTGCCTATTAAAGTTTTTTGGGATCTTAAGCAATAGTGGGTCTGGTTACCACTCCACGAGGCAATCAGATGAGTTTATATGTGTGACGTTTGTGAAATAATGAAGCTAATTGGTCGTCTGTCACTTTAAACTAAATCCAACTTTGCTTTGTTTATTGATTCTACAGAAATCTGTGATGTTTTTCAATTCCTTGTGTTCATTATTTATTTATTTATTGTTCATATATTTTTATTTATTTATTACCAATGCGCAAGACAATGCACATCCCTGATTGGTTACTTAATCTGTCAATCATACTCACTGAAACTCAAAAGATAAACATGGCGGTCACAAAATATATTTCCTTTATACCATTTGTACTTTTTTTTTTTTTGTTAAAATTATTGATTTGAAGAAAAATACGGACATACATTATTTATTTATTTTTTGTTTTTTTGTTTTGCACCAACCAAATAATACAAATCTGTGTCTTTACTCTGAGTGGGATTGCAATGCCCCAAAATGGACTATTGTTTTTTTTTTTTTTTTTAGAGTGAGGTCTTTTTCCTGTGTTTCCCTGAAGTCAAATTTTTTCACATTATGAAACGTATTGCTTCCCATTAATAATGCTCCAAAGTATGACTTTATCTTTCCTTTACTACTAAAACACAAAGTTAATTATTTTTTATGTCCAGAAAGCTACATGGTGTCCTTTTAAGATGTGTAGTAATCAAGACTGTAATAATCTAGAGATAAGATAAGTAGTAGTGCACGTAGTGCTAGTGCAATAAACAATAAAAACAATACAATACAATAAAGCAACCATAATAGCCCAGGTAAAGTGGAGTGGGTAGGTAAAATAAAATGGGCAGAGGATCCACAGCAACAGGCCCCCCTCTGCCCAAAGAAGCAAGGAGGATCCACAAAACCCTAACCCTCCCCAACTGGGAGGGTTGAAGGATGGGCTGGGGTAGTGGATCCACAGCTGAAGGCCTCCCCACTAACCTAAGAGCGCCGTGTGTGGGATCAAGACTAAGACCAGACCAAGATCACTGAGGATCAAAACCGACAGAAGACCAAGACCGCAGCATTGAGACCAAATCAAGATCATCTTGGTGATTTTATACAATTATCAGTGTCTTCATGACCTTATTGTGCAGTGCTGCTTATCGCAAACTGTGCCTGGGACAGGTCACTGTGCTCCAAATGCCAGTTTAGCAGAGTGTGATGGCAATGAAATGTGTCTAAGACAAGATCAAGTCCAATACAAGACCGCGTCCAATCACCATTGAGAACAAGACAACACGAAGTCCAAATGTGCTTGAGTCTGAGACGAGACCAAGATCTGTAAAAAGTCCTGAGCCCGGTCTTAAAGGAGATCTATTGTGTACAACATTTTAAAAGTTTTTATCCTTGCTTTAACTGTCTTCTCTCATGACATGATTCTTGCATGTTTGAGTTTAATCTTGTATTATCCTACAGCTGACAATTGAGTGCTCAGAAAAGCCCTGTCCTCACCTACCACCTATCCCCGCCCACTTGTCTGTAAAGTTCAGATTCATAGTAAAGCAAAATGGTTCAAAATAGTCATATAACCACTTTACAACAATAGAAATTACACATTTAAAATCTGCTGCTTGTTACATTAAAGTCTTGCACAGAAGAGGCGGGGCTTATCAGTTCTGCAGTTTTTTACCAGGAAGTAAATTTATTTCGAAATGTTGTGTTTTACAAAAAACTAAATGCAAATGACTAACAGGTATATTATAGTTTATTCCTAAATACATAGAAAAACACAATAGGTCTCAAATACTATTACACTAGACTATTTATTTATAGTGGTTCATCAGTTGGTACTAGTTCAAACCTTCTTGAATATTCCTTTTTTTTTTTGAGCAAGTCTGAATTTACTAGTTGCATGTCTTTCTATCACGCTAATCAAACTTGCATTCTCACATTGCTGACTTATTCTCCCGCACAGGTCCATGAACAACTCAACAAAGGCTTACAGACACATTCTTTGCTTACTTCTTTGTTTTCCCTCCGCCGATCAAACAGCACAAAGAACGACTTCCAGCTCACAGTATGTCTGCCGAGCTCTCCACAATCTGCACGGCTTTAATGAAGACGCAGATCTGTCTCCTGTAAGTGTAGCGTACCACTACACCTTTCATTTGAGCGAAACAGATGAACTGACAGTTGGTGTGGGACTCGCGGAGAAAATAACATTGATTGGGGAGCTTTCCAGTGCGTCTTTTGGCTCGTGTACCAGAGCGTAGAGTGTTCAAGGCCTTCTGGAGAGGATATCGACTGTGGCTAATGGCTCATTATCTGTATACGTTCGTCCTATTAGGAGATTATTGTTTGCGGTACGCTGGAATTTGGGACGCAACCTGATTACGAGTTGTGTTAAGTAATGCGATGCTTGGTGGAACGATGGAGTGATGTAAGGGAAGTGGAATGACAGAGATAGAGAAAAGGCATTGAATGATATTCGGAAACATTTTGAGAACAAGTGTTACTCAAGTGTTTCTTTTATTCAATTGATTTGGCCATGAAGCATGGATATTTGGTTGTTGTCCTAATACCACTACAAAATTGTCAAAATAGTAGATTAAAAACTCTATGATTTACAAAACCTTGGCCCTTCACCAAATGTCCCACTTCGAATATGGCCCGTGTGAAAAACCAATAAACTTTTACTGAGGTCCGGTTGTGGAACGTTTTTCCAAGTCAAGGTCCAGAGTTTAGCAGCGGAGTTTCTTTTAATGTTGTGTTTTTTTTTATTTGTTTTATACTTATAGGCCTAAAAAAGTGTTTACTTTTCACAGTATCCTAGATAATTTTATTTTATTACTTTGTTTTTAAATGAATTATTGAGCTATTCTTTTAAAAATGTTTGAGAGATAAAACTGACCTGTGCGGTGGAGGAGAATAGTGTTTTTTACACTCAGTCATTTTAAGGCGCTGAACGAATGCGATTGGCTGATAAGACACACACGACAGCCCTACCCAACTTATCGCAGGAGAGCAAACACACGGTGGCAGAGTGGATAGCGCTCTCGCCTCACAGAAGGTAATGTTTATTAAGGACAATGTACAATTACCTTAAGCACAATGGCATAGATGCTTGTACCAGACTGTAGATTACAGCTAATTTCCATCTGTAGTCCTGTGAGGGGAGAGGGGGGACACACTGGACATGTTTTTAGTTGTAGGAGGAAACCGGAGTACCCGGAGGAAACCGGAGTACCCGGAGGAAACCGGAGTACCCGGAGGAAACCTACGCAGACACGGGGAGAACATGCAAACTCCACATAGAATGGCACCAGGCGGCCTGGGAGTCAAACCTTTCTGTTTCCATCTGTTGCTTGTTGTGTCTGGGTCTTCTGCCACTCTGGTTTTCCCTTACCAACCAATGTGCTTGTTAGGGTAATATCCTCCAGCTACAGTAATCCTGACCAAGCCTAGCAAGAACATCTGGAGATGAGTCTCCAAGTACTGCACTGTGGCGCTCACTGCTCCTGAAGAGATGCCCCAGAGGCAATGCAAGATGGGTTAAATGCAGAGGACAAATGTATAGTCAATAAAGTGTACCTTAACCACAAATAACACCGCATTCATTCTTCGCACACGCACACAACTACGTTCTCTTAACACAAGTATGAATCTGCAGACCACACCGTCATGAACCGCACATTTCTGTCTCTGGAGCAGTAAAAAAAGTGACATGGACGAGTCACAGTGACGCTTTTCTTACTTTCCTCACTAATCACTGCTGGAAATTATTACAAAGTGCTCAGACACATTCTATAACCTCTGTGAGTATTTGACATGAGAAGTGCGCGGACTGTTCCGAACGGGGCGGCGCCTGGGTCTGGATCCGGACCAATGTTCGTCTTTTTGTGACCAGGGTTATACAGCATATCAGGTGCAAACTACCTTTGTCTATCTCTCTCATTTCACTCCATCTGTTGCCAGTAGTTGGAACTCTAAGTGAAAAGTGTTTGACTGATATGGAATGCTGTTGTTAGATGGCCTTTATTCAACAATTGGCCTACATTAGGCCTAAATATATACTAAAAGGTAGGCTAAATCAGATCTAAAACCATGGCAAACTACATACGGCAGTTCTAATGTACGTTTAGGGCCCAGACACAGCGACAAAAATGATCTGCCCAAAGGCTACATCATAAGACAAAACAGAGCATTTTTGCTTTAGAAATGTAGCTAGCTCAAAGAGAAAGATTACAATGATGTGCTAATAAAATAAAATGTAGTTTGTTTTGGATGAAGCAACAACATTTAATCAGGATTAAAAGCTGCTATGTAACTTTACTTCTACAAATGTTTTCCAATCAACATAAAAAAAAACGTTCCGTTCAAACACATCCTCTGCTCTCTCACCTTCCGCCCAAAACCCCATTCACCTACAACAACAGCGCACTTATCTCGCCCAGGAAGGACTATTTTCATTCAGATTATGATGTATATTTATGAGTGTTTACCGGCTTTCCCTTTAATACCAGATAGCGTAGAGAAATAGTCGTCGAGCTACAAAGATAACTTTAATCAGAAAGGCATGCACCGCTGTTATTCCTGCGTGTTGGGCCATTTTAATACACTTTCTTCTGCAGCTAATCTCCCTCCTCATCCTTCTGCATCGCTACATCAACTGGAGGTTAATTAAAGCCGTATCTGTTCTGCGGCTACAGTGTCGGGTCGAAGGTCATCAACACATCACAAAGCCGGCTCAGAAGACCAAAGGATAAAGTTGCGAGTCTTTTGTGTGTAGCTTGGCCGACTGTCCTCAGATGGACCGCTCAGAAAATACACAGCAGGGGTTTGCAAAGGACTTGTCAATGAGAAAGGCCGTTTTGATGAGCTGTGTAGATTAGATTTAGTCAATGTGGCTGAAAATATTATAGAAATTAGGTTATGCTTAAGTTAGGTTTTAAAGCAGGGATACCCAAGAGTGAACATCTAAATGATAGTTCTAAATTATAGTTTTTCTTGCTTTTCAGTAATCTAAAAAACAGGAGGAGTGGTCTGAGTAACAATGTCATGTCTGTGGGATCTACTATTTCCAACTCTGCAACTATTTGTCAGATTATAAAGTTCCAACATGTTATGATAAACTCAATCAAAGCAGCCAGACAGCGCCAGGCTAAACTGCTCAGTGATAACTCTAAACCAGAAGACTCCAACTCGTCAAAGTTTGACGGTCAAACGCAATCGACCGGGCCAACTCCGCGGCAGTGGAAGTTGATCCCAAAGCTCGGTCTGTTTGTATGAGTTTTAACTGAGAGCTACAAGTGCGGGCAGGAAGCATGAACCATAACCACGGTTTATAGCAACAATCTACAAGTAAATGGTAAATGGTGTATTTATATAGCACTTTTTGAACTTTCAGAGCACTTAAAGCGCTTTACAATCTAGAATCCACTCACCCAGCGTACACAGACACTGAGGCAGTGTGGGTGAAGTATCTTGCCCAAAAACAACGACATCCAGTCTTGTCATCCCACTGTAGGACCTGGTGTTCCAGTGGTCTCCATCCAATACTAACAGGCCTAACTTGCTTAGCCTCTGATTCTGACAGGATCAGACTTTGACAACAGTATGGCCACAAGTGATCTACAAGTGCTCCACTGTCGCTAGCTGGAGTTGACAGCACAAGCGACGGAGCTACATTGTATTGTTAATCTATAGATAAATCTTCTGCTGTGCTGTGTCTAAAGTAGCTTGCGAGTTGAAAAGGTTGGGCACTCTGCTTCTAAACTGTAAAACAAAGCACAAGCACAGACTTTAAAAGCAGATTGAAGTATCCAAATTCTTCTGTGACTGTGAAACACAGAATATTTCAAAATCCTCTAATGTGACCTTCGTTAACTACCCCAACTTAAGTTTCTTTCTTTATCTACAGTACATTTTGGTAATATATAAACAACACAATCTTGTGCTTTACTAAAAGTTATATTAAATTATTACAGCATTGTGATATAGCCTAAAATTCAGATAATAATTAAACAGTTTGTGTTGCAGTGTACAGCACTGTTGCAGAGGGTTAGAAAAAACAAAAGTTCACTTTTCGATTCACCCAGGCTTTCCTGCATGTTCTCACTTCCATTAGTGATGCACCAATATTGAGATCAGATATCGGCACCAATCCAGGACATTTAGATGGATAAACCGCTGATATCATGTTTGAGTACTTAACTGGACAATAATGACACTTTTTACTGGTTGATGTTGACCCAGAACATTTCATAATATTTGAAATTGTATTCACATGACGTTGCTAATTGTTAACTAAGTTTTGAGAAGAAAAAGAGTTATTTTCAGTCCCAACACATCCACATATTGGAATTCAAAAAGCTGGATCGATGCATCCCTACTTGGCACCAGACATTTTAGTTTTCCAATATTCCTTCCGGAGGTGAGGTCTTGGACAGGCCTGGAAAATAATCTTTAGCTAGATCTTGCCGCTCCTGGAGGTTTCCACGGAGGTTTTGAGGGATGGGTCAGGTGCAGAGATGGACTTTTCTCCATCAGAAATAAGTAAGTAAACATTAATGGTGCCTGTTTACAGTGAGTTTTTAGCTTTACAACAAGTCAGCTTTACTTCAAGCTGAAAATATAACCTAAAGTCCCCATCCCATGTCCAAAACACACGTTCCATTGACTCCTTGATTAACCGTAACTCGAGCCAGTCTTTCTAATTACAAACATTTGTCATTTCCCTCTCATGTTTACTTCCTTATCCCTTGCGGCGCTGGGCTCACTTGTCACCTGGATCGGAGGTCATCCCGTCTGATCGCCGTGTCGCTCAGGATTAGCATGACTGCATTGCGTCGCGTCATCTCCCATCATGCATCAGACTCATCTCCGGGGTCGAGGGGTCGCGTAGATTTGATTGGACTACATATAATGAAATCATTTGTGTTTAACCCCGGGCTTTGAGTGGCGTTCTAATGCGCTTTGCTCGCTACACCGGTGGATAATTGAAAGTGGCAACCGCAGAGAGACGAAGCCACTGCTCAACATGTGCACGTTTTTGATGGATTAGTCAATAAACATGAGTCAAAGCCTGTGTTTGATTGGGAATAAAACTAGACAATGTTGTTTAATCCAGATGGAGAGGGACAAAATGTAATGGATCTAGTCATTAAAGCTGAGGTACCTACTTACAGATCATTGTGTTCTGTCTGGATTGAAATATCTGAGTTCAAATCAACAGACGAAAGCAGCTTTTGATTGGCAGTGCTAGGGTGGCCCACTCTAGTTTCACTTTTTTTTTAATTTGTACACACAAACCCTTAGCCCCATAGGCACTTTATTCCAAATATATTTCAACATAACAAGGTTTTGACGTAATTCTAAAAGGCTGGGGCCACTCTAACAGGAAAAAAAAAAATGTAATTTGCTGTATTTTGGTAGTTTTGGATGTGATATTCTTATTGTGTACATGATGTATTTTACCAAATTAAAATGTCATGCTGCATTTAAATAAAAAAAAAAATATTAAAAATATAGAGACCACATTTAGAGGGCCCTGCGCCAGCCCCAGATACCACACTTAGCTCCGCCCCTGTAAAAGTGACTTTAGGGCATTAGTCAGACTGACTTGAGCTGATCGGACTGTCCTGTGTGACCAGAGCAGAGAAAACACTACTGCTGCTGCTGCTGCTTTGTGCTACACTTGTGTGTCACACTCATGTAAAACCAAAATGTGTAGAGACCACTTTAAAGATTTGCCCCCACTGTATTTACATGTTATATTTCACTGTATATTTGGACCTTTTCTCAGTGAATATAAGGCGATTTGCACCAAATAAGGAGACCAAAATGAAGTTTCAGTTTCACAGAATATCACTGGATTGATTGATTGATTGATTAAAGACTGATAAATAGCTCTGCTCTTAGACCAGCAAATGTTTCTGAATAAGCCAAAGAGCCGAACAGGCCAAAAGCCCCATGCGGCTCACGAGCCTCGGGTTCGCCACCGCTGTATTAGCATATCATGAGTGCGTTTCTACCCCTATATTTCACGCTGTGAAAAACATCAAGAGGCTACTTTCTTAGCGAGTGTTTTGGTTGAATCCACATGGGGACATTTTCTTTGAGTTTATGGCTCCATTTAGGTCTGAAGTTACAAAAATGGGTATGATTAGGTCAGGGGCTTGGAGTTGGTAAAGATTTATTAATATATTATAAAAATATAAACTAATAACACAGTTTTACATCCACCATACAAATGAAAAGCATCAACATGTACTACATACACAAAAAGGAGAAACTGGTATGCATATGCATTTCTGTGAGATTAGGATGGATGTTAACTATGTGCCAAAGAATTTGCGAGAGCAGGGAGTACTGTAGTTCAAAGATCTTAATGTTAGCAGCATAAAATCAGGCATCCCAGTTTTATAGAAATTACCAAATTGAAAAATTGTAAGCTTAACTTTTAGATATAAAATGATAAACTGGCTCTTTCCCTTTATCTGGTCTTATGACCATCACATTTCAGAACATGAACAGAACCTTTTCCTATGCTGTCCTGGTAGAAAAGACTGCAAGTAACAAATGTCATCTTTAATAAGAACTTTTGGCAGCAAAAGAACATTTTGTCAACTGGACACAAATTTGAAAAGTGAAGATGTTTTGCCACTTATCAAGTTGCTTTGAAGAGTTATTGTGGTTTTGTGCATATTGTGAAAAAACATAGCCAAGGGAAAAACATGTTGGAAAGAACCAAGCCTGCACGCAGTATATTCAAGTCATTTTAGCTAGAACACTGTATAAAATCATCTCCTTCTTTGTGTTGCTCTCATTACTGCAGCTCTGGTTTGCTCCACTTGCATTGTGATCTTCTCGGGGATGTTTCCTACACTGCATGAATGAAGCAGCACTAATAAAGTGAGCGGCAGCGCTGACGAGGTCTGTCAGCAGCAGCGGTGCTTTTGGAGAACACAAAAACACATTCAGAGGCTCCCGAGTGTTCCAGTGTCTTGTAAGCAAAATCAAACTGAACAGAAGCAGCTCAGAGAAACACATGCCAAAGAGAAACTATGACACAAGCACAAGTGTTACTGTTAAAGTGTGTATGACAGGTTAGCATTTTTCAGTAAAACATAGTGACAGTGATTATATTAAGGTTTTACTAATTTGGCTTGTTTCTTTTGACAAAAACATATTTCGCATTGGTAGCACACTTCCGGTTTAGCTGCGTTAGCCTGTAAAATCAGTTCTGAGGTTTGTTTTAACTATCAGATATAAATTTGACAACTCTGCAAAAACAACAGTGTTATTGTATGATAACATTCTACTTTAACTAAGTGTGCTATAAGACAAGTGAGCGGTGGTGGAATAAGGTAAACTAAGCAGGCTAAGTAACTTCCACAAATGACACAATAGTTTGAATTGGAGTACTCATTTAAAAGGACATTGTGTCTTTTTAAAGAAATTACTTTTCATCGACTCTTAACATACCTTTTCTCTGCACTTCACAGGCTTTGAGTCTGTGTATAAGATCATAAAAATTTGATTAATCAATTACCTTGTAGAATCCTACAAGCTAATAAAACAAAATCTAATTACGTAGCCAAATACACAATTAATAATTCTGTATTTTATCATTGAACAATATGCAGATTTAAAAACACTATAGCCATGTTTCAGTTAGCCTGGATCTTTCAGACTTTGGAGAAGTTTGCCTCAACAAACAGAAAACACTTGACGCTAATGCGCTAGCTTTGTACTAGCTTAGCTTTGCGAAGTCAATTATAGCAACAAAAAAAGTTTTCCTCACTGGAAATTAGGGATGCACCAATCCAATGCTGCGATCGAATATTAGTGCCGATCCAGACATTTTTTCTGGATTGGGTATCGGCTCTATGATATTGGCTGAACCGATTGTTAGTTGTGCCTTTAACTGGACATATTTATAGGCTGACGTTGATCTAGAATGTCTCATTCATTATTCAGATTAAGTTATTATATACATATACAGTATATTTAGCATTTTATCATTAATACAGACTTTAAAACATGAAAATATGCTGAAAGTCCATATTTCTGTCATTAGTGGACATATTTTTGTGAAGCAAACCTTTAAAAACAACCAACAATCACACAGTGTTTATGACGACAAAATGGCGCTGACGAGCAAACCCAAACAAAACACAACCCACAACTGTGAAATTCAACTGTGACTTTCCAAAAACAAAAGCCGAAAGTCGCTTTAAGGAAGCGGACTTGGCAACTCTGCTTGTCCAATCATCAAGCTTAAAAAAGGAGACCGAAGTCAACCATGAGAGGGTCTGCTGTGAAAGCCGGCAGCTCACTCTGAACCAATCAAGTGAGACGCAGTGGAAATACCATACTCTATCCGAACCGAACCATACCGTACCACCCCGAACTGTGTCTACAGAAACAGGCCTTTATTAGAAGTTATATAAAACTATCATAGAAATGCAGAGAATTCAGCTGTCAGACAAGAATCAACAGTAACACAGCTTCACAACTTTATATAACAACAATAGTATAAAACCACTGCATTCAACCACCAATACATCCAAACAATCGCACTGAGCTTGTTCAATGGCCGCCTCTCCTCTCACTGTCACAGCCATTAACACGTGTACAATGGTGCCAGTGTGTGAATGACAAAACTAATTATTGTTGGAAGAGCAAGTCAGATGGACAAAAAAAACATAGCACAATAATAACACAATAAGAGTTTGGTGGATCTGTGCCGAGCTACAATAGTGACAAAAGCAGCGCTGATGGAGCAGTCAGCCAAACAAATGTGCATTATTCAAGGCAATTGTTACTACGCTGTCAGCCAACAAATAATGCAGCTTAACATAGAGCAGAGCTGGGAGAATATGTTTGACAGTGCATGGTAGAAGTCTTAAGAGTGGCATTGGTGACACTTTGTAATCATATATGTACATGCACTTTGTATGTGTTTAATAACTGTTAAGCGAATGCGGGCCGCTAAGCCATAGTTTTGACCCAGAATGAAAACAAATAGGCTCCATTATTAAGTAAGCTTTATTTGTTAGCACATTTCATAGACAGTCACAAAGTGCTTCACAGTGAGATGGATTACAGCAGGGGTTGGGAACCCGAGGCTTGTGAGCCGAATGCAGCTCTAGGCCAATCAGAGTGCGGCTCTTTGGCTCATTCAGAAACATTTGTTCTTCCACACGCGATTTCTTTCTCTCTTCTTGGAAGCACGCAACTGTCAGAGCAGTGTCACAGCAGCGCTATTTAACACACAGATCGTTTCTATGAGAAGCATTTCAAACTCACAGTGGAAAAAAGGTCCAAAACGTACAATGAAATAAAACATGTAAAATTATCAGTGGAACAAATCGCAGGAAACAGAGCAGCATGGAAATTTTCAAAGTGATGCTTACAGCTGTGGTTTTTGCATGAATGTGACATTAAACAGACGTTTACACACTGCCCTGACAAAAATTTGTGCAGCAGTGTTTTCTCTGCACTGAGCACACAGGAAGTCCTGAATCTGACTGACGCTCCAAAAGCCCAGTTTTACAGGGGCGGAGCTAAGGGCATCTGGGGCTGGTGCTCAGTCTGGCTCTATATGGGGGGTGAGGATTATATTACATGATGAAAATATAACGTCTAAAACACGCCAAAATGCAGGAAATTGCACAGAAATTTAGGGGGACATCCCCCCAAACCCCCCTGAAAAAATTACTTTGCCCCTGGTGGTGGCAGTAGGTCGACTCATGGTGTGGCTTTTCAAGGATGACAGCTGAAAAATTCAGCTCTTGGCCTCTGACCAGTTCACCACCCCTGGTTTACAGCAACCCCCCGTCTCCACTTAGTGAAAGTAAGCAGCCCTGGGGCAGCTCAGCCGAGGCGTTTCGCTTCAACACCTGTGCCTCACCTTCGACCACCACTGAGTTTTATACCAAGCAATAAGCATGGTCCAATCCATGCACTGTTGTTCTTTGTACATTATGAGCTTTGTCGTTCAGTGTCCTACTCTATCATTCAACATTTGAAACGATTCTGTTACGCCACTTTAAATGTTAAGATCTCGTGTGTTCCAGTCATGCTCGAAGGTCGGAACTTGGAAAATGTTTTCTCCAAATGTTGTGTGTTCCAGTGGTCAAGTTGGATTTCTTTTACAGAAATCAAGCATTGCTTTGTCATCAAAAAACATAGATACAAACTGAGGCCCTTCAAATTACAGAGAACCAAGGTGTTGAGGTATAAACCGTTCCTGTTATGCAAAGTTATGTATTTCAGATTGATCCAACACTGATTCATCTTGTGGTAATCCACGCTCCTCTGTGTTTCTAAAGACTACCAAACCACACATAAAGACAAAGAATTAATAGAAAAATACCTATGTAATTTAGGAGAGTAATGACATGAACAAAAAGTGGACATTTGTCTACAGTGTATGCCATGAATACGTGAATATGTCATATCAAAAAGCTGATCTAAACTTTCAAACGACATCACTGTATCTCACTGAACTTTGTAAAACATGTGGGTTATATAAGAAGAATTACAAAAAAGTTTTTTCTTTTGAGCTATTTTGAGTCTACTTTGCAAACTTACTTTCATTTAACTGAGAAAATAAAATAAATATCATATGAGCGCTTGTTGCCCAGGGCTTTGTCACAACAAATTTGAACTCAAAGCATCTGTGAGCTGCAGCTAAACCAGTTTTATATGAAAAATAATACACAACTTTTCTGTGAAATATGGAAATAAGTCAACAGGGATTGATGTCTGCACCACTTTTCTATCATAAAGATAAGGCACTGGCTTAATAGAAATGGACTTCTTGCTATATAAAAGACTGGACTAGAATTAATGAGGCACTACAAACGTTTACTACATTACATTGCATTGGAATTTAAAAGTAGACTACTGAACAAATGTGTTAGAGAAGCCCTATATGTTTATTGAATTCAAGTCCTGCAGTGTAATAAATACAAAGGTTAATGCTAAACAGTCAGAGGTTCAAAAAAGCTTTGCCAAAACTACTAGAGGAAAAAAAAAAAAAAAAAAAAAAAATTATCTCACTGAAATGTATGGATATCACATATTTTCTCTTTTGTGCGTGTGCATGTTACGTGTTGCTGCTCCAGTTCATTGCTGCAACACAGCCCCAGAGATGAAAATGTGTGAAAACGTGCTTATGTACGTTTTTCACATTTGCCGTATATAGTCCTCAGGTCTGAGGGCCAGCTCCATCTTGTCGTCCCGAAAGCGAGACTTAAAAGTTGTGGTGACCGGGTCTTTTCTGTTGTCGGGCCAATACTTTGGAATGCTCTTCCACCTCATATAAAGACTGCACCTTCAGTTGATGCTTTTAAGTCTGGTTTAAAAACACACTTTTACTCACTGGCATTTAACCCGGCATGAGAATTGTGTGGTCCTCTGACAGTCTTTTATTATTTATTTTTATATGGGGTTTTGATTTTACCTCATTTATTTTTATTATCGGTATTTTATTTTTACATTTAAGAATTTGGCTTTTTTGTGTTCTGTGCAGCACTTGGAGACTTTATGTTGGTAAAATGTGCTATATAAATTAAGTTGGATTGGATCATTTAAACAGACAATCGTTTACATCTAGACAAATGTAACTGAACATGCTCCCAACTCCTGCCCACTCCACATATTAGACATAAAGTTAGGATTTTAGAACAATAAAGTGCCCTGCATAAAAGAGCACACACAGCTTCACATTTAACACATGTTTAACACTGCTCTAAATGACATAACACAGTGCTACCTGTCCCTGGAAAAAAATGTGTATTTCATAGACAATATTACAAAGACATACCAATAATAAACAAGATTACTATTAGTTATTTACAGAATACAGCCTGGATCATGGTTATTATCGGGATCCTGTCAGTAGTGACTGAACATCATTTTCCTTTAGCATGTACACAGGACAAAATTTGACTGTAAACCGATAGAGTTGTTTTAGCCAGTCTGCTTTCCCTGATATCTACTGGTGGGGTTAAAGGGTTAAACAGTTGTGCATATTAGCGACCAGATGCATAAAACATAAGTTACAAGATTTATAGTCATGACAGCTAATCTATCATCATTAAATTATCTACAATCTTAAAAATGTGATTTAAAAAGACCTCTTTACACCAACTATAATAAATCTACTGTATGCCATAAGATTGCATGTGATCGCCCGGGGCAACCACACAAACTACAGTGGTGCCATGTCATATGAGCATTTCTACAACAGGAGAAGTATTCAAGGGGTGAGACGAGGGAGAGAGAGAGCTGCCACAACAAATATGCCTGCGTATCTTTTTGCTTTGTCTCCGTGCTCTGCTTCGTCAGCGAACGGCTATAGAAATATTTTGGCAGGCTGCGCTTTGTTTTCATTTTCACAAAAGATGGAGAGAGCGAAGGGGGAGGAGAGAGGGAGGGAAAGAGGAGAGACAGGGAGGGTGAAGGAGAGAGAGGTGAGCAAAGGTAAAGAGATGGTGTCACAAAGTCTGATTACGCATTCAATTGTTTTAATTACATTGTGAAAATCATTTCTTTAATTTTGAGAAACAGGGATCCAGTTTTCTCTAATACATAGCAAATATTGTGATTTTATAATCCTAGTTAAATACATAGGACCATCATGACTGCTATCTTGTCCAAATTCCTAATGTATCATATTTTTACTAAACTCTAGCTAAAACTACTGTATGTTTTCTCAAAATCTATCTTGACCTGGACTTTTTGTCAGATTGTTATGTAATTGTATAATAAATGTTTAAAATGAAACTAAATGCTGCCCTATTTTGGACATTTTTATGCAAACTCACACAGTTGAGTTGACGCCACAGTCGAGCCGCCCAGGTGGGATATAATGGCTTAGGTGAAAACGCAAGTGGTGTGATTGGCAGGTTCAAATCTCTCATTTTCAATTTTAGAAAATACTCACATGAGCTCATGTGCTCATGTAAAGGAAAGGTTTGATATGTTTGCAAAGTTATAAAAAGGAATCTTGACGTGCAACAAGTAAGCAAAAAGATCCATGCTGCACATCCTCAGCAGTTGTAAACCTCACCACACGTCAGGATCGCTCTGACACAAAACTCCATCACTCGTCAAGCTCACTGTCCATATGTTGTGCTGTCAATCATCGTCGGTTCACACCCACTGGGCATCGGTCAAAAGGTATCCGGCATTATCCAGGTATCTCCCACTTTTGCGAGCATGTTAGAGTGTAGTGTAGGCAGAGAAAATGTTCAGCCTCACTTTAATCTTAATTGCCATGCATAAGCACAGTGGGAGAGCGCTTAGTGCTCTGACCTCACAGCAAGAAGGTTGCAGGTTTGACTTCTGCTCAGGTTGGGCCTTTCTGTGCATGATCCTCCCATGTCTTGGTGGTTTTGTCTGGGCACTAAGGTTACCCCATCCAACCAATACCATGGAACACTTGGTGGTGGTCAGAGGTTGAGGCGCCAGGTGTTCAGGTGAATCGCCTCTGCTGAGCTGCCCAGGGCTGCTTGCTATCACTGAGTGGGGAGTTCATCTCACTGTGAAGCACTTTGTGACTGTGTCTGTGAAAAGCGCTATACAAATAAACCTTACTTGCTCACATGTGCTAGCTGTATTTTGCTTTATATGGCAAACTCAAGTTAGCATTTAGTCAAACCCGAGCAGTGCTGCCCCAAAGCCTTAACTTCAACCAACCCCTAATCCTAATATAACCTGATTGTAACAAAAATATGTAACGTCAAAAATGCTATTTGCTCATGGAGACACCAATGTTAACTGAGAAAGCTTAGTGGGAGAAATAGGGCTCAGTCTCGGTCCTGCTCTGCTCCTGTATTGATGTGGTCCTCTCACGGAGGACAGCTCACATTCTATCCACCTTTGAGGAAAAGAAAAAGGGCCATGGAAAACTCCTTTGGTCATCATCAAAGCTGGACTGGATCTTGACCAGATGCAGTCTGAGTCTGACAAAATAAACTATTCATAAATCTAAACTCAAACCTAACCTTATTCTAATCATTGAATACCAGGCCAAAATAAATGATCTAAGAAAATATTAAATACATATTTGAATGCTAAGCTCTTTCACAAAACAAATTTCCATACTTGTATGTCGTCCCTTTAGACCAACAGTTTATTCCACAGCACTCCAAAGAAAAAGGAATGATTTCATTAACCTGTGGTAGATGTAATTTTCACTTGACTTCTGCCTAACATGTAAGAAATGGATAAAGTTTGTTGTATGTAGATTAATATGAAAACATATCTAACTTATTCACTGCAGATTCTGAGTCTGAAGAAACCCGATCCCAATCCAAACAGAAGGAAGCTGTAAATCAGGCTAATGCTAACATGTGTAATTCAGACCAGCAGGAGAGGGGACTTTACAAACTCCTGCCCTGAGCCTTTAATCAGCGCCTTGATCCGAAGATACCGTCTCCTCCAATCAGCGCGCTCCCGCTCAGCACACAGGATGAGCGACGCGTAGCACCAGACTCCAGACGGCCACAAGTCGCAGATACGTACTCAAAACAGATATCAGTCATGTCCCAATGAGAAAGGCTGTTGGACAGTGTGGCCTTTATATAGTTCATCTGCGCGCGCGGGACCAGACGAACGCGGTGATTAGATCTCGTAAAGGAGAGATAGGATCAGTTGTTCTGGGAAGAGGAATCTCTATCAGTAACCAACATGGTAGCCAGGCCCGAGGTAGAACGAGGAGACGATGCGCGACAAGTAGATGGATGAAGAAAAAAGACGTGTTTCAGGGTTATTGAAAAGTATGAAATATTATGGGGCATCTGGGATAGCATTACTGTCTCAAAAAAAAGAGAGGTCGGTTCTGTAGACGGACGAACCTACTACCAAGCCGGCTAACTCCGATATTTCTTGAAGTGTAATATCCTATTAGTCCTAACATGGTCAGTCTGGGGCATCCTGACACTGCAAAGTTTGATGTGCAGGATCATACTCGATCTTGTTCTACAATAATCCTGAGCTCAATGATATGATAGATTTCGTCACTAGTGGACCCTGATGAAATCGATAGTTTTCAAGCCTGGCCCAAAACCTAAACTGTCAATACCGTTCACCCACCTTCGCGTCCGGTACTTTGAAAATATGCACAAAATAGACTCATCGTGTCTCAAAATATTATGTCCTAGAAATGCAAATTATATACGCCCTTTTAAACCAAGACAATAAGCTATTATACCAATTATGATAATAATGCACCTGACTGATGGTGCCCCTAAGAGTAGACTTCCGATAACACCGACTATACTCAGACATTATTCTTCTTGCAAATCGGAACACTGTACGTGAGCTTCTAATCGACAACCAAAGGAGAGGAAGTGAATTGGAATGTCCCGTTCTGTTCTAATTCAGTGCCATAAGTATGCCATTTTTTTAGATTCCACAAAGTAGTCTCTTAACAGATTTTATGTGACCCTAAATTGCCTATTCAGAAGAAAAAAAACTTGCGCTTATGCTACATGAAACAATGAATATCTTCGCTTCTAGTGTGAGATCCTTCTACTGACACCTATCTTTTATTCTATCTTGTTTCATTTATATAGAAAATCATAATATGACAACAGTATCTAGCAATCTCGAGACAGCTAACTAATTTGCACCACAAGGTAATTCGCCTTTCCTATACGGACGACTTACCCTTAACTTTAATGTATACATATTGCACAACTAAGAGTTCTTACAAAAGGTTCGATATTACCAATTTGTCGATAAGAATGCTCATCAAACATAATATAATAAGAGCTCTACGAACTCCGCTAATCCCACCGACCCATAGCTTAGTATGGTAACAATGGGGTGTTGCCCGTGGTTGATATTCCAATTAGCTCCTTGCAAAGCCTCAGAAGTTAGGTAATTCCGATCCCAATACCTGTAACTCGCTACTAGAAATTGTCTTTGGTCTCTAGTTCCATCTCACAGATGAAGCTATAGCAAGAGAAGAAGCGCTATATGTGGTCTGTTGCACCGACACCGAGGCGTAGACAGCCGTGCCTGAGGACCGACACAATTCTAAGCAATAAGTCATTGGTGTGGTGTAAAACACAGCTGTACACCACAGCAACGTACAAGAGATCACATGTAAACACCGTCACATAACCCCTTACATCGCAATAAACCTCTCTAAGAATAAGAGGAGGAATCCACTGTGAGCATACATTTCAGTCAAGACCAGCACGCTTCATGTATACCGAACTTAGATCACCCGATACTCCCTATCTTGAGAAGTAACCATCCAACTGTATAATCCTCATTCATAAAATTTCAATGTACTATTACTATTAGTATACTGCTACATGTTGAACCATAGTTGTATGTGTTCACGATGTCGTCTACATACTAGTATAACTCAGATTTTGTATGGTCTTTGACGATAAAGAGAGCTGACTGATATCATTATTTGCACTCTTGGCATCACATACTGACATGAACTAATGTATTTGTAGATGCATATAGGTCAATGCCTTATGAATATGAAGTGAAAAATCTACGTGTGTGCTTTTAATCACCTGTTGTTCATAAACTGATCATTAAAAAACAGGTTTTCAGAGTCATGTTACAGAACTAATAGCACCAGCAAAGAGAGGGAATTTTTTTATTTTAGTCAAAGAGAATAACAACGTAAAAAGTCTAATTCTAATCTAATTGGTTTGGTGTCTTATGTTCGCTCTGGTCGCTCCCTGCACGTTTTTTATGCCTAGCTCTTCCAGATTGTGTATGACCAGCATGCTATGAAATATTAACACTGTGTCTATCTCGACACTTACAACCCGATAGATACATCCCGAGCTGCCTCATTGGAGGCAAAGGAACATTCTGTTGCCCTTAGAAATCAATATACGGCCAACACAAACATAAAAAACAAAGATATCACATATTATTTGAATAAAACTAACTGTTCACTAAGCAATAAGCAGCCGATATCCATTCTTTATAATCCGCGAGATATAGATAAGACAGGTAAGTGCGGCTTATTTTGTATGAACTTTCATGTGCTGGTGAAGCTATAAGGTATTGATATGAATACTAGAGTAAAGCGGGCTTTGTATGTGTTAGCGGAGTGAACTATGGAAATTCACTGGAAAAGGAAATTAGGCAGCTAACCTCACTAGGGCTCGTAAGTATCTGGAGTTCTAACCTCGTATGAAAACCCAGGTTCAGGGCTAAAATGAATTTTCACTGGCCAAAATGAGATAAACATACCAGTCGTTATAGTCTAAAGCGCCCTTAACCTACTACCACAGAAGATGCAAGGAGCCAGATTACCTGTACCTGTGTGCCCTGCTGAGCCTCCTTCCGAATGTCCTAGATAAGTCGAAAGTGAAAAAGCAGATGAGTGAGCAGACACAGTATAGGCTTTACTCCCAAGAGAAGTCTTTATATTTTGCAAACACTTAACAAATGGTCAAACCACACATTTCTTATACAATAGCATTCGTTCAGTTTTTTATCTTAACTCCTGTATGCTCCTTGACATTGTGGTTGTATAAATTGGGCCTTATTGTTTTATCTATTTGTTATATCGCAGTTATTAGCTATTATCTAATGATCTTATTCTAAATCTAGCGCCCGAACTTAAAATGAAACTGGGTCGAAGTCGCCCCAAAGTGCCAGCACAAGTGCACAGCGTCCGCTGACATTCGCTTTGATTATAGAAACGATGCCTCTACAACTTATCTACATTCTATCCTATTATATTCTCATAGCTCGGCTCTACATATGTTTTTCTTGGCAACTATAGTGCTGAAAGATGTATCCATGTGACATATAAGTGGAAATAAGTAAACCAAAAACGATTTGTAACTCAATTACAAAATCTAAACAAAGTATCAAGTTATATATGTACCTCTGCCCAACTTTAAAAACGCTTTTGTCAACAGCTGTTTAGGTCGTGGGTAATATGAGGGACAGAATTAACAGGTCCGATCACAACTATGCACTTAACAATCTGCACCTCACACGACACTCAAACAAACAGATCACGTACTCTAGCGAGATAATTGTATGCCGCTGAACTGGAAGCCCATAGCTGACGAGAAACGCTGCTGTTAGAACCCGCTCAATAAGGAACAATATCGTAAAACTCATTTCTATGCCTAAGAAACCAACAAAACTTAACTACATCATCTGCTATGTAGCGGCAAAAAACTAATTCCATTAAGCTAAGAATATTATCTGTCGATATTTACTGGAACGATTATCATATGAACACTCTGAAGCGGCTGTTATAAAAATGCGTTAAGATTAGTTAACCTGCTCCCTTGTGCCTGTCAAAACCTTATTCAAACCTTGCCACATCCAATCGCTCGAGAATATACGTAGTAACTCAATTGCAGGAACTCATTCAAAGAGATTAGCTCTTATAAAAGCAATTTTTTTAAACCATATCCTGGTATCAACAAATCTTAAAAAATATCCTTGCCAAATACTACTAGTTGAGCTTTAATCGTAGGCAAGCGTCAATTCAAATATCACTGCACGCAAATAGGAGCGTCCAAGCACCCGCCTTTTAACTTTAGCTCAAAAATATCGACGCAAAAAACAGCATGCTTACCGCATCGTAAGACGTCTCTACTTAGTTATGTGATTTCACAGCCACGACTGTGAGACAAAATTGAAAAAACTTATCGATTATTAGCACCTCCCTACACCAAACTTTTTTCTGACATATCAGCAGACTACTCCCTCGAACATCGTAGACTCAGTTGTATAGACGGCAGGCCTTAGACGACAATCAAACTTAAAGATCCCCCGCAGAGCCGTCCCCTAAACATGCACACTAGTGACAAGACTACAAATCGAACAACCCTGAGGTATATCCCCTCATCACCACGGCCATTGGGGAGAACAAATCTCAGCTTACCAAATATTGCGTGCAATTTTATCCCATAGATAGTGCACCGAGACCTTATTAAACGCTTAAGTAACCAGAGAACATTCTCAAGCGGACATAACCTCAATGAGTATTTGCAGAGAGATAAAAATAATGAAGAAAGCAAATGGATATAAAGAACCGACGGGATTGAGTTGAAAAGGAGACATGAAAGAGAGTTAAAGAAGAGACCAGAAGAAGACATAGAATGTGAATGTGATAGGAGGACAAAGAACGAAAGAGAGAAAAAACCTACATGCCACACAGCCTATCGACATGTAAGAAGAGCAGACGTGAGAAAGAAACAAAGGAAGAAACGCGCTATACGCCAAATGCAAATAATTCGTATGCTTAGTAAGAAGAAAAAAATTAGTAGATAGCTTAAACATATGAATAGCTGTAATAAGATCTACAGACCGGCCAGAAGGCACTGGTTACAGAGGAAGCTCTGAAGGACCTCACACGCCATGGAAATCATAGAGACCCAGAGAGACGAGAAGAAATACACGAGAGAGGAGAGTCTGCGTAAGAAGAGAAGGGCCCTCTCGAAACGACGAGAAAGAAACCGCCCCGAACAGCTCGAACCTTCTTGTAACGACGCCAGACCACAAAAAGGAAGTTTTTGCGAATAAGAGTCGACCACTCCCTCGAGCAACGAGTTGTACTGAGGAAACGTGGTTTCTCAAAGCCCACGGGGCAAACCCGAGATATATACCCGTGAAGATACCAAACAACAAGCAAACCAATGCCCGAGATAGTAACAATAGGCATATGAGACCAAGCGCAGAACGTTATGAAGGGACGGAGAGACGAGAGAAGAGGAGATATGCGACATGTAGATGAAGATAACGGACGAAGTGTGAAATAAGGCAGGCACGGATAGTCTAAGGCGGGAACGATACAAGAGGCGTATTCTGCTGTGCGAGATGAACGAGCTGAGGAGCCGAATAGAGGACAACGTACTGCAATCACTGTGAAATGCACACGCTTGTGAGACTGTATATGCAGAAAAAGACGCCTAGAAATCTGAAAGAAGGAAGAAACCGTTTCTTGAGAACTGTAACTAGACGCCATAGCCGAGACCAGCGGATAACAGTAAAAAGTAAGAAATAGTTCCATTAAGAAAGGAAAATACACAGAAAGTAGCGTAGAAAAGACCTGTAGATTACGATCGAGAGGGATTAGATAGACAATGCATCACTAATAATCGCAAATTAGAATATAAACACACAAAAATATAATAAATACAAAAATAGAAAAAAACATAAAAATACTAGTTGAATTTCTACACATGTTTTATTTACTTGTAGTACGAAATAAAAGAGATGATGATATGATGTCTCTCTCAAATTAGATAGTGTAAGAAGAATATTAAAATAATGTAAAGAGAAGTAAATCATAGGACATATCCTACTCCTAATACGATATAGGAATTGAGAATGAGGTGATGACTGTTAGATAGTTAGAAAACAGCAGATAGAATCAGCGTCCCCGAACAGAAGTGTAATTGCGGCCAGAATATGTAGATAGAGCAGAATAGAATGGTTGACTTAATGTTTAAGCAGAATATTAACAGTATAGATTGAGCGAAACCTT
This sequence comes from Mugilogobius chulae, assembly GCA_038363315.1. NCBI lineage: Eukaryota > Metazoa > Chordata > Actinopteri > Gobiiformes > Gobiidae > Mugilogobius > Mugilogobius chulae. The sequence continues at coordinate 203,045 of JBBPFD010000119.1, forward strand.
GTAGAGCATAGAACAAAGATGAACAGACCTAGAAACTCCCGAAGAGAAGAGAAGAGAGGCGAGAGATAGGGTGATGAAAGTAGAAAAAGAGAGCTGGGGAAGAGGGGCAGAAAGAAAAACAAGAAAGAGAGAAGTGAGGAGAAAGTTATCGAACGAAGTGAATGGAATAAAAAATCTGAGGCGCTAAAGCGAAGTGAGCGCGAGATGATATCAATTACGTACGTGAGTGCAATAAGAAGGGTGAAAGAAAGCAATTGAAGATTTAGAGAGAATAGTATAAAAGAGACTAAAATATAGTGAAGGGAAGTTGGGTAGGATAAATGTTCGATTGCGAAGGTTCGACAAAGGGTGAGTTGAAGAATCAGAAGCGAGAGAATAATGAAAATTGATAAGTATTAAAAGGAGGCTCCAAGCACATCAAGTGTAAGTAATAATACTAATTTGACCTCACTCGATAGTAGAAGGAAGAGTAACACATATTAGGCATCTAAAGAGAACAGAGTACCAGGTATATGTCCAGACAAAAGGAGAGAAAAGACCTACGACGCGAGGAGTTGTAGAGGAGATGAGCTGAGGCCGAGATGGTGACATCCGACCGGTAGATGCAGAAAGAGTATGATTTGATATAAATTGTTGTTTGGCGGGTGGTGAAAGAGACAAGAAGAGAGAGGGTGGTAACGAGGAGACAAAGATGGAAACAACACAGTAAGAGGGCACTCATTGTGTCAGTGAGAGTGGACGAAGGGAATAGAGAATGTACTACCTACGAAGAGGAAAGAAAGAGAGAACACGACTAAGGGACCCAGACGTAAGAGCGGAATACATAAGCAACGAGATATGACATAAGAGCTAGAGAATAATTGAAGCGGTCGAGAAGCTAATAGTTAGTAATGGGCGAGCCGAAGAGCAGACCAGCAGAGAAGAGCGAGACAGAGACGACAATAGAGAGCGAGCAAGTCTCGCAATGGTGCCACAAGAGAGACTGACGAGTGACTGCTGACAGATGTATAGGTGAACGTGGGAGAGAGCTGAACTAGACGAGAACAAGGATAGAAAAGACAAGAGGAAAAAGCAATATGTGAGACATGAAGAGCAGAGAGAAAGAAGAAGGACAGAGAAAGAGAAAAAATCAAGCAGGAGAATAAACAGAGACATAAAACAGAATTTATACTAAGATTTTTTTTAAATTAACCCTGCCCTAAACGAACCTTTCAACCGGTCGAATCTTTACAACATTTTATCGTGAAGCTTGGAAAATGTCCGACGTTGATCCACGGAACAAGACTTTTTGCTTTTTTGCTAAACTGGCCGCGCTGCCGTCACACACTGTGCATGCTAACCCACATGCAGCGCGTTGGCAGCTTCCACACAGCGCTAGCACAGAGAGAGAGAGAGAAAAGAGAGGCAGCCAATCAATAAACCTTGTTACGCTAATTGCAAGATCATAATCTCCATTGCTACTTGTGCTGAATATCCAAACAGTCTTTCCATTAGCCCAATTATTCCCTCGTGCAATTTCAACATCTTCCTTCTGCTCCTGACGGATTTCTCTCAAACTGCGGTAAATGAATTCATAAGTCAGGGAGGGAGACTTCAAAGCCAAGCATTGTCAAGGTAAAGTGCTGATCGGGGTATACTTTTTTTTTTTTTTTTTTATGCCACAATTTCACCGCAATGTTACGCAGAAAGCAGAGCGTTATCTTTGATCACATCCACTTTTAGCATTAGCATGAGAAATCTCACTTAGAAGTCAAGGTCTTGGCTTTGTAATGCAAAACTACCGTGTGGTTCGGCAGGTTTTGTGCTTTTAGGAAGGGCTGCGCTGTAAAAGACTAACTTGAAAATTATATTGTCAAAAAAAAAAAGTGTTTGTTTGTTCAAATCATTGCAGATGAGAATGAGCGGACGGTATTCTACATTAATCCCAGGCTCAAACTACCTCTAGTGGACTGGATTATGCATAAAGACTGCTGGCATCGCGAAACCACAATTTCAATGGCGTTCAGGTGAAACTTGCCAATACCACGCCATTTCTATTTTTGCGTGTGTATTTTACTCGTTTCTGTCCCGCTTCATTTCAACGGTGAATGTAAATACAGTACGTGTTATTATTCATGAAGACTAACACAATCCTAATCCTAACCTTAATCAACTCCAAGCCTCAGACCTAAACTTACCCATTTTTGCCAATTCAGACCTAAACTTAGCTGGTAACCCCCCAAAAAACCTCCTGTTTGTCCCAACCACTGTGTGTCCAGACCACTTGGAAGTTCATACGATGGCTGATGACATACAGTATAAAGAAAATACTGGTAAACAAAGAACACTTGTGTTAAATTGGACAAAAAAGTTTCTTCCAAACAAAAGGATCCAGACAATCGGATCATTGGCTTCGGTCATCGATACTGCTGTTCAAGTGCCAATGTTGACGTCCCCAAAAATCTCTAATTACAATAAATTCCACCATTTTTTTTCTTATTTTTATAACAGAATCCCAGACACATGTATTTGATAATAATGTTCCCAACAAAAAAGGACTTTAGAGAAATTAATAATTCATTTACAGTTTGATAAAAACAAACAAACAACTTTTACTAGGATCTCACTGTGTTGAACTATGGGGGTCCTTGGTCCTTACTCTCTTTCCTTGCTTTTCTTCATCTCACTCTCTTTCTCTTCCCTCTTTTCCATATCCCTCGCCTCAGTCTACCTTACATTTCTTTTTCCTCTCTCTCTTTCTCTTTACTCTATCCTCTCTTACTTTATTCTCTTCCTCTCTCTCCCTCTTTACTGTCTCCTCTCTCGTTCTCTCTCTCCCCTGCAGCGGACTGACAAAGTGTTACTGATTCGATGGCAAGTTCAACGACCCTGATGGTGACATCAACAAGCCCTGCCTCTGGCCCTGCGGCGGCTGACCAAACACACATGTTCTGGGCTCACTTCTTTGACTGCAAAGGGCACGCTACCTTTCTTGTTTTGGGTTCAAGTCCACGCTAAAATACTGAGTAGATTAGCATATACAAGTCCATAGTTGTGGTGCAATAGGATAATGCTTTACAATCTATCTATCTATTTTAGCTCAGACATAAAAACATTACTTTCTTCTGGAGGTTGTCAATTGTTTCTATATTTTAAGCGCAATACATTTGTGCTGGAAAGATCTTTGCATTTTTTTTCTTCCGCTTTAGCCGGAGTCGGGTTGCAGAGGCAGCACACTAAGCAGGGAGGCTCTGACTACCACGCACACTTCTTCCAACTCTTTCAGGGCAATTTTGAGGCACTCCCAGACCAGTCCAGAGACATAGTCCTTACAGTGTGTGCTGGAACTTCCCTGAAGTTTCCTCCTGGTGGGAAATGTCCGGAACACCTCACCAGGGAGGAGTCCATAAGGCATCCAGAGCAGATATCCGAGTCGCCTCAACTGGCCCTTCACAACGTGGAGCTGCAGCGGCTCTACAAGGTCTTTTAAGAAAACGTGGCTATACGACAAAATGACAAAAAGATACAATAAGCACGTTTTCTTGCCTTCAATATGCTTCAAAAAGTCAAACTGTAAAATAACCACAAATATTGGTTGAAGCCTTGTGGCAACATTTTCTTTGGGTTTAAACTTCTTGTACATTTTTGACATTTCTAGATTTCCTTTTGGAGAAACAAAAAAGATGAACAGGTATAAAAACTGCCTCCTAATATCTGTGGACCTCCTAAATTCAGGCCAGAGAGCAGAGCCCTGATGGTTATGGGAGTGGTTCTGCATATGTGCCATTTAATTGTCTATCATGTTCTTTTATTTGTACCGTGTTTTTTTCTTGTGTGTGGCAGTCTGTATGTCTAAGAGAAAATAAATGTCTTGAACTGAACTCTTCATTCTATCTCTAAAGGACCGCTCCTCAGCCCTGCGAAAGAAACTCATTTTGACCACTTGTAATGGAGAAACTGTCCTTTCGGTCATTACCTGAAGCTCATGACCTTAGGTGAGGGTTGGAACGTAGATTAACAGGTAAATGGAGAGCTATGGATTACTTCTCAGCTTCTTCTTCACCACAACCAGTCTGATATAGAAATCCACAAATGCGTATTTAATGACATAAACAGATGCACTTTAAGCATCAATGTGAAATACTGAGGTTGGCTTTAGAATGTAGAATTCAGAGCTTTAAGTTAGACTGGAAGGAGAAACAAAATCTTCAGCTAAATGAAATTACAGTTACAGTGTGTGTAGTAAAAAGTACACTTTAATCTGAATAATAAAAATGTACCGAAGAAGTGAAATTTCACATCACATCTCCAGCTTCAGAATGAGACTGTAGAGCCACTATACAGAGCAATTACTTTGTGAACGACAGCCGCACTATAAAGAACACTTTGGTGCAGTTTTGGAGGTAGAACGCTGACCCAAATGCATTTCAATGTAATGGGGGGGAGGGGGGGGGTAAAGGAGGGAGCGAGAGAGAGAGAGAGAAAGAGAGAGAAATAAAATAAGATATTAAAACAGCAGCATAGGATTGTGAGCTTTAGGCGAAACCATTTGTTTTTGTCCAAACTGCAATAAAGAGAGAACAGAAGCACTATTGTAAAGTGGAGCGAGGCAAAATAAAAATACTTCATAAAAATGACCCCCCAGCCATCATACAGTACTTCTCTGCAACTTTTACTACAAGTCTGTTTTATCTCACAACTGACGCATAAAGAAAGATCAGAAGCTTCAGAAAATGTTTGTATTCAAAGGGGATCTTCAGTTAAATCTACTGGTCTGAAGTTCTAAGTATAACAGTGTTCTTTTGACAGTTGTGTTTGTTTTGGTTCTGAATCTCAGTGAGACTTATTGTATGGATCTTATTTAAATGATCAAGTTAGGAAACAACTCTACTTGACAATTCAAAGCAAAACCATACTCACACAATATGACGGAGAAATTGATTTAAATGTGTTTTGTATTGCACATGGTTGGTTACATAAAAGGTGATTAGTCATTAAAAATTACATAAACACACATACATTATTTCAAAAGATTCCAGCTCTTTGCGCTTGAAAATAGAGCAAAAACTCTAAAGGTGCTTACACACGGACGCAAAACACCACGCAAAGGGTTTACGTTCATTGCATCAGACATTCTACATGAGCGTCACAGATATTATAGTTGCTGAAAGGATACCTCTCAGAACAGGCGACCAGTTTGGAGTGTTTAACTGTGGCATGTTTGTTTCACGACTATAAAGAGAACATTCAGGCGACCAACGCTGGGTGTCCAATGCGAATCGACCAACCCGATCTCACAAGAAAGCGTATATATACACGACATTACAGGACATGTCAAAAGCATATGACTAGCACGTGTTCACAACTTTTTCCAGTCACTACATGTTCGGGAGGCAGAGTTCTACGTATCAGCGCAGAACATGTAGTCCTCAGCTCTCCTCATAAAGTGACATAAAGGTCAGTTTTTTACTCAACCTGTAAAACGTATTGTACTATGATGAACCACGTTTAGTGACTGAAGGCATTGACATAAGGCATTTTCAACCTGTAGGAACTTTTTGTTGTTCCTTTTAGCCCCTGGTCCCTTTTGTGTTCCTACATCAAATGGATCAGGAACCAGGGAAGCCAATGTGGGGACCAACTTATCTTCTGCTCTGGGGCAAGTACTTTTCCCTTAGACCAAGAACCTTTCAGTGACACAGCGACAAAATTTGCTACGTCGTTGACTTACGTTGTATGGACGTGACACACATCAACAACGCCAGGCACGTCGGAAAGATTTTGTAAAAAAATAATAATGGCATTCAAGTTTACTGATGGCGGTGAGGGATGGACGGACGGATGCAGAGGTACAAGCATCGGTAAGTCTATACGTCAACGAGGAGGTACAGCGAGGCTTTGAAGGACCCAAAAAAACCCTCAGCAAGCTAGTGGATGAGTTAGCACAAGTTATCATTTATCACACAGCTAAGCAATGCCGTGAGAAAATAAAAGACTGAAATAGAACTATAAGAAAATCAAGGACCACGGCAGCCGGAGTGGAGCTAACAAAATAAACAGTGAATGGTTTTCCATCCTCGACCGTCCAGCGGCTGACATCACCAAATGTCACCTGGATCCTCTTTTGAGCAGTTCGAATGCTAGCAGGGACTTGTTTCTACAGTAGCACTGGCCCTGTTAAAGAAAAGGTGTAGAAGTGTTCCTGATGCCTGGTTCTTGACACTTTCACGTGCGAAAATACAGCACATCAACATAGTCCAATAAAGCATCCTTACTGACTACAACAATTCTATACTAAACCGTAACCACAACTCAAACAAAAAAAAAACATGTCTTATTTTCTTCAAAGCTTTGGAAAAACCGTTAGCTGACACTTTACCATGAACAAGTGATATCTTGAGTGTGGGCACTGAGTCTCTAATAACACAAAACAACAACAACACACGAGGCGATGCAGAAGTTGTGTATGAGCTGTCAGTGCTTCCTCTGTGATCCAGCTGTCAGCCAGTACAGGGGCTAAAGCTGGCCAAGCGGAGAGCAGAGCAAGGCACATGTCAAAGAATCAACGTCGTCAGTAAACAAAGTACAACACGGACCAAAGCAAAGTCTTTCACAATCCTCTCCATTCCTCGCTTCCCCCATCTCTCTTTGTCTGTTTTCTCCACTGTTGGACTGAAAACACATCAGTTTGTTTTGTGTTCTCTTGGGCTGCACTGTTACAACTACGGTAATATTTGGGTGAAGTTATTATTTTATATGATAATCAAAAAGGAGGCATTTAATATTGTTAAGTGCATGTGATTAGTGTACTACAGGTCATATTTGTGTGTTTGTTTTCCTCTTCAAGGCACCATGCACACTTCTAGTAATATTATTTACATCCCCAAATCAAACTTCCCCACAGAGCCTCAACCAAAACATGTCTAAAGTTGGTAGTAAAAAAGTACCTGGTGCTAGGGATCGGCCCTAAATGGAAAAGCTCCACACCAAGACTAAGTCACACAGAGTAGAGTCAAGCAGGTACCAAAGGAAAAGCTCTATAGACAGATTATCAGTCAATGTGACTTTCCTCTCTCCTCACTGCTCATGCGCCGCAGAAGGAGTATTGCTATTGGCTGGGGAAATCTGAAAAAAAGAAACAGGACCAGAGCTAGCATAAAGCTGCCCATTACAGTTGGTCCAATGGAGCTGCTGCTTTTTCTGTCATTCCGGAATGTAAGACATCGTACGTTTGTTAACAAGAAATACCTTACTCAAAATGAAACTTTTAGTAGCGCAATAGTGATGTGACTGTGATTGTTTTGCAATGGCTCCTCACTATGAACCAATGACCGAATCGATTCATAAGGTAAGTAAATGTTCTATTAAGGACAATGTACCAGATTCTAGCTTTACAGCTAATTTCCATGGAGGTGAACGAACATACAATATTTCCTCATTGGAAGACAGACAAGGGAGCTTTTTTCATTTAAATGTGCATGTACAGAGGACCACACAACTTGTGTTGTCTCCTGATGAGTAGTGCCTTGTCTTTGGACTTGCAGGTTGGAATTACAGATAGTGGCAGGTTGTGATGCAATAATAAAAGTCTGACCGTGTTCTCATGTGCTTTACTTTCTACCCATACTAAGGAGGGCGATTTAAAAAAGTGAAAAAAAAAAATAATTGGATTTTTGAAACAACAGTCAGAGTTCCAGTCCCAGTCATTATATCTAATATTTCAAATATGGCCCTAGAACGAGGATCGGGCAACGGGTCATTAATTTGAATCCAAATATGTTGTTATTTATTGTCTTGTGTCATTCATAGACAGATACCCCCCCCAAAAATCCTTATTAGTTAAATTAAAAGTACAAAAATACAATACAAATGTGTGTGTGAGACACACATGTTGTCAGTGTTGATTAAATACGCTGCATGAATCATGAAGTGGAAGTATTATGTTCTGCTCTGGGCCTCGCTCCGCTTTTCCACAAACTCAAACACATTAGGAAATGAGCAAAACTGCAGTTAGTCTGGGAGTTGTAGCTAATAATTGCATTGGACAAGAACAAATTCCCTTTTCCCCACATACATGTCAGAGTGGCTTAAACCAGAGCTCCACAACAGTGTGTCCTGTCCAAACAAAACCATAGGAACCATATGCTCCGGACAGATGTGTGTGTGGGGGAGGGAGGGAGGGAGGGAGGGAGAGAAGGAGAGCGGGGAAGAGAGAGAGGGAGGGCGGGAGAGGGAGAGAGGGAGGGGGAGAGAGAGAGAGAGGGAGCGAGAGAGAGGGGGGGAGGGAGAAAGGGAGGGAGAGGGAGAAAGGGAGGGGAGAGGGAAAGAGGGGGAGAGGGAGAGGGAGGGGAGAGAGGAGAAAGAGGAGGGAGAGAGACAGAAGGAGGGGGACTGAGGAGGGAGAGAGAGAGACAGGGAGAGAAAGAAAGAAAGAAAAAAGAGGGAGAGAGGAGAAAGAAAGAAAAAGAGAGGGAGGGCAAGTAGAGAGAGAGCGAGAGAGAAAGAGGGCAAAAAGAAAGAGAGGAAGATGGCAGAGAGGGAGAGAGAGGGTAAAAAGAAAGAGAAAGAGAGAGAGAAAGAGGGCAAAGAGAGGGAGAGAGAGAGAAGGAGAGAGAATGCAGAGCGAGAGATAGAAGGGGGAAAGAGAGACAGAGAGAGATAGGGGCAAAGAGAGTGAGGGAGAGAAGGAGAGAGGGAAAAGAGAGAGAGAGAAAGAAGAGAGCAAAGGAGAGAAAGAGAAGGAGAGAGAAGAAGGGGAAAGAGAGACAGAGAGAGAGTGAAAGAAAGAGTGAGGGGAGAAAGAGAAAGAAAGAGGGGGAGGGTGAAAGAGAGAGAAGGCAAATAGAAAGAAAGGAGCAGAAGAGAGGAAAAGAGAGAGAGAAGAAAGAAGAGAGAGAAGAAAGACGCTAAGAGAAAGAGAGGGGGGAAGAGCAGAAAGAGACGAAGAGGGAAAAGAGAGGGAGAGGGGGAGGAGAGAAGTGGAGAAGATGATCATGAGAATTAGGCAGAAAATAGAGAGAGAGAAGCAAAAAAAAGGAAAGAGCGAGAAGCTGGAGATTCCGCTTCCAATCTCTGCCACTTCATAAAGCCACTGCAAAGAGAGTTGGACAGATGTTGACACTAAAGCGTTTTAAAACATATTCTTCGCTTTGCTCAGTCTGCTTTAGGAATCTCTCTAAGTGCATTTGGCGTTCCGGTTTTTGAAATTCGGAGGTGAACCAACAACAGACACAAATGCGGTTTTGAATACACGTTTGCTCCGTCGGCAAAACAAATTAAAGTGCAGCGGCTTGAGTAAAAAGTGAACCTGAGCGGAGAGTGTTTTGTACAAATATTCAGAGGGATATTAAGGCGGAGAAGAAAAGGGCAGAAAGTAAATAGCTTGAGAGATGAAGAGGTCAAACGTACACAAACGAGTGATAAAGTTAATAAAATGTGTAAACAGGGTCAAACATTTTGGACAAACTGTATGGAATTTGCTGTATATTCTGAGAGGTCAAATTTAAGACCACAAAAATACCAAATGAAAACCTTTCTGCGAGTCGTAACCTAGACTGCTTCTTTTCCAGATACTATTTTGATAGATTTATGAAAAATCGGAATAAACTGACAAAAAGAGCATAGTTTACACAACAAAAGGGCTTTCTATCTTTTCAATCAACCAAGTGTGTCTTATCGTTGAGAACATTTCGGGGGATTGTCCGATCACTAACGCAGCTGCAGTGTCAATTCAAAGTTTTCGTTGAAGGGGTTCTAGAGGTTTCATAGACTCATCTCAACTCATTTGATTGGACGACCATTATCAGTAATAATCCGAAATCATCTTGAGGGTCACATGAAATCATCTCGATAGTCCATGATTTTGGGACTCCTGGTGTAGAGAATGTAGGGTTCACTGTACTTTGTTCTGAGCGAAGCTGGGTCAGATGGTGAGTGATCTGTGCTTGTATAACTTGCTTGGTCCAAACTGACCTTATGATTTAACTAATTAATGTGCCTTATTCTGTTTCGCTCACTAGGAATACACTGATCCAGCTTTTTCTGTTCTAATAGGCTATCCATTTTCATTCTCTGGCAACTAATACCTGATATCAACTGATACCAGAGTAGGGACTGAAATATTCTCCAAACTCAGGTAACTTGTTAGAAAAATGGGTCTGCCATTTATTGCTAAATAACTCAACAACTTACGTGAATAACATGTCAACCATTATGAGATATTTGGGGTCAATATCAGTCAATAAAAAGTCTCATTGTTGCACAAAGCAGGTATTTGCTGGATTAATATTATTGGACCAATACCTTATCCAGCCAAATCTCATGGATTGACATCAATATTTGAACCTAGTATTTAGTTGGTGCATCATTACTGCCCACTACTGTTGGCATCATACTTCCTGTTTAGCTGCAGTTAGCCTAAGTTACATTAGCCACAATCAAACATCAAACATGATCACATACAGTGCTTACAATGTGTACCTGCAGTTGATTGGCTTATTTTTGGTTTATTGGTTATATTTATTTGAGAGAACCCAGCAAAACAGATGAGCAAACATGTTAGCTACCTTCTACAGTAAGTAAGCTGCCAACAGTAGTGGGCAAGGAGAAATAACTTGTCAATTTACTTTGACAATTTAAAACATCAGTCTTTTAATACACACTGACAAACGAAAAAGCTTGACTTTTTGACTTGGAAAGAAGTTCTCTTCACTGGCTCCCAGAACTTTTTCAATATTGATTTTAATTGATGGTCTTACACCTTTATATCTTTGTAAACTGTTACATGTCCACATGTCAAACGAGTACTGTTGGTCAACACCTGCTGGACGTCCCAAACCACGGTGTTAACATTCATTTTCTGTGGTCGACGGTAGACTTTGTAACTCTTCTTGAGTCATGCTAAATCACCACTTTGCCTTTATTCAGTGCTTTTACTTGTGTGTGTAGATACATTTGAAATAATCTCTTCTCTGCTTCACTAATGGAAAACACTTTGGTTGAGTTGTTGCTGTTATAAGTAAAGTTTGATCGATTATAACAACACAGCATGTCCAGATTGCCAGAGCCTGTATTCATATACAGTATGTCGCATCAAAGCTAGAATTAAAAACAACTGCTAGTGTCACCAAATAAACCTTAAGTCTTACCTGATTAGGCGGGAGGAAGTCGTGGTTGTTTTCATTCAGGTACATGTTCTCTCCGTCAAACTGCAGAGACAAAGAAAACAGCGTTAGGGAGGGGGGGCCTGAAAACTGCCTGTGAGAAGTGTCGGAGGTGTCTGCCGGTCCGCTGTGACAGAGTCTGCGGGCTAACAGTATAATCACAGTTCATTAGACACGTGTAATTAGAACAGTGTCTCCGCTCTCTCACACTAACACCTGCGCTGAGTCAAGCAACAGGATTCTCAAGGCGACAGGAGAGAGAGAGAGAGAGAGAGAGAGAGAGAGAGAGGCAGTGAGATGGAGAGAGGAAGGAAGGAAGAAAGGAAGGTAAAATGTAGGAGAGAAGGAGAAAAAGAAATGGGAAGAGGGGAAAAGCAAGGGGGAGAAAGAGAGAGTGTAAAAGAGGGAGAGACAGAGAGAGGGAGAGAAAGTGATACATGAGGGGAGAAAGAAAAGGGGAAAGAGAAAGAAATATATAGGAAATAAAAAGAAAGAAAGAAAAAGAAGGAAGGAAAAAAAAAAAAAGAAAGAATAGGAAGGAAAAATGTAGGAGAGAGGGAGAAAAGAAATGGCAAGACAAAAAAAGCATGGGGGGAAAAGAGGGGGTGTAAAGAGGGAGTGATAGAGAGGGAGACAGAGTGATAAATGAAGGGAGAAAGAGAAAGAGGGAGAGAGAAAGAGGAGAAAGAGGAAGGGTGAGAGCAAAAGATGGAATGGAGAGATGAGGTGAGAGAGACAGTGAAAGAGAGAGAGGGAAACAAAGTGATAATTGACGGGAGAAAGACAAAGGTGGAGAGAGGAAAAGGGAAAGAACAAGACAGAGAAAAAGAATGACAGAGAAGGAGACAAAGAGGGGGAGAGAAAGTGATAAATGAAGGGAGAAAGAGAAAGGGGAAAGAGAAGAAGAGAGAGGTAAAGAGAGAGTGAGTGAAAGGGAGAGAGCAAAAGATGGGGTGAAGAGAAAGAGAACAAAATATTAAATGAAGAGAGAGAGAAAGAGAAAGGAGAGAAAGAAACAGATTGATACAGAGAGGGAAATAAGAGAGAGAGAGAGAGAAGGGAGAGAGCAAAAGAGGAAGTAGGGAAAACAAGTGATAGACAGAACAGAAGGAGAGAGTGTAAATACCTTTTTAGGATCGAATGAATCTGCTGTTTAAAGTACAAACACACTGTCCTCTTTACACATCAAAATGTTCCAACCAACACAAACGCCAGCACCAAAACTTTAGCCCAAACATTATTCCATCCATTCCCATGTTATCACTCCTTCTTCTAGAACCACATTCCTCTGATAGCACTATTAGCTTGCAGTGGGAACAATCAGCGTTTTGCAGCAGGAAAATGAAATCCGTTCTCTATTACTTGTGCTGAACGTCTTCCCTAATCACGTTGAATTTTTAAACGAGCAAAACATTCAATAAAAACAATTACGCCGAGGGTCAAAGTGCAAAGTGGAGGCCGCAAAAAAGCAGTTAGGAAAACAAACGAAATGGAAATAGATGGAGAGCGACTTTTTCTGTTGAGGGTTAGTACTGTATGAAAAAAAAAAAGAACAGGTTAAACGAATGGAAGATAATAGTGTGACATTTGGGGAAATCCAATTATGAACGCTGAGTGTAATAAAACGGAGGCAGCAGGTGGGTGCGCTGATTAGATTCGACAGTGCAAACGGTTTGTCTTTCGCCTTAAAAAGATCTGCCTTCCGTTAGCACCAGTGTATTTTTGCAAGAGAGGTTTTTATTAATTTGAAATGTTCTTAAAGGTAGCAGCCCTGCAAACAGCAAAACCAAACTACTTCGTTTAAATGTGCAGAATTAATAATGTTATGAAAAGTGAATTATAAGTGTGTTGAGGCTTGTACAACACATACACATTTAAATGTGCGTGGTATATACACACATTTAAATATGTGTGGTCCACATACACATTTAAATGTGCGTTGGTATAAACACACATTTAAATATGTGTGGTACACATACACATTAAATGTGCGTGGTATACATACGCATTTAAATGTTGTGGTATATACACGCATTTAAATATGTGTGGTCACATACACATTTAAATGTGCGTGGTATATACACACATTTAAATATGTGTGGTACACATACACTTTCAAATGTGCGTGGTATACAACGATTTAAATGTGTGTGGTATATACACGCATTTAAATATGCGTGGTGCATATACACATTTAAATGTGTGTGGTAAATATACACATTTAAATGTGTGGTACACATACACATTTAAATGTGCGTGGTATACATAAACATTTAAATGTGTGTGGTATATATACGCATTTAAATGTGCGTGGTATCCATACACATTTAAATTTGCATGGTACACATACACATTTAAATGTGCGTGGTATACATACGCATTTAAATGTGCGTGGTATACATACACATTTAAATGTGCGTGGTATACATACACATTTAAATGTGCGTGGTATACATACACATTTAAATGTGCATGGTATACATACACATTTAAATATGCGTGGTATACATACACATTTTGATGTGCGTGGTATACATACACATTTAAATGTGCGTGGTATACATACACATTTAAATGTGCGTGGTATACATACACATTTTGATGTGCGTGGTATACATACCATTAAATATGCGTGGTATACATACACATTTAAATGTGCGTAGTATTCATACACATTTAAATTTTCTTGGTGACACTTGGCTTGTTTTTGAGAATTTATATTTACTTCATTGTTGTAAAGCAGTGGCCCCATTGTTTTTTCTTTAAGGATGATTCAGTCACACGTTTATATCCCAGGACCGGTCGAGGTTGAATGACACCATTAAAAAGAATGATTGTTGTGGATATTTTTCTCTCTTATGTCTTAAACTTGATGTCTATTGGGTTAAGGAACGTTATAAGTTCATAGTAAAGCAAAATGAAGTAGTGATAGACAATAAAAAAATAAATACATTTTGCAAGATCCTCCATGGCTCGATAGTAGATAGCCTGCGGCCCAGATTCGGGCCCTGGACCGGTGGTTGGGGTGGTTGTATAGAGTCCAAGGCTTATGAAAAAAAGAAAAGGATTGTAGTCCGGAAATTACAATAGTACTAATACATTAGAGCTACAACATTTTTGAAAATTTAATTGAAATGGCTATTTCTATGGATGCAAATCATAAACTGTAATTGCTAAATTCCTTAATTTGGTCTTTTACACTTTTGCTTGTTTACTGGTGAATAATCTGCTTTCACATGCTTTACCAATGACAAAACAAACTGCCATTGGTCAGAAAAAAACACAATTTAATTATTTCCCCAAATTGTTCATCTTTATTATTTAATCAATACAAATCAGTCCCAAAACATGAAGTAAAAACAGGACTGAAGTCACAGCCTGGGCATATACTGTATCTTTAACTGCATGACTCATATTATGCAGATAGATTTTAGCAGTGTACAAGCTGCAGACATGAGACCAAAGTCAGCCCTGTTCCTCTCTGCTTTGCCTGTTTGCTTTCCTCAGGCTTTCAGGTCATTAATCATAACTCTCAAATCTAACAGCAAAACAAAAGGGAAAAAAAAAAAAAAAACGAGAGAAAGGTGAAGGTGAAAGGAAGGTGAAGGAAACAGAATAGAAGAAGAAATATAGTACAGTTGTATCGCATCTAGAGAAATGCCATCGGCCCTTCATTGGATTTCATAAACTTAAAGCTGTGGTATTTGATTTTCACGCTATAAAACAGGCAGCATTTAAATCCAACTTCCTTGCTATCAAAATTCCTTGGCACGTGCTTAATATCATTAATTTTTACAGACTACAAAGTAAACTAAGGCGGACTACCCAAGCACAGCCAATCAGAACACTGCTTTTAGCTCTTTAAGAGAACAAAATGTTATATTATTTGATTAATACAACACACAGTGGTCTCATTTTGTAACAAACTGGTGCTTTCACAACATGATTTTTGGAGGAAAAAGTCAAGTAACCCAGTGAAAAAGTCAAGTAACCCAACTTTATATAAGAAAGATTTTGAATCATGTACTGAAATATCCCAAATTTTACACTTTTGCATAGGGATGGGACGAGATCTCGTGCCGCGAGATCTCGCGAGATCAAACTGTCACGATACTGTGCGCACACGTACTGATCTGTCTCGTGAGATTTTTCCATGGTCATGAAATTAAGTTTCGTATCTTTGAGCAGCTGTAGCAAATATTCTCCTCCACACACAGACTTGTAGCGGACGTATTCTGACAGAAAACAGTCTAAACTCTGTCTCAGTTTTTATTTCGTAAAGATAGGACCAATATTGACAGAGATAATTAGTCCTAAACATTGTAAAAGTTAAGAAAATATATAATCGTCAAATATACGCGCGGACATCGCGGGAACAGCGCAGTGTTTTTCACACTTAAACATTGTTTAAAACAGATCCACAAAGAGATATTTTGGCCTCTGTCATGTAAAAAGTAGGAAAGTCTCCTCATCTGTGTGTGTCTGGTCTGTCAGCAGCAGCGGCAGCGCTGTGAAGGAAGGGGAAGGGGGCGGAGCCTGAGCTACACACGGAGGAGTGGATCAATTTCAGTCAAAACACAGATCGTTCAAATAATAAAAATCCAAGGTGATACACATCATGAAAGGTAAAGCTAACTAAAAGAATATAAACTAACAATAATAAATAATACAAATCAAATTTGTAATGTGCCTTGTTTAAATTCTAAATTGAAACAATTAATGCAAATTATTTAAAAATCTTGTCTCGTCTCGATCTCGTGGACTCAATCTCGTGGCTCGTCTCGTCTCGTGAAAATTCTGTCTCGTCCCATCCCTACTTTTGCAGTCTGGTTATTTCAACTCATGATTATTTCAAGGGTAAATAATATGCATTTTTGTACTGCTTTGTCTGTTAAACATGCTTTTGAGATGAATTTAGTTTTTGCAATTTATGTTAAACTTTGGGAAGCATGATAGCAGTGTGGTTAGAGCTCTGGCTGCTTGATAAACGTGCGTTGGTTCAACTTTAGTCAACATCACGATCTCCCTGGGTGGAGTTTGCATGTTCTCCTGATGTTATCGAGGGTTATCTCCAGGTACTCCGGCTTCCTCCCACCTCAAAAAACATCCACGTTCAGGTCAATTGTGCATAGGTGTGAATGAATGAGAGAGTCCGTGTCTGTCTCTAAGTATTTACCCTGTAACCAGTTAGCCGAGGTGTTCTTCCGCTTAAGGCTCAAAGTCACTGAGATAGGCTCACCACAACCCGTTACAAATAATTAATTTTCCGAAAGTTGTATTTTGGAGAACTGAAAAGTTGCATTTTGGAGAACTGTTAACTGAACTTGAATAGGGAGAAAAACTGTCCCTGGGGCAAACCCTCAGATAAATCAATACATACAAGCTATATTTTGTTTTTGGTTTATTAAAACTTGTGTAAAATGTGTAATAAAGCACACACAGTCATATGTTTTCCACGTGAGGAACATTTTGCATTTTACATTATGTGCCCTTTTATGTTTCTATGACAACAAAAACACTTATTAAGCAATATTTGTTTTAGCTGTTCTTCAATTTATTAAATATTATTAGAATGCTTCCAGAACTATGCATGTGTGTAAATAAAAGGAAAAAAAAACTAAAATCTTTCTATTATCAATTACAACTCATTCATCTGTGGGTTTTTTTATTAGTAAAAATTATTCACTTTTTTCCCATATTGTTTTACCATTTGCAAAGCATTACTGAGGCAAAAGATGGAGTTGCATATGCCAAGATCAGTCCTATCGCCAGAAGAAATTCACAGCTATTTTACATGTGTGCAAAAATACATGTTTCCTTTTTGATTAGATTTAAGAGTTGTTCTCAGCGGAGGAGTGAGATGCTGGTTGCTGCTGACACCAGGACGTTGCCATTCAGGTCCGGAGGGTGAGACAGTGGGAGATTTTTGGTGAAGGTTGCGTGTTAGAGGTTGCATTTGGTGTTAATAAAAACTGACATTTCTTTTTGCCACAACTAGATTTCTTTGGCTCACAATTCTGGTTTTCAAATCTTAAATAAGAAAGTATCAGATTCAAATTGAGGGCAACATTTTTTGTGCAAATTCTCAAGACACTTTACGATCATGTTCCATTTTTCTGGTCTTCATTTCTCTGATTAAGGTCTGCTTGCTTCTGTAGTTGATACAGTTTGTGTTTTTTGCAATGTTGTAAACCTTTTTAAGTTAATGGCCCTTTTGTATTTATTTCCAGTTCATTTTAGGCATGTTCACACTGAGCAAGTACTTGACTAAGGCAACACTTGGAGGACTTTTTAAGCTTATGTTCTGGGCCTTTCCAGTCAAACCAGGAACTTTTATATTGAGAAATATTTTTTATGCATTCTGACACGTTGACAATCCTTTCTTATCTTCAAGAAAAATAGTTATGTGATAAAATTTGGGATAATTGTGTTTCCTTGTCTTTTTGTACACCTTAGTTCTATGTGAATGGACAAATATACCTTTTGTTCACCCAACCCCACCTAATTTCTTATCTTGATAATCCAAACTTTATTAATGCTAATGGTGCAGAAAAGTGGAGACTTAATTATTGTTACTTTCATGTGCAATTTTTTTTTTCTTTTAGGGATTTTTTAGCTTCTGTTTAGGGGCAAATGAAGAACCTTTTGATAACATACCAATGAAATATGCTTCACTTTTGCCACTGTTGCCACCTCGCACATCCCTGTTTTATCCATGCATGTGTTTGGGTTTGGATGTTAAAGGGGACCTACTGTACCTTTTCCATGTGCTTAGTAATAATTATGTACGTAGATCAATTATGTAGGTTTTTCTCATTGTGAAAATATCTAATAGACCCTAAAATAAAAACACAACTCCACCTCTTTATAGAGATAAGCCCCGCCTCTTCACAGTCAGATTTAACTGTAGAAAGCAGCAGGTTTTAAATTAAGTAATTTTAATTGTTGTGGCAAGAAACCCTACACATTTTAATCTGAATATTTGGAATAATAGTGGTGAAAACTGGAATTTTCTGAGCACTTAAGAATCAGCTGCAGAACAACACAACTCAAACATGCAGGAATCAATCCAAAACCAACCTTGATTAAACTAATGATGAGAGAACAATGGAGGATAAAAACTCAGAAAAGTAGATTTTACATAATAGGTCTTCTTTAATAAACCTATAGCATTTAGTTTGTATGTACGCAGCTAGCATACCGGTGTGTTGGTCTTACATATCCTGTTCACTAATACACAGTGATTCTTGTCAGGTAGAGATAACACAAGACTGGATAATATTGGTTTTCCCATAACAGTCACACCCAAAGTAAAGAAATGTGGTTTTCATTACATTTGAGAAGAAATAACATGTCTTCACTGGACAGTTTTAGAACAATATTTTGTATTATTTATTGATATAACGTAAAAGAAAACCAACAGAAACAAGATGCACGATAATATAAACTAGTCTTAAAATCCAGTCTGTGTTATATAACTGTTATTTTAGTCTAATTTTAACTCTATTACTCAATAGTAGGAGAATCTTTAAGAGAATGGTTTGTGTTTCATTTTATGTTTTGTGTTGTTGAGATTTCCATAGAAAATCAAGTCAGGCCAATCCAAATCAAAGAGTATCCAGCTGACTCTAACAAAAAATAAAAAAAATAAGTGTGGATGAACTTCATGTATGTTTCTGAAGATGAAACAACATTATGAAAGGTGATTAAATGTGTAGTTAGGGAACTTTTAAATGGGAAGCTATTGAATGGTAGTCTGATATTCAGACCAACCCCCACAAGAAAGCATACATATACACAAAATTACAGGACATGTAATTTGCTTATGATTAGTACGATTTTAGAGCTTTTTGGTATTGCCACGTCGCAGTCCCAGTTATTTCTATGGTGTTGTTAAGATGTGTTCTTATTTATGATTTTAACAAAATCCTGTTCTATCTTAACCTACCCAGCCCCTCTTACATGTTGTAATTTGATGCCTAAACTACGTAAACTAAGAAAAGTCCTCACATGCTTCACCAAAATCGTGTCATTTTACGCTTTCATTTGTGCTAATGTACGGGTAAATAAAAACGCAAAAAAGAGTGAAATAATATCATAATACATTGTTTTGTGTCGTGGTACATATGCTTTCTGTGAGACTGTGTTGATCACAGATTAAACTTTTAGAAAACCATGATCGCGCAACACACCATCGGGTTTTTTTCTGCTCCACGGCAGGCAATACTTTTTTGTTTTAACCAGTTGTTGTTCCTGAACACACCTGTGAAGTAGAGTGTAAAACAGCGATTGTTTCTGTGAGGTAAACTTCAGAATTAACGGTACAAAATGATAATATTTGACACAAGGTCATAAGAGAAGAAGGTACAGGGGGGCAGAAAAAACGTTTTCGCCATGATTGCGGAAATGAGCACAAGCCATTGACTACAACAAGCCGCCATCTTGAATTCATCTGTCACTTGTAATCATATGGTTCTGACAAACACACATTCTCTCGTAGCTGATTTGTCAAACGTACTTCCTGGTTTTTGGAAACCAGCAGTTCTGAGACCTAGAGACTTGAAATGAAGCTGAGCGAAGACACAAAGTGGAACCAGGCCAGTTTTATAAATGAACCTTTGCAAAGCTAAACATTCAGCCTAGGGGTGGGCGATATGACAAAAATGTATATTACGATTCAATCACAATTTCGATTTTATCACAAATCAAATACCTTTTTTGAGGTAAAAAAAATCATCTGCTTCAGTCACTGTGGTTTGATAAATCCAACAGTCACTCAACAGGAGAACTATGGAAAGATGGTCTCTAATTGAACAGGTACATTTTTTTTTTCACGGTACAATTTTTATCACGATAATGCCCAGTCCTAATTCAACCATTTCTTCTGTTTAAAAAAAAACAAACAAACAAACTGTGCACAGTGGTCTAAAATTGCCAGAGTACTGCATATAAAATAGGTCTAATCTATAGGGGGAAAAAACATAAAGCTTGTAAATCAACTCTTTTAGAACCGAAGAAAACACAAATCCAAATGTATGAAAACGCAGCCCCATTTGAAGTGTCCTGTTAGCTGTGATGTGAAACAAGCTAATACGTTTAGCAGAGATCATGTGAGCGCCTCAGAATGACTCCCAGAGGACAGCGCCGCCTCAGACACTTATGATGCCTCTAATTGCCTCAATCAGTGATAAGATGTACAGTCATTTCAGGTTTAGTGCACGTCTTAATGGTCAGAGGTTTCAAGAGGCAGATCGGTCCTTAAACGCTACATGAAGTAATGAGGCACATGGGGTTTGCACAGAAAATGTGCTAAGGGAGTTACCGCGTTGTGCACATTTATGTTGTTTCTATGCTACATGGCTAGTTGATAGTGTGACGAAACAAAAGTAAGAATTAAAACAAAGGCTGGATCAGAACCATTTAAAGTAGTGTTAATCCTGAATTAAATGGAAACAAGCGAAAATGTAGAAGATGGGCAGCAGGTCAGATCAGATGTTGTGGAAGGTCTCAACCTTAAGTTTATTATTTTTTCTCTTGGATGTTCTAAGAATTTGTTCTAAATGACACATGACCAATTAGCTCAGTTGAGACCAAGAGCTTTTCCAGACCACAGAGTCCCAAGACAGAGACAAGACCAAGACCAATGAGGGTCAAGACCAATACGGTGGTCCATCAAGACCAAATCAAGACACTGAGTTGGGAGAGAGGTTGAGGTGTGAAGCACATCTGTCTGTGTAAATGTTCTACATAAATAAACCATCCATTTGTTCATTCATTCATTCATCCAAAACCACCTTTGAAGTTGTATACTTTTATCAATGTCTACATCAGGGTTATTCAACTTTTTTTTCCACGAGGGCCAAATTTTTCGGCGGCCAATGACCTCTGAGCCTGAGGTGCACGATGGGGCCACCGTTTTTATGTGGGTTCACATACACTAAATATTACTAAAATATTATCTCTTATAACACAAAAGATTACAAAATATACAGATACTGAAATTCAAGAATGGAAAAAGAACAAGATTAGATACTAAGACTAAGAATCAAACCAGTAAATAAGAACAAACATATTTTCTAATGTTTTGGAGATGGGTCGCGGGCTGAATTTAATTGGTTGGAGAGCCTAATCTGGCCCTCGGGACTTTGTAGAGGAACACTGGTCTACATGGTCTTTTTGTGCGGTACTTATGGCAAACTGTGCCTGGGTCAGGTCTCTGCGCTCCTGGTGCAAGTTGTGGTCTTCTTGTCCAAGACAAGACCGAGGCCCAATGTCCTCGATTCCGTGACTAGACCAAGACCTTAAAACTGTGGCCAGTCTTGAGTACCACTACATTGGTCACTTCAATAAACTATTACATAGTACATTGTGGAGTTGATTTGAGACACAGTGGATGACCTGGTGAGTATCCCAGGCAAATATGTTGTCCCTTGCTGCTGCTCCAGTCTCGCTGTCTGGATCTTTGATGTAGCTAATATTGAGTACCTGGTCTCCTCCCACTCGGATCCCTTCCCACCTCTCTCTCTTGGATAGGCCGTCCTTGTCCTGCTAGACCAGGGGTGTGCAAACTTTAACAGCAATGATTAAAAAAAAAATTAGGGCAACTATAGTAAAATAAAAATACACAATACAAAAAGGTGAATATATACATGTGTTATAGAAAGTAGGAATATCACGCTTGATAAAAAAAAAAATTGTCACTTTCTGCATTCTAGTGCATTTTAGATTCTATACTGATGGGGAAGAAAGTCATCAACCTCCAAAATAGTTGTACATTTTCAAAAAGCTTGGACTGCCGAGATGAGATTGGCCAAGATGGGAATATTTATCACATTTTTGAATTTCTTGAATTGTTGCATGTTATTGTGGGGGGCCCCAGACTGGGGGTTTTTGTTCCCTGTCCCTGTTTTAGTGTCATATGTGACCTCACACAAGCCATATACTCAATTTGTATGATTTATCATGTAATTATCACAATGAGTGTGCTAATAACGATTGACGGCAGTTTTAGATACAGTCCTCAGTCTGCAGACAAGCATGACATTTATACACATAATACCATATATTTTCTAATTGTCGTGAGAGCCGAAAGAGCCACACTGGACTCTTTAAAGAGCCACATGTGTGTTAGACGAAGCATTTTTCTCTGCCACTGGGCTCTGGCTCCACTGACTTAAAGCTCTAATTGCATCCCATACGAGTCAGCCTTGGTCACATCTATAGTCTGTCCATCCATGGGAGTGGATCTCTCCTTTCCTTCACTCTGGTTCTCCTCAAGGTTTCTCTTTTTGCTGTTGTTTTTCCATTTTTTTTGCTCTTTTTTGCCGAGAAGGAGGCTCTATCTTGTCTGTTTGCTGTTCGACAATCTGCTTTTGTATTTCTGATTTGTGAGAAAGACGTGCAAAATTGTGATGTTCTTTGAGATAACTGTTGTGATTTTGGGTTACGCACAAACAAAATTGAACTGAAAATAAACTACAGATACAGGTAAGATCTTTAGAGGAGCAACCACACTCACAGTAGCCATACGTTTACTTTTCACGAACAGCAGGCAGGATAGTGTTAAAAATAACATAGCCAAAACAAAGCTACGTAACCGCGTCCAAGATCTCTTTCTGAGAACTCATCTGGTCAGTTCTTTGGTTAGATTCGGTTTCGGCTTAGACCTCAGCCCCTCTCTGACCCTCCAAACCTCCGCGGGCCGGTGTAGAGTTTCAGACGGACGCACAATCGCACCATTGTGTCGCCGCTTTGCCGAACCCAAACAAAGCCAAGCACATCAGCGTCGCTCACTCTTCTCATAACCTCCGCTTCCTAACACATTACAGGTGTCACTCACGAGGGGGATAAGTCCACTTTGTTCAAACATGTTTTCACTGGACGTCCCGGCGCAAAGACCAGATGTTCATAAATATTAAGCAAACGTTAGCATCTCAAAGTCGAGATTTTCTTTTAAGATGTTGCCGTGATTGCCTTAAATGGACTCAGCACTAGAACTAGTCATGTTCCATTAAACCTATTAAATCCACTCGCATTATATCATAGTGCGCACCACACAATAGGAGCCATTCAAGGGCAGTCCCGGAGGAAGCCAACAAAGGGCCCTCTCTCTGTCTATCTCCATCTCTATCTCTTTGGGGCCACTCAGAAAGAGCAAAACACAATTTTAGTTTAGTGCGTGCAAATGGACGCTAACGACAGCCGCGAGCACAGTGTTACAGGTGAAAGGAAAGAGAAAACGAGAGCAGCTTTTGTCAGAACAAGTGTCTATCTTTTAGAAGATTTAAAGATTTTAAACAGAGTCGCCAAGTCCGCTTCTTTATAGCATCTTGGGCTTCTTTTTTTTGGAAAGTCGCTTGTGAATTTTGACAGTGGATCGTTGAGTTTTTTTTGTTTTTTTTTTGGGCTTCTTCTTGAGAGGCACTTTGATGTCATAAACGAGGATTTTTAGCAGTTCTTCCAAATTTGATTCAAGAAAATGTCCTCACTAATGACAGAAAGATAGACGTAACATATTATCACGCTTTAAATCTTTAGTAAGTATCAAATACTATTTAAAATACGTCAAAACCATTAACCTTTGTTCTGCTGTGACACATAATGTTTATTTATTTGATTATTTGAAATTGAGGGTCTGAAGTCACTTATTTTGGGATTTTTTTTTTCAATGGTTAGGTCGCCTTTTACTCTCTGAAAATCTGGCAACCCTGATTTTAAAGAGAAAAAAAAGTTATTGGTCTAAGCAACGGGTTTGCAGCTTTAGTGGAGGTACAGGGATGTCAAGGTTATTAGCTTAACCGATAATAGCAATAATTCAAGTGTAAGAATAAAACAATAATTGTACTAAAAATAGAAGCAACATTGAGGATGCTATGAGTTTTTTGTACAGTCGTTAGCATATCGGCGCGTCTCACTCCTAGCAGCTGTGAAAAAAGCTTAAAATACATTGTGGTAAACAATATGGAGGCTCAGAAAGCATTAGGTAAGTGAGCAAAACATGTGGATCGATGTATGACACCAAAAATGAATTATTTGCGTAAAAATGTATGGATTGTTATGGATTTCAAATTTCAAATATTAGTATCCATTTGCAACAACAGGAAGTTTAATAAGAGATATTGTTGTCAGCTAAAAAATAATAAATGTTGGTCCATCTCTAAACATGACACATTAGAAGCAAATTTTTCTCTTTCAACCGATTACATTACCATTTAAGAAGCAAAAGTAAATATAGAAGGATTATCGATCGACATCACTTTTCACTCTACTGCTCATGTTGCCTGCAAGATATACTGTCTACTTGTATGGGGAAACTTCTTTGATAAAAACAACAAAACAGGACAGGAGCTAGCTGTTTCGATCAGGTATGCACCGGTATGACGAACGTCTGGCTCCGGAAGCTTGAGACAGTGTTTTTCTCTGCATTTTTCACTCACTTGAATGTAAGACTAATTTCAATCACAAATGTTGATTTAGTAGTATAACTTTTGTTTTTCACACATAAACTCTTGAGAAATTACACTACAGTTAATGAAGGGCATACGCTTCTTTACAGAGTTATAAGACCATAGCAGCATGTGCAGCACTTACGTCCAGCATAGCACTGGGACAAATCTCCTCAGTACATGAACAGGTTTATGATGGCACTGGTCTGGTGTACGCTGTGAGAGGAAGGGAAATAGAGACACATCCCATAAGACAGAACACATACAGACAGATTTTAGAGCAAAATAAAAACTCAACCTTACCACTCATATAAACTAAGCAAGGCAAACCAAAATACTGTTCTTTGTAGTCATAATAACAAAGTAGGTTCACACAACATTACAACATTCTACAGGCCAATGTAATTTCAATCAGACGGAGCTAAAATGAACATCCATTAAAAAGTTGATGGGTCTGGTTGCGTGCAGAAATCACCAGATGTTAAATTTGTTGCATATTTTTAAGATTTATTCTAGATACAGTTGGCATCAGAGTCCACGCCCACAAACAGACCCCTATAGGGGAAACTTAACATTGAGAGTGAATCAGAACAACAGCTTTGTCACTCACTGCTCAACAGCTACAACAGCAAATGTCAATTTTAGTAGATATATTGTGTCAAAGCGATCCAATAGTCCAAATATGTAAAATAGGCCTATCTAACATTAGGCTACTAACAGTAGCTATAAATGCTAACATGATGCTATAGCACCGCCTGGCGTGTTTTAGCATCTTTCTTTAACTTTCTGTTACCTTTTGGTGACATAAGGCTACATCAACAACCTCTATTTAAACATTGTTGTGACTCGACTTGAAAGAGGCATTATTAATGAAATTATAAACAGTTCACAGGTTGAAAACGCCTTACATATGCATTCACACAGGAGTAGAATTACATGAGTTTGATGATTACAGCAGGTAAAACTCAAGAGAAACTTTACAGACATTTTTACACACATGGACGATTTGCAGAGGACTAGAAACTCAGATGACGTCTGTAATTATTACTATTTACTTAAGGTCCGATAGTAAATATTATGCTGCGTGAGTAGACAATGACATTGTCTTTAGGTTTAACAGGTAAATCTAAACCTATAAGCCCCAGTCCTAAACTTACCCATTTTAGCAACTTGAAGCCTAAACTTACCTTCAACCAAAATTTGTTATTTTACGCTTTGGCTTTTCGTAACATGTTTACGTTAAAAAGTCGTGAAAACGTGCTCATCATCATTTATTTCTGTCATTTGGTTGTATATCAGAGACTGGGCTGAAATTGGACTTAAAGTGCCTTTGACAAGTTGAACTACTCATTTCAAAAAAAGTTTTGCAAAGTACATCCCAGTTTAGCCAATTTTTCGATTCACAAATTTAATTCCTGTTCAAAGATAATGACATCCAATAGGGAGTTGCTTAGCGACCATGTAAAAAATTGGCACAAAGCTCTTCTAATGTAACAGGTTTTCACTTCTTGAGACAAATAAATCCACAACAACACGCTCATTAAATATGTTCATTGCCAGAAATTGTATATGTCTTTGTCTCTCTAGTGTTATGTCACCAGTTAGAACTCTCCTCTATACTATTTAAATTTTTTTTTTTTTTTTTTTCAACATATTTTCAAATTTTGATACACAAACTTGTTCTTGATTGATGTAAAACTATATATTTATATTTAAAACTAGTGTTGATGTACTAATATAAATTCAAATGAGCAATTCGTAGAAACCAAAAATCTTATGAAGGAGATGACTGCTTTTGTGATTTTGGGCTTTACAAAAATAAACTGAATTGAACCTGATTCAAACTGAGCGTCACCAAAAAAAAAAAAAAAAAAAACTATCTCCATTTTATGTTAAAAAAACCTTCCAAATGACCACTCACCTTGGAGTGTGCCAAGCCACACAAACACCGTCACCACGGCAACACGTCCTCAGTAAAAGCATGTAAATTACATCCTCAAACCCCACACACTAAACGCCAACAGACACCTTCACTTCAGCCCTTCGCATTTTACACAAACACATGGAAATATATTCGAGAGCTTTTTTAAAAAATCACAATTTAAAGATCAATACAGCTAGCTCCCAATTAGCATCCGCTTTTATCATGCAGATTACAAACATTTGTGGGATTGGATTGGACGCCGCGTGACCTTTCCTACTTCTACGTGATCGATGTCAATTACTTTTCACCACTTAAGCTTCTTGCCTCCAAAAGACAGTCCTTTTGCATGGATGAAACGCAGAATAACGCAACATTGGGAAAAACAATTTCGCTGTACTCCGAAAGCATGTATTTAAATCTAAAAGCAGCAGGCCCGTTCCCATCTGTTCTGACCAGTCGGCCTCAGAATAATTTGTTTCTTTCATTCACTGCCATGCTGACTCGAGAGTACCCAGGCAGAATTTTCTATTACCAATCTAATTGCACATTCCAGCCTGACAAGAGCTCATTAAACCTTAATTATACACATGTTGTTTTCTACAAACATCTCCATTTGGGTCTCTCTAGCTTGTAATTGTTCAGCAGGGACGACCGGTTGAGATTTCGCAGATTGCAAGTGAACGAGGCAGAGAGAGAAAGAGGTAAAAGAGAAAATAAAAATGGAAGAGGAGAGAGAGAGAGAGAGGGGAGTGCAGTAGAAGTAGGTCATGTCTCTCCATAAACAAGGTTTCTAAAATAATATACCCATCCAGTGGAAATAATGCCAAACAAGTGAGCGAATGTGGAGCTCATGTAATATTTACAAAGCACTAATACATGGATGGTAGAGCCCCTCCTCTCTGCCAGAGATGGGGGTTTCTGTCTTTTTTTTTTTTTTTCCCCATATGGTTATTTGAATTTCAGAGGACTGCACTGGTGGATCTGGCATAGAATGTGCTGCTGCTGGTGGTGATTATGAGGAGGAGGATTTGGGATGGAAAAAAATCTCTTTGGATCATCATTATACTGTATGTTTATTGTTTATGACAGGTAAAATTTTAAACCCTATAGTCAATATTTTTACAGATAGGATGTCACCAGTTCAGGAAGATAATAATGGGGAAGCTGTGGTTCAGTGTGGTTAGAGCGTTCACCCAAAGACACAAAGGTTAGCTGTTTAATTCTGCCCATCAGTGCATTGTGTTGTTGGGCTTGACACTTGCCTATAAAGGCCTAAATAAGGGGACCATAGTGGTGGTCACTATATTCTCACCTTCTTTCACCTGAAATCCACCATGCAGCTACCCAAAACCTGCACCATAGGTCGCAGCTATAGTCCTGACCAAACCAAAGGTTGCCCCCAAAAAGGTGGGTTACAATGTCTGGGACAATAAAATTCCACCAGGAAATATCACGTTGTTCTAATTTCGAATTAGTTTAGTGTGATAGTCCTTGTGGTAAATATTTTCGTAGTTTTACAACAGTTAAGTTACAAATTATGAAGAAATTAACAATAAAAGTTAAGTTTTATAACAGAATCCCTCCACAAATGTAATCAAAAAGTGCCATAAGACATTTACACACAACTGTCACAGTTTCCTGAAAGTTTAAACAATAATTTAACACAATTTAAGTGTTGCAAAATATTATCATTTGTCAAATCATAACATTGCGGACTTTCACAGTTTTTCGTGGGCCGTCAAAGACTGGCTCTTGGAGCACCAGTCCTGTGCACACTAAGTACCAGATGGGTATTTGGCCATCAGGTGATACCCTTGTGGGAGCACCTGATGGCCGTCAGATTATCAGATGATCGGTGTAAAAAAAACAATGAATTCATATTTTTATTTTTTTTTTTTTTTTTTACTCATATTTTGCTCTTTGAAAATTGCTGCTATTCTACTGTACTGTGATGTAACTACTCTATGTGCTTTTTGCTTTTGTATAATTGAATTTTTTATTTTATTGCCTTTGTGTAATTAATTTTACTTGTAATGTTTTATTTTTACATACTTTAAATGTTTGTATGTTGGGACTGCAGATGGAAAGTAGCTTTGTGTTAAATCTGGTGCAGCCAGGTTCAATTTTGTGGGCGGCCTTTCCGATCGCTGAGTCAACCAATCACAGAAGACCCGGAAATTCCACCAAAACAGCGAAACATGTTTTCGTAAACAAGTAGCGCGAGGATTTTTTCAGTCTGAAGACTCTCAACACGATTTGCTGCTCAGGTTTTAAGGAATTGATACGTTCATTGTTCAAAACTGAAGCACGAGCCAAATCAGCTACGTTTGCCTTCTTGAATGTTTTGAAATGGGCTGGCAAGCAACTTCCGACTTTTTAGTGTCACGTGTCAGAATCGCCGTGCTTGATTGGATCTTCCTAACATTGGACGGAGAAATTATTGGCCGGGCTCCGGTTTCAGACCCTTTCAGAGTCCATTATTTGCACAAATATACAACACAATTTCTCGTGAAAACGTTTCCAAACTATGAGAGCCAAGATACACCAACATGACATATTAAAAGAAAACTGAACATGTTGTCTGCTTATATTTCTAAACAAATTAAAAATATATAGTTTCTATGTACAGTGAGTGCTTTTATTTGTCACTCTTCTGATTTAATAGGGACAATAGGCTAAGATATTCACTCCAGAACAGCACTCATGCAATATTAATACAGCACCAAAATATGTAAACCCCCCCCCTTTCTCTCTCTCTCTCTCTCACCAACACTACGCTCCATCTCTTCCAAAGTAATTGACTATGCAATACTTCCAAATCAGCTCCGAGAGGTTGTGTGAGACAAAGGGTGAGAGGGGGGGAGGGGATAAGAGAGAGACGGGTCCTAAAGTGCTCGTGTCAAGTGTGCGCGTACAGCAGATTCTGAACCCGAGCGCCATGTATCACTGTCAGCACCGGAGACGCTCAAACAACAGACAAACAACAACAACAACAACAATACAAGAGCAGAGGGACCTGAGCAGCAAAAAGAATCTCTCACGTACTGTACACAATCACTGCTGGGTTTATAAGAAGGTGATGGTAATAAAGTGGGATAGTTAAGAATAAAGGCAAAGAAAGTAGCAAGGGAAAATACTGAAAATACGTACATATTAGAGAATGTTATTAAACAAGTCCTTTACCCCTGTATAGGAAATATTCTATGATTTAAAGCCAAACCAAACCAGAATTCTTGAAGGATCTTATCTGAGTAGGGCTGCAAAAATTAATTGTAAGTAAGTGAGTAAACTAAGCCTTGTTCACACGAGAGTCATCATGTCAAAAAAAAAGTTGCAGTACAGCGTAAATGCGTAGACGCTGAACCGTAATTTTGAAATCTTTTCACTCTTGGACCTGGTTTCAGAAATATTTGTTTTCAATGTCCTAAAACTCCTGCTTCGTGTGGATGATGTGTGGTTTAGGTCAAATATTTGCTCTGTCCACACAAAGCCTGAGATTGGCTTTGTGTGGACAGGGTTTAAGTAAGTAAGCTTTTTTGGGCAAATCTAATTTCAGATCTTCAGCTTTGGCTTGCTGTGCTCACTCTTGAGAACTGCTAAAGAAAGCTGCTAAAGGTTAAACTGGCAAAGCAAGGCTATCTTTCTTCAACGAGTCTTGTTGTTAGGAGGCTAGTAGACATGAATGGAATGACATCATGATCATCAAAACATACTTCCATCATCACAATTCAACTGTGATCATTTATTAAAAAAACATTAAAAAAATAAAGAAAATAAAGAATATTTAAATAGATTACCGTTGTGACTTATAGTCTTGGTGGAGTTTGCATGTTTCTCCCACCTGGGAGGCTACTGTCTGTGCATGCTGGTTTCTACCACAAACAAACAAACAAACAAACAAACAACACAATTGTTGCTCCTACAAAGCAGTCTTGACTGAAGGATTATCAGAGGAGTTGTCTGCTCTTGGTGCAATCAGCTCCTCTGGTGGAGCTTTCTAATCTGGCTCATCTGTACCCAGCCTATCATAACCTAATGGATTCTAATAAAGCCAAATGTATTTTAGAATGTGGGGGGAGGGTGTGTGTGTCAGGGTGATTGTTACATGGATATATCTATGCATGTGGTTGTGGGTGGGTTGTCTGATTGTGGGCCGGTTGTTGAGGTGATTGATTTTGTTTTTAATGCCTTGTAAAAGCACTTTGTGTTTCATTTTATGTATGAAAAGCTTGATTTGATTTGATAAAGCTGAGCTCAAGTCTCAAATGTTGACAGATGTTCTCTGGAATAAGAGAAGAGGTTTGTGAATCAGTCTGCTGAGGTGCAGTGTCCTTATCTCCTCCTGAGTAAACACGTAAAGTACATTGTGCACAGATGGAGCAACAACAGAGAAATTAGCACCTAATTTGAAAGTAAGGGTACAAAAAGTAAAATAAAAAAAACCCACACACACAAAACACAAAATCCATTTCCATTAAAGTTCCCAGACTTGCAGTCACTATACTTTAAAGACCTAACAATTCAGTATATGATTGGTTTGTACATCTCAGCCCACCTTTGTGCTGCTTTTACAGTAATAAGCCTTTTCACTAACCTTACATGAAAACGCTACCTCCACTCCACAGTTCTGAAACATCACAAATTACCCGGCAAAAAGGGTCACAAAGGGTCACAACCTTGGCACTGACAATTAAAAAAAAACGAAGCGTGCACATTTAGAGTCATAATAGACGCAGAGAGAGAGAGAGAGAGAAAGGGGGAAAAGGTTGCGGGGGCATGGGTCTGTGGTCAGAGCAGTGCACCTTGACAGGAAGCGCACACAAAGGTGAAAGCAGAGCGCATCAGTGAGGTTAGCCTGGCAGGTAAGAGAGGAGGCAGAGTGCGGCGGAAGTACCAAACCCATTTTTAACTGTAGATATGCTGCTACTGAGAAAGAGAGGGAGACAGATAGAGATCAAGAAGGAGAAGAGGAAGGAAAGAGGGGGAGGAAAGGGAGGGGAGGGGCTAGGGACTGTTTTAGTTTTATATAGACGTGCAAAAGGAGGACATGGGTTTTTAAAATCATCACAAACATCCACACATCTACATCAACTATGCGTCAAAATACTAAGAAAACAAACAAATGAAAAAGAAAAATCTCAACAACACAAAAGAGAAACAAAACAAAAATCACACACAACTTTGGCAAATCTCCTCAAAGTGCTGTGCAATCAAATCTGTATATATTCAACCCAGACTCCGAAGAAAATGTAGATATTAGAGCTCGATTGGAATTTTTTAATCACGATTAATCACTCATATTACACACAAGGTTCAATAAATATATATATATATATTATTTTTGTGTTGTTTTGTTTTTCTAGTGAGTCTAGAGTAGTTTAGTCCTGGGTTAGTCCTGTTTCAGCCCTTATGAAAACCTGGTCCAGGTAAAACCAACTCAGTGCTCACTAAATACACAGTGGGAAGTAAAACAATCCTATTTTTAAAGTTTTCAAAGAAACATCACAAACATGTGTGTAAAAGCCGCTGATCGCGAACTTTTACACACCTCATTAAATATGCGCACTGATTCTCCACGTGCATATTTAATGAGGTGTTAGTGGTTTGAAGTCTTTAACTGGCCATATCTCTTTAAAAACTCAAAGCTCAGACTCATCTTTGTCCTGCTGTCTAAACAGCAGAGCTCACAACGGAACAGATCCTCTGTTTGTGGACTGTTTATGGGAATAAAGAGGAGAAAAAAAATGCAGAGCGGGGTGCTTTATTCATGTTTTTGGGTTGAATCACGTAACCTGTGTTAGCGCAGACAAAATAATTAATTGAGATTAAGCACATGGTGTGTTAACGCAGCGATAACGCGCTAAAGTGCCCAGCCCTGTTAGATATACAACAAAAACTTACTATAAGCACGTTTTCACGCCTTTTTTATGTTCAATCTTTGGTTGAAGCCACACGGCGACATTTTCAGTCCTAAACTTACCCATTTTAGTAACAGGAAGCCTAAACTTACCCTTGGACGGTTGTTGTAAATACAATAAACCTTACAAATCTTTGTCACTCTATAAATAATAGTCACTGTAATTAATTTAGGTATAATTTTTCAAGGTTACAATTAATGAATAAACAGCCGTATGAGTCTGGAGAAATTTAAAAGTGTAAGGAGATAGGACCCCTGACTTGGAAAATGCAAAACTCCTGCCTCAATTTGTGGCATAAGGTGAAAAATGTCTCTGCAACATTACTGGACCATACATATGTCAAATTTTGTGGAATAAAAGTAAGTTAGTGTACGAATGTGGGCAGGGCTAAAGAGCTGGTCAAAATCCAGAAAAGTTCAAACACGTCGTCTTGCTGACTGATACTGCATTAGATTCTCATTGTGCCATTTGAACATTTGATTTTGTTGTTGTTGTGGTAACCTTGGAATAGTTGTTGCACCTTGACACCTCTCTGTGCAGCTCCTGATAAGTGCGCCGCTTTCTCCTGCATGTTAAGTGCTTTATGCTCTTCTCTGTCCGCAGCAGCTTCTGCATTCTCCTTCTGATGCTGGAAATACTCGTTTGGAATGTCTTTATGCAATAACTTTACTGTTCGGAAAGTTTAATACAAACATACTTAGGCTTAGCTGAACTGTGCCACAAACATCACATTTTCTAAGATCAGCTAATCAGTACATACATACATACATACGTAACATACATACATACGTAACATACATACATGCGTAACATACATACATGCGTAACATACATACCCGTGTAACATACATACATACATACATACATACGTATGTACGTAACATACATAACATACGTAGCATACATACATACATAATATACATAAATATACAGACATACTGTACATACATACAATATTTGGAAAGTCTATTCTTTATCATTCTACATGGGAGAATATGCTAGTGTCTCCAAACTTACAATCACATAAACAACAAGGGTCAATCTCTGATCAATGAGATAAATGTGTTAGTCCAGCTATGTACAACCTTTCTTAATGACAGGTAAGAACATGTTTTTCTCTGAAGTTTGAGTATGGCGCTACCAGTTCAAAGTGACAATAAAAGAAACACATGGAAAGATTGTGTCAAAACAAATATGCCAGCAGAATCATTGGGCAAATCTACTGTTTATTTGTACAAAAAATGTCTTGACTATGCGTAGGTCCGAGTAAAGAAAAAATACTGGCAAAGGATATGCTGTGTTTGCATCTAAGTTTTAAAATAATGTAGGGCATCCTGTGTGAAACAATGCAAGTTTTAATTAAAAAGGTGCACACTAACAACATTACAGTTCTCCTCACTCTGCCATAGCCTGAAGCCCACAATTCAAAACGCACATAAAAAGAAAGACATAAGAAATCCAATTCTCTTCTCTCACTATTGTTCTTTCATTTTCTCCTTTGTTACATAAACGTCTAAAAGCAAAGCCAGGCAAGATTCTAATTATGATTTTCACAATGCTAAAAGATGTCTTCTTCTTTTTTTTATGAAAATATGAAAGACAGGTTTGACAAACAAAGTACTTTTCCAGCACTTTGTCAAAGTCAAATGAGAGCCGCGCTGCTTAACTTCAATAAAAAAAAAATCATCTTTTTAGTCACTCAGGAACAATTATATAAAACAGAAAATGTTGAATTTGATGTCCTGGTACATCTGCTTTATCACAGAGGAGACACAGAATACTGATTATTATTATTACCAGCTAGTCTTCATAAGGTATCAAGAGGTTTCATGGTTCTTGCACAACTTAAAGTCAGTTAAAGGGGACATATGTAGAGGTATCTTTTTTACTTTGTTACGTCGCTCAAATGCTAGAAAATTCGTGGGGCGTCATTTACAAAGCCAGGTGTTATAAACTCGAGGAGATTGGGGTTTTGAAGTTGTTGCGCCCAAACTTCTGGGGCACCGATTTTAGGCCCCCAGACCGGTGTTTGGAGACTATTCTTTGTTTGTGATTTTTCCAACTATTTAGTAAAACACTACAACATATGTAGATCAGTAATTTATCTTTTGTTATTTGTAAAACACAAAATTGATCTAAAATGGTTTAAAAGTAGAAACAGCTCTATTGACTTCCTGTTCAAAACTGCGGTCCTGATAAGCCCCGCCTCTTCATTTTAAAATTTAACTGTAAGAAGCAGCAGATTTTAAATAATAAATATTATTGTTGAACCATATGCTTCACTTTAAGTATTAATCTTTTGAATTATAACATGTAAACACAGACAAGTGGGAGGGGATAGGTGGTAGGTGAGAACAGGGATTTCTGAGCACTTGTGCTCCAGCTGAAGAACAATACAAGATTACTCCAACATGAATTCATTCAAATATAACTTTGACTAAACTAATGGTGAAGGGAGGCCATCATAACAAGGTTAAAATCTTTGAACAATACATCTTACATAATAGGACCCTTTTAAATCAATCATTTACACTTTTCACAATCATCTGAAGTCACACCAGTCCTGTGTGTGGGGACTAAATGACAAACAATAAACAAGCTAATCATATTATTCAGCAACTCTGCAAATGCATTGTTAAAGCAATCTGAGTTTTAAACCTTATTTACACTGCTTTACAAATTTCCAGCAAAGCAAAAATCATCTCCATAGACGAGGAAGCGGTGGATGTCTGCTGTCTGTGTCTATCAGTGTTTTATCATCAAAAAAGCAGGAATGTGTAGTTAGCATGCTAGCTCTTATAGCTTAAGCTATGCTCCAACTGCGAAGTGCTTAAAAATGGTAGAAATAAATAGTCAAAATTCTAGGGATGTTGAAAAAGGGGCAGTAACTTAGAACCCAAGACTGTGCTGCTAGCATTGCTAGTTGTTGTTAGCTTTACATCATTCGGATGCCACAGACATGTTAGGTCTGTAGTTCTCAAACTTTTACACCGCTAGATCTCATTTCAAAATATACCCAGCCTAAATTAGCAGATGAAAATAGTAGTTAGTGTCTTAGAAAAATAGTATCTTAGTGGTTGAAATTTTGCTCAAAAATGATTAAACTGTAGATGTGGTTGTTCTAAATGATGATTAACCCAAAAGAGGACAAAATATATGAATAGATCTGCCTTTAAATAAAACACATAATTAAAAGCACAAGTCTTCATGTACCAACAGAAGCAGCTTGCATACCACCAGTTGAGAAAAACTGAAAACTGACTTTGGATCTTTGCAGACATCCCATTTAAAGAAGATTCGTTTTGTTCTTGAGGTGGTAAAAACAGTGCAGTACGGGTTAAATGTGCAGTCTTTTCAGGTTAAGACAAGGCTAGTGTACATATTTATAAGAGGTATCATGGGTGAAATGTCAGGGCCTTACCCCAGAGAGGGCAGTCTCTTGCCGTCAGGGTTTGGGCGCATGGGCAGGGAGTTGTAAAGTCGCACACCTCGGTCTGCTGCGGCGGCGTATCTGTTCTGTAAACACACACACACAAGAGAGAGAGAGAGAGAGGTGAGAAGTCTGCAACAAGTTTGAAACATTACAACAGTCAGTCAAGTATATCAAGAAGAACAAATCTATAATATGTATGAAGACTTTAAAGGTGGGTCCTGATTTTCACACTCTGTATTTAACTGTCACAAATCTTTCAGCACATAATTAATATCCAAATGCATTCATTGTTGGTTTAAAAAGATATTTTTATTCACAGCAAAGTGAAACTGAAGCGAACCACCCAAGCACAGCCAATCAGAGAGCTGCTGTCTATGAGGACTTAAATACTTTATTATTCAAGTCAGGCAATATGCAGACGTCTGATTTTTTTCACTAATTGTTGAATTTAAAATATACTTTATGGTGAAAAAGATAAAAGTTACAATTAGCAACAAAAAATATCAGGTACGTGAGCTTTAATATAATACAATATAAAGGCGTTCTGAGAATTGACAAAGAGAGACACTAAAGATAAAGTTTTGACAGTTTAGAGAAACACTGAGTGACAACACTGCAGTGCCTCCAGAAAGATCACAATAGTGTGTCTTTTCAGTTGGTCCTAGATTTGTCCTTGCAGAGCTACCGTAGATACACAAAAAAAAGGATAAAAGAACTTCCTGGAATAGCAGAAAGATTTTTTTTTTTTAGTCAAGACAAATGATTACTTTTATACAATACGCTTTTTGAATACAGTTTTAGCCAAACGATTGTTATAAGCTGACTGAACGATTCAAGATAAAGAATGGTTATAATTGAATGTGTATTATTGACGAAAATCAGAAACTGCTTGGTATTTTGTTTGAATAATAACTTTTATCTTAAGTGCGGGTCGTGGAAGAGTGTGTTGGGAATTTCAAGGTGATTTCAAGATAAAATTTAACATTAGCAATTTTTTTAACAATGCTTTTTGAGTAAAAAAATGTCAGTCAGTACACAACATTTAACTGTATTAAACATAATTTTGCACTAGATGAACAATTTGCCAATTTTATTCAGATGTTGGGGTCGCAAGTTGATTTTGAATTTTTAAAGTGACAAGTTTGAGAAAACCTGGTCTGGATATTTCATATAGTTAGTGTAGTCTTTATTTGAACAAGACATTAAGTTCAAAGACAGGGATGTTCTGTACCAGATTACAGCTACATAGCTAGTTTCCATCTGCAGTCTCTGACAAACACAATACTATTTTGTTATAAAAGGAGACGTTTTGGATTCACGCGCTAAAGGCAACGTTCTGTCCAGGGTTGAACCAGGAGATTGATTTTCTTTCCTTTAATATTCTGGTAATATTCTTTTGA
This sequence comes from Mugilogobius chulae, assembly GCA_038363315.1. Taxonomy (NCBI): domain Eukaryota; kingdom Metazoa; phylum Chordata; class Actinopteri; order Gobiiformes; family Gobiidae; genus Mugilogobius; species Mugilogobius chulae. The sequence goes on from JBBPFD010000119.1 coordinate 240,306, forward strand.
GTAAACACCAATAAATACAGACACATGGGTGGGAATAGGTGGTATGTGAAAATAGAGATTTCCTGCAAAAACAAAACAAAACCAAAAAGTAGTTTTGTTCAAGCAAATAACATTTAGAGGACAAACATTACTATAAACTATTTAAACGTAGAGTCAAATGTCAGTTTCTATTTTTACAGTTGAAACTACTTCTTCAACAGTTGGTCAGTTACAAATATTCGATTAATCCTTGCATTTCAGTAACACAACCTGGCATTAAGCTTTTACTCTGACCACCCCACTGTTTCACGTTTATACCCAGACATCTACACTGCTATTGATGAATGCATCGCCCTGTACGGCTGTATATAAAAATAGCTCCATTGTCCTCCCTGATTTGTTTACCGTCGTGTTCGCGCAATACCTTTCCCCCCCCAAGTGAGACAGAGTGTGTATCAGGCTGCCATGTCTGATTCCATCTCCTCACGGTGATGTAGCACACATAATAACTGGATGAGGTCGACTAGGCAGCGGCACTAATGGAACTAAGCTCGCGCGTTCATCGGCCCGGCCCGTGCACCAGCTCTTTCCTTTGCATTAGCCGACTGATAATTACAACGTGGCGAGCTCCTCCGCGAATCAGAAGTGGCTTTGAAAGTGTTGGCGGCGGAGAGAGGCTAATGATTTGCAACAGGTTGTCGGTGGCAGGAGGTACGGCGGAGGAGCTCGGTCGGGGTTCGAGATGCGTCCCCGGAAAGCAGCAGGAGGGCGTCCCAGGATTCACTTCAGATCGCACCTTTCCGTGTTTCGGTGCCTGTGCTGTATCCAAGAGACTAAAAGAATCGCAAACAAACCCCGTGCACCTTTGTGAATCTGTCGGATTGAATCATACAGATGTACTTCAGGAGCTAAAGTTAGAGATTTGAGCGTTAGATGTGTTGGTGACTCATACACTCAGTTGTACATATCTCTCCTCGTTGATGATCTGAAATCTACACATATTCTTTTACAGTGTATTAATGACATTAATAGTTGGATGAAACACAATTTTTTGCAATTAAATTCTGACAAAACAGAAATCAGAAAGAGAATAGACTGCAAACAACAACTCACATCAGCTCTTCTGATATTGAGCCCAAGGAGCATGCAAAAAAAAATCATTGATTCTGAACTCAACTTTAATCGACATATTGTTCATGTTACTAAATTATCTTTTTTTTCATACATGCGTTTATAGAGCTCGATCTCCCAAGAAAGCGTACATTTACCACGACATTACAGGACATGTAAAGTGCGTATGGTTAGCACAAGTTCACGCTTTATTTGTGTAAATATGCCAAGCGTCGCAGTCTCAGTTCTTTTCTATGGTGGTTGTTAAGACCTGTTCTTACTGATGAATATTAACGAAATCCTTATTCTAATCTTAATCTACCCAAAGCCCCAGACCTAAACTTACCCATTTCAGAAACTTGATTCTTGATGAAACATACCCATTAAACCTAAAGTTGACCAAGAAATTCTTGGTCGACTATAATCCTGTTCCATCAATTGATTAAACTAAAACAGACTAAAGCATTTTTTTCTGATTTCAAGTTAGAATAGTCCAAATCTACTCATATTTGTTAAATACTGCTTATTTCAGGTACATAGTCACTTGATAAGTAATATTAAATGATTATATTATTGTCTAATTAAAGGAGTTAGTCGACTAATAAAAGTCTTGATCGACTAAGAAAACATCGAACAATTAATTGACTAAACGACTAAAGAACTGCAGCACTACTTAAACCTAAAAAAATGTCCTCACGTGGTTTCAATCAAAGCTTGTGTTTTTTTACGTGCAATTTTTACGCTTTTTCATATCGTACTAGACACAGCGTAACATAAGTACGCAAAAAAGGTGTGAAATCATGCTCATAATACGCTGTTTTTGTGTCGTGATAAATGTACGCTTTCTTGTAACTGTGTTGGTTTGTCGCAAGAAGATTGGTCTTTATTCAGGTCTCCCTCAGAAGTCAATTTAAACTAATATTTAATTTTGAACCATAATCGGTCTATGAGTAATTAGTCTGCCTACAATTTACAAGCTCAAAATGCTCCGGTCCTAAACTCAATAGAGGAATTTCGAGTTGTATTTATTCTTTTGGAATAGCTTAGTTTGATTTTTTTTCTTTAGTTGAAATTGCTGCCAAAACTTTCTATTGTTCAAAGCGCTGAATGTGTTTAAATATGGCTAAAACAATAGCTTCAGAATCAAGTATTTTTGTGGCTTGAAAATATTCAAATCAGTTAATCGAAGTTGTGAACTCTCTAAACACAGTGAAGCACTTCCTGTGTTGCTGCTCAATGACATCATAGAGTGGAACCGAGTGATTTTAGTTTGAGAGAAGAAAGCAGTCTTAACATGCAGATTTTTTTTAGTCAAAGAAACAAGTGAAAGAAACAAAATGCATCTTCAATTTTGTTTGGGTGAGGAAATAGCATTACAGGACAGATAAAATAGTGGGATAATATCGACCCTTTAATTAATTCTTCTGAACAACTTTGAATGGAATTATAATATTAAAGCAGAAATTGCAAATTTAATCGCAAAACTGGTCCGAAAAATCAGAGATAGTTTTGCACAGCAGCTCTAATATTGATCATGTCCCAAGTCAAATGCTACCCCAGTTTATACAACATCCTTTTAGTGAGACTTTTCATCATCCATGTAATCATTCCCATCACTTAACTGTGTACAAACAAACCAACATTTCATTTAGCTCTTGCTTGGAGGCTGAACCATCTTAACTTGTCAGCGTCGCCACCACTAAACAAACGCCTCACGGAATAGCTTGCTTTGTCCCGCCAAGGATCTGCGCAGTAAGTGAATGTTTGATATTTCTCCCATGTGCCAGCGTGCTAATCTGGCCCCGTGGCATGCCATTACGGGGCCTAATAACAGCTGTCTGCGGCCTGGAGGGGACACAGGCCAACCGTGCTACGCTAACTAGCCCTGACAGACTCATTAGGAGAGCTGGCACCCGCAAAAGGCAGCAGCCCAACAACTCCTCGTGTCCTCCCGCTCGCTAGCTCGCAACAGTTAGCTTTGTTCGCTACATGAGTCCTCTTGACACCGTTTGCTTCCAGTGCTAACAACTTTGTCGCCTCGGCTTAGCGCTATTTTTTTTTAGCTGTGTCAACAAACAAAGCTACAAGCTAAATGTGGCTTTTGTGAATGGTTAGCCTTGAGAAGTTGAAATTGAAAAGTATGGCAGGCAAAAAGGTTTGTAATCTGGTTCTATATGTAAGTTAGCATGTTTTACAGAGTTTTAGCACGTTAGCATGTATGAATTTGTGATGATAAATTGTAGCTTCTGTAACGTAGATAATGGAGCAAAAGGGCTTCCACTAGAAAAGTACCATGTGTCTTCAAATTACGTAAAGTGTATTTGCATTTTGGTGCTTTCAATGACGGATGTGGAGGAATTCTGTTTTCAAACTCAAGTTACTTCCTGTACATTTATTTTTTGATCATGTCTTCATAATTTGGAAGTTAAAGTTCCTGTAAAACTATGATAAACATTTAACACAAGGACTAGCACACCAGAGTCAAAAATAGAAAAAATGTGTTCATCTGTCATATGAGCTTTAATGGTGCTAAAAGGAGTTTGTAAAAAGTGCTTTTGGACAACTGTCTTTTGCTTACTCATTTGGTTTTCTTGTTTAGAATATGTTTCAAATTCCTCAGACCAATGTTTTTTGTTGTTTTTTTTTTTTTTTTTTGCTTATCGATCAAGTCAGGCCTGCAACAAAGGGCCTTCTCATACATCAGAAAACTGCCAACACTACCAGCATTCTCTAAGGCTCTAAAAACATGGATGTTGGTAGGCCAAACATGTAATCACGTGTAACATTATGATTAGGTGTACATTTTAAGACCTGATACATATTGAACTAATTCCATTTTAAGGCAAGATACAGATGAATATCAACAAAAACAAAATCCTAAAATTAAATCTATCAATGCAACCCCTTTCTTGTAGTTTGCTCACATATATCAAAGAATAAAATAATATAATTTTTTCTACCATGTCATGTGCTCATATATAAATAAGGCATGTTCTCCCGTGTTACCGTGGGTTCGATCCGGGTACTTCTTCAAGCTTCCTTCCACCTCCAAACACATGCAAGTTTAGGTTGATTGGCAGCATTCAAAATTAACGGAAGAGTGAATGGTTGTCTGTCCTCTGTGACGAGTTGTCCACTGTGCAGGGTGACCATCGCCTAAGGCACAAAGTTACTGGGAAAGGCTCCAGTCATAAGCGACCTCCTAATGAGAACGAGCTGTAGAAAATGAATGAATGTGTCAAATGTCCAAATGCGCACAAGGTCACTTTGAAAATGGACACGGCTATGTTGAAATGTATTACTGTAATGTTTGCACTATTGAGCGCACTTGACTATAAACGTACATTGTTTATATTAAGTATCGAATTTAGCTGCAAAAAAAAAAGTATTCTTGTATTATATTAGGCTACTTATATTCCGTAAATTAAGGTAGAAATTAACTTTGATTGAAACATTGCATTACATAAAACAAACAGCTAACAACTATGAAGAAACTGAATATTGAAAATTTCAGGAAGTAATTTGAGTTCTATAATAGAATCCATCCAAGTATGTAATCAAGCGCAAAATGCAAAAACAATTTATTTGTCATTTTTGTGGATTTTGGCCCGTATTAACAGTCTGGTTGCAAGGTAACAGTTGTAAATGTATCTCTACATAATGTATGTCATAAATGCAAGAAGTTAAAGGTTAGTAAATCTTAAAAATCGCCGTTTTACTCAAAATTAAATTTTCACTTTTAGGACAAAATTATCATTGATGTGTCTTCTTGTTGTTACCTCTAAAAAAATCACTTCCTAATCTATCTCCAAGCATTCTAAAACCCACTTCCTCAAATCAAATCAGCTCTCTTATCTCACAAATAACCCGACCAACCACCTGAACACTGCCAATTTTCTCTCCTCTTGTACTCAGACGCCTTTTGTTTTGACGCTCTGAACCTTGCCACCTCACCCGTGTGCTTTTCTGACTTCTTTTCTGTCTCCAATCCATCCATCCATTTACCATCTCGACACCTCATCTCAATCTAAGCCTTTTCGCTGCCCACACAGTTCGAACCAATCCCCAAAAGGCTCATATTGGTTTGGCTTAGTTCTGTCAGAAAAAGTAGACGAGTTAAAAGACATTCTGTTGCAGGTACAGGAAGATGCTAGCCACAGAAGCATCCTCAAGAGGGACTTCCCCAAGCTGACAGCAAAAAGCAAACAATGTGTCTCAGCCAATCAGAGCGGAGAAAGACGACAGACTATAAACACAGAGGGACAGTCATATCAAGAGTTTTGAGGGTATTAACTATAGAAGCATTGTCGAAAAACAAAACAGTGCAATGGTTATGTAACAGGCTCTAACATGTAAACCACACTATGTATAAAAAAGACTTTATCATAGAAAAAGAGCAATCACTTTCTGTTTAAGACTGAAGAACTGATTCTCTATTGTACACAGTTTATATAGCATTGTGTATGACTAACTAGCTAACCTTTGTGGCAGGATTAAAGAGAGTAGAAACTATGGTGGCCCTATAGGGCAAAACACAAACTCAAAAAACACAAACAAAAAACAAAATACATGCACCTAAAATTGAAAACTCAAATTCAAAAGTACAAATGTAAATTCAAAGACACAATTGAAATTTAAAAAGACGCACCGGAATTCAAAAACACAAGTGCAAATTCAAAAACACAAACGCATATTTAAAAAAAAACACTCACCCAAATTCAAACATACAAACCAGAATTCAAAAACAAATTTAAATACACGTACACAAAATCAAAAACTCAAATTCAAAAACACACACCAATATTCAAAAACACAAATGCAAACTCAAAAACACACATCAAAATATAAAATATTAACCAAAATATAAAAACACAAGTGCAAATTCCAAACACACACACAAAATCAAACACACACACCAATATTCAAAAACGCAAATTCAAAAACACAAATGTAAATTAAAATACACACATCAAATTTGAAAATATGCACCAAAAATTTTAAAACACAATTGCAAAGTCAAAGACTCAAATGCAAAGTCAAAAACATGCACCAAAATCCAAAGCCACAAATCCAAATTCAACAAAGAACATCTTTGCATCTAATTTCCGTTTGTGTTTTTTAATTTTGGTGCCAGTTTTTGAATGCTTTTGTGTTTTTAAAATTTGTATCTTAGAAGGTGTATTTGTGTTTTTAGGTTCTAAATTATGTTTTTGAACTTGTGTGGTGTATGTTTTTGAGTGTTATTAAATTTGAATGAGTTTTTGAATTTAGATGTGTGTTTTTTTAATTTGGAAGTATGTTTTTGAATTTCTGTTGTGAATTTGTGCTTTTGAATTTGCGTTTGTGTTTTTGAATTCCGGTGCGTCTTTTTAAATTTCAATGGTGTCTTTGAATTTACATTTGTACTTTTGAATTTGCGTTTGTGTTTTGAATTTGTGTGGTGTGTGTTTTGAATTATATTTTTGAATTTGCATTTGTTTTTTTAATTGTTTTTGAATTTGCATTTGTCTTTCTAAATTTTGTTTTCAAATTTGCATTTGTGTTATTGAATTCTGTTGTTGAATTTGCATTTGTGTTTTTGAATTATGTTTTTAAATTTGCATTTGTGTTTTTGAATTCTGTTTTGAATTTGCTTTTATATTTTTATAATTTGTGTTTTTTTCAGTTTGCGTTTATGTTTTGATTTTGCCTTTGTCTTTGTGCGTTTTTGCCCTTCAGGGCCACCGTAGAACTAATACCTCTACAACTCTTATTGCTAAAACTGTGCTCGCCAATAACAGCATACAACTAAAACAAATGACACATCCAACCTTTTACATGACACAATAATTCCCCTGTAATCACTTTGACCTCCACGACACGCAATTACAACTAGGCAATTCTCCAAAAAGTCAACATTTACGCACAACACATGACCAAACCGTTACCTAGCATAGCACCACGGAGTCATTTTCTGTTTTATAGTGTGAGTGAGGGGCACTGTAAAGCCAGGGGCACAGCTGTGGGGGTACTATTACCTGTAACGTTAGCCTTAGCATGTTATATTATTTACGCAGATCTGGACTTAATGGAACACATGTGCGTCTGTAGCTTACATTCTTCCCAGATTAGCCGAAGCCATGTCCACATCTAACTGCGCCGACCGAGCGGAGGAATGCAAGGCCCACACCGGCTTATGGAGAAACTCTATCAGCGCAGTGTACAGTCAAAAGTATACTGTATTTAATGTGAAGATTATAATGTGTGGTTATATGGTCACAAGTCAAGATATTTATTGTGTGTAGAGATGAGCAATATATCAAATTTTAGATGATATTTTGAATGTTAGTTTGACGATATGTGCAAATTAAATATCAAGTCTGTCATGTACTAAAAATAAATGTCACAAAACAAGTAATTAAAGTTGGGATAACCAAATTTTTTTAGCTGTAATTTAGTAAACTTTGTGTTTTCCACTTAAAAGTATATGATAAAAAAATGTAACCTCTATCTACTGTCTGAATGGAATAATGAAGAATTTTAGTTCTAATCAGGAGCAGAATGCTGCGCTCTGATTGGCTGTGCTTGGGCGGTCCACTTCAGTTTCACTTTGTCGTCTGAAAGAAGAAGTTTAATGACCATAATTGCACCTAAAAAAACAAGTTGATGTTAACCATGTGTTGAAGGAGTTCTGAGAGGAACTAGTCCAATTTAAAACCTAAATCATATTAGCAGGGTAAAAATTAGCTATCCCACCTTTAACAAAACAATTAATATGTAAAAGGATGTACAAGGTGAGTTTATATGTGAAGCAGAATAAGCAGTTATTCAAAGTGATTAAATAAGGAGAGTCTACAGCAACTATCGAAACATGTTTATCTAAGTGAATTAAAACTTAAATTGAGTTACATGTATCTAAATTGGAGTTACAATAAGATTTAGTCATAAGTATCGATCATTTGACATCACAACGTTCTACATGTTATTTCAATGAGCTGAATGGCAGCTAAATTGAAGATTGTGAATCAAATAAAATGTTGATTTTTTTCTCATAAAAGATAAATGAATAAAAGCAAGGGTGTCCAAACTTTCTCAACCCCTTAAGGCACCAAGGGGACATGTGCGGTACCTCCCACTTTTCTCAAACTTTTTCAATTTTGTTTTCTCATAAAATTTCTTTTCTATACATTTAGAAGAAAAAAAGTAGATGTTACCTTCTTAGTTTCAGTCAAATCAGCCATTCTAATATGGCTCAATGTTTATTCAAATGTTCTTCTGACAAAATGTTGTAAAAACAAGTATAGTTCTCTTGTATAAATAGAGTGAATTAGACATCAGAGGCAAAATTATAAAGCCTCAGTTTTGCAAAGACCCCAGCCATTTGTTTGTGCTCCAAAGGGTTCAGAAACAGATTCTGTTTGAATTTTAGACACACAGGCGGAGGGCCAACCTGGACAATAGAAAAGTGGTCATACACTGAAATGATTCAAATCGACGTATTTGAAAAGACAAAAAACTGAGTCAGAAAAATTCAGTCATTCTTAAAATCAAAATACAACATAATAATCAGCTTGATACAAGATTTTAAAAAGGTAGGCTTTTAAACTTGGTGTAAAGGTATTGCGTTTTCTTTGGAAGGGCTGAGGGCCAACAAAAATAGGTCCTAGGGTCACATCTGGCAATAAAAATGACAAAACTTAGGGTACTTAGGACAGCCAAAACATTTAAGCTCATTTCAAGTCAACTGGACTCAATCATTTGAAGTAACGTAAGCATCCGAAGAATAAAAACATGAAAACTGAAATGCAAATTACACCAATTAATATTTGAATAAACTCTACAAGAATTATTTTTCAATTCAAATAATACTGTCATTATAACTCTACGTATTCATAGAAGACGCCATTTTGTTTTGATACTCGCGTGAATGTAAGAATACAAAGACTAGAAATATGAATGTCAGAAGGTCATAATAAGGATAATATACATATTATAATATATATAATATGTAAGCTACACATCTTAATACACCATTCTGTTAAATACTGTTCTTTATGTTTTGTTTTGCTTTACTCATCTGAAATTTTAATTAATTTGTTTGAACATTTGAAACATGTTGGCTTTACAGAATCTAAACTTTTGTATAACTAACTTTTTCTTTTCTGTCCTTGTTCAACTTAAGTTCATGGTTATTCAATGTCAATAAAAAACTTGTAAAAGTATTGTTTGTCCCTGTGGCTGTTGTTTGGAGCAGCTCAGGGCCTGTCAGCTTCTCTCTGCTGCTGAAACCTACTGTATAAACAAGAATCTATGTGGCTCCATCCAACACCATGTCAACCAGGCCTGTCAGATCTTAGCCTCACGAAACTGGAAGATTGGAACCTGAATAATAATGATCTCTCTTTTATTGAGGAATCAGAAAGTTAAAATAAATAAATAAATAAAACTAGAAATGTGTTTTGGTAAAGATGCCACATAAAACAATACAAATTTAGTGAAGAACCAATACAAATCTCAACATCAATCTATGATTTTTTTTGCTGTATTGAGTATCAGACTCATGATTTTAGTTCAGCTGATTTTCCTGGTTGTGCCATAATGTTGTTGAAGATGCTATACCTGATTTTTTACTATAAATAACTTAAAATTATTGCCCATTAGCACAGATATCTTGTTAATGTATCAATTCAGGTAAAACATAGTCTGCAATGTTCTCACTACGTTTAATAATGTTCTGTTTGTTCACTGTATTCTACTGTTTGTCTGTTATTGTTTTTTGCATTGTGGCTAACTGCCGTTAGCATACCAGCATGTCGTGCTCTTATATAGGTAGAGTCAGCATCTGAGGCCACGCCTACTAACGGACCTCTGTGGGGGAAACTTAACATTGAGAGTGGATCAGTACCAACAGTTTTGTCACTCACTGCTCAACAACTACAACAGCAAAATATGTAAATATATCCAACAATGCTAATAGTAGCCACGACATCTTGCCGATTGTATCTATGGAGAATTCCACAGCTGTTACCTGGCAACCATTTTGTAAATATAGACCAAAAATTCACAGACATGATTTGACAGATTCAATTCAATTTTATTTGCTTAGCACCTGTACACTGACAACTCAAGTGCTTTCCATAACACACAAGTGTGCAAATATAGAAAAATAGTAATACTAGTGTTACAAAACAAAAAAAATCTAATATTAGTTAATGTAATGTAATTAGTACAAGTGCAAATTACTTTAAATCATAAGCAACCATAAAAAAGATTTACTTTAGACTTAAAAAGATTATGTCTTGTTTCAAAATGCAATACCTGTGGAAGAGAGTTCCACAGTTCAAGTGCGTAAACAGAAATCAAGGCTTCACCATGCTTAGACCAAACTATAGGAACCATCAGAACCATCTACAGCTGATCTCAAAGACCAACAGGGAAAATAAGAAATCAGCAGTTTCATCAAATATTTTGGACTTCAACTGTTCAAAGAATTTTAAAATAGATTCTTTGAGAAACTAGAAGCCAATGTAACACTCATAATACTGGGTGATATGTTGTTGTTGTTTTTTCTTAAGATGATAATGTTTTATAACTCTTTAATTTTGCTTAAATTACAGTTGAAACTCCATGAAACTTTAGTGCTTTTTGATGCCATTTGTGTAACTTAAATTACGTTACTTTCTCAAATTTTCAACTTGTATTTGTCAATTTCTTCATAGCGATCACACCAAACTAAACCGAAATGAGTATAATGGTGATAATCTACCATTTGGGCTTTAAAACCAAATGATCAAAACATATTAGAACTGGATACATGAATACAATATGGAAACGAGAAGGTAAGTTATGCTGAGACACAAAACATCTAACAATAGAAAAGCAAACAACACACAACTAATACATTGGTTTTAGGAACAAAAACATCGAGGCTATTTTCCAATTTGCAGCTGCAGGATTAATCCAAAAGCTCTGAGCATAACGAAACAGATGGTGTAGCCAAGGATTTGTGAAATATACTGTATATAATGAATTAAATGTCCTGGATGTTCTATAGTATTTTGTATTGTGTTAGAATTAGGTCACAATAGTAAAATCCCACAGAGGCACATAGATACACATGTTTGTTTTCTGAACGCACCTTTTACCCTCAAAATGCTGTTCAAAGTGGAATCAAGGACTGTATGATTGAGAATTTGGCATTGCAACAATCATCTTTAGTTATTCACCTTCCGTTCTAGTTAACTACAGTTAGCAGCACGCTAAATGTTTTTTGACTCATGGCTAGAGTAAGGATTTTCAGAAGAGATTTCTTACATCTGTGCGTCACTTCGAATCCGTTACGACTATTTGTCAGGACGCATTATTGTTTTTTTTTTATAGTTTTTAACTGCCTTCTCTCATTACTTTACGCCAAGTTTTACAAAGAATGAGTGATGCATGTTTGAGTAATTTAGTAGTTAATTGTATATGATTCAAAATAGTCACACAGTCACTTAACAACAAGAAAAATTACACATTTTAAATCTGCAGCTTGTTACGCTTGTTAGGAGGTGGGGCTTATCAGTTCTGCAGTTTTACAGGAAGTAAAAGGACCTCAGCAAAGCTCTCGATTTATCGCTAAATCTACGTTCCAACCGAACCAAAAGGACAAGATCGTGAATACAAGCGGTCGAAATTAGTTTTCTCCACAGGGTGGCTGGGCGTTCCCTTAAAGATAGGGTGAGGAGCTCAGTAACACGGGAGGAACTCGGAGTAGAGCCGCTGCTCCTCCACATCGAGAGGGGCCAGCTAAGGTGGCTCGGGCATCTGTATCAGATGCCTCCTGGACGCCTCCCCAGGGAGGTGTTTCGAGCGGGGACCCGGGACAGCTGGAGGAACTATGTCTCTAGACTGGCCTGGGAACGCCTCGGATTCCCCCAGAAGAGCTGGAGGAAGTGTGGGGATAGGGAAGTCTGGGCCTCCCTGCTCAGACTGCTGCCTCCGCGATCCGACTCCGGATGAAGCGGAAGAAAATGGATGGATGAAATGGACCTCTTTTCTAAGTTGTTTTACATAATTTTTGTGCATTACATAAAACAAAATGTAAATTACTGATCTACATTAATTATAGTTTATTCCTAAATTCATAGAAAAAACACAATAGGCTCCCTTTAACATTGTTACATGCTCACAAAAATATAGATTTTTACATAATATGGGACGTTTAAACAGAGAACAAGCACACATATTCTCAATCCTAATATGACTATTTCATCAAAATAGAAGATTATTATACAGTTTAGCTCAATCCTTATCACTGTATGCCTTTTAATTACATAATTCTGAGTTTCTGAGATAAAAGGCACATGTACTGGTCAGACACATGAACACAGCATTACAGCATTAGCCTTTAGAAGAGAAGAAGACAGGAGAGAGAGTTGACTACAGGCACTAGATTTGGTTTCACAGAGCGATGTTGTTACGGCGCTCTGAATGAACAGACTAAATTGTGATTCTTGGGTAGCTCCGACCGGCAGAGTGTTTGACAGGGCCCAGAGAGCTGCTGATCTAAGCTGGATCTGTGTGTGTGTGTGAGCGAGAGTACTGTACATGTCTGCTGCTTCTCTACTTTAAAGACACCTACTACATGTTCAGATCTGAGCAAGCGCAAAGTCAGAAAAGGGTCAAAAAAACACCCACGTTCAGTATGGATGGATGAGAACACAGCAGCAAGGATTGATATGCAAAAATGTGAACGCTCTGGGTATTTGTAACAATCAGAATCTCAATTTGAATAGATGAAACAAGCAATTATCAAGAGCTGCAATATTTGAAATACTAACAATTTCTCCACAATTGTATTCTGTTTTGCTGTGCTTAAAAACAACAAACTATGAAGAGTACAAAGAAATAAAGGAGTTAAAAAACTGAAAATCATTTGCTAAAATCATGTGTTAAAATTTACATGCAGCCACTGACCTACACACACACACACACACACACACACTATAGTTCAGACCTGGACAAACTGTGGCCCAATGTTTCAATCAGGCCCCTGGCATGTTTTTGGGAAACAGAAATGAAGGACAAAGCTTAAGTGACAAAAATAACAAGAAACTTGTAACATTTTGAGATTAAAATATGAGAATAAAGTCAAAGCCAAAAATTTTATTTTTTTCAATATTAAACTTGAGCTTTTCAAGATTAAATTTGTAATTTGGATCATGGAAAATTGCGACAAACCAAAAAATCTATTGTGGGTTTTTATAAAACATTTAACTTATCCAAGTCCAAGTCCTGATAATATTTAGTTTTCTTTTTAGCTCGTAAAATTATGAATTTAATGTCTTCAAACTTGAAGTTTTATCCATAAAACCGCTTCTTTATTCTCAGAAAAACATGATTTTCTTTTCTCCAATCAATGAGTTTTTTCTAATTAGATCAAAACTTCCTCAAGCTTCGACTACAATTTTCATTAAACTATTAGCTTAATCTAGAAATGTTTCAAGTTTATTATAGTAGAGCAAACTTTTTATTTGTACGGTCTTATATATTCTGTCAAAAAATGTGTTTGCCCCAATCAAAATTTGTTATAGCATGGTTGGCAGTCCGGCCCTCCATTTGGGTTTAAATATTGTCCTCAAGTAAAAATAATTGCCCAGCCCTGCTATAGTTCTATTAATACAAAGAATGATATAATATTAGCCACGATGTATGAGGAGCATGAACTTGACTGAACATGAATGTGCATCATTATGTTGCGTTATCAACTATTGAATGTACAATAACTATAACTTTGAACCATTGAACCATCTTCCTGCTGCTTCAAAGTGTGTCTTGTATTGAATGTGATGTGTCTTTATATAACAGAGCCTGAGAAAAACCTGTGTGATTCAGAAGAAGACAGTTGGACCTGTGTGAAAACTTACCACAACTTCTGAATCATCAACCAAGGCTGACTGATGACTGATGAGAAATTTAGTTTAGGTCACACCAAATTGGAGAAATGATGTGTCCACCGGTAATGTGCAGGAATTGTGATGTTGAAGTATTGATTAAAAGCAATGAAATATCAATATATTACTTTTTGGTTATCAAGATTAGATTATTTAAACCTTTCAGTAAACTATATGAAGGAAGAGATTGTTTCTTTGCAATGGCAGGTTGTATTGTAAAATGTCACAGCTTATGCAAGAAAAAGAATTGTGTCAAACTCTGTGTAACTCAAGTACAAACCCAATGTATTGTGAGTAAAAAAGCATCTGTCGTGAGCATATTTTCTAAGCACTGTACATTTTGAAGTAACAGTAAAGGGCTAACTCTGAGGCAGAAATTCTATAAGTTTGATATTAATTGCCACTTGTCTTTGGTCATGTAACTGGTCCTACGGGGCGTTTCCACTAGCCCTCCGCTACTCCGCTTGGCTCTACTTGGCCCTGGTTCGGAGCGTTTCCACTAGCCCTGTCTGTCATGGACCACGTATTTTTAGTACCTGCTTGGCCCGGGCTCTAACCAGACCAAACATGAGCTAAACCAACACAGTATCACTAGAGGGCGTACTTTTACCACTACACAAAAACAGCGTATTTTGAGCACGAGTTCACAGCTGTTTTTAGTACTTATGTTACGCCGTGCATTTAGCACGATGTGAAAAAGCGTAAAAATGACACGAGTTTTGGTTGCAGCCACGTGGGGACGTTTTCTTCAGGTGAAACGGGTAAGTTTGGGCATGAAGTTACTAAATTTGGGGAAGATTAGGTCTGGGGCTTGGGGCAGGTTAAGATTAGAATCAGGATTTCATTAATATTCATAAATAAGAACACGTCTTAACAACCACCATTGAAATGAATGGGGACTGTGACGCGTACTATAATTACGCGAAACGGCTGTGGACTCGTGCTAATCATACGTAATTTACATGTTGTGTAATGTCGTGGTAAATGTACGCTTTCTTGTGAGATCGGGCTCGCTAAAAAGTTCCAACTGACACTGAATGGCCAGACTGCTGGTGGAATCCACAGTTATCACAGATGGATATTGGTTTATTGTGGTATGAAGATAGTAGTAGATTAAAAATATATATAATGAAAACACAACCAGGCAAAGTGGGACGAAGTCAAATAGAGTGGAGCATAGGGCCCAGTAGGGCTATTGAAAAGGTTCTATCTTTGTCCCAGTCTCACTGACACCTTCGACCGACTTTTATTTGTTTTTGGCGTATGGGATTCCAAAATAGAGGTGCTCAGAAGCATGTTGGAAGAACAAGAACAACACAAATAAACATCATAGTTCCTTTTCTTTCTTTGCACAACTACAAAACAATTACTAGTTTTGAGTTGGCGTCAGCATTCACCATTGGTACTTTGATCTCAATGTGATTAATCTTTTTTAGCTCGGACACTAATTCTTGAACAAGCTTCTAATTTCTTCTGTATTTTCCTTTTTTAACGGCTGCAACTCTCTCATCTGAAGAGCTGGGCCAATCCCAATTAAAAAAACCCTTTTCTGACCAGCCTAAATTGAATTGGCCATCATTTGCATAATGATAGCTCACCGCTGGCTGATTTAGCATGAGATGAAATGTAGCAATCACTTAAGAGACTGACCGTGAGGGACTATGGGTAGGGGTGAGCGAGGAGGAGAGAGAGAACAGATCCAGAGAAACAGAAAGACGGGAAAGTATTGGGGTTATTGTCTGTTAAAGCCATAGCCGTGAGGAAAGAAGTGTCCTCAATAAAGTGACAGCGATGGACAAAAGGAGGACGCTTGAGGACGCAAAGGAAAGCACTGCGTCTCCTTGTCAAAGTAAAGACCTTCACACTCGAATTATCATATAGCACGGCTCCGATATTGGATGTGGAGAAAGTTTCCCAGAACAGTTTGTGTCAGTTCGTTTTAAAAAGTCTATGCAAATAAGAGTGGGTTTATTTTCTCCGAAGGATACGTGACCTTTTTACATCACTTATTTTAATGTGCTTTGGGTAGAAGTTTGAAAGTGAGGAACAGTCAAGACGAATTTTGATTATGATCCTAATTTCACTTTGTTTTGTCATATTGAATACTGATTACAGCAGATGTTTATTTAGGACAAAATGTGAATAAGAAAATGTTTATGTGTTACTTGATGTGATTGATTTATTTAGAGCTTGAGAAAAACATTTGGAGTGCACAGTAGCAGAGTGGTTAGACCTCTGGCTTCCCAACAAGGAGATTACCAAGTCAACGATCTCACAATCTCTCTGTGTGTGGTTAGCATATCTGTCAGTGTGGGTTTCCTCTCACCTCCAAAAACATGCATGTTTAGGTTAATTAAACATCACTGTAAATTTCCACAGTGATTGAATGAAAGAATGATTGTTTTGTTTGTCTTACGCGGTGATGCCACTACATGCAGCTCCGCTCCATTCAATTCCAACTGCCTTATCAGTTGTGCAGCTGTTTTAATGAATGAAGACCGTTCCACATCCTGCGCATCTGCTCCACAAGAATCTGCCTCAGCTCCGTCTCTACGCCGCCGTACAACCAAAATACGGATCAAGGCTATTTTCTTCTCTGCCCTAGTCCAGAGAAGGTCAATCTCCACAGATCAGAACACACCAAACAGGAAAAGAAAGTGAACTATGTCTGGATTTACAAAGTAAAATCACATCGCACACAATCACAAGTTGGTAGTTTTACATAAAGTTTCTTTGATGTTTGGACACAGCAGACTGTTCACTACATAATATGCAGCTGACACACGAACGGAAAACACGGTCTTGAGTTATTTCTTGTAACAGTTTAAAGCCTATTTCCCCGCATAAGGCCCAAAGTCAATGAGATAGGCTCGCAGTAGAAAATGAATGAATAAAACATATATCTTAAAAATAGTATGGAAATGAATAAACCTTATTTTTAGGAGTTACAATTTTAACAAATTACCGGCTTGAGATTTCATATCAACAAATAAAAGACGTAAATGCAACTGGCAATGTATGTAAAAACTTGGCCTGGAAAGTCCAAATGACATATCAAAAAATATATTGTTTGGCCACCGTGTCCTTATTCAAATTTCAGTGGGCTTGATTGACAGATTAAAGATTAAATATGACAGGTTTCTGAGAACTTAGCATTTTATTTAATTTAGTAGAAAAACACTAAATGTAGTTTTACATGAATCAAGAACAAGTTTGTGAAGAAAAGTTTGAAAATATGTTGAAAGTTCTTCTCCGAGACGAGAACATTTAACATTTTCTCGCACACACATTTGATGACCCTTTAAACATCAAACATGCACAAATCAATCCAAATACAAGTGATGAGAGAACACGGTTATAATGTGACTAAAACTCAGAAAAGTAGACTTTATATAATACGCTCCTTTAAAAAATCTCTCCACAGTAAATCCACACGCTTAATAAATCTCCAGTCTGATAACCAATGTGTTTAGATCTTTCTGTCCCACATGCCACGCTCCATTGTTGGCCCGGTGATGTGTAGCAAACTATTTTTACTTTCAGGAGTGCTGCGGCGACTCATGAGCTTGTTCTGCTCTGAATGAACACGGGGAACTCCTGACTCCGCCACACTTTAGAAGAAGTAGTGCCCCTGTCGACACCTCCGCCCACTGTGAACGCCCGTGTTTAGCCTATAACCGCGCATATAGACAAATTAGCGCAATTAGCAGTGTAATAAAGATCCTCTGCTCATCGCACATCGATTCCACTTTCTGCAAAGCTCGGTAATTTAATTTATGAAAGCCATGGAACGCAGTGAATCAAACGGAAACATTATCACATTGTAAGAAAATATGGTTATAACTAAATCATGTTTGTATAAGAAAAAAAATCATTTACTATTAGTTTTCTCCAGCCCGCAGCAGCTCATTACAAACTGCGGGAGTGTATGGGGATGAGGATGATTGACAGGTGCTGGGCCCGCCCCCTGTTCTGTTGCACACGGTAAAGTTCAGCAGCAGGGATAGTTCCATTTTGCCCAAAACATTAGTTATTAAAAGAGATTGACAGTTAGTTTGACCAATCACAAGCAGCGCTGGGCGACCCACTGATCCAGAATTGTCAAGCGCTGTTGTAAGAGAGAGTCTTTCCACAGCATGTTGGCAAAAAATACAGCAAACTGGGGATCAACTGATATGGGTTTTTCTTTGGTTGATGTAGATTTTTAAAATGTTGTCAGCTGTTGCCGTTATCAATGGCAGATTTTTTAGGCTGATTTTCTTAATGTAGTATTTAAAATAGCATAGCTGGGATGAGATATATTAAAAAATATATACATACTGTATACTGCCAGGAGCCTTCCGATACGATATGTGGTCACAATACCATACTATCCTGTTTATCCCAATACAATTGCCTCAATAGGATAAGCAAGATATATTTTACTGACCAAAATGAAAAAAAAAAATGAGAACATGTAAACTCCTTAAAATGAACAATAAGAATGTAACTTTGATCATGTAGAATAACAAAATGCAGAAGCATTGTATTTTCACACTGTTTTTAATGTTACATACAAGTGTCTTAAGAATAAGTAGTTTTTCAGCTCAGTAGTTTCAGCCTTAAAGCAGCAGTTCAGGTTCAGAAGTGTAACATTTCTGAGTTTAATAAACCAATACGCCTCCCTGTATCGATACACATATTGCCAACAAGCTTGTCACGATATATCCGATATCGATACACTGAGTACCATTTGTATATATAATCCATATTTGTCTAATTGTTTCATAAATAAACATTTTATGAGACTTTTTTTAGGAGACAAAGAAACAAGCACTTATCAGGGCTTATGAACAAGAATAAAACTTTACCTAAAGACATGTTAATGATAAAATCAAAGCTGCATACATGAATGGACAGAGACAAAACTCAGCTGATCACCGTGAGTGCAGCTCTCCAGTGCAGAGGAGCAAAAACTGCCTGATCGAATATCGGAAAAATAGAAGCAGATGGACCACATGCAAAAAAAATCTAAATATTGGCCTGAAAACATCAACAGATCAATATATATCGGTCTATCTCTACAACAAACTAGTTGATTTTAGGAATAAATGTTCTTTTTTGGCGAGTTTTTGTGATGTAAGAAAACTAACAGGAGCAGAAGAAAAGCAACACGAGACTGAAGTTTACAAAGTGGTGAAAGACGTAAGAGTTTGGTGAACGCAGATGACAAATCTCTCATTTACTGTAAGTGTTTGTCTGGTGGCCGTAGATATTAGCCATCACTGCTAATGCTAACTGTTAAGCTAAACAAAAACTGCCAAAAAATATACTAGATTTCTTTGAGCCTAATCACAATTTTGATCTTATCACATTTTGGGTTTATTTTGCCTATAAGAAGCAAATAAAATCATCTGCTTTTTCAGGAATCAGAGCAGCAATCGCCTAAAGAGCTTTAGAAAATTGCTGAAAATGTTACCACAATTGGTTAAATCCAGCGGCCACTCACAACAAAGCTCAACAATTGGAAGAGTGGATGGTAAAAGTGTCTTTTTTTTGGAACAGACGGCTATAAAAAAAAAGAAAAATAATGAACCACAATATGACTATTTCGATTTTTATCACGATATTGCCCAATCCTACTTTCAAATAAAGAAGGTTTAAACAATCTATTTGCTTAATCGACAAATCTCATTGGTGACTATTTGCAGAATTTAACCGTTCTGCGAGTCAATTGAGACCAACATTGAAACTTTATAAATCCGCGTGTCTCACGTGAAGATTGAAGGCACAAGAGGGTGATCTTTGTTGCTAATAGTCGGAGTGATATGTCATGTTATCAGGTTGGAAGCACTGCCCTGAGTGTGATAAGACTTCTGTTTATTGTCCCACTTCCACTAAACCTGCAGCGGCTCACATTCTCACACAGCCACGGTACTTTCCACCATTACCTCAGATGGAGAGAGGATACAAAGCATTTCCAGATAAGGACGTTCTAGTTTGGGGACATTTGTGGAGTCGGACATGTTAGCATACAGCTCTTTTGATTTTTATTGTTTTTTGTATGTAGATGTGACTGGTCATGGTTTATCTGTTTGTTCTCACAGAGTTCATCTCAGTTTAATCTAATGCCATTGTTATTTGTATGAACGAAAGAATACAAATGGAAAGAATTTCAGATCATGTCAAACAATCTTTCCAATTGTCAGTAAAGTATTACAATACAAAGTATTATTATATTGAATAGATTAGGTCTCAGTTATGACTTTTTACATGTAAATATTTTAGAATTGTCTAGATAATTTATCATTATTGTATGAGACGATATGAGTTGTGCATGGATAGATAATGTGTTCAATCCAACACCACTAATCAAGGCAGAAGACTTGTCGTTTAGTCAATTAAATATGTCATGAATGTAAAGACCTTACTGACAAAATGGTTAAGGAAAAGTTGCACTTTTTGCTATATGGTTGGCTATTTGATTTAGAAAGACTCTTATGGCTCCCAACAAATGTTAGAAATTGGAGGGAAACATATTTTTTATCTGCTTTCTATTAATTGGTACTGAAGAAAAATGTACAACAGTTATTGTTTGTTATACAAAGAAAAAAAGGCAACTCATTCCTGGTGTGCAAACACTCAAACTGTTTTTTGTCCAAGCAATGGACTTGTTTAAGCAGAGCGAGGCAGATATGGTGGACTCAGATGGACGTAGTCGGTAAGGAGGGTTGTGTCTGACGACAGCGCTTGTAGGTCCTAGTGATCTCAAGAGATCAGCTTAAGTGAAGGTGAATTGATAGATTGATAAAGTAATTAAAGATCAACAGCACAGCCTCCATAACTACTTTAACTACTTTAAGCTTTTCCCACATAAAAGCTTGCTGGGAAATGCTATGAAAACTTGTGGACTGACCGCTGATTGGATCAGATCTGTTTTGAGCAGAAGAATTTCATTACTCTGGTGAGAGAAACATGAGCCTTTTCAAAGTTTGATGTGGTTTTGTTGAGTAGAAAGATCTAAAGTCTGGCTGTTCTCAGGCCTGAGACGTGTCCAAGGTGCGATTCAGACTTCTACCCTCCCATCAACATTATTTGCCTGTCTCAACAATCCAGACAGAGAGTTCTGCTGCTTAAACAAGCCAGGTTAGAAACCAAACCAGGAAGTACAATCAGTCAATCAGCAAACAGGAGTAAAAACAATGTGTTGGCCAGAACCAACGTGACTTGAAATAACATCTCCTCCTTTGAAATATTGACATAGAATATGATATTGTATGTTTTAATTAGTAGGTTTACCACACAGAAAGAACCATCACTGACACATACGCTTACGCTCTTCCTGGGTTTGGCGAGACCAACAAGTTAAAGCAAAATACTGTGGAGTGAACAAACCCAATGATGCGATGTCAGCTGGCTGATGGATCAGGGTAACTAAATGGTACTAAATAAAAAATATTTATATTATTGTTTTTTATTATTATTATTATTTATGTATAACACTTGCTATTCTAGAGTAGAAAAAAAGAAAGAGAGATTGTCCAGTCCAACAAGTTCCTGATGCAAAAAAAAAAATCATTTCTTTTAGTCAAACCAGTAATTTCAGCAGATCTACCACAAGTTATTCTAACAAACCTTTATTATATAAGGTAGTCTCAGTAACCTGATGTTGGCAACAATACTCTTCTTTCTTGTATTCCAAATATTTGGTTTCCTTCCTCCTCGACCTCATAAAAACTAAAGCTAAACAATTGTCATCAGAACACACATCCAAACGACTCAATCCAGGCACTACTGTACAAGCCAGCACTCCTTTCCACACCGTCCAAATCACTCCTCCAGTCTGTCCGTATAGTCCCTGTGATTGTGGCGGTACATGTATGATCAGTGATTGTAAGTGTCATGGTAGTGCGGCCCAGACAAGAGGGAGTTAAGTCCCTTATCTCTCCTCCCCAGAAGACATTCTTCCTAGAGGCCTTGCTCTGCTAGTTTCCTGCCTTCTTGCCCGATGCCCTATTTTTACTCGTGGGGCTGCAGAATACCAGGGGCAGCTTTTTCCTTGTCACTAACATGTTTCCTGCTATTCTCACTCTGACATTTCTCCTCCTTCTGTGCAGGTCGTGACCTTTCAGACAGAGTTCTTCGTATTCAGATGAACCTGCCAGCGCATAAATGCTGCTCTTCTCACACCTAGCATTTTAAGGTACACATTATGCATCAAGATTCAAGATGAATCATTTGTGTGTAAATCACCATTAGATTAGGTTTTTAAGCTTGTTATAATTATCTTCTCTTGTCATTAGTTTACTCGATGCTTCATAAAGAATGATTCATGCATGTTTGAGTACTTGTATTGTGATGATTAATAGTGCATTCCAGGCAACTGGGAACAGGTATATTTCCCACTTCCCACTTGTAAAAATGCGCTGGAACACCAGACAAACTGGTAAATACCACTTGTGAACTGGGACCTGGTCAAGGAAGTCCCACTTCACATACAAGATAAACAATCACCATAACAAATTAATCTGGGGGTTTAACTGCCACAAAAACAATGTAAACATTGATTACAGTTTTTTTAGCGTTACTTTTGTTTAGCCTAAAGGTTACCAATAGCCATAATGTTTTTATTATGGCTAATGCTATGTTGGAACGCTCTGAACAGGGAACTGGTATTTTTCAAATTGGAAATATCCCAGTTCCCAGTTGCCTGGAACGCAGTATTAGTGCTTAGAAAAACCTTGTTCTCACCTACCACCTATCCCCGACCACTTGTCTGATTACTCAAAAGATTCAAATTCATACTGAAGCATGTATGGTTCAAAAAAGTCACATTGCCACATTACAACAATAAAATTACAATTCTGCTTGTTATAATAAAATCTTATAATGAAGAGGTGGGGTTATCAGTTCTGCAGTTTTACACAAGAAGTAAACAAGTTTACAAAAACAAAATGTATATTAGTGATCTATAAAAAAGCCTGGACATGCCCTTTTTGTCTATACAAGTGATTGCAAACAAAAACCTTCTTCGTTTACATTTGAAATGCCTTATTCTCTTGTAAAACCTTCAACGCAGATACTTTGGACTTGAATTGCAACTGTCAGCTCATATTTGCTGCTATAAAAGTGATACGATGTGATCACGAGGCAAAGACGGCCAACACCTGCGCTCCAGTCACACACACACTCATATATACACACACACTCACATATCTGCACCGTGAACATGTATGAATATCAATATTACAACCTGGTAGGAGGTAAATGCTATTGAACGGTTGCCAGGCTGCTGCAGGAGAAAAGGGGAGAAAACAGGGCTCACGAAAAGAACTGCAAGTATTATATAAAGTAAGTAACCACAATTATTATATACAGTAAGTAACCACAATTATTATACACAGTAAGTAACCACAATTATTATACACACTAAGTAACCACAATTATTATACACAGTAAGTAACCACAATTATTATACACAGTAAGTAACCACAATTATTACATACACTAAATAACTGCAATCATTATATACAGTGAGTTACCGCAAATATTATATACAGTAAGTTTCCGCAAATATTATATACTGTAACTTACTGGCAACAAAATGACAGTTAGTTATTGCAATTAGTATATACAGTAAGTATTGCAATTATTATTACTATTATTATATACAGTAAGTATCACAATTACTATATAGAGTTAGTTACTGTCATTATTATATACAGAAAGTTACTACAATTTTATATACAGTAAGTTACCACTATTATTATATACAGTAACCTACTGGCAACAAAATGACAGTTAGTTACCGCAATTATTGTATACAGTTAGTTACCAAATTTGTTATATAAAGTGACTTACTGGCATTTTGTTTCCAGTAAGTTACTGCAAAAGTACACTAAAAATTCTAACAGTGTTGTTTACCTGTGTAAATAGTTATTTATCATGTTTATTTGTTCAATCAATCAGAACAACACGCCCAACAAGTTGCAGTTCAACATTTGAAGCCTTTTTAATGTACATTACTCTTGGATGAATGAGGGATTACACAACCTTGGATTAAAAAAAAAACAGATGTTACATGTTACAGTTTTAGCTCATTATCTAGTAAAGGTACTGATTATGTAATAAATTCCCACAAATGTATAACTTACTATGTTTTTAGGAATTTTATTTTATTACGTTTATGTTTTTTTTTTTTTTTTACATTTACAATTTATATTTTTGTATTACGTTTGCAGGGATTATTATGTTTGTAGGTGTTCCAGGGTGGTACAAAACATTTCTAACATTACCAGTAAAGCATTGTGAAATAACTATTACTTTACTTCGATGGGAAAAAGACATTGGAATACTGAACTAGGACTAGAAGAAGAATCAAACAAGTCAAGATTTTCTAATGTTCAGAAGTTCCATTGTGGGCTGAATTTAATTGGTTAGAGGACCTGATCTGGACCCTGGACCTTATGTTGAATATCCCTGATAAAATTTCCGCAAACTTGCAGCAAAAAATGGCAGATAAACCTAGGCAACAATTGAAGTTTCTGCATTCTTTAAGCTCAGAAGTGTAAGAGACAAAAAAACAAGAGTCAGCTTAACCACTTTCTGTACGCAAAGTGTATTCTAAACAATTAAGTGTTACAAAAATGTGTGAGCTATGTGGGAGCAGTTTCACGTACAAACACAGCCAGTCTTCAGCAGGATGGAAAGACTGTAATCAAACCATAAATCAGAAATCAGTGAACTGCCATAGCCGCACACACCCTCCCTCCTCTTCCTCCCCCAGCGTCATGCTCCGCCTGGGTTTGTCTTGCTGTGTTACATACTGTCGCGCATATACACTGCGGACATGGAAGAATGGAGTGGCAAATCGATGCATTTTGTATTTTTGAGCAAATCACAGTTTTCCATTAGAAGAGATGATCGGTATAGAGTACAGATCAGTGGAGCTTCAAAAGGACTGACTTTGATGGGAAATGTTTGCATTGCGTGAGAAGCGAGGAAGGCGAAACGAATTCAGATGCAAAAGGTCAGATGTAGAGTCGTTTTAAATAGTGTCGTTTAGATTTCAAAGGGTTTTAAAGGGCACATGTGCTAAATTGACTTTTTTGATCAATTTGAATTCTGTTCTAACATTGCAGCTGAAGTTTTGTCTGAAATATTTTTTGTTCATCTCTGAGCCTCAGAAAACACTGTTCTGAATGTTCCAGATGCGTAGATATGACATATTCTGCACTGTTTTTAAACCCTTCTGAGTGCCATGAACAATGCATTATACTTAAATTACCAAGTTAAACAAACGGTCACAAATACTAGTGTTCAAGTGTAAACTAGGTATGCACCGAACCTCAGAACTCAGTTTACTTGTTAGAAAATGGATCTGATCGTGCTATGTAACTGTAATTTATTGTGCAAATATCACCATAACAACTTTATAAGTTGTTTGGTTGTTTTGTAACCATGGAAGTACCTGAAGCTAGCTCTGAACCGCTGAAATGCTACATAACTTTTACATCTGCTGCAGCATAAGCTTTTACAGAGGAATATTTTGAGTAGATGGCCTTATTGTATCACTGACTGAAATTTTAGAAGTCCAGCTGCTTCACCTGGACCTGACTGTCATCCATCCATCCATCCATCTTACATGATCGGTGCAAACACGATGAAATGTTCCAACCACTGTGAAAAGCTGACCCCTAACCTGATAACAAAACTAATGCTGTATAGAACTTTTACATTTACAAATACTGTCTTTGCACTAGAATGCCACCAAACATTTTTGACTGAATTCGATTGTCCATAGTTAATATTCAGTTCAGTTCAATTAATTAATAACCTTAGGGTCAAAATTAACACAAGAAGCTTTTGTCACTTTGGGCTTCACAAGATTGCTGAATATGTGTATGAATAGTATGATATCCACAGAGAGCTGTAGTATAGAACACTAGGGTCATTTTAAAGAAGGTAAATGCTAGACAGTCGGGTCTGGAGGGACGATGATTAAGTTTAGGAGAACAGGTAGGTTTAGAAAAAGGGTTAGGGTGATGGGTAAGGTTAGGGAAAGGGTATGGGTAAAGGTTAGGATAAAAAATATAACAGTTTAGGCTCATTGCCATGGCAACTAGCTCACTTCTGTCCCTCCGGACAAGACTATCTAGCACTAACCCTCAAAGAATCACGTCATTTTATCAGAGACAGAGAATAGCAAAAAAGGCTATGGTATGTTCATCAGTTGCAAATGTTGGTGTATTATATGTATGGTATATGTATTTAGCACAAGTTATGTTCAGTGTGTTACTTAGAATTCTGGGAAAGATATGTGAAGGTGGATTCTAGTGATGTATCATCATAGAACAATGTTTTGTTGAAGACAAGAAAAAACAGAACAAGTGTATTAAGAAACTTAAGTAAACCACAATCAAGACATATTTAAATTCAACAAATTGCAACAAGGTTGATTGGAATGTTACCAGAAGCTTTGTATACTTTGAAAATGTTTGGTGGTACACTGGGACATGTAAAGCCTGCAGCAGGTATGTATGGAGGTCCTGCAGTGGTTTTATAAGAGCCGGCTGCTATCTGCTGCTCGGCTCAAGTGCTCCGTGGAGATCAAGCGATCAGCTTCTATCTTATTATTTAAATGAGAATTACATTTTCAGCGGCTGATTCAATCCAGAGCTGTTCAGAAGCTACTGTGCATTTTCAGCTCAAACTGCAGAAAAGAAAAGTGTTTGAAGTAAGAATTCAAAGAGAGAAAATGTTTCCATTCATGGATCACACAACACCGTCCAAAACAAGAGTGATTTGTCCAAAAGAAGCTGCAGTGTTGCGCATTATATAAATGAATACATGAATGTATAATGAGCAGTCAAAATGAGCCAGCAACAGAAGAGTGAACTAATCCCCCAGGGAGAATGAAATTATCCAGAGAAGACAGCACACACCATCCAACAAGGACAAACTTTCCACTCTTTTATTTAAAAACACATTTAGAAAGTACGGTGTGCATACATTACAGCAAGAATATAGAAAACACAAAGTCAGACTTTTAAGCCCTGCAATGACAAATAACAATGCAACGTGAATGTATCCTCAGGGGGAACAATGAATTCCAATATAATCCAATGTGGAAAAAAACAGCTAATGTCTTTCTGCATTTATTTATTTGCCGGACTCATCCTTTATTCGGAGGAAACAGAAGATGTACAATTGGATGCAATGACTCCAGGCTATGCAAGTTATTTCACAAATAATTGGGTTTAAAGCTGTGTACCTGCCTTGTACTTTAGCTACTGCAGCACCACAAACATACACATATACTTATATAGTTAGGAAAAAGAAACAAACCTAATAATAACGCATTCTGTCAAAAAAACTGAATGGATAGTAAACATATATACTAGAAACAATACTCCATGACCATCTCTTCAATGTTATTAAATGAGAACCATATGGAAGCAATTGTCTGTGACCATCCCAGTTGTTTCTCTATCATATAGTGCAATGTTAAAGTGAGAGAAGATACTATGTGATTCAAACTAACGCATGGTGTAGAATCACATACAAAGTTTTTGATTGAGAACAAGCAGGGACCTAACTTCATATTGTTATTATATCAAAAAATCCAATAAAATGTAATGAACTTTAGAAATGGCCAGCCAGATGGAACAAACACATTTGTCTAGACTTCAAATGAATCGATATATTCATGTCATAATTTTAGAAGCAAAAATAAGTTTTTGAGTTCAGTATGGGAATCCCTAGGGGTGCATGAACAGTACATGGTAGTTTAAATGATTTTCAGATTATAAAACACTGAATGAATTTGTACAGCATTTGAATTAAAATGTGATTTGTGCAAAACTATGCATCTTTAAGAATTTTTTTTTTTTTTTTTAAAGAAATTTCTAAAAATCTTATTTTTTTCCCAGCAGAATGTCTACTTGGGTGATATTTGTTTGCCATGTCCCATTTAAAAC
Source organism: Mugilogobius chulae (assembly GCA_038363315.1). Classification (NCBI taxonomy): domain Eukaryota; kingdom Metazoa; phylum Chordata; class Actinopteri; order Gobiiformes; family Gobiidae; genus Mugilogobius; species Mugilogobius chulae. The sequence goes on from JBBPFD010000119.1 coordinate 268,267, forward strand.
AATAGAAAGTTCACAATGTAATGCGGTTGTAACAACTTTAAGTATGACTTTGAGCTTTTGGACTTCAAAATTAAAACCAAAGATCAATAACTGGTAATATACCAATGTAGCAAACTTTTTTATTTATTTGCTTAACATGAAAGCTGGGAGTCCTCAGAGTGTGAGACACATGTTAGGGAGTACTTGAGAAAAAAAGGTTGGGAACCTCTGCTCTAGAAAAATGGGTGAAAATGGATTCCACTTTTGGCATAGGCTGGGTTTAAACTGATTTTCTATTTATTTTTTCTTAGAATCTCTATAAAGGCAACCAGATGTTTTTAGAGATTATTATTTAGCGACACGGTTAGCGATGTGGCATGATACAGTCATACCATGACTTCCATCAGGCCTTTCTATGTGGAGTTTGTATGTTCTCCTCATGCCTGTGTAGGTTTCCTCTACCACTAAGAACATGTCCAGTACCTCCCCAAAACTACAGATGGAAACTATAGCTCTAAAAAGAAGAATCTACAATCTGGTACAAGCATCTCTGCCATTGTTCTCAATTAATTATAAGTAGTTCTGAATAACCTTAACCTCATTATTATTTACTTTACTTGTGTTTTTATTGATTATTATTGATTTAATATTATTTTTTATAAAGTTGATATCATTAACCAATCACAAACTTGAGGAAAATTGCATTATTTGGTTGTGGTCATTCTAATCGTCAATAATTGCAAAAGACGTAACAAAAAGATTACAAAATACATGTTATCGGCTTTGCTTCCTCATTAAAATAAATAAGATACAATGTTAACTGTCAACATTTCACTCTTGAATGATTATAGCAACAGTCCAGTCCTAATAATTTTTAAACATTATCAACCCCGTAGATTGGACACATTTAGCACGTTTCACAATTCACTTAGTCTAGAATCAATTTCCATTCCATTACAATCACACTAACGCAAACAAAGTTACATTAATTTATTTCCATCCACGACGTTATTATTCAGAACGAAATCATCCAATACCAATTTATTTTGTGTACCCCAACATTAATTCTGATCATGAGCAAAGTCTGTTTCATTAGAAAAACCCAATTGGCTGCAAAGATGAGCTCATATACGAGTCTTTGTTTCATTTTCCATGTAATTAAATCAGCTTGTAAAAAAAAAGAGATGTAAGCTGGCATACGATTGGGAGAGAATTAGCATTTTTAATCACCCTACATTACTTTAATAACTCAATAAATGGGTGGCAGCTGGAGCATCGGCGAATGTTGTCACAGCCACTTAGTTCTGCATTTGCGACTAATACATTGGGATGAGAGGCAAATCCTACAGAGAGAGACCAAAAAAAAAACAGGAGAGAAATGTGAGAATAGGACAAAGACAGTGATGGTGTTTGGCTCACGCAGAAAGAGGCTTGGCACTTGTCCCGACCTGTGGCTTATTAACTGTTTATCCTCAATTAGCTCAGTCGTCACCTTCAGCGCTACAGACCTGCTCTCGTACTGCGCTGAGCTGTGAGGAGAGCGACTGGTTGAAGGTAAATAACACTGGAGGGACTGTTTATAAGTGGAGGAATGTATTGATCCAGGTTTAAATACTTAAGATAACTGCTGATATGCAATGTAAAGACTGAACAAGCTTTTTTTCCACCAAACATAAGAAATTGGTCATTAAGTGCTGTGTAATTATTTATAAGTTTTTGTAATGTTTGATTTTTTTTTTTTCAATGTAAGGTTATGGCACTACGTCTACACAAATGAATATGAAAATGAATAGGCGCACAGTGACTGTTTTTATAATTTTTTGTCCCTATTTTAAACGTGCACTGTGTAAGTTTCTTGAGGTGAAAAGTCAAATACACAATTCAGTAGAATTAGAGTTAAAACCATACTTTGGGACATCCTGAATGGAGATATAGATTTAACAGAAAGATTAGTGTCAATGAAATTACATTTGGAGTTGAGCCTCCGGGTTGCTGCGCTTTAATGCGCGCCACTACTTGCTTTGATGCCATAATATGAAAAAAACAACAACAGCAACAAAAACACTTTTCTATGGAATCAAATGCCCACCTCCAGGAACATGCTTTTCTTCAAGTCTACTTTTGGTCAAAAAGTTACACAATGTACCTTTTAACAAACTTATTTCAGTGCGCTGACCTTTAAAAGTAGACCAGAAGTTCCCCATGTTAGCCATGTGCTGGTGTTTTGCGGCAGAAGAAAAAGTCTCCACACAGTGTAGACTGGACATGAGTTTAAATGCTGTTTAAGTTTATAATAAGGCATCCTCTGTGGGTATCATAAGTCAAATATTACATAGTGGTTCAGGATATTCAGGATTATTTATTGCTCATTTTGTACCTCTTAAACAGTTATTGCAAGTGTACACAGTTAATATTATTTATTTATATTGATATTTATGAAGGTATCTTACAAAAGTTTGCCATTAGAAAGCCCAAAACGCCACATTTATTTATCACCATTTTAAGCTAACAGTTAGCATCAGAAACTAGTTTATTCGGTCATTTACAACATTGAAACAGTAATATTCTCATTTTACAATCATTTGCTTTGTTGAACTCTGTAAAGGGGTTGTAACAGTTTAGTTTCATCTGTGGTTAAATCAAATTTCAAAACAAATAAAAGTATAAAAGAGAAGTAAAGCTAAAGGTCCAAACGTGGACAATGACAAACTATTTACAAGCTAACTTCTGCTATGCTAATTTCTAATGTTCGTGTAGCTAAAGCACATTTTTAGTTAGCCTTAGCATACCAGACAACGTTTTTGTATTCTTTTTTACAGGATTACTTATGATACACTGTATTTGTTGTTACATTTTCACTCCTGTCATAAAAAAAACAGTCTAGAACATGAATGAACAGACCTAGATTTTGATACCAGTTTACAAAGAGAAGAAAAATAATACTGTATACTTACACAACCTAAAATAACGTTTCTGTCTTATTTTGGCTACAGATGAACTGTCTTTGCGGCTCTAGACTAAATCCGAAAGTACAGTTTTCATGCTAAGCTAAATATTTACAGTGTTATTAGACTAAAAGCATGTCTGCAGCGCTGGTTACTTGTTTAAAAGCACCTGTGTTTACATTCAGACGCTCAGAAATGACAGTTCGGAGTTCATTAGTTACACACACTTGAACCGGCTGTATTTAGCATGAGTGGAAAAGGTATTTTACATATTTACATGAAAACTAATTCAAATATTACCCAAGAGTCAGTTTGTATGAAAGAGGAGGACTTTAGAAATACAATCATAAGATTTCAGTATAAAAAGAAAAATGTAGCTTTTAACTAGACTAAGCTAACGAGGCTTATTTCACAGCTGTGTCAGTATGCTAGCAACAGTTAGCCACAATGCTAACAACAACAGCAGACAAACTTAGTGGAGTTTGATGAATAAATGGAACAATATTAGGACAATGCAAACTCATTTCCACCTGAAAACATACAGTATATTAACAAGATATTTGTGCTAGGTGGAAATTGATATTAGGTTATTTTATTGTAAAAATGTGTATAGCCTCTTTAAGTTAGTCCAACAGAAATGTAGGCTATATCTTATTAATTCAGGTTTACATGGGATGGGAAAGAGAACCATCTTAAAAAGCAACCAATTTCTAAATGTGTTAAATGAAAGGTATTTACAACAAGAAACAAGAAGTAAAAACTGAAGCAAAACAAATTGAAGTAAAAACAACTGTTGTGTTTTCATTTTTGTTCAGTGTACTTATTTAAAAAAGAGCGATCAAACCTGAAGCATTCTTGGTAGGGTTGGGCAATCTGGCAAAAAAGAAATGTCATGATTTTCTAGGAGTCAAATCACGATGACGATTTTATCACGATTCTTGTAGACCAGGGGTGGGTCATTTTCAAGTTGTGGTGGAGGGCCGAACTGCCTTGTTGGTATAACAAATGTAATATTGCAAACACATTTTTTCGACAGAATATAAGACCAGTACAGACAAAAAAGTGTTCAACAAAAAAACAAGAAAAATTCAGATTTTAATCTCTTTAAAACTTCAAGTTTAAACTATGAATATGACTTTTTTTGTATTGATGAGTTGTTTTCTTTTTCTAGTAAAATCAACTTTCTTCAGCTTCATCATTATTTTCATAAAATTATTTGCTTATTATGGAGAGAAAAAAAACAACAACAACTATATATTATCAGGACTTGGATGAGACAAATGCACAACTTCAATCTCAAAAAACTTCAAGTTTAAATCTGAAAAATAAGTTCTTTTTAGGGGTTTGACTTTATTCTCATAACATTGTGAATTCAATCTTGAAATGTTACAAGCTTATTGTCGTGTAAATAAAGATTGATTGATTGATTGATTGAATTGCCTGATTGAAAAAGGTTGCAGGTAACATTTGTTTGTCTGTTGTTGACTGTGTATTTTCTTAATGCATTTGAGGTAAATACAACTATGTGCTTTTTCAGAAAGTTCCTTCTTCAAAGTCAATGAGTAAATCCGGCTGTCAAAGGTGTTGCCAGATTTTCAGCGAAACACAAGTGATCACGCCTTCAGTAAAAAGTTATCAAAATACAGTTTCTACCTTTAAGAACGACTTTAGGTTAGGAAAATATGCTAAAAGTCCATATTTCAGTCATAAATGGATACATCGCCTATTGACCAATTTTGCTCTTTATATCCTTCTCTGATCAGTCTTTTCTACCTTTTTTTAAGCTTTCCATTCCAGGCTACATTCATTAATAGGACATATCACAAAAATGAAACACAACAGGAACCATATGAATAGTAAAACTGATTCTCACCATCAGCACCACACTGTACAGAGACGCAAGCTAGCATTTCGTAAAGCTAACAGGACCGATGGCAGCTTTTCAAAGACCCTGAGGTTTATTGGCATTCTTCAACAGCTCCCTCCGCTATCAGCGTTTCCCACTGCCTAGACACACAGCCTTGTTTGCACTGATACGCAGCTTTTTAATTCACTTAGCCATTTGTCGCGTGCTTGTCGGTTTAAGCCGCTGAATAAAAGCTAGTCCGGCGCACACGCTCTCTTCTGAAACACATGTGCAGAAGTGGAATTAGACAACTGTGGTAGACCTCACTAATTAACTTCTCAGTGCAGTAACTCGCCTCCTTGTCTCGCTGCTTTTGACTTTCACTGCGTGTTCTGTGTTGTAATTACAGTTGTAACCATTGTTAGGACTGTTGAGGAGAAAAATATTGTGATTTTAGGAACGTTTATGAAAATATGTTAGCAGATAAGTGGTGTTGCAGTCTTGACAAATTGACTATTAAGTCTTGGCTACTCTATTTGAGCACTCCGACTGGCTTAACTACTGTGTACCCATTTTAATATGTTGTTCAAATAAGGAAATTTTATTTTTTTGTTTAGTTTTAGGAATTACTTGAATAGCGACCAAAAGAAATGAGCTAACAGAAGATTTGGGACAGAGCCAGGGTCTAGTCAGCCTATATAAATACATCCTTTTCAAAACATTTTTTGGATCAATTGTGAGGAGTTTTTTTTTTTTTTCAAGCACTGTTTGGGTTGAATAAATGGTTGATCAAAAAGATACTTTTTAGCTTCGGAGTTCTTGCTACGGCCTCTTTTTAGTCAACTAATTGGTCATGTCGACCAGAATTTTTTGGTTACCAAAAGTACTACAGATAATTTAATGGAACTACGTTTGGTTAGATTTGATCAAGAATGAATGAACAAATAAATTGAACACAGCCCCCATTTAATTTGGGCTTTGGCTAGGTCCAGATTTACCCATTAAACCCAAAGAAATGTGGCTTCAACTAAAATTTGTAGTTCTTTACGTTTTGGCTTTTTGTAAATATTGATGTAAAAAAGGGGGGTGGTAAAAATGTGTTGATTGTACGATGACATTTCATTGTATATCTACATTTTCTTCAGAGATGGGCTCAATATATTGATTGCAAGATTAACACTGACACATTAAAATTAGCACATCATTTTCTTGAGTATTAGGACTTATTGCATTTAAAGTAAATATGTGCTTCTTCATAAAGTTCACACTTTGTTTAATAAATCAGGTGTCCTCTGACGACTTATAATCACGCAGAAAACAAGCTCACAAAATCCCAAAACAAATACGTATGTTCTTATGGAAAACCATGACAAGTTTTCCTACATTATATTCCACTGTGTGAATAACCTACTAAAACTGAAGCTCACCTCCTAAACTCCTCCCACAGACACATTTCAAGCACAGCAAACTCATTGAAAGACTCGAGAAAAGGGGAAAGGCGGGGCTTAGAGAGAAGAACAGCAATGTGATTGGTTTGACGTGTCTGCAATTAGTTCACATTTTTGAGTGAACGATACACGCTGATGTCACATAGAGTCTAGAACTGACATGAGCCTTTGCAGTGAGAAACAGTCAGTATGACCGTTTTGACCTGAAACTTCTTCATTTGCTCAGTTTGCACTAAATTGCCACAAAAAAATACATGGAATAGTATGTAATGCTGTTCATCATACATCATACACAGCCCCCAAAAAGTTGTTTTGAGGTTTAAATTCACTTTAACATGATGTAAGATGTTCCACATTTATTGCTAGTATTCATATTGACTCTTACTTGTAGGCAAGTACATGAGTTCTTTGCAGTGGAATTCTGGCTCCAGAAAATCATAGAAACAGATCTTGCATCGTCCGAGAGTTGAATCCAGCACACAGGAACTAACCCCTGTGCCACAGTGCTGCTCTGTACTTATCTATACTGACTTAGATCAGCTATTCCCAACCTGTGGGTAAGGGGTCCCGTAGATTTGTCTTATATTGTCTTGTCTTAGTTATTAGTGCAATTTATTAATACAAAATTTGTTTTAAATTATTACTTGCTAGTTATCATTTTGACAAGTCTCTGGTTCCAACAGAGGGTGCCACTGATTTACACGACACAATGATGCACCAGGCCAAGTGACAATTCCGGTCTATGGTAATGCAAGTCTTTACAGTCAGAAATACAATGAAACATCAATGTGTAATGTTAAATTGTGTCAACAAAAATGCTTTCTGCAGATCTATGAAACTTAAGCCTATATGTTGTCATGTTTATTGATATTATGTTTTCACAGTGGTCATTTTCTCTTTCTCTTTCTCTGGAGACAGGCTGCGGCACACTGGGAAATGTAGTTTTCTCGATCAACTCTGCGGCGAACACTAAAATAGCCTCCAAAGAGACTAAGTTGATTTGACAGGGCGCGTACAAGGAAAAGCTATTATAACGCCATGCCAGGCCCATTTGGTAAGAAAGACTCAGCTGGGCGGCCCAATCCATTTGCAGATCAAGATTTCTCGACAAAAACCTTACAGTTCTAGTCTTTATCCAGCGTGGTTCTCTCTTTCACTTCTCCTCGCAAGTCTTAGAATACCAATATTTTCACACCCGTCAAGCTGCGGTCACAAGCATTTTTTTCCTCCATTTTCAAACCATACGTGAACTAAAAGTCTTATACAGTATGAGCTGAGAGAATACAGCTGGGTGCTTTGAGAACATTGCTATAGAAATCAGGAAGGCAGTGTACCTTGGTACACATGGACGCTCCACAGCTAAATTAAATAAATGTTTGCAATGAATTCATGTTGCAAAATCAGGATTGGACAATGTCTTGATAAAAATCGATTGATCGTTATATTTTCATTTATTGGGACTTAGTTGTTAAGTCTATTAAGCGATTGTGTCTCAGTCAATCAAATGTTTTTATTGTTTGACTAATTACTTATATTTAGATTAGGAATTTACAGAAAAGCAACAAAAAAAAAGGTTAGGAAGTATAGGGCTGAGCAATCAATCAAAAAATCGAAAGATCGAATTGAATTGAATCGATCGAATCGTCAATTATTTGGTGGTAGGCTTTGAATCAAAATATCAAAAAACAATCTTTTGGAGCAAAAGTTAAACTTTGAGGCACAGTTATGAAATCTAATGCCAAAATAAAGTGATAAATGGGACATATTAAAAGATTTGTTTGTGTTAATGCCCACAAATGCCATTTTTCTTTTGTTTTTGAAAAGGTTAAACAAAATTGAATAAAAATTTAGATCGATCAATATGAGGAAAAAATGTGATTATATTTATTCCCAGATTGCCCAGCCCTATTTGGAAGCGACTTATTGAATTAATCTGCCCCTTTATATAAAACTACACTGGTCCTTGGTCTAGGGCCGGCCCTGAGCATAGGCAAACTAGGCGGTTGTCTAGGGCGTTATCTGGTGGTGACGGCGCCAAATTGCAGCTCTCCAAAAAAAAAAAAAAAAAGAAAATCAAGTTCTACACTCATTAGCCATTAGCCAGTTTTTATTTTGTCTCTAAAGAACACATATTTATGGAGTTATGACCACAAAAAGATGATGAACATACAACTGCGGGAATAATTGTGCAAACTACCATGTTGGTAGAAGTCTTATAAAACAGCATGAGGATGAAGCTAATTGGCTGTGTTTGAGAGGGAGCAGAGGGCTGTGGCCACACACAAACAATTCAAATAGGTGACAAATATACATGTTTAGTGCAAAATTATGCATAGCATAACATTTGTAAAGATGCACTAAAATATTACTCATAATAGGAAGTTGTGTCTATTTTCTTCATACATTCAAACATTACCTTGCTTTCAACACTAATAGATATAAGCATAGATACATAATTATATTCAGAAAAAAATGTAAGAGAAATAAAGTGGTGTTTGGAGGCGGGGCTCCAAATGAAATCTTGCCAAGGGCGCACAAGTGCTAAGCTGGCCCTGCGTTACTCCAAAGTGTGCAATCTGACTAGATACATGGTCAATAAAAAAAAAATGCTGTATTTTTACTCTGATAGCACTTGAAATGTCTCTTTTACGTACAGTCAACTAATATAAAGACAGAACATGTATTTAGTCAATAAATTCTTTGTTCAAACAGTATATTTGTCCTGACCTACTTCTCTTATTGGTCAGCCTTTGTTCTGCTTTTTGTTTTCTCAAAGACAAAAAGAATTTATACGCCACATTCATCATAATAAAAATAAAATCATGATCTGGCAGCCAGAAAATTGTTTTACATACTGTCATATCGCCCAGCCCCATCTAAAACCATTCAAAATTAGGCTTATTTCAGTAATTTATTGTGTTGGTTAATCACGGGAGCATACTGTTCAAAGAAATAGAGAGTTGTCTGCCAAATATGTAAAAATACAGACACGAAACCAATGCACAATCAAGGGTTAATGTTGAAAAGCCTTTTATTAATCAAAGAACGCACCAGCTCAGACCAGCCTTCTTTAGAGGGCACAGAAAGGAACACAGATTCCCGCCTCAAATATCCCAAACATAAATGTATACAGAGAACTAGTTGTAAAATTGAAATCTTGAAATCATCTCACAATGGCCACATTACAGCAATATTCATAAACTTTGGTGAAATTCAATTCACTGCACAACTCTACTTTAAACTAGAATTTATCCAGCAGTATGCCATAATTAATTCTATACATTTTTGCAATATTGCACTAAAACAACCTTGTAACTTTTGTGAAACTATAAGTTTGTTCTATACTGTGAAAAATACAATCCCCAGAGAGGCAGAATAGTTTAAATGTGAGTGAAAAAAGGAAAGAGATTATTAAGGCGGTGCTGTCACTTCCTTTGTGCGGCACAAATGAATACAAATGGAGTCAACACTGAGGTTTGTTTATCTCACACTGCACAAGTACAAAGACATGTTCCTCTGCTGCAGTGACCTCATCACTCTGAAGCCACTAGCACAGGCTAATCAAATGTTCTCAGCTCACACAAACAGTCTGCGTTCGACTGTATGGGAACAAAACAAACACCGAAAACACTGTCACTATTACTTCCTGTACTATTATTACTAGGTCAAGTTCTTAATTGCCATGTCTAAGCCCCTTAGGTCAGCCAAATTATCCACACTAGAATCCCATTGTGGCACATCAGTACATCCAAGCACTGACCAGACTCTGACTTGCTTACCTTAAGCTGAGGTCTGATGGGATCAGGCTTTGACAAGTATCAGCCTCCTGCATTATAAAGACATTATTAGTAATAGTAGCAACTAGTAATTCTGGAATTGATTTGCCTCTCGAAGGGCAGCATCTCGTTTTAGAGATGGAACACTACACCTGATTGTAAAGAAAATCACTTAAAATCAGTTTCCACAGATATATTGTGGAATATAAAAATTGCTAATTGGAATGTTCTGGAAATGTCTTGGAAACTATTTTTGAAATCCGAGTGGGAACCCCGAACTGTCCATTATAAACATCATCACATACGCAGCCCGCAGTCCAACAAGTGCGCTTTACACGACTCTATACACAACATCAACTCTATCAACTCTATTTCTGATCCGCTTATAGTCGGATGGCAGAGCGGCCAATTTACAGTTTATAACTCCAGCTCGCATCAATAATAGAAAAAATAGATTACAGTAAATCCGCGGTTCAAGAGCTGCATACCTTTGAAATGTCAGAGGGGAAAGCACCACAGATAACTCATTTCAGAACTCATTTACTGTGCACAATGCGAGCTGTAATACAAATATTCACCAGCCACTCTCCCCTCAGCTATTTGCAGCCAAACACTATACATTTTCATTCGAGAAGAGAGGAATGCGTTTTTTTTTTCTCTTACTCTGGCAAGCGGCCAAACCAATTTAATTACATACCAAATGGGTCCAATCTCCACACAGGGCCCGGGCCGTGTTGTGTTTCTCTAACTTCCATGAGCTCCTCCATTTTGGCAGAGTAATTGAAATATTCCACCATTATCGTTATGAGCAATAGGACAAAACTGAAAGCATTTGTTTTGGGGTAAAGATCAAGAACTTACTCAAGAGCTAGAACATTCGGCAAAGTTACATAATTATATGAGAAAAATATTAATGTACAAAGGACTAGGGATGGGACAATATTAAAATTTGCCCCCACGATTATTGTGACCAAAATAATCGCGATTAACAATATTATCATGATAATTTACTAAATGTAAACGTGCAGAGATTCAAAATCACTGAAATATTTATTAGTGCACAATATGTATGTGTTTGAACAACTACTTAGAGTATTTTGGTCTAAGTACAATCAATAATGATTCAAAGTGAACAAATGTTTACAATGCAAAATCTACTAACTTTGTCTCAGAGTCATTAATTAACTTTAACACATGAACTCTTACTTTGTTTAACCATAACACAGCTTCTTAATGGGTTCACAGCAGTCAGATTTTAGATGATCTTATGAGCTCGCCTAATACTATAATTACGATTATCATCACTTGCGATTATCACACTTATGAAAAAATACCACAATTATTTATTTGCGGCCCTTAATTATTGCGATTAGGGATAATATTGTATATCGTTCCATCCCTACAAAGGACAATCAGATTTTAGGTTGTTTGAACAACCTAAATTATTGGTATTTGAAACTGGACTTATTATATGAATTGTTATTCCGTGTTCACATTGCAAAGTCAAAGGTCAAAGGTGAACTGGTTAGGGCTCTGTCTTCCCATTAAGGAGCTCATGGGTTCAAATCCCAGGTCAGACCAAATCAACATCTCATGACCAGTGTGGGTAAGTTAGCATGGGTTCTGAATACACTGAGTTATTTTTTATGATATTTCATATCATCCTCATAATCACACCCAGTTATATGGAGCACAAACATAGATATTTACAATACAAAGCAGAACAATGCTATTTCAAAGAGACCTATTGTATTTTACCATGGTAATAAACTATAACACATGTAGCTTGATAACTTATCTATTGCTCATTGTAAAACACAAAATTGGTCTAAAATGAGATCCATTGACTTCCTCTTCAAAACTGAAGAACTGATAAGCTTTGCCTTTTCATGACAAAATATAGCTTTGAAAAGCAGCATATTTAAATTATACATTTTTGACGTTGAAAATATGCTACCACAAACTTGAAACGTAAGTGTTTTAGTCTAAATATTTGTTTTTGTAATGGAAAGTAGTTAGTGGGGTTAGTTAGCAGGCAAAAACATTTTCTGAGCACTGAAGCATCAGTTGCAGGAAAATACATGCATGAATCATCCAACATATACAATATTCATATACAACTGCGAGTAAACTATTGCTGAGAGAACATTGTTGAAACATGGTTAAAAACATGCTTAAGAAAGTGGGTTTTATACAACAAGACAAAGGAAAGACAATATTCCACCAAAAGGCACCAGCTTTTATCAAAATAATTTTTTAACTTTATACTACAACTTTCAATTGAATTCTACACATTATCAATCTGGGCAGATTGCCAATGAAAGCCGTCAGGAAAAAACAGGACATCATGGCAGTATTTAAATCTGATTGGTCAAACATCTGAACCCGAAGGTAGCTGTGAAGTCACACTTTTTGTTAAAGACAGTCGAGAGAAAAGCACAGCAACATTTTTCTTGACCAAAATGCACAAGTGTCTTCTGTATGCAGATTTTTAAAAGCTGAAATAGTCATTTTTTCTTTTAAAATCAACCAAAATATGTCCATTGGCGCTGTAATGTTTTGGTTCGAACATGCACTTTCATCCACATCACAATGGTGAGCTGTGATTGGTTTGCTGCTGTGCTGTCATTGGTCCGGCTAACCTTGGTTGTCTCTAAGTATACGGCAGGACTCACTCAAGTCAGACAGATTATGTAAAAAGATCCATATACTGTATGTTTAATCAAATGTAGAATTACAGTAAACAATATCAAACAGAAACTGTCTGTAAAAGCTCTCTGTAACCTATCGGCGTTTAAATTATAGATTGAGTAGCTCAGAACTGCATTAAAAGATCATTAGTTTTGTTTACGCAGAGAAAGAACATCTCATTAACTGTACAACACAGTGCAGGGTCAGACAACTGCTTTTTGGATTCAACACTTTAGCCTTGAGTCTCGTCCAGCAACAACTATTCTTCAAAAGCTGCTCAAATCCTTCATTATTTTTCCAAAAGCAGACTTGAGGCAAACGACAGCGAGTGGTGCCAAGAGAAATCGCTTTAGTCAAATTAAGTCTAGCATTTAAGAAAGTGAAAAGGAAAAAAAATAACATGTTTGGGATTTTTCATGTTTTCCACTTGCATGTCGACTTAAGTTAAAATCCTATTAGTGCTTCCATCATAAAACATCAAGAAGTGCTTTGAAAGGCCTGCTGGCAAATCACTTATTTATCTATTTCATGTTTTTACGAAGCTGAAATAATCTTAGACACATTTGTAATTATGGGATGGCAGCAGCAGGATATAGAGTCCAGTTTGGCAGTGTGGATGACAAGTGTACACTACAAAACAGAAAGACAGCAAATAGAGTTCGTTTTAATGTAGGAAAAGGAAAAGGAAAGGAAGGAAAAATAAAATTTAGAAATACAACCAAAAGTGTAAAATAATACAAAATGATCAATCGTCATTTTTGTCATGAGTAAACTTCACCTACATGTTTTCAAAAAGCCTAAATTTGGTGTAGCATACACATGAAGGCAGTATCGCATGTAAGCATGAAGGGGCCACATGAATGTCTGCATGAAACATAATTGACACAACATGTCTGCATGTTAAAGTCAGTGAAGGTCTGAGCCACATGAACATGTCTGTATGTTCCAGTCAGTGGGTCTGAGCCACATGAACATGTCTGTATGTTCCAGTCAGTGAAGGTCTGAGCCACATGAACATGTCTGCATGTTAAATCAGTGAGGTCTGAGCACATGAACTGTCTCATGTTAAAGTCAGTGAAGGTCTGAGCCACATGAACATGTCTGTATGTTCCAGTCAGTGGTGGGGGGAGTGTGGGGTCTGAGCCACATAACATGTCTGTATGTTCCAGTCAGTGAAGGTCTGAGCCACATGAACATGTCTGTTTCAGTGTGGGTCTAGCCCATGACATGTCTGTATGTTGGTCCATGTGTGAGTCTACCACATGAACATGTCTGCATGTTAAAGTCAGTGAAGGTCTGTGTGAGCTACATGAACATGTCTGCATGTTCAGTCAGTGAAGGTCTGAGCCACATGAACATGTCTGTATGTTCCAGTCAGTGAGGTCTGAGCCACATGAACATGTCTGTATGTTCCAGTCAGTGAAGGTCTGAGCCACATGAACATGTCTGTATGTTCCAGTCAGTGAAGGTCTGAGCCAATAACATTCTGTATGTTCCAGTCGTGAAGGTCTGAGCCACATGAACATGTCTGTATGTTCCAGTCAGTGTGGATCTGAGCCACATGAATATGTCTACATGTTCCCGTCAGTGTGGGTCTGAGCCACATGAATATGTCTGCATGTTCCAGTCAGTGTAGATCTGTGTGAGCCACATGAACATGTCTGTATGTTCCAGTCAGTGTGGGTCTGTGTGAGCCACATGAACATGTCTGTATGTTTCAGTCAGTGTAGGTCTGAGCCACATGAATATGTCTGCATGTTCCAGTCAGTGTAGATCTGTGTGAGCCACATGAACATGTCTGTATGTTCCAGTCAGTGTGGGTCTGTGTGAGCCACATGAACATGTCTGTATGTTTCAGTCAGTGTAGGTCTGAGCCACATGAACATGTCTGCATGTTCCAGTCAGTGTAGATCTGTGTGAGCCACATGAACATGTCTGTATGTTCCAGTCAGTGTGGGTCTGTGTGAGCCACATGCCAGTGCTTTTGTGTCAGAGATTAAGTGAAACCAGGAGTGCCAGCAATGCACTGTTTGCACTGTGAACACAGACAGATCACATAGCAGCCCAGCCAAAGACACAATATCTACTCACTGTGCAAAACCACACTCAAAAAGAGAGAACTGTCTTTTTACAAACGTTAGACTTGAATTATTTTTAGAAATGAAATGTGCAAGAACAAAACTTTTTTTGATTGCTTATTTGGTTAAGATATACAGTGTTTTCACATTAATAAAATGAGCACTTCTAAAACTAGGTTTATACCTTGAAAGAAACTTTACCTAATTGTATTTTTACAATAAAAAACCTTGAAGCACAGATCTCTTGTAAATATACAGTATCTGCAGTGTCCTGTCTACGTCTGTCCTGTTTGTTCACCGAACTCCTCAAAGTTCATCCGTTGTTGCTGTCTGCATTGTGTCTAACTGCTGTTAGCAACACACCAGCATGTCTCACTCCTAACAGCTGTAGAGAAAAAGCCTGATTTTCTCGTTATACATGTCACATGCAAACTCGGTATCTAGCAGTTTAAAGTTGTGGTTGTGTGCATTGACATTCATTCATTTTTGCCATTGACTGCTGACATTTCGACCGCTGGATGTCATCTGCATAATGTAGTGTCTTATGAGACTATCAAATCCGTCTCATAAGACACTATACTGTTAATCATAATTACTTGTGCAGCAAAGATCCCCAAAGAAAGGACAGAGATGATCAGACCTGTGTAAAGACCTCAGACACTACACCGTAATGCCATTTGATCCACTATACTGCGCAGATGTGGGAATTCCTGGAAAGTACAGGCAATGTACAATGAAAATATTACGCTCAAAGCCCCCACAGTGCCAGGGGTGGTTTACAGAGAGAGGCCTGTGGGGACTGTGGCTTATAGAGCTGATACAAGACAAGTCAGAGAGAGAGGAGAGAGAGAGAGAGAGAGAGGAGGGGGAGCAGAGAGAGGCCTGTGGGGACTGTGGCAGAGCTGATACAGAGAGAGAGAGAGGGAAAAGAGGTGAAGAAAGAGAAGGCAGAGGGAAGGAAAGATGGAAAGAGAGAGGAGAGGAAGGGAGAGAGAATCAAACAGAAGCATTTGAGAGAAGGCTTATCCCCAGACAGAAAAACAGATTGGATAAGGATTACTACTTAATTTAAACAAGCCACAATTCACCTAAAATATGGATAATACAAAGCTCAGGATGTAAATTATATGAGTGACATTTTTTGGCCAAAGTAAAGTTTAAACCAGGGGTGGGCAATTCTTTTGACTCAAGAGCCATATATAAAAAAAAAAATCAGACTTTCTTCTTTATATTAAAGGTGGGGTAGCCGATTTTCACATCACAAAACAAGGTCCAAAAGTTCCCAACTCTCGCAAATACTTATACAACACAAGGTAATACCTACGTACAATCTTTTTTGTTTGCAATTACACCTTAGAAACACACTTTTACAGATGGCCAAATGAGACTGGAGGTGACCTCTGAAGCGCAGCCAATCAGAGCGCTGCATTTGACTCTTGTGAGGAAATAAAACGCCTTTATTTTGATTTAGACAGTGAACAGTAACCTGATTTTGACGTCAATCGACTGCTTATGTAATATACTTTTTAGTAATAAAGGCAAAGTTTATTAATTTACAACTAAATAAGTCAAGTACTCCACCTTTAATGAGTTTTTTTTTTCTAGTAAAATCATATATTTTTTAATCTTCAGCTTTATTTTTGCTAAATTATTAGCTTAACCTCAAAATGTTTATTACGGTACTAAATATTATCTAAAACTAACTATTATCAGGACTTGAACTTGAAAGAGTCAAATTTTGCCTAAAAACACACAGTAGATTTTTTTTTTATAACAATGTTCTATGATCCAAATTACTCTTTTAATCTTATAAAATGTCAAGTTTTAGCTTATTTTTATGGCATCAACTTTATTCTCGAAAAGATATGATTTTTTTGTTTTCATTAGTTTTGTTTTTCTGTGTGTGTATTTTTTTTTAATTTTCAACTTAATTTTTCTAATTTTTTAGCTTAACATCAAAATGTTACAAGCTTATGATAGTAAATTTGCGAAAAAAAGAACAAAACAAAGCAAAAACAATAGATTTTCTTTAATTTATAACAATGTTCAATGACACAAATTACAATTTTAATCTCGTAAAATTCTTAATATTGAAAATTAGCTTTTATGGTTTTGTTCTTATAACATTGTGAATTTAATCTGGAAATGTTACAAGTTTGTTTCTTTTTATTATTTTCTCAAAAACATGCTAGGGCCTCATTGAAACAGGTCGTGGGCTGCATTTGGCCCTTGGGCCACAGTTTGCCCAGGTCTGGCTTAAAGTGTGTATGAAGGTTTTTACAATTTTCTGATTTTAATTAGATTTAGTAGTATAATACCTGTTTTAACAATAAATTATAGTTTTACATGATACGAGAATAAGTTTGTAAAAAAAGTTTGAAAATATATTATAAATATCAGAACAGAAAACAACACAATTTTAGGACGATTTAGCATGATTTTAACAAAAATTACGTACGCTAGTGCATTTTTTACTCTTAAGTAAGACAGCATGTTACATTAGATTAATTTTGGTCTATTTTATTACATGGTTGCTAAGTAACACCTAGTGTGATGTCATCATTTATGAACAGGAAGTACGAAGGATTTTTAAGGAAGGATTTTTAATTTCCAATAATGATCAAAGTGGACAACATTTGTAAAATGTTTAGTAATATCTTAAATATAATTATCTTAACTTCATTTTAGTGAAATGTGGAGTTGAACTTGTCATTGTCACTTTAACCGCTAAAACTTTTTACATAATAGGACTTTTGTCATATTGTACATTCACTTTGCTAATAATAAACATATTGCTACATCCTTAGCACAAGAGCGGAGCAGCTGCCTTCTTAAAAGAGGAAGTTGCACAAATGATTAAACAAATAAATCACATCATATCTAATCACCTCTGATGTGTCCACACTGTAAATCAGCGTTCGGCTTCGTCAATAGAACGATTTACGAGCCTCCGAACTAAATGTACAATAATCCCACGTCTTTACAAATGTCTGGAGCTTGTTTGTTTATGCCGTGCGAGTGCAGACTGGTCTAATATGTGCCGCGACTATACGGTAGTGAGGCAGCCATCTTTACATCGGTGTTTGCGTTGACATACCTCGGGAAGCTAAGACAACTGTTGCTGTTTGCCCAGGCTTGTGAAGGATGACAGCTGCATTCTTCTGCTCTGGTATTGGACAAACGCTCTGGACACCTATCTTTAAGTAGGTGAGGCTAGACTGTCGATGAGGATGTCCAAATGTTATGTCAAGGAAAAGTCCAATAAGGATTAAAGAGTCACGCTTTTACAATTTTAGTAACTTAGATTCATAAATAATACGTTTTACATGACTCAAGAACAACTTTGTGAAGAAAAGTTGGGAGAAGGTGGGACGTTTAATGAAATACATCGAGGTACAGGATGGCACCATGGTGGAAGGCTGTTTAACTGTACTGTTAGGTCGCATGTTTGAGCGAATAGATGGACTATATTTGCGAGTTTTCACTATGGAAGCATCATTAGGAAGGTTTGAGTTGGATCTAACCAAAGCATACACAGAGCATGGATTATAGCTGCAAGGACTGAAATAAACTTTCAGCAAAAAAATAACATCATGATTTTCTTGGAGCCAGACCACGATTTCGACAATTAATAAGATAGGATAAATAGAATTCATCAACAGCAAAATCCAGCCGTCAAAAGATGAACAGTATTGTCAGATTTTCAGAGAGAAACAAGCAACCTCAACCGTTCAATACAAAATGTAGAAAAGAATTGATTAATTATAACATTGTGTGTTGCTGCAAAACAAGTGGAAGGTATTTGCCATATCATGTGTTTTTCCTATGTTAATAACAACTTTTAGACATGAAAACATGCTAAAAATCCTTGTTTCAGGTATATACATTGATATATTTTAAAAAATTAACACTAAAAACTTGCTAATATTCATTCCTTTTATGACTTACAAGTGAAGAGTAATAGGTTGGAAAAATGGATTTGAACAGACAGATGCATATATTAGAGAAAAGGAAAATCAAAATATGACGATTTCATCAAAAAAGCAGATTGTCACAGAGATTAGCTCATGATTCGAATTTTATCACTATATTGCCCAGCTCTACGTTACCCAAGAGTTTGTTATGTGTCTGCTGCAAATACACTTGGAAATCACTTGGCCTTTAGCTCAGGTGCAGCTGTTCAGACCTACTCATCATTTCAAATAAAACACTTAACAATGACTTTTATTGAGGCTTTGAACTCTTGTAAATGTAGTCAATGGGTTTACATTAGCCAAAAGCGCCAAACTTTTTTTTAATAACTTGATGAGGATGACTAACAAGTCCAATGCATGCCGTATCTGCTAATTATGTCTCTGGACCGCACATGTCAGAACGTCAGCTTTAAAACACAAATGCAAATATGGCAGTATTGTAAGGTAAACAAGAATAACAAGACGTATATATATATATTTTTAAAAGCCTATAGCGCAGCTCCTCTTGCCGTGTTTCGTTTGCCGAGCGAGATGGCTGCCGCGTAACACAATGCACTGCGCAGTGACATAGGTTCCAAAGCTGACTACCTTGGTTTGTGCCTGACCAACAGTGTCTTCTTTTAAAAAGGAAATATTTCTGATCAAACAGAATCAATAGTAGCAGAAACATATACAATTGCTGGAGCTGCCATCTTTGTTTTGTTTGGTGCTACTTGCTGTCGTCTTCACAAACAACCCATGTTTGTCTTTTCAGCACATTCTCTAAGCCTCACATTGCACATTTGGACCAGAACATGCCACAAAATATTTCCCTCTGTCATTGAACTTATAAAACACTTTTTGTAGCCTTATGACTTAGTTTGGACACTCCACATGTATTAAAACACCCAAGTACTCAAGCATTAATCATATTTTTAAATGCCTTTATATATATTTTTTTGTTTACATTTTTTCATCATAACTTACATTCCCAAAAGCAGGAAGTGAGCAGCACTGGACAGTGAGAATTTACGAGTGACAAATTGGTGGTAAAGTACGGCATTTCTTTTATCCTGTTTATCGGTTAGTTTGTAGTATAATATTGTCATTTCAAAACAGACTAGCAAGACATGTTGTATGCTGTTCCCACACTAAATACTTTTCATTAATTATCCAGGTTTTGGCTTCAATGCAAAAAGAAGTTCTTAACCATAATTCTAACAGTGCTTTCTCATCACAAAGTGATTTTGTGTTTTATAATGATCAAAATTTGAATTACTGAGTACATAGCCATAGCTTTTCTAAATACTGTAATTTCTGCCCTATTGAACGCACCTGAATATAAGCCGCACCCACTGAATTAATAAGAAAAAGTTAAAGTACATATACAGGCCGCACTTGTTAATAGTAAGTCTATAGTTCTATACTTTGCTGCATTGCTGTATAAGCCGCAGTGTTCAAAGCTGAGAAAAAGTAGCGGCTTTTAGGCCAGAAATTACGGTACATAGAAAAGCACAATAGGTCTCCTCTAAAACTACAAAACTCACACTTCTAATTGCATTCATCCGAACTCAAGTCCACGACCTTCCACCAAGAATCCGCAGTGACCCTTACAATCCAAAGAAATCAACCAACGTGCGTGTTTCCCAGTCTCTCTGTAGTGTTTCATTTCCTGTCCGTCGCTGAAATTAAAGACCTGCAGCCTCAAAAACATGATAGTAAAAAACCTAACCCTAACATAGCATTTGCAATCTGAAAAAAGTCTGGCCACGCTGTGAGTTCTTTCTAGTGTGAAAGAGAAAGAGAGAGATGACGAGCTCCATCTGTGCCTGTTTCAAATGTTTATATGCATTTCTTCTGGCTAATTTATGTGGGGCTTTTTGAAACACAAATCTGCCAGGGCCAATATAACTGCACTTGTAATCTCCGTCTCTGAGAAGAATCACCGCACCGGCCCGAAATGAAGCAATTACTCTAATGAACGTCAGGATACAAGCACACGGATTCAAGGCTCGGACCATACGTGGAAAGATGGTTTAGAAAGGTTATGCTCAACTTTTTAATCGTGCCATAATGTTCTCTACGTTTATTTTGTTTATATATATTTTTTTTGTTTTAATGAAGTGTGGAAATGGTCAGAACTATTTAAGTGTTTGTGGTATTTAAGCTATAAAGATTTTCAAAAAGGCAGCACTACCTAGTTTGTTAAACAACAGTGAAGCTTTATACTATCCATTGCAGCAGGAACTAAGCTAAGGTATGTGTAAATGTGTGTAAATATGTATTTTGGTATACATTAGTACAAATACAAGTGAGTAAGTGAGTAAGTTTACAACATGTACTTAACCTACCTTAAGTATTAATACTAAGTAAATGACATCTTAAGTTTATGCAGTCTGTAAATCATCACCATACAAGATGCTGTGTGTACATTAGCATGTGAGGGGAACTGTCTCAAAGATGCAGTGTTTCCCTTTTATAGTAGAGACTATGGTGGCCCCCTACAGTCTAATTTTTACCTCCAAAGTCTAAAAACAAGACTAATAACAAGCTGTTGATGCAAACGATCATTTAGAATAATAATATTTAATCTTTAATGTATTTTATTTTATTTTTTTATCAGCAGAGTCAATAACTGACAATTACACATCCAAAATGTATTTAAAAAAATGTAGTCAATAAGGATTATGGTACCACCATAATCTCTGTATAAATATTGGAAACACTGAAGATGGTTCAAAGTTTGCAGCTGAAACTGCACAATGTAAAGACACAATCAACATTACAACAAATGATGATACAAGATTTGTTTTAAGCAAATCTGCTGCAGTAGATCAGGTGGAAATTATAATATTTAAAAGTAATCACAGAATGCAAAAAACTTACAAGGGAAGCGGAATGGAAAGGTATTGGATTCCTGCAAAATGCAGCTTAGAAAGACTCAAGGTGTTTACATTAGGTCAGGAAAAATTGATAACTTGCCTACTCCGACTGAAAAGACTTCTCATGTAAACCCGGGCAGATTTAGAATAGAATAGAAAATCTTTATTGCTGCCCCAACATGTGGCAGAAAGACATTCATCACAGCTCATTCATATGAAGCACAAAAAAAAAACAAAAACCCATACATTATTGAGGAGTTATTATTATTATTCGAAAACCAATTGGTGCATCATTGGTCCCGACCAATCGTATCCGATTTCAGACGTCATTAAACAGACTATAGGTCTTTGCAGATCAAATTAAGAATTACTATTTATTTATTTTTTCCGTCTGAACTGATTTTATTATTTTGTTTTTTAGTTGTTTTTATATTTGTCAAGAGCATGTACATTATTTACTCATTCGTACAATAAGGATTTATACTGTACGTTTGTACATCAATTAAAAAAAAAAAAAAAAAAGAAATCCATCTTTCAATCTTTCTTAGAACAGACCCAAAGATACTTGAACTCCTCCATTTGGGACAAGACTCTATCACCTGGAGAGCCCTTTTTTCTGGAATTTTCCTCGTCAGGTATTGTAACTGTCCCACTTCTAAATAAGATAAACTATAAATATCAGAGTTGCAATAATGTGTGAGCAGAGTCTCATTTCCTGACCCGATACTCAACCACACACACACAGACAGTAGCTTTGGCTGCACCCAAACTAAGCACTTACATAACACGAGGCCACAGCAGTTTCATTGTTAACTTTGGCACAGGCTTCTTATTGAGACAAAGTGCTTTACAAATCTTCTCATATGCTCTGGCTTCTCAAACGTTTTTTTTTTTTTATACCGAAAAATCAAGTATATATATTTGCTCTTGAAATGAATTGCTTTGAACTACAACAGTAGCTAAGCGTGTCACCAGCAGACACAAGTGAAAATGGTTAAATAAATCACTTTGAATGCGTTTTTTCTTTCAGTCGGCCACTTATAGACACATTCTTTGGTCAAATCCATCACTAAGCGTTTCGGGAGCATTTGGGTTTGAACCGCACTAAAACAATAAACGTCTGTCTTTCAAGTCTCTATCTAGAGTGGAACACATCTGGTGGCAGCAGCTCATTTTGGTTTCCACATCGCTGAATGACATGACAGACACGAGTTGGGCTTCCAAATCTGGGGTGCAGGGACCAAAGAAGCCACAGTTGGTCTAAGAATGGCTTGGCAGTAGAAGCACAGCCTGGTTTAGCATCGCATGTCAAAGCTCTGTTATGTGGCTTACTATTTACTGTATCTAGAGCGGATACATAGGGAAGACATCTGCTTTGGAGAAAACTAGTTTGCAGTGTCCTGTCTGCATCTAAATAGAGTCTTTAAAAATATGAACAAAGTGCACTGTTAGCACACAACATCTCTTTATGTCTACACACTACACAACGCACCTGAATATAAGCCGCACCACATAGATTTAAGAAAGTATATTAAAAAAGTACATACACAGGCTGCACTTTTTTATAGTAATTCTAAGAATCTGTAATTTAGCAGCATCGCTAAAGCCGCAGAGGTCAAAGTTTGAGAAAAAAAGTGACAAGCTGATCCCACTACATGCAGCTCCACTCTGCTACAGTCCACCTCCAAAAGACCCGCAGACCCACAGCCTACTGCCTCCACGCCGCTGGGCTGCGTAGCCCAAGGAGCTCAAGAAGAGCAGGCGCCAAAAACACCAGTTTGTGAAATAAAAATCCAATGTGTTTCATGAGATGGCTCTTTAGTTTACATGTGTTTTGCTCCTCTGCTCAGGGTAGATAGGCCTCTCGTTAAGAAACCAATAATGTGTTTTCCTGTTCGTGTGTCAGTGACATTATGTAGCATTATGTGCATGCTGGCAGAGCGGATAGCGTCCTCGGCCTCACAGCAAGAAGGTCGAGGGTTTGACTCCTGCACGGCCCGGGCCTTTCTCTCCATGTCTGAGTGGTTTCCCCACTCCGGTTTTCCCTACAACCAATAACATGCAGGTTAGGGAACACTTGGTGTTGGTCGGAGGTTGAGGCGCCAGGTGTTTAGGCGAATCACCTCTGCTGAGCTGCTCCAGGACTGCTTACTATCACTGCGTGTGGGGAGGGTAGGTTCATCTCACTGTGAAGTGCTTTGTGACTCTGTCTGTGAAAAGCGATATACAAAGATTACTCACTTACTGACAAATATTTAAAAAAAAAACTTTATGTAAAACTACAAACTTCATAATCTGATCAAAATAAAGTGCAGAGTGATTTTAATTCTGGACATAGTTCATCGTCTTTTTCCTGTTTGTGCGTTCTTATTTGCAGAGCTTGACTAGACCAGACTCGGGCGGAGAAGAAAATAGCCTTGATCTGTATTTTGGCCATATGGCAGAAAAGACAACTTCTGTGGAGTGGATGCGCAGGATGTGGAACAGTCCTCATTGAGAACAGTTCTGCGCAGCTACTCCGACGGTCGGAGCGGGTCAGAACAGAGCTGCATAGGATCAGCCTGCTATGGTCCAGAAATTACGGTAACTGCAATTGTATCAGCAATTGAATAGTCAGAACAAACACTTTGCAAGAGCTGCAAAACATCTCAGATCTTACTGCATCAACCCTCAAACACAATGCGCAATAGGCCAACCATGATTTGTACCTCAAGATATGAAGATGGATCAACAGATTTGATTGGACACAGTGAGATCCTACTAGCAAGGCAATACGGAAGAAAAGAAAAAAAAGAATTAATCACAATTTCCTTGCAGCCAAATCACAATTTTGAGATAAACAGAATCAATCTTCTTAAAAAAGAATTCAAAGTAACCAATTCAGTTACTTTTGTAAAGCTCAATAATTGCGTCGGAAAGCCTTTTAGGATTGTTAATATACAGAAAATAAAAGCTAAAAGTAAATTAGCAAAACTGTATGATTCCCCAAGTGAATGAAAGAGAATGAACGAGGCTCAAAAAAGGGAATACGCAGAAAGAAATCCCAGCACAATCGTACATCAAAATACATATTGGGAAAGCGATTTTGAAAAAGCTCTGTCACGACTGAAATATGTGCGCTGAATGTGATCTATCACGGACATAAATAGGCAGTGTCTGTAGAGCCGTGTGATTAAGGAGCTAACCAGGCAGGATCAACTCTACTATCTATTCTGAGGGCACATGACTTATGGCCCTCTTAACACCTCCAGCAGCTCTGAGTCATGTCTGCTGCTGCACATTACAAAGTGTAGAGCGGAGTGCACCTCTGCTTACACACCGCAGGATCGGCCCGAATGCACTACACTCGTTTATTAGACTAGTTTTTAGTATAGGCTTAATGATAGATAACTAGGTTTTAAATATTGGTTGTCGTCATCATCATACTCCATTCTTGGTCTATATATGGTTGAGTTTTGACCATTCCGACACAACCATTTCCCGTTTTTCAATATCAAAAAAAGGTAAAAAAAAAAAAAACATCAGACATATTCATTATTTTAAATCTTGGACTTGCACTTTACCCAGAGCATGGGGCCGTAGATTGGCGCTGCTCCTTCCCAGATCACCAAGCCCTTTCCTGGGGATAGTGAGAGACCAAAATTTTCTGATTTGATATGTGTTGATTGTAAGGCACTATCCATTCTATCTCTTTATGAATAACAACACGACACAATGTGATGCTCAGTGTAAGCTTCTGTCTTTGCTGTAGGGAAGGTCAATCATTCGAGTGAAATGTGGAGAAAAACAAGTCCACTGACAGTAAAATCAGAACAGTCTCAACACAAAAGACATCAACATTTAATCAGATGTACAAAATGATAAACTGTACATCAGTGCATATGTGCTACATCATGGGTTTAATGTTGCACATGTGCACTGTTTGTTGAATATCTCTACATCATTTAATCCAATTTAATCAATTAAAACATATACACTGCCATTACAATTTCATCACTGGATTTTTAAAAATCTAATCTAAGATGTAGAGTATATCGCAAAAGTCATGATCAGGAATTGTTTTTGAATAAAAGATATGTAGTAATTGATGATTATATCCTGTTGCATCTAAACTGTTCATAAAAACCATACCCATGTATTTTTGCCCAAAAAAGTCTTAACATTTAAAATGTTAAAAAAGTAAATAAAAGTGCTATATATTTAAGTGTAGTAAATAAACATTATGACTTGCAAAATTATAGATATATACATGAAGAGTTCAACTGTAGAAAGAGATGTCGAAAAGATGTATTTTGTAATTATCTTCAATAATGTGGAATGGATTTCAGCAGAGGGTTGTTTTTGCAAACAAACTCTTCACATTCTAAACACAAACAACATTATCTTACAGATAGTGCAGTATAATGCAGAGTTCATGTGGTCCTCACGAACTCGGGAAAATGTTTTCCGAGTTGGAAAATGCTAATTAAAACTCAAATAACTCGGAACAAACGCCCAAAATGTCAAATTAAGTGCTGCTGTCCAACACCTGACGCCATCTGATGTATGGAGGTTGATGAAATTTAAGCTCATAAACTAAAATGACTACATTTGAGGATTTACTGTAAGTCACTTTTATCATAAGAGCAACACATTTGCAGCAGAAAGATTCTCTTTTGTTCAAGTAATTGTTGATATAACATTCGCTAACTAAAAAACAATTTAACTCTAGCTTTGGACAGGCTAACAGGTCTCACTGCCTTACAACGTTATTACCTTATGTCAAATTACTTGTGTCATAATATGCTTTAATTCACACTATTTTCAGTATTTCGCAATTTCAAATTCCATTGGTTTCAACATTAGGTCAACTGAGCATTCTACGGACGTACCTTGTACAGACTGACACAACACTTAAAAACTCCAGTCTTTTCCCTGGAGCGATGCAAGGGTTAATCTTTTGCAGCATTGGGACAGCACAGCTCAGACTGGCTACTCAGCACAATCTTATGAATGGACCCAATGAGAGAGAAAAAAAAAGCCATGTCGTCCAACCAAGAATGCTGCTCCCATGTAATTACCTCGTGTTGTGTGTGTGTGTGTGCGTTCTACAGCCGCTGTTTCTATCACCAACATGTTTTTGAGCCTGGAAAGAAGGCATAAAAAGCACATTTGGACCATTCAAAGAGGAGAATATTTGAGCCAGTCTGTACTTTGAAGTATTCCGTGACTAACACAATGATATGGAGAGAGGAGGAAATAGGACAAGTGCTTTAAGAAGTGCTACATGCTCTCCCCCAAAAACTGGCTAAGGGATTAATGTTGGGTTTGAACTTGATTTTGTATTCTGCGAAAGAGCTAACAGAACACGGTGAAAGTATGTATAATGTATGTAAAATGTAAAAAAATTAGACCAAACAATACATAAGAATGTGATCATGTTAAGACCAAGTTCCATTCGTAATTCACTTCACGACGAAGGTTTAGCAAAACTCTGAAAGATATCCAAGAAACTTAACATGGCTTTGTAAATAAACAGAAATCAGCACATGGATGTTCAACCAACTTTGTCATAGAGCACACAGTAATTTATTTTTTAAGGTTTTTAGGTTTGTCACATGAAAAACATACTGCCTTAGATATCGGCACACAGTATCTAAGGTAAGCTATTCCTTTAGATTTAACAGTGTTACAGATATTTTTATGAGGATATGTTTGCAAAATTGAACTACGAAAGTGTTTTACAGCCAATATCCACGAATACTGGCACGGTGGCAGAGTGGTTAGCGTGCAAGAAGGTCACAGGTTTGACTCCTGCATGGTCCAGGCATTTTCTGTGTGGAGTTTGCATGTTGCTTTGCTCCCTGTGTTGGGTGGTTTCTTCCATGCAGTCCGGTTTCCTCACCAACTAATAACATGCAGGTTAGGGAACACTTGGTGGTGGTCGGAGGTTGAGGTGCCAGGTGTTTAGGTGAATTGCGGCTGATTCAATTACATTTATTTGTATAGCCAAAATAACAACAGCAGTTATCTCGCAGACTTTACAAGATGTCGATTTAGCAAACAAACTTTGTCAGAAAATCAAACAATGAACATTTGGTCAATACCACAGAAACATTGGAAAATCAGAAACAATCATTATCAGGAAATGCAGGCAGATTGTTCAACAACAAATGGCAGATGGATGATTGTCCCAGAGTATCCCTGTCCTTAGACCTCCTACTAGGCAAGGAAAACAAAACAAACAAAAAAACACCAGGGGAAAAAAGAAACCTTGAGGAGAACCAAGTGAAAGAGAGTTACACTCCATGGACGAACAGGCTGTAGATGTATTGGACTTGTCTATGACAATGCATTTGATGAAAATACAATCAGCAAAGTACTTTGATAATTATATTTTCATCAGTTGATACTGTTGCACTGGTCATAGTCCGTCCAAACAAAACTAAATTTACATTGATTACATCTGGGTTAATCAATCGTCAATTATTTGGTTGTGTGTTTTGCATCGAAGATGAAAAAACAATCTTTTGTCAGTAAAAATGTGTGGTTTGAGCAAAAGTCAAGCTTGAGGCAGAATATGTTATATCAAGTCAAAAATATCTGATAAATGGACATTTTAAAAGTTTGTTTTTGTTTTTGAAAAGGTTTAACAAAATTTAACCGAATCTCGAGATCAAGTCTAGACCACAAAATCTGTGCACAGACAAACCAGGAGTCCAGTATAAGATGTTAAATGGCGCAACAGAACCTGGATAAATATACTCAATTGCAAAACAGAGCTAACTTTAAGAAGGCACGACAACGAAAACTCAAGCAATGTGATCCGACAACAGCAGCGACGATTGTTCAGAACTTTGCAGAACTGTATAAGAAAACATTAGCCGATACAACATAAACAGCAAACAAAACAGCTGTGACCAATCAAATAAACTGCTGGTCTGTACAGGTCAATTTATCTATCACTTAGTAGAAAACACCTTTTGGTATTTAGCCATTTTAAACCTCTGTTGGAGATTTGGCCAACAGAACATTCTACCGATCTCGAGCTTTAGATTTCATCACGCTGGGCCAAGACATACTGCTTAGTGGGCGACATTTGACCCCCGGGCCGCCATTTGAATATCCCTGATCCAAGCATTCATATATAAAACATCACTTAGTCTAAAATAGATACAAAAAGTGCAGACAAAGCTTCTTTTTAGCCTCAAAAGAGAGACAATCCTGAAATAAAAAACAATACGTGACCCAACTTAAATGCATTTTTACACTTATTTGAGCAAAGTCCTGTATTCACCGACTAACTTGGCCTGGTGAGTTTTGGGCGTGCACCAAAATGTCAGATGTAACTTAAAAGACTTTCAGACCATTCAATATACAATAAATAAACATAGTGGAAAGAAAAACATCTGCAAACCATTAGATAACAAAGCTACGGCAAAACTATGGGATAATTACAAGAGAGGTTGTGTTACAGGAGAGAGAGTGAGAAAAGAGGAAGACTATGGGAATAGAGAGAAAAGAGAGAGAGGGAAGATGGGGATAGTGAGAGGGGAGAAAAGAACACATACTGAGAGAAAAAAGAAGATATAAAGTGAGGCGAAGGTGACAGGCGAAGAGTGAGAGACAAAATAAATTGCAAAGATTTGAAAGACAAGAAAGAAGAGACCGAGCGAGAGAAGAAGAGAGGAACAGAGGATGTGAGAGAAAGAGGTTGAGAAGAAAGAGGGGATTGCATAGAAAGGATGAAAGAGGCAGAGAGCAGGAGATAGAAATAGAAGGCAGAAAGAGGAGTGAGACAATGAGTAGAAAGAAAAAGAGAGGGAAAGAGAGAGAAACACATACCACACAGAGGAAGAGATACAGTGAGAGAAGAGATACAGAGAGAAAAAGACAGAGATAGAGAGAGGAGAGAGAAATGCACTGAGAAACAGAGAGAGAGGGGGAGAGAGAAGAGAGCAGAAAATACAGAGAGAGAGAAAGAGAGAGCAAGGGGAGAGACAGAGATAACGAGGAAAGATACACAGAGAGACAGAGAGAGAGGGAAGAGAGAAAAGAGAATGAGGAGAGAGACAAGGAGAGAGAGAAAGGGGAGAGAAACACAGACAGAGAGAGAGAAAGAGAAACAGAATCAGAGAGAGAGGAAAGAGAAGAAAGAACACACAGAGAGACAGAAAGATAAACACACGTTCAATGAATTTAGTGAATTAATTTTAATCAATTAATCGCAACTAATCGATTATTGAAATATTGTCGACTATTTTAGTAATTGAATAATCTACTGGTTTTATAGGTTTCAAAACATTTCATGTATCGAGAAAACCTCAGATTGAATAGAGTTTATGATAATGAGCAATGAATATTGTGTTTATATAGTATATTGTTTTTGAGATGTAACACTCATACATCTCCAGAATGTTCTTAAACACTGGAAAAAATACACTTAAATGAGATGATACAAAAAAGTGCCTGAATTAGGTATGTGTAAATGTATATATCTTGTTCCATCTGCAAATCATATCTTACTAGTGCACCTCAACTCAGATTTGGTTAAAAAAAATTTTTTCAGGTGACTCTGATGTTCTAAACAACTAATCGATTAATCGAAAGAATGATCGCCCAACTAATCATCGTTAGTTGCAGCCTAATGAATTTGCTTTGGGTCTAACAAAATCTTCATCTTCCGGTGCGCTAACGCCAGCTAGTCACAATGCTAACAACAACAGACGAACGTTGCGTATTTTAGTGAACAAACGGGACATTTATAAGAGCGAGACAGAACATTCCGACAGATTCAAGACAGATAAAAGAGAGATCGAGAGAAACTAGAGAAACGGAGTAAGAAAAGAGTTACAGCACGTGAACCGGGCTATACAGTAATCCTCCGACTTCATTTGAGCGCAGCGATTTGGCCGGCGGGTACGCACAAGTCATAATGCATTTGACAAATAGTTTCCCTCTCAAAAAAAAAAAAAAACAGGCATTTGCGGAGAAGTGGCCTGTAGCGCTGGTGTAGATGCAGAACAAACACTCCCACTCAGCCCGCGCGCACACACAGCCTTCACAAAGATTAGGACAAATCTTGGGCGAAAAGTAAAGATGACTCACTCGCGATTGTGCACAGGCAGGACGGTCGAGCTGGACGGAAAGAGAGAGAGAGAGAGAGAAGAGGAAAGAGGAGTAACATGCAGAGCCGCGGGGCATGTACACAAATAATCACACAAGTGCAATTGTAAAGGGAATAATGAGATACAGTTGCGTAATGATATGATTTGCGATGGTTGGGAAGCGGAATTGGAGGAATGTGAGTTAGTGGAACCTGGATGGAAGGACTAGAGTTGACAATACTGTATATCCAGTTTTAGATAATATAGTGACTGTTATTTTGTAGTAGGGAGGATCGATTATATGTTAGAGAGAGTGTAGAGGATTAGCGTTCCAACAAATGTGCAAAGTGAAGAGAAAAATGAAATAGTAATTGGCGTATCTTACAGAAATACAGTTGTAAATGTATTCTACAATTGTAAAGACACAGTCCAGTACCTACTTTTCAAACTAAGTGGAAAAAAGAAAGGAAACAATGTAATTAAAAAAGTTAATCTCAATTTTGGATTCAATGTTGTTCAATCTTTTTCATGAAAAAACAAAACGTTATGTCCCATTTACTAGATTCAGTAGAAGATTATATTCAATGTTTTGCTTTAAAGTTTGACTTCTGCTCCAAACCACGTTTTTATTAACAAATGTATGGTTGTTGATCCAATTAATTGCCCAGGCCAAAGGGGAATAAGTGCATCAAACTGCTGCAGCAATACCGAGTATGTGGGTTCTAAATTTTGTTTGTCATTTTTCAGTGTCTTCATTGTTAAAGGTGCAACTTTTTGGCCAAAATAAACTTGAATAAATCACATTTTTGTCATTTAGATGCCTTTGTTACACAAATAAATAATTAAAAATCTGTGTTTTTAATAATTATTAAATTATGTTTGTATGCTTTTTTCATATTATGCATAACATGTATTAATCTCCATTCAGAAAGTCCAAAGTACAGTTTTAACCTTGTACTGGTACTAAATTGTGTAGATGACTTTTCACTTTCAGAAAGTTACACAGTGCATCTTTTTTGCTTTGTTTGCCTGTTTCCTGCAGCTGTCTTTAATAATATTTATTTTGTCTGTGCAGAGGGTCTGCAAAGGAAACAAGGCTATAATCTTAATTTTGTCCCCCTTTCCTAAAAAAAAAAAAAAAAAAAAAAAAAAAGGTTTACGGTAATAATCATGATTGTTCCATTGCACACTTTTGTAATCATTACAAAATAATCAAATATCATAATTGACAAAGAAATGTAATAAGCACACAGCCCTATTTTGACGATCCAAAAATGTATTATTTAGTTAGTTCATATAAAAAACAACAATTCGAGTCATGGAAAACTGCAGACAGCAGCTTCAGACTGAGGTGTGAAATTAGCCATTGTTCAGACATGCATCATGGGGGTCTTCGTTACAAGAAACTCTTTGTCTCTTATTGTAAATGCATCTCTTTGACTGTAAACCCTCTCTGCTGCCATGCTATTGTACTGTAAGTGTTAAATGAGACTGGCCTTTCCACTAGTGTAGAGGCTGCTTAGACCTGATGAACTGAACTGAAGCTGTGTTCACATTCACAATACATCAAAACTTTATTCCAGACCAACAGGATAATTTCACAATTGCACACTTTTTACCTATCTTTAAAAACTGACTTTAAAATGGCACTTATCTGCAAATAACATCTTAAAGCCAGATTGAATTTCTCGCAAAGGCTTCTCTCACCACTAAAACCAACATTAGAGACAAAAAGTCCTGACTTCTCAAAGGTTAAGTACATTCATAGAAGTTTAGAATTGACATTTGCGGTGTGTGAGATCTATACGGCAAACAGGCATCAGTCAATCACGGTCTGCCTCACCTTTCACATTCTGTACATCTCCTAATTATTAACCTTTCAAACTCTCCACAGCTGCATATACTTCTATAATGGGCCATTCTTCATTTTGAAACACATAAACATTATTATTAGGCAAGACTTTACACAATCATCAATAAATCTTCAATCATTGTTTTTTAAAGCTTTGTATTTCGATCACTCTACATTTTACTGCAATAAGATAATCTAAGAGTTAAACTTTCTCAAAATAACTCCTAATAAATAAGTGATTCAACCTTTCAACTATGTAAATATATCTAACAGTGCTAACGGTAGCTGCAGCTAAATGCTAACGTGATGCTAGCCGCCTGCCCTGTTTTAGCGTCTTTTTAACTTTCCGTTTACTTTTCTGACATAATAATGCCACATCAGTAACCTCCATTTAAATGTGGTTGTAACTCATCTTGAATTAGTTGGGCTAAAATACACTTAGTTCACCAGAAAAGGTCTTTTAAGGGGTAAACAGTTTAGCTTCCCATAGTTTAATATGGTGACGCATGAGATACTTTCCCCCTCAGCAGGCCATGCCCCAAATATGACTCGTTGCCAACTGTATCTATTGGCTCTGTGGACGAAATGTCAGTTGGCTTGTTTATTTTCAAATTAGCTTACTTCTGTACATATGAGTATTTCCTGTTCAATTCATTTTATGAAGTTTTCCCTACATCAGTTTAAAATCAGGCAAAAAACAGTGAGTTATGATTGACGCCTCTGAAAACATGTTAAAGACTTTACAACTCAGGAGAATATTTCACCAACGAACTTTTTTGTTCATAAAGAGACATGTTTGTGGTTTATGCTAACAGGAAATACTCATAAGTACAGAGGCTATTTTGAATATAAACAAGCCAACTGACGTTCCGTGCACAGACCCTACTACTTTAATATTTGATAGACAGTGATGCACCAATCCAGCTTTTCCAGTTGTTTTTGATTCCGATACTTTGGCTTTAAGTATCGATCGATACCCGATATCAACCGATAGCAGTGTAAGGATTGAAATTTATTAAAACATAAGACATTTTGTCACATAGGCTTTGTAACTGTTATTTATAGTGCAAGCCACAACTTCACCACTTAATCTGAATAAAACGTCCAATAATATGAGACTACGGTATCGGCTGAACTGATATCATGGAGCCGATATTCGATCCAGCAAAATTTCCTAAATCGGCATCGATATCTGATCTCAGTATTGGATTGGTGCATCCCTAGTACGCTGATTTTGTTAAAAAAGCTGCATTTTCAATGTATGTTTTGGTGATTTCTAAACAAAAAGTTATCAGTTTTAAATGTAAAGACATGTTTTTGTAATATTGAGCTGAGCAAGAACTGTTATCTTATTTAAATTACAAAATTAAATAATAACCACGTGGTGTATAAAATTGAAAAAAATCAATAAATACAAAGATATGAAAAAAATAAAAATAAACAATATTGTAGATTCTTTTAATTGCCATGTAAATTTGCTCAAATGTAAAATATGTTTTTAAATCAAGAAATGTTCACTTAATAGATCATAGTTTTTGCATGTAGCTGAACAGAAACAGTATTTAGTTTTGCATTTAAGTCCGTAAATTGCATTCCATCGTACAGTATATAAGAACTAATTATAGATTTGCATGCATTGTCCCACTTAACCAAACACTTGCTTCCTGATGCATGTTTGTAGACGTTATTTCTTCGGTGTAAATGATCAACACCCTTCAGGAGGCCTCCATTGTGAGAGCGCTGGGCCATTAATAGTATATGTTCACAGCCGTTATGAAAAATGCTTTATGGAGTGAGTCACATCTATAAATACCAGCTACTCTAACACGTCTCTGCAGAATACGTATGATGACTGCATATGGAGCTCCGTACATTACTTTCATCGTGAAGAGGGGAGATTTCGTTCAAGGAATTACAAAGTATGAGAGTGATTTCAGTTACAGATTTAAAAATATGAAACATAATATTGGGGGGAAAAAAGGCAAGTAAAAAAATATTCAAAACAAGTCAAGATCTACTGGAAAGAAGTAAAAACTGTGCCAGTGGAAGAAGATAAAATAGGACTTTTTGACTTTAGAGCTTACCATAAATTAAGCTAAAAAGATTAATTTAATTCAGTAATTATTGACTAGTTTGTGCGATATATATCGAGTGTTTTTTTG
Source organism: Mugilogobius chulae (assembly GCA_038363315.1). Taxonomy (NCBI): domain Eukaryota; kingdom Metazoa; phylum Chordata; class Actinopteri; order Gobiiformes; family Gobiidae; genus Mugilogobius; species Mugilogobius chulae. The sequence continues at coordinate 302,965 of JBBPFD010000119.1, forward strand.
TTTTAAGACATTGCTCATATTGGTTTTACACCTGATAGTCCTGGTTCAGTCCAGTTTTAGTCCTGGTTGACTCCTGCTTTAGTCCAGATTTAGTTCTGGTCTTGTCCTGGTTTTGTCCAGTTTTACTTCTGGTTCAGTTTTAGTCCTGGTCTAGTCCTGGTTTAGTCCTGGTTTAGTCTTGGTTTTGTCCAGTTTTACTTCTGGTTCAGTTTTAGTCCTGGTCTCGTCCTGGTTTAGTCCTGATAGTCCTGGTTTAGTCTTGGTTTTGTCCAGTTTTACTTCTGGTATAGTTTAGTTTTAGTCCTGATAGTCCTGGTTTTGTCCAGTTTTAGTCCTGGCTTTGTCCAGTTTTAGCCCGGGTCTAGTCCTGGTTTTGTCCAGTTTTAGTTCTAGTTTAGCTTAGTTTTAGTCCTGAGTCTTGGTTTAGTTCAGCTTTAATTTAAACAAGTTTTAGTCATGATAGTCCCGGTTGAGTCAAGTTTTAGTTCGGTTTAGTCCCGTTTTTTGTTTAGTCCGGTTTTATTCCTGATAGTCCTGGCTTAGTCGAGTTGTAGATGAGTTTTTGTCTGGTCTAGTCCTGGTCTTAGTTTTAGTCCAATTTGAGTCTTGGTCTAGTCTTGGTTTAATCCAGTTTTAGTTTTGGTTTAGTTCAGCTTTAGTCCTGATAGTCCTTCAGTTTTAGTCTGGACAAGTTTTAGTTCTGATAGCCTTGGTTTAGTCCAGGATTAGTCCTGGTCTAGTCTTAGCTTAATCCAGTTTTAAATCATTCTTTGTAGCACATAACAAGCTCTGAAGAACTAGTATTGTGGAACATTCCAGAAAAAGCAACAACAATTCTCTGGAAACAGGCAGCTCATTTGCATAGTGCACTTTTAACCAATAAACTGCAGACTTCAAAGTTTCATCATCACAGGTACAAACCACAAGTGTCAAGATATAGCGTTCAAATCCTCCGAAATGCAGCAAAAAAGATCCCAAAAGATAAAAGTACAAGCAGAAAGAAACTTGTTACATATTTGTCAAAAAAACACAAACCAAAAACTAGTTTAACTCTAATAGTAAACTTAAAGGGCCCATATTATGTGCATTGATTAATTTACAAAATATAGCAGACTGACTAGGCTGGATTCTGAATATTTTGATCACGATAAGAATGTTCGTCACAAGTTTGTCACATGACGCTTTTGGTTGGCAACAGACGCACAATGAACAGACCTGAAAAAAAGGCAATGATGTACCTCGCTGTAGGGCTGGCAAAAAAAAAAAAAAATCGCGATCAAATTTTTGATTTTATGACCATTCAGTGTATTTTTATTTTTTTTTTGCTTTGAGGTAAAAACAAGTATCTGATTTTTTAGAAAGTTCCTACTTTACTGGCTAAATCCAGCTGTCAAAGGCTCTCTTGTTGCCAGATTTTCAGAGAGAAACAAGTGACCAAGCTTTTGCAAAAAAAATCCCAAAATAAGCAAGTAATAATGATTTTAGTGCAGTTTTTCTAACATTAACAGCATGAAAGAATTTATGTTTCAGTCACAATTAATTATTTTTGTAAATCAAATGTGATAAGTGGCTAAATTCATATCCTTTATGACTTGAATGTGCAGCCCAAAAAAACAACAGCTTTCAAAATTTGAAAGAGAATTTAAAAGAAGTTTATGAGAAATCACGATATTCCGGTTTAATGAAAAAAGCTGATTGTCTCACAATTTGATTTTCAGCCTTACCTTGCTGTGTGACTGGGTTTGCTCAAAGGTTTGATAAGAGCAATCCAAAGAGCTTCTACTGTGTTCCTAAAAAGCCTACACCAAGAAGAAAGCTTTGGATTTAGGCAATTAGGCCCCAATGGAAAAAAACAATGGAAGCTAGTTTTGGTTCAGCAAGCCAGTCTACGGTCTTTCCACACTTTTTACAACTTCAACATGGGTAATTTTAATGCACCTTTCAGCTCCAATCAGCAATCAAACCCTTTACAAAACAAGTATGTGTTTGGCGACCACAGGAGCACTGCCAGTACAGACAAACTGTGCCGCAACCACAGACAAAAGGTTACAGAGGCATTTGAGGTGACAACAGTAGACTTTAAATGACGTTTTCTAGACTATTGTACGAGAAGTAAAGTTAAAGCAGTGGACAGCGGAACTCTCCTTTCTCCGTGTGTATGTGAACACGAGGGATTAACAACTCAAATATTGTACACAGAGGTAGCGTTTCACTTTGTCGTCAGCAAATGTTAGCTGCCTGCTGGCACTGCTCCAGGTGCTACGGTAAGCAGACTGTACAAAGACTGCATGTTTAAGCTCTAGCATGGGTTTGAATTGTTTTGTGTTGGTAGGTGATCAGATTTATATCAGGGTTTTCTCATAGCAACGTTACAATCTGGATTTTGTTACTGTTCTTGTTTGTTCTACGATGTAAATAAGTTCCTTCTTCACTGTCAATGGCTAAATCCAGTTGTCAAAGAGTGACCAGTGTTGCCAGATTTTCAGAGAGAAGCAAGCGACCAAGCCTTTGGAAAAAAAAAAAAAAACAAGTAACCTCAGCTCTTCAATAAAAAAAATTCAAGTAATCGAATAACTAGAACATTGTATGTCACATGAAAAAAGTTTCTAACAATTTCTAACAATAATAACAACTTTTAGACATGACAATATGCTAAAATCAATGCTCAGAAATAAATATCTTTTTGTCAATCAAACTTGAAACACATTTATTAACGCTGTAATGCCGCAACATAAATTCTGTCTTAGATGGATTGTTTTTGTTTTGTTTTTGTATTTGTGAAGCATTCTGGTCACTTGAGTGTAAAGGGCTTTATAAATAAAGGTTTATTGATTCATTCATTAATTGAAAAATGGCTAAAATTAACCTCTTTTATGACTAGAAAGTGCAGTCAAAAAACAAACAAACTCAAAATTCATAGGATTCACAAAAAACAAACAAACAAAAAAGATAGGGCTGAGCAATTGATTGAAAATCAACATAGGTTGGAATTGAAATCAAGTCATGGGCTTTTTCAATTGGAAAAACGTGTTTGAGGCAGAAGTCAGACTTTGGAAGAAGACGTTTTTTGTTACGACTATAGTTTATGTTAAGGTCATGAATGCTGTTTTGAAGATATGCAAAAATTGAATAACGAGTATGTTGTTTGCAGTAAAAAAATTGCTTCAGAAATTAACCTATTAAAAAACAAATAAGCATGCATTGTAAACATTAGACAAAATGTTCATTCGTTTTTATTTTCAGATTTTGTCTTATGTTATTTAGTCAGTTAAGAACTCAGTGTTGAAAGCATATTGCAAATTTATTACAGTTCTTAACTCTGAAAATCTCATTTACCTGTTTTTTTAGTCATTCAACATAAAGATTTTATAAAAATATTAAGGTGTTACTAGTTTTAAAAAGGAAGCGTTGTCACTACAATCATATTTGATAATTAAGTTTTAACTAATATGTTGTAAAGACACATTTGAACATTTTTGTTGACATTATGTCTGAATATCGTAACGAGATATGTCAAAAAATTTTTGTCAGTATCGCCCAGCCCTATATTGTGATTCACCTTTTCTCAGTGTGCTTTCTGTTTAATTAGAACTCTCCAATTGGTTGAGATTAAAAAATAAACTGACCTTGAACTTTTTGAAGAAGCAGATTGGGGTGTTTAGCATGCCAAAACATAACAACAACAACAACAACAACAACAACAAACAAAAAACCATCACAATTCTTGTTGACCTACAGAAATTGTAAATCAAGTATGGTAAAAATTAAAAAGGAAACTCAAGGATGTTATTGCACCCAATATCGAATGGCAACTAATGTGTAGATGTACTAATATTTGCATTAATAATCTATTTGTAGATTCATTTGCAGATGTATTAACGTAGGGAAAATGAATTTGTAGTATATTTTTTGATGATGATGATGATGATGATGATGATGACTCATACTAATAAAGGTATTTTTTTCAGTAAGTTTACAATGATTGCAATTTAACTTTCACTCAGTGCTTTATAGTGGCAGACTAAGAGAAAAAGCCAGTCAAAATGTGTTTTTGAGCAATTAGCTATATTGCACAGAAAATCTCTGAATCACAATATGACCATTTGACCAATGATTAAGATCACAGTTTGATTTTTATCACTGTGACGGAGAAATAGATGATTTGTGTTCATGCTCAAAATAAAGTCGTATGTCCATCATGATCAAATCGAAACAGCAAAGCAATATATATCCATGGAGAAAAAAAGTGATTGAACTGCAGACCTTCTAAGAAAAAAATCGTACACTTTCAAAGAACATTTTCTATTCCGGTGCCATTCAAATTCTCTCAAATCAAAAAGAATTTCAAGAACTTTGATAAATGCTTCTGACCTTCTGATCTGTATTTGTTTGCAAATTACTAACACATGCAATTCCTATTTTTTTAGGTTACAATATGGAAAAACATAGCTATTATTTGTGGTATGGAAACAGACGATGCATGTTCAGTTTGCATTTATGTTTACGCGTTTGAGCGATCGAGAAATTGCAGTTGATGACCAAATTTTAAATGCAAACGTGTTCTATTCATTGTGAGATTACTACAAGAAGCAAATAACAGATGAAGGCTTCGAGTATCACAGCCCAACTTTTATATCTCACCTTAAATTTAAACATATAAATGACAAATTGCGAATTATACTTCAGTTTAATAAGTAAACCATTGCTTCCACATGCAAAAATCTCCAGTCTACGTAAAGACTCCAAAGTTTAGCTCTAGATGCAAATATACAGTATATATAAGTATAAAAACACATTTTCACACACAATTCTTTGTCAGTCTATTTCAGTCTTTTTTCTCTCAGAGGCACTTTAATCGCAAATAAAATAACAAAAACGAAAAAATACAAAAATAAAATTGCAATTATATCTATTTTTTCCTAATCTCATGCAAACATTATTTAAATTTTGCATTAAATATAAACTACAAATCTATAGTTTATCCAACTTTTACATCTTCTCTCAACATACGGAACACAAGTACAATACAAACAAATCGCAAATCTAATCAATTCGCAATACTAAATTTAGTTCTAGCTAGCATCCCATCGATTAGCTTGACAATTCCACACTTACGATTATTTTCACGTACTAAAAATGACCGTGCGTAACTCTCCAACGTGCAAATCCTCATCACTTTACCCTCATTAACTTTTTTTTTAATGAACTTCACGCACGAGTCACAACAAGCGCAATGACAATATCGCAACTTAACAACAACATTCAAAACGCGACGTTACAAAAAAACGTCACATTTAGACGTCTTTAGGGAGCTCAAAGTACGGCACTTGTCATCCTACACAGCCGGGTCAGAACGTAACCCACCTTTACGCTCGGTAAAAGTACAGACACGTGTTGTTGTTGTTTTTTTTTACCTTGTTGGAGTGATAATAGTCCAAAGTGGAGTCCGTCGGTAGCGTATGTGAACCCACGCTTGCAGGGGGAGCTGGATAAAACCTCACGTCCATCTCAGGTTCCGCGGACTGACGGCATAGAAAGCGCCAAAAGCTGCTTCTCTCTCTCTCTCGCTTTCTCTCTCTCTCTCACTCTTTGCTCGCGCTGTCTCTTACGTTTTCTCTCTCAAACTCACGTAGAATGAATCAAACTACTTCTTCTTCTTCTCAAGCCAAATTCAGACGTGCGTCCTGCGTGGTGATGCTCCGGTTTTCCATCCCCTGTTGTAAAGTTCACTTGCGAGCGGGATCGAAGCCAGGTTGGAGTTTAGTGAGAGTATAAGGTGCACGCTGTTGAGTTGAGCGTGAACGCGTTTGTAGGTGCAAAGATGCAATGAGGAAATTTTGCGTAAACGATGCGTGCTCCAGACACTTCCAATGTTTCCAGGCATGAAGCTTTGTCATGTGGGAGCGCTTGTATCCATCCCGCTGCTCCCGAGAGTCACGGGGATCTGCAAACATGGAGGCTGCAGTCTAAGGGCCGCAGTGATATGCTCAATCTCAGAGGTGTTTGTAGTCTTGTTACGATACTAAAATTTCAAAGGAATGCATTTGATATTTAATGCCAGTTTTGATCGATACCACAAGAACACAAAATGTTTCAGATGTGAATGATGAAAATTATCTCAGAATTAGAAAACAGTTCTGAGTTCAATACTGTAACTAACTAACTGAAACAAGACAGTATTTTTCTTTCTATTTATTATATCACTCTAAAGACATGCTCTAAAAATTTAGAGTGAAACTAAATGCAGAATCAACTTTTTTTTCATTGTCAAAGTGTGTGTATAGGGTGAAAATTGAATTTCTGGGCATTTTTTGTGCAATTTTGCTCACTTATATGCAAAAAACACATCTGTGCTGCCACAATGGTCAGTACACACTGAAGTCACATCGAGTTGAATCCACAGCCGAGCCGCCAAGGTGGGATATAAAAACTCCTCCTCCTGACATCACTGCTGTTGAGAGTTAGTGTTGGAACTGGATAGTGGTCACCTGCTTTGCAATAACATCATGAGTCATTTATCTCAGATGGAGAAGCAGGTTATGCGCGGAGCGAGGGGTCGCAGGTTAGAAACTTGCTTCACTGTTTCTTTTTCTCATTTTAATTTTTAGACAGAACACTCACATGAGCTCATGTGCTTCTGTAAAAGAAAGGTTTCATACATATGTCTGCAAAGTTAGTAAAAAGTAATCCTGAAGTGCAAGTAAATGACTAGACCTGTGCTGCACAGCCTCACAGCTGTAAACCTCACATCTCACATCACTCACCATTCTTGCTGTCCATATTTGGTGCTGTCAATCAATGTCTGTTCACACCCTCTGGGTGTCTCTTACTCTCTCACTTTAAAGCATCAATACTTGCCCAAATGATTATCTATATTTGATAATGATCTTAGTATTGATTAGTATCTGATTTTTTATACTTTTGACAACCTTGGTCTATGTAGTCTGAAGCCTAGTAATTTTATTCAATCTTCTTTGACTGCAGTAATTCAACATTAAATCAAATGATTGTAATATGTACAAAATATGCTTAAAATCTGTTTTGTTTTTTTAGAGTGACCCTGTAACATCTGTCCAGGGACTGGATGAAAGCCATGTGGCTAAATCTGGTGCATTTATAGAAATTTTAATCAACGTACACGTCTCTGTCAAAAAAAAAAAAAAGAAAAACACAAATAAATTTGTGATATTGTGAGCCTTGTTATAAAATTAAAATGTTGCTTATACAGCAACACAGCAAGTTGAATAACAGATGTCTGTATTGAAAGATAAAAAGAAAAGCAAAATCCTGTTTTTCATCCTTTAGAAAAATGACAACTACAAGCAAAAAGAAGTCTTTACCATCAATACAAAGCAAAACAAATACAACTAAATCATTTATCACATTAGGATTTTTTTGTTCGTAAAGTTTGATTTAAAAAAAACAGGTCACAAACTTATAAAGGTGAATAGCAAAAATGATTTACTGGAAATTTAGCTATTTGGTTGAGATGAAACATTACTTTTAAATATTCAGACTCAGGTGCCATTATCAGTGAACACAAATCACAAACTGAACTTACTTTGGTGTTAATGTGCTACACAAAACTCAGATGATGATAACAGAGAATAAAACATCAACTGTGATAGAAATATAAAGAAAATACATTATAAGGACTGTAAAAACGCCCCCAAATCCCCATAATAATAAGTATAATAATGTCAATACTTTATGCATCACAAGCTTCATATTTTAATACAGTAATTGACCTGTTCCAGCCACAATGAGACTAAACAAGTGCAGTCCTTGAGAGTGCAGCCTCCGCCTCTGCAGACTCTCACTTTTGACCGAGCCCAGCTGAATCAAAGTGCGACCTCTACAGACCAGCGCGAGTACGGTGCGTGTGTTAAACAGGTCAATGTCGTAGCCTGAGGTTATTGATCGAGGGTCAGGGCACACAGTTCAAATGCACACCACCGGGTCAAGTTACCTCCGGAAGAATTTGTAAAACGCTTTGTTTACACAACGTCTGTGTAAAGACAAGCTTTTAGAGACACGGAGAGAATAGAAATGAAAGGCGAGGCTACAAAGCACTAGAATTAAAAAAAACATAAATAAAAGAACAGGCTTAAAGATAAACTGTGAATTTGTAGGCTATATATATTATTTAGATTAGCACTTTAGCTACCAATCTGGAACATTTTTAAAGCGAGGGACCTGAATTTCACACAGTAAAACAAGAACTTTGTATTTAAAAGTGTCTAACTACTTAGTCACACTCTCAAATCTTTTAGTACATGGTTTAAATCCAAACAAATTCAATTTTGGTTGTAACTATATGGCTCAAGAACATCTTTTTACAAACAACAAAGTGAAACTGGAGTGGACCACCCAAGTACAGCCAATCAGAGCGCTGCTTTGGCTGTGATAAATGAAATGCTTATTTCCATTTAGACAAAGGGTGGGGACCACATTCAAATTAAGACAAGTTGCAGAGGGTCGAACCGCAATTATTGGTGTCACAAATTCAATAATTAACAAGACAGCAGAATTAAATATTCTTCTAACCTTGCCTAATAACTTGGATTCAGAATTTTACTCTGTACTTTAGTTATTTTAACTAGATTTAGTTTTAATTGCCTACATATAGACTATTTCAGTGGTTTCAAAACATTTCTGACTGACTTCTAAGAGAATTTGAAAAATGGGCAAATATTTTGACTCAAAATAAGACGCCATGTCTTTCAAATAAGTCTAAACAGTTTAGATAATTTGTGTTGACATTCTCTGAAATAAGAATAAAATCTGTGTTTTTTTGCAATGTCTGGAAAATATACCGGCATGTTATTTCATATATTATATTGTTCATTATATTAAGAACACTACATACTGTACCGACAGCAAGTCAATCAAAAAACAAATAACACCTATTCTCATAAACTGCTGAGGGCCAGACAAAAACAACCTAAGGGCTGCATCTGGCCCCCGGGCCGCAGTTTGCCCAGGTTTAGTCAGTATCCTTTATTTGGGAATGGGATGGGAATAATTAGATGTTATGTCATAGTGTGGAAAAATGTAGGTAAAAGAATATCTTTTCTGTGGAAACATACAGAAGGAGGCACTAGCCTGTTCATACTAAAGACATAGATTTATTATTTATCCAGTGCAACAAAGACTAAATCTACACTAGATACACAACTGTCACAACTGAACTTATAAAACAATTACTGCAAAACACTCCCAAACTAACATCAGGCTTGAGTCTGGACACATTTGATGATTGGCCAAAAACAATGTGATTCAGAGTTTTCCCTTTTTTCTGTGCTCTCATTGACATTTCCCTTTAAACTCATGAAATCCCATTGAACGTTGATTGGCATCGACTGGATTTGTGCGGACTTGTGTCATACTGCAAAAGCAAATCTCATTTCTAGGCTCTATTTGCATTGATTTGTCCACTCCAAACTGTATGCTGATAACAAACACCTGCTGTCAGACCAATCAAAGCGTGGCTCTTCACAGTCTAAACCCCTCCTTTTACCTTCTTAGCTGCATAAAATTTAGTTTGAAAAGTTGTGTGAAGTTTAGACTGTTAGCTTCACTTCAATCCAAAGGAGCGGTCAAAAAGAATAGTGTGGTTATTGACTATGTGCCTAAGCATTGGAGAGAACGAGGAAGTAGTTGAACAGATTTTAATACCTACTTCCTGTTTTGCATTTTAAGTGCTGCGCAAATAGGCAGGTTATTCCAGAGTTCAGGAGCAGCAACAACTTTTTAAATGTGTAAAAAATAATAGTCAATATCAGTAACTGTGCAATCCAAAATTTATAGTGCATCTTCGAGGGGCGTTGGACTGGGGGTACACAGGGTCCAGGGCAGAAAAGGGAGCATGCAATTTTTCCTCAGTTCATTTGTACTGAGCTTTAATTGCTTAAGAGAAAGATATGGATACGTATTATTTATGGAGGGCTTCATCATTCTTTAAATCACATTATTATGCAAATTTTGTAGACAAATTGAGGCCAAACACAACAGATTATTTTATTATGTTTCTTAATTGAATTATGGAGCTTTATTTAATCAAAGAAATTGCGGCTAAATCAAAATGAAAGCTATAGATAAAAAAATAAAAAAAGCAGAAAGGGTATTAAAGATGGTCTTTGGGGTTATGTTGAAAATGTTATGTGACAACACTCTTTATATGGTAAAGTTCTCGAGAAAATATGGATTGTTTTAAAACGAAGAGATTGAGATTGTTTTAGTTGTGTTGTTTAAAAATGTATATCGATAAGGTCGCACACGGTATTTGTATAAAACAGAAAGTCAATGTTCATTTAATGCACAAATACTGACATTGTTTAAAAATGTATCTACAGTTGAAAAAAAGTTTTACTTCCACCTACTCCTTAATTATTATTTTCTTTTAATTTGCTTTTTAATTTTCAAAAAATGGCAACAAATTAATTCAAAATAAAGATTTCAATCAGTCAATCAATCTGTTAAATAATGTTCAAGCAGGATTTCTTTAGTGTCAATTTGCTCAAGTTCTGTAAAAAAAAAAAAAAAAAAAAAAACAGCAACAAAAAAAAACTCACAGATATAGCCTTATATGGGGCCCAGAATTGATGCTATGTCCATGGTATTCTAAATCGAATGTGTCTGTCTGTATACTTGAATTAAGACCATTTTTTCTGTCCTCATTTGATTCGATTACATTTTAAGTGTGCCCGGTTGGCGTTATGCAGCTCAACGGTCAGTGCAATAACGACCAGAAGATGTGTCTACTGCTCTCGTACACACAACTATCTGTACACACACACACACCTGCACATGCACAACAGGATACACACAGAACAATGTGAACAAAGGGGAAATAACATCACAGCACTTTACGCTTTAAGAATAGGGCGGAATGTGTTGTAAGAGGTTTTTAAATAGAAAGAATATCATGTCGATGGCGTTTGTAGCTGTATTATGCAATGAGGATTTGTTTTGGAATGTTTTGGGTTTCTTCAAGTTTTTGGAGTTATCTGAATGAAAAAGTAAAATCAATAACTTCCTATTCAAGATTATAACACATTTTAAAAAGCTAGTTTTGCAAATCCTTTTTATGTGAATACACTGTTGCTTGTATTTGTTTATTGCAACGCTCAACACTTTAAATATGTTTGTTTGCTTTTTTGTGTTTTGCTGCTCTTGCTTTATTTCTTAGGCGCCACAGTATATCATTAATGTTATAGCTTATATCTCTATGGAGACAAGTATTAGACCACTTACTGGCAAAATATGTTTAAGTTTAAAACATTAAAAACAGCCATTATTTAAATGCAATGCCATTCATGTTATTCTGCCTCACCCACTTTTGGCAGGGCACTTCCTGTTTAGCCCTGTTAGCTTCTCTGTATTTCGGCGCAATCTCAAACAGATATAAGCACAAAATAAAATAAATGTTAATAATTTAGGCCAGACCTATTCAAATGACGGCCTGGGTACCAAATGTGGCTCACTAAGTTTTGGCCCAGCTTGATAAAACAGACCTTACCATTTTGCCGCTATTGTTGTTGTTGTTTTATGCTAAAGGCAGTTGGAGATTTAAGACGGTTCAACTGTTGCCCAACGGATAATTTCCTCAACAAGCAAAAACAAAAATATTTCATTTAAGAACAGAAAGGACATGAGTTGATTGAACTGTGAGTCATTCTGTCAATGAAAAATGTGCGAGAAGCCTCAGGGTTCCTGTTTTTTTTTAAAGGTTTTATTGTTGTATTTTATTAATCCCAAAAAAAGAGATCGCTAGCGAATAGTACAATTAAAATTTTTTTGTGAAAAATGAACGTAAAACAGATTTGGTGTTCTGTCCGGCCTTCAGACCTTGGCTCGCTTGTAAATATATATGAATAGCCCTGATTTAGGCTAACCATCGCTAAACCGGAAGTCCATTGCCAAGAAAAGTGGGCTGGCCAGAATATGGTGAAAAATTTCAGGAAAACCAGTAAATATTTCCATAAACAAAAACAGAAAAGCTACGCAAAATATTCGAAAGAAAGCTATAACTTAATACAAGAGAGAAAGAACAGTAATAAGTGAGACGATAAGTCGGTTGAAGTCATTCCTGCATGTAGACGTGGGTTAGGGTTAGGGCAGCTGGGCGGTACGGTCCTATGCTGTTTCCACAATGGAAAAGTGAGGTTCAAATGAAAACCACACGGAAAAATTAAATAGAAACAGAAAATAACACTCCTCACCAAATCTGCCTTGATCCTGTGGCAAACCGCTGCATTTCCAGTAATGAGAACTTTATTTGTTGAGCTGATAGACTTAGCAAAGCATAGATAGCGCACGATAGCTTCGGTTGTTTCCTGTTTGTCAAGGCAAAACACTAATATTGTAAATACTGACTGAGAATATCGCATCCAGCATAATCCATCCTCAATGTATAAAGAAAACAAGGTTAAAATGTGGAATAGAGATGAAGAGGCTTGACAGAAAAGGGAAATAAAAACAAAAAAGGATGATAAACCAGAAGTAGGCTTCCTTTGTGTTTAAACCAGCCTGACCCTTGTTTCACAGTGCCACAAACATGGAATTATTACAAGTATGAGTGGGAGATGGAATGTGTTTCTTTTCAGTTATTTTGATTAAGTCATCTGCACATTATGATTAGTCTACATAAAAAGGTGTTTGTTCTAATAACAGCTCTAAGGACGATAGATGTCAGGACAGTTGCAGAGCCACATTTCCATTAGTCCAGATTCCCCAGATGGGTTTAACTTGAACCGGTTTGGGCCGTATTTAGCTTGTCATGTGGAGTTCACAAGGTTCTGTCCTGGGTCCTGTTCTGTTTCTATAGTACTTGCTGCCACTGTGTCAGATCCTTTACTGCTTTAAAGATGTGTCCTATCACCTGCATGCAAATAATGTGCAATTATACTGTTCTTTCAATGACTCAGAGTTTCACATTTTGTCAGTGCTTTTAGATTGTTTGAATTCCATCAACAATGGCTATACCTTCAGTTAGATGCAAACAAAACTGGAACTCTGCTCATCGGTCATCAAATTAAACATCTTGGTTCACTCAACTCGACTGTCAAAACCAGTCTCTGAAATCTTGATGTCAATTTGAACTGGCCATTTCATTGGAAGCTCACTCATTTCTAAAGTCTGATTTGGAAAAAAAAATGTCCATGCTTGATTATTGTGATTCATATTACTTTTTAATAAGTCAACTCTTAATTCAATTGTGCAAATCTGTCTGGCACAAAATCCGGCAATGTGGCTTACAAGGACCCAATTAAATAAATAATATTTGTTTTAAACAATATGTGCAGATTTTTGCAATGCTTATCGTATAATTCATCATCCCAGTTATATTGGTGGGCAGAGCGTATGTGATAACAGGTTTTAAAGTTGACGATTGCGACCTGCCTCAGGTTGACACGGCCCGTTTACATTGATTCCTATGGAGAAACAAAAAAGGAACAAAAACTAAGTTGTCGCACTGACAAAATAAACAACGATACCCTCTTTGATGGCGTTCAATGACAAACAAGTACATTTATCCTCATAACTGCTTCACTTGCGCTAAAATGGGCAAAATGCCTGAAATTTCAGGATGTTTACAGATTTGACAATCCAGATATCCAACATTATCCTTTAATTTTATCTCTTCACTGGCTTACTGCTAATGCAGGTTGATTTTAACATTTTAGTTGTTACTTTTAGATCACTTCACGGACAGTCTCCCCAGTACATCGTGGACATTTTGACTTCTTACAACGTCCGAACTCTTTGATCCTCCAGTCAGAAGTTAATTGTAACTCCAAAAAACTACATTTAAAACTCTGGAAGATTTGTCCTTCCAGGTAGTGGCTTCTAAACTCTGGGACACCCTGCCACAATCCCTCCAAGAAGGTGACTTTGATAACTCTTTTAAAAGACTGAAGAAACTTTAAGCAAGCTTTTTTACCCTGCCTTAATATATTTTATTTGTTTTTGCTATTGTAATTTCTGCGTCTGAAATATATGAATAAAGTGTAGCCTACTTATTTACATTAACCCTAAAAAATACCTAGCAAAACTGCTAGGTGTTTTTTCTTGTCTCGTGCAAGTGACAGGTGCAGGTCCTTCGCCTCATATATTGTTGGTCATTTCGTGTTAAATATCGATGCGGTTTCTTTTGCAAAGCAGGCCTAAGCTTTCTCATGCAGAGTACTTTCTTTAGTCACACCAGCACCACGTTCACCTAGCCACATGTTATGCCACACCATTTCCTTTTAACCTGATTTTACATTTTCTTCTTCAAAAAACGGCCGGCCCTTTTTTTTTCCGCCTTTATGGGTTTCGTAATAATTGTATTGTCTGTTGTTTTGACTTTTAAACCATATAAGGACGTTCCAAGTTCGGAGAGGAGCACAGTAAATTGTAAACAGGAAGCCGTTCAATAGACCCATTAGGCAGAGATGACTCATTAATGGCTATAAATTGACAACAAAACACACTTTGCTTGTCCCTAATGTGCAGAAAGAAACTAGTAAAAAATAACATCAAACAGACCTATATTGTATTATGAGCCATCGCGTCCACTTTACCATAGAGCGGCATGCTTTTAAGTGACTTTGCATTTGACTTTGACAGAATAAATCTCTAGCTTTTTTTTTTTTTTGTCAATCCGCTCAATAACTGACTTTTTTGCTCGCTCGTGTTGGCTTCCGCTGCTGATATAAAATTCTGTTCGGAAAGAGAAACGGCGTCTTTCTCGTCAGCCGTGCGTCCCTAATGACTTGTGCTATTCTCTTCAAACACACTGTGATTGTAGATACAAAACAAAGACATTTGGATAAAGGCATGGCACAAAGAGTATAATAAAGATGACAGAAGACTGATGCATGCTGGGTAACGTCTTAAACAGGATTCTTTCAGACTGCAAATGTAAAGTGGAGTCTTACAAGCAAATTATTCTATTATAAAGTGGATTATCTTATACTGTCAAAGGATCAAGCTAAGGATGCAGTTTTAATATGAATTTCAGTACCTTTAGCTTTAAGCATATGCTAAAACCTGATATTGACCAATGCAGCTTAGAGGCTGGAAATAGCTTTAGTAATTCTCAGAACTCAGTGAACTTCTTGTTATGTGAATAAAATGTCAAACATTATGAGACGAATTGTATCGACATCAGCCAGTAAATAGTTTTATTATGTCCAAATAAAAACAAAACCAGGATATCGACTGAACCAATAGCATGAAACCAATACTCGATACTTCAAGAAAATCATGGTTTGATGCTGATTCAAGGTACGGATTAGAACAAAATTTAATTTCAGAATTTTTCTGTCCTCATTTGTATAATGAAATCATATTCACATATAAATCACTTAAGGCAAGTGATTGCATGAACGAATCTCTGTTGAAAACTTTTCTACTTCTACTTCAAACATTTTTGCCCTGCCCTCTTGCAACATCCAGCCATTGTCTGTGCTCACAGATGAACAAGCAGAGCTTGAATGAATAAAACCAGCAAATGTTGCAAACATTTCGGGATGCAAAGCAGAGTAATCAAAGCTTTGTGGCTGAACTGATATAAGCACATGTAGTTTGAATGACATGAGTGAGAACCAATCCTTCATGTGATCCACCTAGAATGTACAGCCATGATTGGCCCTACTAAATCCCCAAACATGCCTTTCATTATAATGTAGAAACCCAGAAAAATTTGAATACCAATGCTCAAGACTAAGTGTTAAACAAAAAGAAAAATGCTTTGTTTGTTAGCTATGTTCACTTTTTATTTCACTCCATGACAGGAACCAAAAAGAGTTTACAAACTAAAGAGGGGCATTATTAGTAACAGCCAGATAACAATGTGCAAGTGAATATCTGATGTATTGACTTAACTAAAACAAGACAAACTAAACCAAACGTATCAAAGACTATGCATGGTTGTGCTTACCTGATAAGGTCTGTGTGCGCGAGTCCCTCCTCTCTGTATTAAACCCTGAGTGAATCATTCCACTGTGGGGCACAAAGGCCTGTTCACTGTGAACCTTTGCTCACCTTTTCAGCCACTGACCTTCCATAATGAGACTATGTTGTCTCTTGTTCCTGTGGACAATCGTCCATTGAACGAAGTGTCTATCAGAGCCCAGCCTCACCCTGAGCCTGACCCTGGCCACTGGACACTACTGTGGTTCTGTACTGATCTGTTTGTATATGTATTTTTGTTATACTGTTAATACACAAGATTTGCAGGATGAAATATAAGTGTTTATGTAATTATATAGTTTGTATCTTTTGTTTGAGTAAATTGGTTGGATATTTTATCTGCATAAAAGCCATAAAAGACAAAGCAAATAAAAACACCAGTTTGGAATTTTTTTATGTCGTACATGAATAAACCATCTTCATCATCCTGAGTATAGAGCTTATTGTGTTGCCACAACATGTTTTCTGATAGAATAGTGTTAAGCCAATGGAAGGTAAATGTACAATAACTACAAAATGCAATAATGACTTCAAAAGAATTCAGAATGATATTCTTGTGTGATAATGATCCTCCTGTTAGTCTTTACTAGAGGTTATCCTGATGACAAAGCAGCATTGTAAATATTAGCCCTGAGTGACAAGAATACATGAGAAGCAAAAGCGAGAAAAGACATTTGAGATTAAAATACAGCTATAACAGCTGAAACTGACACGTAAATAAAGAAAATCAGGTTATTTCAAATAAAAGAGTGTCTGTGCATAACCACTTTCGCTCTTTCATTTATTAATTTATTCATTTGGTAATGTATCTACATGGAGGTTTTGCTGAACTGGATTTTGTTTTATCGTTCTATTTTTTGTAACTGGCATTTGAGCAGCACACATGGTTGTTGCATTTTGTTTGTGTGCATGAGAAACATTCTTCATTTCCAAAAATTAACAAATTTCATTTATTGCGCTTCGTAAAATAGACTAATTTACTGTTAGTAAACAAAAACAGCTCAGCGCACATTCTTGTAACGAGGGTATGGCAGCAACCTACTTTAAAAAGTTCATCAGAGCAAATGACAAGGGACTCCGGGATCATAAATTGGAGGAGTATTACCTATTGTAGTACTAGTAGTAACCTAGTATTCCTTGATGAGCACGACTAAGTAGTTTGCGGAAACGCACAGGAGCTACTGTAAGTTATCATGACACTGATAAAGATTTTTGTGTAATTTGTGGTAATTATCAACAAAGAGGAGAACTACAGACTTAGAGCAAACTGCACCTGTGGCAATTATTTCTACAGAGGTTTATCGCATGACGGACTCCGGACCTTTGATGTACTCAGAACAGTCGCCAAAGAAATTGTAAACGTCAAAAACGTACAATAAGAACGTTTTCACTTTATTTGGTAAATCTTACCCAAGCCCCAGTCCTACACGTACCCATTTTAGTAACCTGAAGCCCAAACCTACCCGTTAAACTCAAAGAAAATGTTGCCATGTGGCTTTAACCAAAATTCGTGGTTAATTTCGTTGTACATCTACGTTTTTTCGGAGACTGTGTTAGACATACTTCCATTACTCTGGAGTAATTCACTGTATTTGTTTTGTTCACCATTAGCGATCCATTATTGATTCTACAGCTGATAGCATTTAGTGGCTAGCTAATTCGCTTGAAGAAATCACAAGTTATGTATAATCTAAAGAATTCAACTGGTACAAACCTATGGAACACATTAGGACCTCGTTAGAAGTCATGATTGAGTTTACAAACCAGTCTGTTTTGTACAACTTGTTTAGCATCGAAAGCAATGAGGAAACTGCACGGTAGATGTGAAAATACGTACGTAGCTTCTTAATGATGTTTAGGCTCTTAATGGTTCTATAGCCTGTGCGACGAGTCTCTAATGTCAGTCAATGAGCATAATGTATATAAATGTATCAATCTACAACAGTACTTATTAACTGAAAAAGATGCATCAGAAAAAAGAAAACTAAACATAAAATACAATCTGACAAATTCCCCAAACTTCTGCAAAACGTCGCATTGCCAAAGTCAAACCACACATGATCCCTAACCTAACAGCTAATTTGTAAGACCACTTGAACGGTACTGGAGCGTCCCTTTTTTCAACACAATTTTCACAGAATATTCACCGCTTTTGATTCGAATTCATGTTGTCACGCTCTCCTCTTTCATCCTCAAATCCTCCAAATTGTTCCAACGGAAAAAAAAAAAAAACTCTTCATCTTCCTCTCATTCGCCGACCTTCTTCTGGTGTTGCACATGAGAAATGAAATGGGGGATGGGAGCGAGGGATTGAAAAGAAAAGAAATTGTGCGAGAGAAGGAGAAAGATGGGGGTGCGCGCAAAAAAGATTGGGAAAAATGCCCTTTGACTGGATTTAAAAGTCGGCCCCGTTTCATTGTGGCTGAGAGGGAGCTCCGTGTGCCTCTGATCCTTTAAGGGCTGGTCTAATTGATTAATGTTTCTATCTCATTCAAGGTCTATATGTGTGTGTGTGGGGAGAGATACAGATGAGATTTGGATGAGAGATGATGAGAGTGAATGCCAATCAAACCCAAAAGGCTTGAAGTTAAAAGTGGTTGTATTTGCTGCATGATTAATTGCAATTGAATGAACGCAACGCAATATTAAAGGTCCCATACGGTCTTTTAGTTCATTTTAATCCAGTGGTGCTTAAAGTGGGCCCAGTGGTCAAATTCAGCCTGCAAGAGGTTTAATTTGGCTTGTGAAGGAGTCATTTTTGTGTAGTCTCCTAAAACATGTCCATAAAAGACAATTTAATTTTCATTTCTTCTCAAAAACGTTTTAAATGCAGAACAAAATTAGGTTTTGACCCAAAAAGGAAAAAGGTTTGGGCACCCTTGTTTTATAGGTGCATTGTGCAACTTTTTGCCCCCGAATAAACTTGAATAAATGCATGTTTTTGTCATTTATAGGTCTTTGTTCACTAAAATGATAAGAAAAATCTGTGTTTTTACGTGGTCGCAAAATTGACTGTTATTTGGCCTGGAGGAGATCGCGCTCCTATTTGTTCCTATAAAAAAAGGTTCTTTTAAAACTATTCTCCAGAGTATAACTTTCTAATTCTACTGAATTGTGTAGATGGCTTTTCACTTCCAGAAAGTTATACAGTGCACCTTTAAACAATATTCACAGCTTCACAAAAACTTCGTGCAACTAGTATCATGACAAGTTGACAATATATATTATATATATATATATATATATATATATATATATATATAGGTAAAAAATTTACTTTTGTGAAAGAAACTTCATGCCAATGTTGTTTTCCTCTGTTCATCATTTGATGGAAAATATGAACTCCTTTAATGAAATAATGTCTTTAGGATGAAAATATGATTAAAACATTGCAGAGGAGTGTCTTTTTATCTTTAAACCAACAAAAGCTGTGTTACAGATGACAGAACAGCACTTTTCTATTTTCTGACGCAGATTATTCATAAATTCAGCCTCTTTCATAGAACATGGATTGTATAGAGTCCTCCATTCATGAAGAAATCAGTTTTACTTACTTACTACACTTTTGGCTTGCTTGGAGAGCAAGTTTCGTGTTTTTCAGTCTTTCTTTGCTCTAGCTGTTTGAGATCATTCTCCAGCATTGTGATTTTTGTAATTTTAAACATCAAATATCTGCTCTAAACGTAATCAACAATGTTTTTAGTCCAAGATACAGTATTTTGTCTGTAATCTATTTGAAAAGAAAGACAACTCCAGAAGCAGCTGATTATGTCATTAACGCAGGCAGCTGATATGTCATTAATGCATGTAGTTGTTTACAACAACTACATGCATTTCCCAGTCACGTGACATTCTCCGGATCCTATAGCACTCACTCACTTTCGCCGCCTGTTAGAAAATCTGTGGAATTGCACCATGCATTGGACTGCAGACCAAATCAACATCAAAGAGCCCTCTATCGCTGCATACAATAAAAGGCTAAAGGCGAAAATTTACGTTCTTGGCAGGGAAATAGTTAATCTAGTAAAAAATAAATAAAGCTACGCACAATCAATGTTTTTTAGACCAATTGCTAGATTTTGATGTCGACTCTTTTCATTGCATGTGTAAATTCTATCCCTCCAGAAATCAGATAATGCTCAGCTTTTGCACGTAACCATAGCCAACGCCGGCAAAAACAGACTAGATCACAGAACACGAACATGTGTCCGAAGCTATAGATATAAGAATCAGTGCAGAACAGGTGGTGTATTTCTTTCATATTCTTTCTGTACAATATGAAACACAATATTTTACGCCATTTTAAGCAGCTATACACATCACAGCTGCACAAAGCCGACATGGCTAAAACATCTTCACGGTAATTAATCTAAGAGTGTATTAAAGCCCGCATGGAGCTATACTCGACCTAAGCACTTACTATGAAACGCATGCTGATTCCTTGCCCTTTGAAAGCTTTTGACAGCAACATGGAAATATTTATATATTAAAGACTGCATGGGCCCTTTTCTCAATGCACAACAAAACCAGCAGAGAGGAGCCCAAACACTGGTGACCTTTACCTAACATGGTATATTAAATATGAAAGGTCGGATGTGAGGAGGGGGAGGGGCGAGCTGTGGAGTACACAGGCAAAATACTGTAATGTCTGCAGACCACAAAGCGCCAGGCCAGAAGCGAAATGAAAGCAAAAGAATATGTTCTTATTATGTATGATCACACTTACATTGCATGTAAGTGTGATCATTTAGAAACTATAAGTTGAAGCTGCTAAAAGACAAATATGATATAGAGTAAAGCACAGATGGCTTTCAAGTGTTTTCATAAGTCATAATTTGACTTGGAGCGAAATTTCTGCCTGCAAAAGAATTAACCACATTTATCCTGCTTGATGTGCTATGCTGGGGAAAAAAAGAGTCCAGATAATAATTGCATTAAAACAATGCAAGAAATCTGAAAAATCTAAATGTAATAGCATAGATTTGGTCATAAAAACTGTGTTTTTTGAGGCTCAGAGGAGAAAAAATTTACCTGACAGACAGAGCAGTGTTAGTTAATGAGAAAACAATGTTATAAGTAAGTAGTAATTGTTATATGCACATTTCACAGATTGCAAAAAAAAAAAATAATAAAAAAAATCATCAAAGGTTACAAGAGAGAGTGGTTAAAGAATATTAGGCTGGAAGAATATTATACACTGAAAAATGCCTGTTTTAAGTGTTCAATTACAGTTCCAAAACAAGACATCTGTCCAAACTCTGGCCTTACGATCAATTTTGTTTGGCCGTCAGACATTCCTGAGGAACTGCTCCAAACAGCAAAAGTAATGCATTTTACACTGAGTTTTACTTATTTTTTTTTTTTACTTGATATCAAAATTGTATTATACCAACTATCCTTAAGTCTGAGAAAATGTCAGACTTAACCCTAATGTCCCTTCTCCTAAAAGCATCCATTTGAATATTTACTGTAAGGCCACATTTCTATGGCCTAGAATGGCCTTTATTTGTCTGCGATTCTTGAAAAAAACACCCCTGGGTTGGACCCTCAAAGATTTTGTTCCTAAAATCCAATGCTTTTGAATACATTTTTAGCATTTGCGTAACTCATGCTAGCACACAGACAAGGCTAACTTACTCTGGCTTCGAAAAGAGTGAAAACCACTACATAGTGAAGAATTATTTGTATTAGGTAAGTGAGCAAAATGCATGAACTGCTGAAAAGTTTAATTAGATACTTTAGTTTATGGAGAGAAAAAAAACTGCAGTGAAAAAAAGAAAAAAAAAAAAAAGATACCTAAAATGTATTTCCACAAAATTGTAACTAATACTGCAATGTTGCCTTGTAATAGACGTTGAACCCGTGCATTTTGAAGACCAAGTAGTAATGGCAATATAGTGACGACTGTTTAAACATGAGCAGATGTAGAAAGGCGAATGAATTTTATAAACACAAATCCACAAAGGTCCTAAAAGGTAAGTAGGTTCCAGGTTTTAGATGCACCTTTTGTTGACCCAGTATACAAAGCTTTGTCTGCATGTGCCTATATTCAGACAGCAGGTTTATTTTGGTCTGAGCAAATCAAAGATAAAAGATTACCCTGTGTCATGTATTGGGTTATCGTTTGGACTCTGATTGGATTGCTTTGAAATTACATTTGATCTTTAAACTGCCTTGGGCCTTAATAATATTATTTGGGGCTTGATGTTGTCTACAGAATCTCTGAATTCAGTTTTCTGGCCGTGACATTCATCTTACACAAATATATTATATTTACAATACAGCCAGGTTGTGTCTGTTTAATTGTGATGGCTTCAAGGCTAGTTTTACAGTATACTGAAAAGAATAATGGAAAAAAACAAATACTATTCTATTCTATTGAAACCTTAGACAATCATATGTTTAGAAAGGCACTGTTAGGGTCAAGGCAGTTCAAACGCTTTGTATGCCTGATGTGTAGGCTTTGTTCTCGTATGTTAGCCAATTTAAACACACTAGCTTTAGCGTTAGTGTCCACCAATGACCTTCCCCTGACCTTTCAGAGGTATGACAAATACACTGACTATTATCACTCGTTATGTCAACTGTACAGTGTAAATAGACAGAAATAAAGCATGAAGTGAATGCGTGTTGACACACAGATCTGAAATAAATTACATTTTCTCATTGTAAACTGACCTTAGGTTATAGTGCCACCTTCGCTTGGAATTTATGAAAACAAGCAAAAACAAAGTTATAGTAGTCATTGTAAATAATATTGCTAAAAGAAATAAGACATTTTTCTTCCTGTTTAAAACTCTCCTGTCTTGTTTTTTTTTTTTTTTTTTACTGTGCATGTGAAGCACTTTGGGCAGCTTGTGTTGTAAATTTACTATACATAAAGTTGACATTGAAAGTTGACAAAAGTAGGATTTTTCGAAAAATCGTAATATTTAGAATTTAAAGAGGACCTATTATGTTTTTTTTTATATACAGTATTTAGTAAGAAACTAGAACATCAGTAATTTAAGCTGAAGAACAAAACAAGATTACTCAGACATGCATGAATCAATTCAAATATACCTTTGAGTAAACTAATAATAAAAAGCACATCTGTTACTTTAAAATAGGTAATAAGCTCATGACTCACCGTATAACTGACATTTTTGAAAAGTGACTACATTTTGAATCGTGAACTTCCATCACTTGGAGTTATAGTTTGCTTTTGTTTGTTTTTTGGTTGTTCTTTGGTTGTTGTTTGGTACTAGTAGTAGTAGTAGTAGTAGTTGTTGTTGTTGTTGGCTTGTAATTGTCATTGATGTTTTGTTGTTGTGGTTGTTGTTTGTCGGTATTTGTGTGGTATTTGTATGTTTTGGATTTTGTTTGTTTGCTATTTGGTTGTTTTGTTGCTGTTTGTTTGTTGCTTGGTTGTTGTTGGCTTGTTGGTTGTTGTTGGTTTGTTGTTTGGTTGTTGTTAGCTTGGTTGTTGTTAGTTTGTCGTTTGATTGTTGTTTTGTTGGTTTAATGTTTGGTTGATTGTTGTTGGTTTGTTGTTTGGTAGTTGTTGATTTGTTGCTTGGTTTTGCTTGGTTTGTTTTGGTTGTTGTTGGCATTTTTTGGTTGTTGTTTGGTGGTCGTTGTTGGCTTGTTGTTTGGTTGTTGCAATTGCTTGGTTGTTGATTTGTGTGTTATTTTTTTGGACCTTGTTTGACCATTGTTTGTTGTTGTTGTTGTTGGTGGTGGTTTGTTGTTTAGCTCTTGTTAGTTTGTTGCTTGATTGAAAACGGTTTGTTGCTTATTTGTTGTTTTGGTTGTGGCTGGTTGTTGTTGGTGTCTGTTGTTGGATAGTGTTTGTTTGTTGTTAGGCTTGGCTTGTTTTTGTTGGTTTGTTGTTCTCTTTTGTTTTGTTTTGGTTGTTGTTTGTTTAGTTGTTTGTTGGTTTGATTGTCCATCTGGTTGGATATTCTGTTAGTGTTATTCTTGTTTTTAATACAACTGAGAGTGAGTGGGATTGGGAATAGGAGAAAATAGAACAATTAATCAAACATAAAACAAAATTCAACTTTAACAAGGAAGAAACACTATTGTATTGTAAGTTGTTTTTGCATTAGCCCATATATTTCCTTGTACTTCGCTATAATAAAGTAATATTTATGGAGAATTTATGAAGCAGAATTCACTCTTTTTACAAAACTACATTTGAAAGATTCGTTGAGCAGCTTCAAAACAACCTACTTTATAAACACAATCAATTTTTACAGACTTGCATTTCTCAATTCCATCTCCACTTTGCCAAACATCATTGGAAACTGCACTGCATTGCGCCTGCTTTGGAGATGAAACTGCCAAAGCACCACTTTAGAACCACAAATCTAATTCATGAGACATATTCTGCACAGCAATCTGCATCAATACAAAGATGGAAGATAAGTGCCGTTTTATACAGTCTTGTAAAGTTACATAAGCCACTTCTTACTCATGACATACTTAAATAAGCAGCGGTTATGTAACTCTGCCACTTTAGCATTGGTAGCAAAGCAAATTAACTACAGGAATTTACAAGTCGAGCAAAAACACAGCTCTCATTCCTGCTTTTGTTCCATGTGTGTATCGAGACGTGTTTTCAAATCCAAATAAAAGTTGCCCAGCTGCTAAATATTTCCTCAGAGTGACTCACGGGAAGTTACATAGAAAAATATACGCGGTGAAAAATGAATTGATTGTTTTGTTCCGAAGAGAAAATAGGTGGAGTTGCAATGTGTCAAGTTTGAGTTCACAATAGCTGCTCCAGTCTTTGGTGGAGGTATTAATATTTGATTAAACATGTCTTTTAAACACACAGACACTCTTTATGGTTTCTGTTGTAGATGTGGGCCTTGTGTCTTCTGCATTACAGGGTTTTGCTTTTAACTGCAGTGGATGTTATATGATGGAGCTGGACTTTTTTACTGTGAGAGAAAAGGAAAGAATAATGTGTAAATGGAATATTGGATTCATTACCACAATGTATTTGTAAAAAAAAAAAAAAAACATTTTGAAATTGTTGTATGGATTAAATCTGCACTATTTGTGTTACAATATTTATTAATGATTTACTTTAATAAAA
The DNA here is from genome assembly GCA_038363315.1 of Mugilogobius chulae. NCBI lineage: Eukaryota > Metazoa > Chordata > Actinopteri > Gobiiformes > Gobiidae > Mugilogobius > Mugilogobius chulae. The sequence continues at coordinate 328,010 of JBBPFD010000119.1, forward strand.
AAATAATAACTTTGCATTTTAAATGTGATCTTCTTTTAATCCAATGTTAACCTTGCCAGCCAGATGGATTCTCGCATTTTTATGAACTCACAAACTTGAGAGAATCCATCTTGGCCAAACTAGCTGATTGGTTTGCAATCCAAACCATTGTTTTAACGGACCAATCACAATGCAACAGGGCAGGTTGAGAGGGGTTGTAATGGCGACAGCGATGAATCAAGTAAACAAAGACGGCAACTTCCTGTGAATGTTGGTGTTTGTGCTGCTATTGATTTCATTTTAGCAGAAATTCAGAATATTTCTTTTTGAAAAGCACAGTCGATCGTCATTACAGTTCATTGCTGTGATGGTTAACCACAAACTGAGAATGGCGACAAAGTTGACAAGAATTATCAGTTTGAAGTATTTCACTAAACGTCCCACTTGTTCCCGAAGCTTTCAGTGGAGAAGTTCCAAACTCAAACTCAAGTTCCAAGCTCAAATGGAAGTTTAACACATATCATCTAAGCCTGGTTAGTCCAATGAGGGATAAGACATTTTAATTTTCTCATTGACTAATGGCTAGATGTGATATGTCATAGATCAGATGAAATGGCAACAGTCAGTTTTCATGAAATATCTAACATATTTTTCAGGCGATCACCATGATTTTAAAATTCAGGATAGGCAGACTAGCTTTATCGGTCTATTAAAGTAATTCTGCAACGGAAATTCAGTCCAGACTTTTTTTTTTTCGCAAATGGACTCACAAAAAGCTCCAGTCCAGAAATCATTTTATAGTTCATTAGGGCATCATTATTGGTGATTGTGTATAAAATTACATCTTTATTTAAAATTCGTTTCGTTCAGCTTTATAAACAAGAACATAATTACACATTTTGCTGGATTTTAAGTTATAGCCTTTTTTTTTGGATTAAAACAACCAAGTTGTGATCCAGTTAGCACATAGCTGGCTGCCTTCAAATCTTTAATATTTGAATTTTTTGAAAAGCCTGCTCAATGGGGCAATTTACTTTGGAACCAGGCGATCTTCCACTGTGAGTCCATAACTCTGCTCGCTCTTGCAAACTCTGTCACGTGTTATACAAGTTTGCAAATGGCGCACTGCGTAAGAGAACTGCACGTTTGGTGCAGGTAGCTGAATCCGAGCTAGCTAACTCAAAACAATGTGCCTCTGAGCGATAGCCATGACGTCAAGTGGCAGCCATTTTTTGTCATTGAGGCCTGGATCAGACCCATTACCCATTGTATTACATCAAAAACCTAAGCAATAATCATTTTAGCCATCTAAATAAAATATGATAGGTTGTGGAATGTTGTGATGAACATGTACAAAACTCACTTGTTTCAAGCAAATTGACACAAGTGAACATTTATTTTCTGAACCTCAGTCCATTTAATTTAGGCTTTTGTTCAGGAATATTAGTTAGATTATAATTATGCATTCTAAAACAGTTTAGTTTCTATAAAATGAAATATATTTTTGTTTTTAAATAATAAAGACACACTGTCATAGCGACAGCATTCATCAAAACTGAAAGTTTGATTTCAGCTGTAACTGTGGCAAGACACATCATGGGTGTGAAGTGAAACTGTTTCATTGGAAAAACTCCCAACTGTCAGTGAGCAGCGAAATCTAATATAAGCTGCACAACTATGTAAGCCTATGGTATTAAATTATCTGATGAATGATACATTTCATGCACAGTTAGTGAGCAGGCATTAATTTTGAAGACAGAGACATTTCAGTACAAAGTTACTGCTGTTATTTGCCTGGCATTTTTAAACAATTGTCTGTCTGTGCTGCTTTTAGGACAGGGCAATATTATACACTATAGGTGATAACATTGCAACAAACACAAAGATGACAAAATTTATCATTGTGTTTTACACAGCAGCTAATTTTGTGACAAAACTTTGGCAAATACCACTAACTTCATTGTTGACTGCAGCAGTTTAATCTGTAATCATGAACAAGAGAGGAAGAAAAATAGAGCTTAAAGGTGCTATAACAATTTTTAACGTATCCTTAAAAATATAAACAAACACAAATAATTCATTTCAAACTTCCTACATCAGTCATATGTTTTGATTATTTACATGATGCATTCTGAAACTCTGAATAGTTTACCACAATGTGCTTTATGTCCTTTTCACAGATGTTAGGTGTGAAGCTTGCTGGTATACTAACTGCAGTTATCCACGATGTTAACAACAGCAACGGATTTTGATGAACAAACAGGAGATTTATTAGAAATCACTGTCACCTAAATAAATACATTGATAATATATCTGTGCTAGGAAGAAATAAAGTTGAAGTTATTACTGTAAAAATGTAGGCATAACGTCTTTAAATGCAAACGTATAGACTTCCCACTAGAAACATTCCATCCTGTAACATAGTCAAAAATGTTTCCACAAGCTAACCAGGCAAACGTAGTGATCTTAGCTGAGGTAAACTGCAGATTCACCTGTCCTGCACTGAACTTTGTTGTGAGTTTATAAAAAAAGGCCGGGAAATGAAGCCACATCAAATATTTATCAGATATAGCTCTATTAGTTATAAATATTCATAGCCTGCTTTGGAAAACATATTGACAGTTGTGGCATAACATTTTCCAATTATTCAGTGCAGCAGCCAATGTACCAGACAGTCCTCAGTGTTTCGACAGAACATGCAATCTTTACTGTGAGCCAACTATTTCACTTTTTACAACTCAAAATACATTTAAATAATTGTAATTAAAATGTGTCCATCCACAACAACATACATTTGAAAAATATTAAATGTGCTTTGTGAACTGTACTGAAGGTTAAAATGTAGTCCGACAGCATTGACTTTTTACAACATTAAATGGAAAAATCAGGCACAATTTGTATTGCACCGTAACCACTATGTATTGCGCTATTCGGGGTCATGTCATTTTGTAGTGGTGTCCAAATGTCCAACAGGTCACAAACATCCACGTAAGTATAATTATACTGTAAGAAAGTCCAAGATGGCGGTGCGGTTTTTCATGATTTGTGCTCAGTGGCGCACTGATGCCGAAAAAGAGTTTTTCATCCGCGCCCTTTCCTGAATCCGGGCTAGTGCCTCCCACTACCATCTGGAACATGAACGCGTGATCTGTTCTGGCCAATCAGAACAACGGTGACCTAAGCGGCGGGAGAACAGCGGAGGAGCGAGGGGAACAGAGATTGCGTTGGCAGAGCGTTAAGCTAGGCTAAACATTGTTTGTGCGATTGGGTCGTTGAAAAAATTTCATGTTTATGTTGCGAAAGTAGAGAGAAATGGCTTCAAAATGAGAAAATGTTTCTTCCAACCTCTGCAGTTCAGCAGAATGACCACTATGTAATTCGCACAAGAAGAGAGGAGGCGGTGTCTAATCCAGCTCTAATAATACATCCATGATTGCATCTGGAAAACCATGTGAGCATGGATAGTCATGATCAATAAAGACCACAATTCCGTACGTGAACTGGCAAAATAAAGCCGACAGCGTCAGCAAATGACACAACTGAATGGAACATGATGAAAAAGCTGTGTAAATGCACTGCTAAGCCAGGATAACCAAAAAGCGTTAGCAGTAATGATGCTAACGGTAGCTATAAAGATGCTAACGTTAGCTGCTTACCTTGGATTGAGCTGTAGAGGTTGAATTATTTTGTCCATTTGATGCTTAAAGTGGGATCTAAAACTTTTGTTATGTGATTAGTAGTCCATAAATATTTGTGTCAGATCAACTTGACAATCATTTTTTTGCAATTGTTCTTCCTTTTTTTTTTTTTTTTTTTTTTTGTAGGTTTTGAAGGTTTAAGGAATGAGTGTGCATATCCGGATACAGCTCTTGTCTTTTAACTTTGACTTTGGTCTGATTTTGTCACATTGTGCTGCATTTGGAAAAGACTTTTTGGTGGAAAAAATTTTGATTCTAAAACAGCACAAAAGACCAGCTCATACTCTGAGAAGTGAAGTGTACAAAGACTGTAACAGATGTTGTTATCTGTAAATTCAATTCATTTCCTGCACACATCCTAATTTGCTGCACTTTTCAGTTGTGCGTGTAAAGCTGACATTATTTCCACTCATAATCATATGCACAGGTGGAGCTGCTTGTTTTTTTTACACAAATGTCTGATGCAGTTGCCACGGAGACGACAGGCTTAAATCAGATTCAATGTTTCCATTTTCCCCCCATGCAGTTTGTTTTCTTGGCTCTGCTCATTTCATTATCATGTGTTTATATTCAAACAAATGACTCCAAGTGATTGAAATGTAACTCGGGCAGATGAAACTATACGAGAGCTGAGCTGAGAGAAAAAAAAAATACATACATACACAGAAAAAACGCATACACAGAAGCACGCATCAGAGTTAAAACGGTCATTAGCTAATAAAAAGTAGACAATAGTGCACTAGAAAGATTAGGTTTTATATTCAGTAGATAATCAAAATGCATTCAATTATTAAATTCAATCAAATTTACTTTTGTTTTATCCAAATCAGTCCTTTCTGAGCACTTCACAAGATTTTTGATTTAGCAAACATGAACGTTAGAGAATCAAAAGATAAAACAGTCAGCCATTAATCAAGACTAAACGGTAACATTAGAAAATCAGAAACAGTTATCTTGAATCGACTGACTTTTTTATTCACAAAAGTCGGTTAACTTGTTAGACAATGGGTCAGAATACAATCCAACTTTTATTGAGTGCAAGTAACAATTTAAAACTTTATGTGACTCAAATTTTAACAATTATCTGGGTCAACATCAGAAAGTAAAGAAGTCGTATCATGTAAAATTTAAGAATACACAGCCAGATACTGGTATTCGATATCATGGAGCCGTAACTCGACTATTGCTCATTAGCTTGATGCTTTTGAAATCAAATACATTTTACACGGTCAAAATCATACTTAAGCCTATATATATATAATTCCTACTTTCCATTTCACAACCCCAAATATACCTAATTTCAACGATCCAACATGGCTGTATTTTGCTATTGGATACAATTCTAACTTGTACCTTTTTTTTTTTACTGTCATATACTTTAATAGAAAAGAAAGTATTTTGCGACACGGTGGCGCAGCGGTTAGTGCTCTGGCCTCATAGCAAGAAGGTCCTGGGTTCGACCGGGCGCCCGGGACTTTCTATGTGGAGTTTGCATGTTCTCCCTTGTCTGTGTAGGTTTCCTCCGGGTGCTCCGGTTTCCTCCGGGTGCTCCGGTTTCCTCCTACAACTAAAAACATGTCCAATGTGCTTCCCTCTCCCCTCCCCAGGACTACAGATGGAAATAGCTGTAAGCTAGAATCTGGTGCAAGCATCTCTGCCTTTGTGCTAAATGCAAAATTGTACATTGTCCTTAATAACATTCATTTCACACACTGGGAATTCAACTAAGGCAACTTACGGTGACTCTAAATCAAAACTTCAAGGGGCTATACCTATATGTGATTTATTTTCTTTTGCAATAAAATAACCAAAAATCAATTTCCCCCAGCACAGATATCTATTTAAGATATCTATTCAGGTGAGAATTAAAGTGCAATTGTCCTGTCTATGTATAATAATGTCCGATTTATTCACCAAAATCTGCAAAGTTTGTCTGTTGTTATTAGCATGTGACTAACCATGTTTTCATGATCTATCTGATGCTTGAAAGCTCCGAGAATCGCTGTTGTCACCTACCACCTAACCCCTCTCACTTGTCTTTATTTACTTACTATTACTTACCAAACGCCAATTCCGAATTAAACATGTATGGTTCAGAACTGTCAAGTAGCAACTTTCCAACAATAAAAACAAAATTGTTCAAAATCTGTGGCTTGTGACAATTAAATTTGACAATGACGAGGGGGGATTATCAGTTCTGCAGATTAGAACAGAAAGTCAATGGACCTGCTTCTATTTCTAAACCATTTTAGATTAATTCTGTGTTAAACAATGAATAAAATATAAATTACTGGTCTATAATTATTGCTAAAAACATAGAAAAAACACAACAAATCTCCTTTATAAGCTATAAAATTGTAATATGACAATTTGTGCATTTTTCTTCTTTACATTTCAACTTCACTCATAAGATCTTGTCATCACAGGACTGGGTTTCCATTCACCTTTCACTTCTTAAAGCATTCATCTCTCAACACCAGATTATAGGCTGACTGAGGAGAGCAGTGAGTGACAGGTCCACCCTCGCTGTTAAAAAGAACCACTGTTTGGGCTACGCTTTTGTGCACTTTCAAATACATTCCTCCATTTTTTTCCTTTTCTTCACAAAGTATGCCTACAATAAACATAAGAGCGATGTGTTACGTAAAGACTGTCTGTTTCTGGAGAAAATCATGACAGAAATATGTGGGAGTTTTTACTGTAACTGAACTTGAATAAAGAGAAAAAGTTATCGACTTCCTTGTTGCACTCACATCATTGTGAAATTACAATTTACTTACTATTATAAGTGTTGTATTTGTATTGATCTTTAAACATGTACATTTGTCTATGCCTGCTTTGGCATCTCATTTTCAAGACATTTTAAATTATAATGGTTCTACAGAAAGCATAGATTTACTTTATCTCGGGCATCCTCTCATCAATAGGGGTTTTGCACTATTGTCTCCTAGTCTCAGATTGACCTAGGTCGTTACATCTGGTGGCGTAGTTGCCATAGTGACACAGTTGTATACACCAAAGTGATGGTCATCACACAAGGGATTTTGGGCAAGTCCTAAAGCAATCCTCTAAAAAAAAAGTTCTCCTTTGTCATCTGTTGTAGACGCTGTGACGGCTGTAACAGCAGCAAAGGTGAGCGAACTGTTTGAAGAAGCTCCGCACACATACCAAGACTCACTGTGCTCATGAGCCCGGGCAGAGGCGCTGTGGGTCGGGGACTGTCGCTTTTGGCTCACTGAAAGTTTGGCAAAATCGAGCGATGCATGTGTTCACTTCTTCCTAGCGCTGCATCTACAACAGATGACAAAAGAGAACTTTTTTTGAAGAAAATTGTTTCAGGACTTGCCCAAAATCCCTCGTCTGATTTACATCGCATAGGGAGTTAACAACTGTGTCACTATGGCGTTGTGAGTTCTATGATGTCACAGAACTCAAAAATTTAAACTGTGTTTGGAGTGGAGCAAACACACACGTAACAAGAACAGAACTTATTAAACAAGTGTGACTGAAGCTAAGAACAATCATTCTGGAATCTTTCAAAAGTCAGAACAAGATTTACTAAAAGCTAACAACCATGCAAACAACAAGCACACTTGTCGGTATGGCCTCACAACAATTAAGTTGTGGGTGCCCCGGCCTTTCTGAGTGGAATTTGCAACCATTAACATGCAGGCTAGGGACCACATGGCGTCGGAGGTTGAGGCACCAGGTGTTTAGGCGACTCGCTTCTGCTGAGCTGCTGTAAAAATGTTCTCTATATAGATAATACACTGCATGTGAACTAAATTTCACCTTAACAGATGTTTGAAAACACAGTATCAGTGACACACAAAAGTGGTTTTAAGTGTTGACCTACAGGAACCTTCACCAAGTACCAAGTACCAAGTATCTAAAATAGCACCACTGTCTAATCTCTGACTTTAACTGATCTAAACATTGTCTAAACCAATTCTAAAATGACACAAAATTGCAGATAAGTTAGTTATCTGTGATGATTTACCCAAAAAAGATTTAATTAAAAATTAAATAATTAGTCAAATGTTAGAGAGCTTTGAATATGGGCTGCCTGCCTATCACAAGAGGTACACATACCACTTAAGGTTGAGAAACACTGATGTAACATATTATATACTGCACAAATGCTTTTTTAACACAGACATTTTGCAAGTTTCATTATGTAGAAACTTGTAATCAACGCCATTAACCTTTCAGATTCACATCATTTGTAGTTGCAATAAGAAGTTTTAAAGTCAAAGCCAGACAAATAATAGGAGATAAGAATGATGCCAGGCAATTAAAGTCAGAATATTTATCTTATTTTGTGTCAGTTTTCACTAGGTGAGATTACAAATTAGTTTTAAGCTATGATCTCTTGTAAACAGCCAAAGTCAAAAATGTTTTGAAGCAAGTGAAATATGCTGCATCACTCAAAACAACTCGATTATCAAATGAATCTTCAGAATTCTAGACCTTTTAACATGACTAGAAATGAGCTTTTTGCGGTTTCATAATGTGTTGGTTTTCTGTGCTCACCTTTCCACAGTCTTGTCTCACACTCCCATCTGCTGCTGACTGAGGAATCCACCGAGAAAAGTTTGGTTGTCATTAATGTGAGAACCTTTTTCCTGAGCATATGAAATGAATTTATTGCAAGAGTTTCTAAAATAGATAGAGTATGGCAAAAGTTAGTCTCATTCTTTCATCAACAAATGGTGTGTGTGCAATAATAGTGATTCATCATGGTGTTTGAGGTTAATGAAGTAGACAGCAAGGTAACAAAGATGAAATGTGTCTTCTTGAGAAATGAAACTTAGCAGAAAGGGCCATAGTTTAGTCATTAGTATAGTTGGTCTGTCTGACTGCATCTTAGCTAGTCTAAAATGACTTGTAGTAGCCCAAATTTTCACCTTGTTCTGTCCCGCCTGTCTCTCCCCAATTGGATTCTGTCCCGAATTTGAGTCAAAAGTGTTTGACAACGGCAACACCTACAAGGACAAACAACATAAGAATATGCTATTATCATTTACTTTTTTAATATGTTTTTTTAGGTTACATAATAACTAAGCAAACAGCTAGGAGCAGTGAAACTTGTTAGTGTTAAATTGAATGTTTTTTATGAGTGTAGAAAGTACGAGATTATACGGTACGAAAATAAACGTTATTAAACTTCCTTAATGGATGTTTTTTTATTTCATATGATTGGCGATCTAAGGTTACAGCAGAAAAATAGATTTAATATTATGCAAAATTTTTCTGTGTATTTCCATTTTTAAAGAGCAAAATTGGCTATAGTACTTTAAGTAAAAAGTAAAAACACAAAAATAGTGTGTGGTACCGTACTTGAGTAAAAATACTTATGCCACTTATGATGAAGAGTAGCAAAAGTAATGCTATATACACATACTAAAACAAGCTCTTTTCTCCACATACTGCATCAGCGGGCTCATTTTTCTGTTGGCAGCCTGAACCAATCTGGTGAGTGCAGGTGGACATGAGGTAGACCTTATGTCCAGTGTGCATGGTAATAGAAAACTCACAATGACAGAGTGGTGTTTTACAACCCCTTCTCTGCACATGGACTTTTATAAGAAGGTTTTACAGGAGACATGTGCCCTCGCAGACGAGCTCCAGACCTCTCTACGTATACAGTATATAACCACTGTGTATAGGTGTAAGGAAGGGAATGTGTTTTTGTTAAGTAATCTGGTGATGTTGCTGTATTCTTGCAATCTGTATATGACTCATCAAAACTAACAGTACAAAACTATAAGCCTATACATCTACTTTGGTAAGACATTCTGCTCGTCTTTCATACAGAATTGTCGGTGAATAGTTATCACATATAGTGACTGAATACTTCAGGTCCACATGACGTAACATGTTAAATATTTACTCAGAAACTACTTGAATTGAATCTTAAAAGAATACCCAAATAAGTAACTTTTTCCATAACTCTCTGAGTGAACGAGACAGTTGTGGAAGAGCAAATAAGAACTAGCTCACTTCTTGATCTGAAAAACAATAACATATTGACATTACACTGAAATCTTATTTCACTCATAGCTGCTTTTACAATACATCAGTTCTACAGTTTAATAGAATCTGCTTTGCTTACAGTCCATTTACAAGCTTTTGAGCTCTCTATTATTATAAATAAGTGGTCTACATTTTTTCTGATGCACTCTGGCTAAGGGCTTTTGTTGCATAGCACACATGTTCAGATGATAGCAATCTCAGCATCATTGCATTGACTGCCTCCAACAAATTATTGTCCCTGTTTATCCCCCTCATATCAAAATCAACTAATTTGTCTGAAAAACCTACAGTACAAGCCAATATACAAAATATAAAGGGCCTCATTTATCGATCCAAATTGTGAGTACAAACAGAAACAAAATTGCTACTGGTGTATGCGTATTGCACTAAGTTTAGCATTGGAAAATGTACCACAAAATCAATATGTACCACCTTAAAATTTACTTGTGTGTGATAAACAAATGTCAGCTGCATCAAGTTTTTGCTCCTCTTTTAGCACTGCTACTGATATAAAAGGCAGGGTGAGGTTGGGGTCCTCCCCCAGAAATTTTTGAATAAAATGATTAGGGATGCACCGATCCAATACTGGGATCAGATATTGATGCCGATCTAGAACATTTAGCTGGATCGAATAACGGCTGATATCGATTTATATCATTGTTGTACAGTACATAACTGTATGGCAACTACTTTAGTGACAGATATTTATCCAGAATCTCATAATGTCTATTTATTTTTTATTTTTTTCAGACTAAGTTTTTAAGTTGTGACTTGCATTATTTGTTTGATATCAATTATCGGCAGATCCTTAAAGTGTTGGATCGGAACAGAAAAGTTGTATCTGTGCATCTCTAAAATTGATGTAATTTTTTATAATCTGGTGTATTTTATTTTATTTTTTTTAAACATTTTTTACAGCTGCTAACTTAAACATTTATGTACAAAGTATATATCCTCACCAAGATTCAAACTGTAGTGGCCTTGCTCCCACTCCAGTGCTCGCTGAACACATCCGATAAGCTTCATTCTCCCGCTGGACTTTGTGAACAGATACACTAAAACCTGAACTTTTATCAGGTCAAATAGCCTCATGTTTTAGGTGGCGTCTATTAGAATAACGCAAAATTTAACACAAATGCACCATAGCCTACATCGCAGCAGTAATTTGGGCAAAGGTAATCTGCAGATGTATTAGTTCATCAGCCATTTAACTCATGATTTTATTCTCTATACTGTGTCTAAAGTTTTTGGATTTTGTGCTGTGTTCTGTGAATGATCAGGTGCATGCCTCCAGAGACTCTTGTCACTTTTTGAGCAGAGCATCAGCTGGCACCCCTCCCCTCAGTCTGCACCCTTAAAATTCGCCTATACTGCCTATACTTCGGGCTGGTTCGGCAAATGCTTGATAAATGAAGCTCAGATAGGTTACTTTTTATCAAGCAGAAAACAAGAGCAATTTAATTTAATACGTATTTATAATTTTATCCAGAACTGTATGAGTAATCTTTAGTTTTTCCTTCTTCCAGTGACATCTTGATGGTCGGCGACTAATGCACGTTGTTCTGATTGTGCTCAGAGAGAGCAAATGCATCGGAGCAGGCTATAAAACGTCAGCCATCACTTGTTGATTGTAAAGCACCTGAAACATGATCTGATTTTAGAGCAACGGACAGGGACGACGAAAACAGCAGTGCTCAGATAAACTCATTGTGACAAGACGGTCTCCCTCTCTCTCTGCTGTGACAGTTCATGTGCAGCAGGAAAAATGTCCAAAATGTTTAGCCGCGCTTGAGCGGAGTTAATTACACAGCCCAGGGCGATTCAAACTCAGCCCACTAATGGCCTCGACTTACAGATAAGACTCCATTTACTCGGAGCCTTTTCTGGTTACTGATCTCATTGCACTAAAATCATACATTTTGTCCACCGCTCTGAACACTGAGCATTCGGTTTGTACTTGGATGTATTTTGAAGTCATACGTTTTGCATCCATCTTCTATCAACACCTATGAATTACCTTGTGTTACTCACTTGGTTGGACTGAATACCAAAAAAAAAAAAAATGAATAAAGAATAAGCTAAGAAACATGCATGCTAAAAAGTTTCAGAGTGGTTACGTGCCCATTCAAAATCTGAGCTATAGCAGAGAAAGGTCTCAAATTACATCAGGTATGAGTAATTTGAGACCTTTCTGATCATGGGTCTTACAGTAATTGACTTTTATTTAACCAAAAAGATGCAAATCTCTTTTGGTGACAACAAAAAAGGACTTAAGTATGTTCATAGATTCCAAGCTATGGGAACAGCACTTTTTTGTTGGCTAATCAATTTGAAACAAAAATTGTTGTTAAAGAATAATTAATCAAAACATCTAGATCAGTGATGGACTTTTTTTTTTTCACAAGGGCTGTATTCGAATCCAGACAAGTGGTGGAGGACCGGACTGCGATCATTGGTGTAAAATTGTCATTACTGCAAGCCAATTTCTTAAAAAAATATTATTTTTTTATTTTTATGCAAAAATGTAAAAAGAAAATTGGTTAATACATTATTTTAAGAAAAAAAGCAATATTAAGATACCACTTTCAAAAACGTTTTGGGGGCCTGATTAAAACAGGTCGACGGCCACATCTGGCCCCCGGGCCGTAGTTTGTCCATGTCTGATCTAGATAGAGAATATAGCCTACCGTCAACAATTAATCAAATTCAGACATTGGTATACTTTATTGCTTCGCTTTTAAATAAACTATGCAAATATTTTTGCTCCAAATGTATTTTTGTATTTTTGCTAAACAAAAAAAGTATTATCCAACCATGATTTCTTGCAGAATCAAGAAACCAACAAAAACAAACAATGGATCAAAGCAACTGAAAATAGAAATGAGACGAGGTCAATCTGTATACTTATCCAGTCACACTGTAGGTGTTAGAGAGTTGACAAACTGGTGCAATGAGCATTATTTACATTGACAAAAACTGTAGATGATTATTGACTCATGTTCTATTGGAGACCACAACCTGGTAACCATCAACAACTGCTGTCACATCTTACTTCGGAGTGCAAGTGGATATGACTTGAGTTGAGGCACACAAGTTACTAGTGTCTGTACCCGGCTCCACAAACGCCTTCATTTTTACGTCGCTAAGGGTCTTTGGGTGGATAAGATTTTATTATAATGCTCTTTTCTAGAGTCACCACAGAGTCCGTTTTGTAGTATGACATTACTTGTTGGTTCAGGAACTTGAGAGTAAGATCTAAAACACAAATTTCTGGACTGGTTAGGAAAGCAAGTAAAATAATTTTGTTGTCTTGTCTTTTAATTATATTTGTATTAAGTGTGGGTTTCCTGAGCAGCTCTTGCTTTGGTTCCAAAGCAATTAAATAAATAACTAATGTGCCAGGAACAGCTCAACATGTTACCAGTCTGACAAAGATAAAATGTACAGTCAAAAACGTCAAGTAATAAATCATCCGACATAAAAGAAAAAAGTATTTATAAAAAACAACACAAGCATTCCGTCTATTTCTAATAACAGTGCATTTTGTGTCTTTGTTAACGTCATTGGCGTTCAGTTAGCATCTGTTAGCATATCGACGAAGCTAAACTCACTCTAGCTTCTGAAATGACTAAAAAACAGTTCTAAACACATGATAAGTTTATAAATGTAATGTTTACGCTTCTAGAATAAGAGTAAATTAGGTACAAAACATCTAGCATAACCTAATATTGACGTAGATTTGAATTTGCAAAGTATAACCTGTCAACTTGATTTGTAACTTACTTTCACGAATATAGCCTAATACTAAACTACAAATTCCTTTTCTCGATAAAATGTAATGTTGTGCGCAGTCAGCGTTTGACATTTAGCCCGTGACCACCTTTAAAACAGCTCTTCTGTGTATGACTGTGTGTCTCCTCTCTTGTCTGTCTTTTCCTTCCTTTGAGGTCAACCAGCCACACTTGTTGTCTGTTCTTACATATCGCTGCGGTCGTGTCACCTCCTCTGCTCTCGTCCTGCAGCTCTGACACGTGAAAGTCCCTCAAACTGTAACCGAGAACCAGCTCAAGATTAAAAGATACGAGTGAGAAGAAAAGTCTGGACACAAGTGCATTAGGGTAATAGTGTATGTTTGTTGGAAAGTCATCAATCAGCCGTGTTTGTTTCAACTTTAATCTTCTTTGTTTTGTGAATAGGCCTAGACTGCTTGACTGGTTTGTAGTACTTTTCTGTTCATACTTTTGTGAAGGCTCTGTGAATGAAATATGTGGGTTTTTGATTATTGTAGAAGCAAAAAGTAAGCTTAGTTTAAAAGACATACTAATACGACATGCTAATAAAATCTTGAGAATTCACCTAGAGAGAGCAAGACTTGTCATTAAAGATTGCTGCTGTGAGTTCAGACCAATCACGGCGCAACAACAAACAAATCACACATCATTGAGGTTTGAAGTAGAGCTTGGTAATATATTGAATTTTAGAAAATATTGTGAATGTTTGTTTCAAGACATTACAAAATGAATTACCGAGTATATTGTTACTAATTAAAAAAATCAGCAAAAAAGCATAAAAATGTAAAAACTTGGCCTATAAATGTAATCTTTCTGCACTTGCACCTGTGATTCATTTTACAAACATTTCACACGTGTACAATATGCCGCGTTCACGTGACGTCACAAGATTCTTTAGACCAATATTATCTAAAATACGGCACAGTGGATAATGCTGCGTGTCTAGGTGGTTTCCTCCTGGCACTCCGGTTTCACCGGTTTGTAGGTTAGGGAATGCTTGGTGTGTAGGCAACCCACTTCTGCTGAGGCTTGCTTGCTATCACTAAGTAGGAGGGGGGGTTGATGTGTGAAGCACTTTGGAAGACATTTGTGAAAATGTGCTGTATAAAAAACCAATCTTTTATATCCTTAGCAGCTAAAATGAATCTTCTTTATTTAATTGACCTTTAATCGGGCGACACAGTGGCGCAGCGGTTAGTGCTCTGGCCTCATAGCAAGAAGGTCCTGGGTTCAACTCCCAGTCGACCCAGGGTCTTTCTATGTGGAGTTTGCATGTCCTCCCGTGTCTGCGTAGGTCCGGTACTCCGGTTTCCTCCTACACCTAAAAACATGTCATTAATGCCTCCCCTGACCCTTCCCCCAGGGCTCCCCTGCAAAAGAGATTCTGAATCTCAGTGGGACTTCCCTGGTTAAATAAAAGGTCAATTAAAAAATAAATTAAAAACAACTGAAGTTCAGTTCAGAAGTGCACATTTGAAATGACGTGGCACTGCCGGCGGTATACTTATCTCGACCTATTTAACAGAATTAACTATTTTGACTTTGACTGTGGAACTGAAAAGTGTCTGTACACATGAATTTTTCTTTTTGTTATTAATCAGTATTATGAATGACGTTCAGTGGATTTTATTGAGGTAGGTTAATATCTTAATTGCACTGAACGGCATTTGGTTGTTGAAAATACTACTTTGCAAAGAGAAAACTGCAAGTCTTTGACTTTTTAAAATGGCACTTATCTTTTTTTTATGCAAATAAACTCTTATTCTTTCCACATTGGTAGAACAACATTCAAAGTGATGAACATTTTTCACAAAGTTTTTAGCAACAGACATTTTTGTCATTTAAATTTCCTCACAGAGCAACCAAAAGTGAATAAAAAGTACTGTTATCCAAGTAAATCTTACTATCCACTTGTACAGAAATTGCAACAACTATTTTATGCTCACAACTGTACTCATCATTCCACAATATTTTCAAACAACGATACTGCAACAATTCCAGAAAAGCAAAACACAACAGTATAACCAAAATCCATTGCCCTGTATCATTATCATCATCCATCCCCTGTGTTGAATAATATTATCGACGTGACTATTTTTGCTGACGCCTTAGCTGCCTGTGCGCAGACTTTCACAGAGCCGGAGATAAGAGAGACGGTGAGGAGAGTGTGTGGGGGCTGCGCTGCTGCCAGAGTCAAAAGAAAAACGCTGATTTAGCCTGTTCAGATCTCAAACTCCGCTCCACTTAAATCTCACTTTTGATGAATTATAATATTCACGAGCGCTTAAGGACAAAGTGGGGGGAAAACAAATGGTTGCTTGTTGTCTCGTGTCGTATCTAGTCAGAAGCGTTTTTTAGAATACATCGGGAGTTATCATTTATCATTCATGCGCGCCGCTGTAGAGGTGTCAGCGTTTTGAGATTTGTGCTTATTGTTGCGGGACAGCTTGTCAAAATGTGTTACTGTGTTACGTGGGGCGATACACAAGTCACTAAGACTGATAACGCTGAGTATATGCAAGAGGTTTAGAGCGCAAATACTGTATGTTGGGTTTGTTTTTTCTCGGTGTTTGGAACGCTCTCGTACCAGGTGGTTTTCGATCGAGCATGTGCTGCATCATTTTAGGTAAGTGATTTTTGGCCACTATGGCAAAAAATTATTCTCACGATTTTTGTGGAGCCAGACCACGATTTCAATGTTACACGATTTGTATCTATTTTCTTATTGCATTTTTGAAAAGTTCCTGGCTGCTTCATCATCATTGGTAAAACCAGCTGTCAAAGAGTTTCCAGATATTCAGAGAAATGCCAAATCCAAAAGCAATTTCATTCAGTCAGTAAAATGTATTTTTGGTATATTTTAATAGTATTAATTACATTAATACCGACTTTTAGACATGAAATATATCCTAAAGGTTCATGTACATGGAAAAGTTCAACTATTTTATGATTTCTATGTGCAGCTCAAAATAAAGAGCCTTAAAAAACAAGCTCAATATTGCTATGAAGAAATGGTCTAGGCAGCTCTGAGGAGAGAAGCAAAAGTAGGTTGGAAAAAATAGTCAATTAAATAGAGAAATGGAAAATCACAATATGACGTTTTCATCAAAAAAGCATATTGTCACAGAGATGAGCTCATTATTCTATTTTTATCATGATATTGCTCAGTCCTACTATGGAAAATGTTTGGAATCAAAAATGTCAAGAGCCACAGGACTGTGCACTTTTATAAAATGCTGATGTTGCAATGTAGCAGAATGGTTAGACCTGGCTTCCCAAAAGGAGATCTAGAAAGTTTGAATCCTGAGTCAGTTCAAAACAATATCTCATGATCTCTCTGGGTGGAGTTTGCACGGGACCGTGGGTTCACATTCAGCCAGTTTCAGCCATGTGCTCTGTGGTGCTGTTGCAGTCACTGCATTTACGAGACCAAGTTGTCTCTGTAATTGTTTATTTGTGATGTGAAAAGTGCTTTGGCAGTAAAAGTGAATACAGAAAAGATCTGAAGTGAGACAAGGGTATGAATCTTTGAGTGCCAGGCGATTTGATTTAATTTAAAAAATGATTCTCTATTCTGATTTTTAAGTTTGGACTTTAGGTTATATTATTAAATAGGATAAGATATCCTTGTGCCCTCTACCAGAAGAGTTAGATAGTGCCCATAGTGCCCAAGTGCCCAAGTCTAATTTAAAGTCTAATCAAAGTCGTTTGATTTTGCAATTTGAGTAGATGGAGTGTCATGAAAAAATTTCAACCAAAAAGTGTGCCGTGACTCAAAAAAGGTTGGGAAACACTGGCTTAACTGATCAAACACACCTTGCACCTGATTAGATCTAGACAGAAGCTATAATGGCAGCCTGTGCGAGGACTTGACCATGTGACTGAAGTATAAATCACCCTTAAGTCTCCAGCTCTGTCTGTGCGTGCTGCATGTGTGTGACACCCCCTCTCCTCCACCGCTATAGAGAGTGAAAGAAAGAGACTGCAACAGCAAACATAAAGAATATAATACATGTTATTTTAAATGTTCAAATTTACACACACACTTTTAGCAGTTTACTAACGATAAAAATGCCTTAAAAGGAGGCATTTTACCACTGCAGACCACAGACACAGCACAAACACTGAAGTCATTTAATTTTGGAGGATTTGAAATCGATGCAGAATCGTTACAATAGAATCGCAATTCTTTTAAGAGTCGATCATTTTCAACACAGATTCCAAATTTTTTTCTTGCGGCGTCTGAACATGGGGTTAATGTTTACTGTAGAATGTTATGTGTTTATTTTTGTTTTTCTCAAGAATACACCATCTATCACATGCTTTCTGTAGGTGGGGTCAACTCTCCATAACATTGAAAGTTCAGGCAAAAAAATCTCCATGAAGGCAGTACACAAGTAGTGCACTATCAACCAGAAAAGTTACTGCTTTTTAAAGAAAAAACTAAAATATGAAAATCGGAAATTTGCCCATTGATAACGACATCAGTTTTTTTTTTTTTTTTGTTTTTTTAATCTGCATTGGCAAAGAAAAATCTATGTTGGTTGATCTCTGCCTTTGATGACATTGTACGTGAAAATGCTGCTTTTGTGGTGTCGCTCCTTTTACAAATGTCTAATCCAGGCAGTCTTAATCAATTTAATGCAAAATATATATACAGATATAAATCCATTGAAAAACACATCTTCATTTCTCTGAGCTGCTCAAATTTTCCTAGATCTATCAAAATAGTCTTATGGGGTCATAGTAGTGTGTCCATAGTCAAAGTAATAAAAATATCAAAATTAAAAGAGCTTACCTTGATTGTACTGTATTTCTAACCTGTTCTTTTCAAACTGTCAGTAATGCAACAACCAACAGAACCCACACGTTAAAAGTAGCTCATCAAGCGCCTCGAGCACTGCCTTGACTAATTTTCTGTTTGTATGGAGAAACAAAAGCCTTCTAAAATCCCCCTGTGGGCTTCTGAGTGGCTCTAGTGCACATCAAACTATGCTAATTACCTTTTGCATGATTAATTGGTCCAATTAGAATTAATAGAAGGGAGTAAAACACATTCTCTGCAAGGTGCAAATGTTATTAAAAAACAGTATTTAGTCAAGTTTATTATACGCTAATACAATGGGATTAAAGAATATCTGAATAGCTTTTATTTTTATTGTAAATTTTGTAGTGGCAGTAAATATTTTGATGTAAAGTAATATGATGAAGTCATATTTATTATTATTGATATCATGCATCTTGTTCTACCTTAAGCTAATTCATTTTAATAACCAATAGAGCAAGCATTAGCAGATAACATTTTTTATCCTCATTATTCCAATAAAAATGCTTCTATTTTTATGTTTTTTGTTTTTCATTGTCAGTGTTCAAACATAACACAAAATGAGCTATAAAATATTTCACAATTATGCATAGTTAAGCAAAAGTCAAATTATTTTAAGTTCAGTTTAGTTTTGTAAATCCCCAAATCCCCAAAACAGTTGCCAGTACCTTTGTTTACATCTTACACAACTCAGACGAAGTGACTTAGTGTGGTTGGAATATTGAAAAACTGAAACTATTCGATTTTTGCAATAATTGTAAACCATTTTAGTAAAAATGATGATTTACTACAACTACACAAACTCTAGTGCTTGTGAAGAGCTGAGAGAGAAATCTTATTACTCAGACAAAGCCGGATTACTCAAAATGACCAAAAGACCTAAATTGTTTGTGTGTGAATGTAATTTTATGTATCTACTTAATGTTATAATTTATTTATATTTTAAACTTTTTTTTTATTAAACTACACTGCAAAAAAGGAAAATCTAACATATAAAATTACATGAATTAAGCATATTAATCTTAAAAGACTACTTTTAGGATTTTTTTACTTGATAAGACCAAGTCTTACTATTATTTAACTTGTTTTAAGACATTCTCTTCTGATCTGTCCTATCTAGATCTAAAGACTTAATTTAAAGGTGGAGCAGGCGATTTCACACTGCAAACACAATTTAGGTTTTAAATCTGAAAAGGTTCTCTCATAAATCCTTTAACACATAGTTAATATCAATATGTATTAAGTTTTGGTTGCAATTTTGACTTAGAACAATCCTTTTTTCTCTTATTAAGTGAAACTGGAGAGGACCACCCAAGCTCAGCCAATCAGAACGCTGCATTCTGCTCTTGATTACAGCTAAAATCCCTTTTTATTTGATTCAGCGAGTACAATGTGGTCTCATTTTTTCACAAAGTGCTGCATGTATCATAGACTTTTAGTGAAAAACACAAAGTTTACTTATTTACAACTAAAAAGTTAGCTACCCCAACTTTAAGCAAATCTGTATCTATTTTTAACGCCATAGTTGCTTCAATAGAGAATAGATTTGCGTAAAAATTGTCTCAAGAGTACTTGAAACTAGCATTTTCTGCTCAAAACAACTAGATTAGTCAACTTTACTTACTGCACTGGCAGAATAATTCACTTGAAATAAGACATTTTTACCTCAAAATAAGCTAAATGTTCTTATTTTTTTTACATGTTCTTAGGTGAATTTCTTTTTGTGTGTAAAAATCTCATTACATTCATTTTCTACCGCTTAATCCCGTTAGGGTCGCGGGTGACTGGGCCATCCAGTGACTAGGGCCTTAGGCGGGAACACCTGGACAGTGGCCACTGCCGCAGGGTTAGACAGACAAACATTCACTCTCTCATTCACTCACTAAGGGAAATTTGCAGTGATGCCCAATTAACCTAAACATACATGTCTTTGGAGGTGGAGGAAGCGGAGTGCCCGGAGAAAACCCACGGTGACACGGGAGAACATGCAAACTCCACCCAGAGAGATCGTGAGATGTTGATATGGTCCGACCCGGGAGTCGAACCCACTACCTCCTTATTGGGAAGCCAGAGCTCTAACCCTTGGCTACCGTGCACCCAATCTCATTACTCCACCTTAAAAGTCAAAACAAACAACCTAGATTACAGAAATGATTATTAGTTGCACCCTAAAATTTGTACACAAAATGAATAATTCATTTCAGTAACTAGTCCTTAGTCCCATTGTGTTCACTGGCACAAATGTGCTCTAGTGAATAAGAGGACTGGTGTGACCTAGGTGCCACTTTAAAAAACAAAATCTCACTCACTGAAGAGTAGGTAAATACTAAGTTAGATAAATTTTGTACATTTTTTTTTTACAATTTCACTTGCTTTATCTGTCAAAAAAAAAAAGATCATGTATATATTTAGAATCATCGCATGCATTTCACGAGTCTGCGGTTAGAAACAGTCGCTTGTTCTCCTACACCAAAGTTACAACGTTGTACGCAAACCACCATTTTCATCCATCATCCCGAATGGCAGTTGTAACATAAACAGCGCGGCGTGTGATTGATGAGTCCGGACCGTACCGACGACTCGTACCCAGTAATCCCCTACAAGATTTATGATTCCAAGGTGATGCATTACAAATGTACAATAACAACATCAACAACAACACAATGGCCGCAACAACAAGAGCAGCGGCGCAGCAGTAGTAGTAGTAGTGGCTAATGTTTGATTTAGCTGTGCTAGCGTTTCCTGTGCTATCTGCCGTAAGCACCTTGCATTACGCTAGTTTACATACACCTCCGAGCAGAGCAGAGCAGAGGGTGGCTGTAGTGTTGTTTATGGGATACAGTCGACGCAGTAAAAGCCAGGTGAGTGTGTTTTTGGCACGGCGAAGGTAGTAGTGTTACAAATGATGAGACTGTAAAATGTCTATAGAGAGTGGCTAAAGTAGGCTATGATAAGAACACCTGATCAAATGTGTTTTTTAAGCCTTTTAAGGGCTAACTTTTTCTTCCAGGGAATGTTTGTTTGGCAAAAATGTAATGGAATAGCTTTTCTGTTGTCATGGTAACAGTGCAGACTTTTATAGCTAACTTGCTGCATGGGAGTTGGATTGAGATTTAGGGCATTTCTACAGATGAACAACACATTTGTTACTTACCAAACATCTTTAATGTGTGTCGCTGTGTCAGTCAGTAGTGCTGTTGTAGTTTTTCTGCTTTTCTGCTACTGTTTACCTGATTCTCTCTTGTACATGTCACATACAAACTTATTATTCAGCAGTAAATGTGGTTGTTTATACTTTTCAGTCTGTAATTGTTTATTCTACCTTAGTCTTGTTTGGAGTACTTGCAGGAGAAAGTATTGACTCTCTCATACATTTTTACCACTCACGCTGACATTTAGAACCTCTATTCTAGACTAGGGCTGCAACTAACGATTATTTTGTGAGTCTATTTATTAGCCTAATTGTTGGTTATTTCTGTAAATTAATCAATTGAAATGTTTATTTTGAAAAATGCCAGTCTACATGAGAGTTTTATGACCAATATTGCAAAAAATAATATTTGTTAAATTAATCAAATTTTGATTTTGATTTTCAGCCGAAAAGAGCACTTTACTGGTCAAGTAAAACGATTTGTTAGTAGATCATTAATACTATTTCTTGATTAAGTGAAATTGTCTTTTTTTTTACTTAAAGGTGCAATACCTGACCATTTGTTAAAGTTTCCTACATCAGTTCACATGTTTTGCTCCTTACCTAATGCCTAATACCTAAGTAAGTCTCTGAAGTGTTTTAAAGGAGACATATGGTTGTAAAATCTAATGTAATTTAACCTTGTTATACCTGCCTTCTCTTATCATTAGTCGACTCAAAGTTTTTTTGAATAATGATTTCTGCATGTTTGAGTAATCTTGTGTCAGTTAATGACTGAGTGAGTGCTCACCAGTTTTATATCAATGTTGTGTTATCCAAAAGACAACAAGTAAATTACTGATCTACATATATTTTAGATTAGACCAAATGCATAGGAAAATCGCAATAGATCCCCTTTAAGCTTTTCACAGTTAGGAGCGGTTAGTCTCAATTGCTAACAACAACAACAACAACAACAACAACAACAGATAAACTCTAGAGGATTTTGGTGAACAAATGGGGCAGATGGAGACTGGGCAGTGTGTACTCATTTTCGTGTGATTAGATCTACAAACACGATATATGTGCAGGGGAAAATTGATATTCATTAATTTTATTGCGAAAAATTAGGTATAGCGCCTTTAAAGCTAAACTAGCAAAGTTTTTTCATGAAGAACAAGATGTGTGATCATTTTAAGTCCACAACATCTTGTTCTATTGACATTGACAAATAATTTTGCATTGGAAGTGAAATCTGCTAAACTAAAGATATGTTCTTAATTCATGATGTTTTAACTTTTTAGAATAAATAGGCTAATAAGCCTTTATTAGGTAAAACAACTTTTCTATTAAAAAACATGTTTGCATATAGTGCCCTTTTGAAGTAACTGATTCCTAACAATTCTTTCATTACTAAATTAGTTGACAATGATTGGAATACTCAATTAAGAACTTGTTGCGGCCCTGTGGAGACATAAATGAATGCAGTGTGATTACAGTGTGCTTTCAGACTGAACTAATTAGTTTTTACAGTTAGCGAGGGGAAAACACCTCATGAGTGAGATGGTGAGTAGGATGAACAAATCACAGCTCAGCGTCTTTAACAAACGTGTCAACATGTTTTTGGTAGACACAAGTGCGCTGAGCTAGGTCAAGTGTGTCAAGTTATGCTAAAAGTGTGGCTTTTTCACAAGTCTGTGTCTTTGAAGTGACTGCTGATGTGACTACAGAGCTATTCTTCACTTCGATTCAAGTGAAATTGGTGTTCAACGGGAATTTAATAAACCAAGATAAGATAAATTAATAAATTGTCAAAACATTGTACGCAAAAATAAGTGTCCAAAAATGACTCCATCCTATTGGTAAAACTACTACCTACAACACTCAAGCCAGAGTACTCAGACAGAACTAATAGGTTTTAAGCACTTTTCTAAGTTCTGTGGGACCGGACCCACACCAACTCGCATTCAGTGTACATTCAGGGTAAGAGAGTTTACATAGCAACAAACCAGGCAATATGGTCAGTCCATGGCTGTTTGACAGGTTGGGCCAAAACGTTACAAGGCTGCATTTGGCCCCCGGCCGCCTTTGATACTGTGTATATTGTATTAAACGCCATTTCCAACAGGTAACCTTAAAGCTATCACAGATTAGAACATTTTTGTAATTTTGACTTAGTTTGGTGTGATAGTCCTTGTGGTAAATATTTAACATGGTTTTACAACAGTTAAGTTGCCACTTATGAAGAAATGGATAAAAGTGGAAAATTACAAGAAGTAATTTAAGTTCTAAAACAAATTCCTCCATGAGTTGTCAAAAAGTGCCAAAATTCAAAGACAATTTACCACAATGACCAGTTTCTTGAGTTTAACAAACATTTAACACAAATAAAGTGTTACAAGTTATAACAATTTGTCACATTTGTCACTCCTGAGTTATTTATGTAGATTTTGGTCTGGGGTTGTTTGGTAACATTTGTAAATTCCCCTCCACATATGTCATATTAACTGGACAAAAGACAATAGTAAACTTATCCAAAACAAACAAATTGGGTAAAAAACAAGCTAAATGTTTGGTGATATCTTAAAATATCATGTTTATGTTTTACTAAAAATGTAGTCTAACCTGTCGTACGCACTTTAAGGTCTATGGGAATATAAAGTATTTCAATTTGCTTTGAGAATCTTGAAAGATGCTACGAAATCTACAGAAATTCAATGTATCTGACTTTTTCACCAAGAGTTTTACCAAGCGTTTTTTGGTGCTTTTGACAAAAAGTATGAAATCACTATCAAAGGGGAGAAAAAAATGAATAAAAAATAAATATTTGACTGAGCACTAGCCTAGGTAAAGAAAACATTCTTTATTTGTGCAATAATGAAAGTTGATATTGGCAAGGGCTGGGTCAATTACTTTTAAAAAATCCTCCAAATAAACTGTCTTTTATTAAACTACGTTATTTGTTTGGGTTGGTAACTGAACTGTACAAACATAAATCCTGTCCAAACCCATTCACGCCAAATACAATTCCTTTTTACCCATTTGAACTTGATGTGACATCACCATGGCAACTCTAACCAGTCCAATCCACTGTCATCTGAACAAAGAAGCACAATTTATTAGTCAATCACGTTTAAATCTCATTTCTTTGCTCAAGTTGTGTAAAAAATCTTAACAGCCAAAGTGATAAAAAGCAATGCAATAATGTCCGGCGCTAATTTAATACGGCATTACCATAAGCCCGGTGCAATGCATGCATAATAAAGAGTTGTATCTTTTGCAGGGCTCAGGCATATGGTTGGAGAGCGGCTTCTCCTCAAACTGCAGCACATTTGCATGATAGGATGTGAGAGTTGGATGGATTTGGGGATTATATGAAACACAGTTCCATCTCCACTTCATTGTACTAAGGAGAGGTATCACATGGACACAGATGGTGAGGAATTTGGAAATGCACGTTTTTGAGCGCAAGGAGGAGAAATAGATTCAAAGGCACAATCAATACTGTTTTTACCAGGCAGAAGTTTAAAATGGGGTGGTTGTAGCTAGAATAACTGTTTTAAAAGAAGATATGTATTGTAGTTTTGTTTACATAGTAAACACAAATTGATTTAGCTTAGAAATGAAAAACAGTTCCATTTAGAGATCGATCGATATGGGTTTTTCCGATACTAATATTCCAAAATTTGTCAACCGATGATGATGTCAATGGCCAATTTTCAAGGCCTATTTCTGAGGCCAATTTTCTTACTCTAGTTTCTTTTAAATACATAACTGGGGGTAAAATATAATAACCAAAAAAACATCTACTTAAATTCTCTACCACGGTACATGCGCTTTTCTTTCTGACAATGTCATGACGCTCGGTTCATCGTGTCATTCATATTGGTAAATACCTGGTCAGAGAGCCCCACTTCACATGATAGATTAACAATCACCGTAAAAAGTGAGTCTGCGGTGTAACTGGCACAAAAAACAATGAAAGCATTGGTTAAACATTACTTTTGTTTAGCATTATCGATAATGTTGGTTCAGTTGGAATGCTTTGAACTAGGAACTGGTCATTTTCAACTGGGAATAATCTCAGTTCTCTGGAATGCAGCATTAGGAATAGAGAGAGAAAAAAGAAGTCTTATTGTTTCTCTCTAAAAAATCAGTCTCCGTGGATCACTGTGAGCGCTGCTTTCCCACAGAGGAAAAGCACAAACTACCTGATCAGGTATTGGCAAAAATTGAGGTCGATAGTCAATACGGTCGATATACAAAAAAAAAAAAATAATCCAAATATCGGCCCCAAAATATTGGCCAGACGATAAATCGGTTTATCTCTAGTTCCATCATTTCCTGTTCAAAACTACACAAAATGTCACAACTCATGTTTTTTATTTATTTTCTAAATTGCAAGTAAATAATAATTGCAAGTAAATCAAATTTAGTTCAAACTAATGATGAGGGAACACTATATGGTTAAAACTCAGAAACATTGGCATTTATACAGTAAAAGGTCTTCTATAGTAAAAAAAAAAGTTGAAAAAGGACTGTGTAACTTACCTGGCATGTCTCCATGTTATTGTTGATACCAGTATTATTATCGGAACAACCATGACAAATTGTGTCCGTGTAAAATGTGATGAAAAAATAGACCTACTATAGTTATAAAGGCTTCTTGAGTTAATGTATTATGAAGAGTGTAAAATTGTTAGTTTTTTAAATAGCATGGTCATTGGCTTAGTCATTGCTAAGTATATCAAATACTCTCTGCAAGGCTGGGGAAAATGTATTTAAATTTTTGCTTCCAGAATAAGCCCCTACTAACTGAACCATAAAGATTGTCCTAACAGGAAATAGTTTTTTTTTCAATAATCAGGAAGATGTTTCACTTTTGGTCTCTCACGCTTAATGCAACAAGGTAAACCAAAGACATCCGGAACGCACAAATAAATCAGCGAAACTCACCGAACAGCAGATTTTATCACTGCTTCTGACGAGCAGGATCTTTGCCTTGGACCAGATTTGAGTTTCATGTTCAGAACTCCCACGAAGACGAGACGTTTCCCTCCCTCCTCGCGGCCCCGCTGCTGTCGGCCTGAATCCGCTGCACACAGACACAAATACCAGTGATCAGGTAAGGTTTAGCCAGCAGGGCGTCTAAGAACGGAGACAGGCTCGCTGGTCAGCTGGGGTTACTGCAGGTGACACTCACATTAAAAGGTCACTAATAATCAGGCAGTACGAGCAGAAATCAGGAATAACTCAATATAAGTATGAACAGTTACACTAATACAAAAAACTACATGATATATCCCGAATACCTTCTGTAAAATGATGTGTCAATTAAATGTTTAAACTTGCAGGCTTTGTCGCTTTTTCTGATTTTGCTGACTCTGTTTGTTATTTTGGCCATTTTTTCCATACAAAAGGCCTTATTGCTATATAAAAAAAAGATGAATATCTGAAACAGCCTGCATTATGAGTGGCTAACACTAGCCTAACATGATATACAGCCAAGTTACTGAAACCCAAACTGTAGCTTTTAAATCTGCTCCAGTGTAAGACAAAACCCTGTTTACCACAGAATGGTTCAAATCATGAGGAGTAAAGTCAGGCAAACTTGTCCATTTTATTACATAGCAGGGTATGAATCAGCTGCATTCATTAGCTTTTCTAAATCCCTTGTTTTGTGCGTCTAAAAGATGTCCTACTTCCTCAGACAAATGTACTGAACATGCACTAGAAGCATCCACTGCTTTCTTTTCCAAAAAATAAGAAAATATGTAAGAATGTGTCAGTTTTGCGCTTCTGTAATGCTGCATACACGCACTTCTGCCCTCCGTCATGGCGCACCCATGTGATCATGTGACGTAGGTGCAAAAGGTCAATACCTGCTATTTGCCTCAGCAATCATCTCACCTGTCCTTCACCCCAGACATAATCATGTCTCGCTCCATGGCTCAACCCCTGTGCAGCTCGTCCAATCAGCCTTCAGCTCTCGTTTCCTCTTCCTCCACCCTTTCAGCCTATATCAGGACACCAGGACCAAATTCAAAAGAGCAGCTCAATCTGCGCTCTTGGCTTCAGCTCTTGGAAGCATTTTACTGCATCTCAACCCTCCTCCACCCCAATCTCCATCTCAGCCTCCACCTTCTCCCTCAATAAGCATGCTATAATCATTTATCGCATGCCTAAGCGCCAAACCTGTATTAATAAAAGTAAAAGTCATCGTTAATCACATCATCTTGTCTGTCTGAGTCTGGTTATATTTAGAAAGTTACTCAGTGCACCTTTAAGCCTTTTTGAAAGTGCTTATCAAATCAAAATAAAATATATAAGAGGCAGCAATAGGCAATTTGTTAATAGGAGTGTGCAATTAAACAAATTCCAATTTCATTCATGATTATGGCTCTAATCATTTGCAAACATTGTGTAATTGTGAAAAGTAAACACATATTTTGTTTTTTAACCCTTTATGCTTGAAACAGTTAACAACAATCGATTTCTCTGAGGTACTGTATTGTCACTGTTTTAAATTTATGTGTTCATTTTTTTTTTTTTTTTTTTAATGACCAACAACAACATGGTCAAGATGAGCAGCCAACACCTCCATTCAACCACTGATCACTGATGAAGCCATGTTAAAGTTACAGAGCAATACAACCTTGTAAAACAGATCCAAATTAGCCCAGCTGCTCTCAAGCTGAATGTAGTAAATGGATTTGACCTGCATGTGTTATTGTGACTTACTGTTAGGTTCTTGTCAGGCTGCTGGTGGTAAACAGAGAAAGTGTGAAAGTTATTTCTGCCTGAAAATCCCATGGAAATGTTGCCATAATGATTATTTTATGCACTGGAGACTCAGCAGCAGGTGGACAAGTAGAGCCTGGTCTATAAAAAACAGGAGCAGCTCTATGACCTTTGTTATATTCGTATCATGAATGTAGTGGAGAATAGCAGTAAAGCAAAGGAAGTAAAGCCATGGTCACATTGACTACTCGTATGACCTGCAACTCTCTCTCTGCGAACGAATTTTTGCTCATTTCTTACATCACTGTTGTGGCGTTGTTACGAAAAAACAGTGTTCGCAGCCCGTTCGTAAGTTTGTAGCCAGATCGATGGTCTTGTCAAAGATTTTCTACGACGAGTCTACAAACGCAGAAACTATAAGCTATAGAATATTTGCCAGCCAGTCCCTACACGCTTTGACAGACACTGTACAAAGACGTAAGGGTCTGGGATCAGAGCGCCGGGGTTCAATTTCGAGGACGGGCTTTCCGACCGCGGAGTGAACCAATCACAGAAAACCCGGAAATTCCCCCGATGCAGCGACGCGCTAAACCGGTTGGTATAGTAAATATGTAGCGCGAGGATTTTTTCAATGGAGCATTGACCTATGTGAAGGCTCTGAACACGTTCCTAACTGTTCAAAACCGAAGCTAGAGCCGAAAACAATGATCTATCAGCTACGTCCGCCATCTTGAATATTTTGAGACGGTTAGAAAAAAAGTTTTGAAATTGCGGAGCGGAGGGGAGGAGGGAAAAGGGGGCGTTTGTGATTGGATCGTCCTAACTTTGGACAACGAAATCATTGGCTATCTCTTCAGTTTCAGACCCTTCTGCATTCAAACGGAATGTAGGAGGGGCTGACTGGTCAGGCAAATAGAATATGGCTTTGAGATCAAAAGGCGCAGTAGGTTAAAAACGCAGATCACCTAGAGTTGGACACAAACACGGGGAGGACAGCTCGCTACAACAGGCGCAGACATTTGGACAGCTTCTGCTCGCTGGCAGTGAAATATTTGTTGTGAAGTGCTTCAAGCTTCCTTTTTGAATACACGAATGACAATAGATTGTACAAATCTTCAACACCCAGAGATGCTTTGGAACCTGGAACATTTGCTTTCCATGTCTCCTCCTCTGCAACACACAGGTAAGAAACACAGGACACAGTTTTTACGCAGGCTTAAGTTCAGGGGAGGCCCGTCATCAGGGCAATGGTGTGTGTACAGGTAGTTAAAGTTGATCAAACCCGATTAAAACCTGATTAAAATGCCATTAAACATCCTTGCCCAATCAGGAGTTTACCAGAAGTTTCAGCTCTACAATGCAAACTAGTGGGACTCGTGGGTGCTTGCACCTACGCTGTGCGTCGTCACGCAGACATACGTGACGACGCAAGGCACGTTCATCTGTCAGTCAAACAGTCAAGAGAGCGTGGCTAGTGATCCAATATTCGGCACCCAAACAAGCTGTTTTAACAGCTACGACCCCAGAGGCCAAATTCAGGCATCAGACACGTTACAGCAAAAGGTGGGAGAGTGTATATTTGTGCATTTTTGCCAAGTTGGACTCAGAGTTGTAAATTTTCTGTTCTTGTTTTAAATCATGCCTTGTTTACTGTGGCTCCCAGGCTGGTTGTATTGTCCTAAATATTTACAAATAGACATTTTAATATTATTATAAAGCCTGCTTATGCATTTTACTAGTCTAGATCTTGATTTTATTTATATATACTGTATGTGGGTGATGGGCTTTGATAGCTGGCAATGTATTGACCATTGCACGACCAAAGAAATTAGTCAGGAGTCGCCACTGCTTAACTTCGAACGAAAGGTGTTTCGAGTGAAAGAGAAAGAGACTGAACAGATTAACACATTTTCAGATGAAGCCTAGAAGGAATATGAGCATGTTCGAGTTTTACAGGTGTGCAATCAGGTTATTGCTAATATTCCGATTATAAACAGTTTATGAAAGGTTTAATAGCTAGAAATAACTTAATAAAGAATTGAGTTTGACATAGACAGATCGCGCAGCTCCCGTGCAATACAAAATAGATGTAGATTTGCCGTAAAGAATCATTACGGAAGCTTTAGGGCACACACAAGAATATCGTAAAGCTTCATTACCCCAAGAAAGCCGTAAGTTGTTGGTGAGAGCTGAAAGTTTACTGTAAGAAGATTGTTGGTGTCTCCTCCACGATCGTCATACGAAGTCCAGATTTCGTACAACCTGTGAGAATCGTACGAACAATTTAGGTCAGTTCATTGTGACCATAACTTAAATTATATCAATGTATGATTAACAAATTGTTCTCAATTTGTAAATCATGAAAAACTAAAGCTTAAAATATTGCACATTTACTGAGCTAATATCGAGTCGGCACTGTTAGGCCTCAATATAAATGCTTACACATGACCGTTTACATGAGGCCCTGCAGAACCATGCCACACTGTAAATAGTACTTTTAAATATTAGCACAACTCACGTCAAAAAGCACCAGAACTATAGCTTTTTCAAACTCAAACTGAAAGCCGAACCGATCTCATTTCTATAATTGTATCCTTCAAGACCAATCTGGTGCACAAAGAGCTCTAAAATTAGCTTTGGCAATGAGTCACCCTTGAAACCATCCCATAAAGGTTACACGATTCTCAACAGAGCTAACTGGAATCAATGCTGTTCAGTGTGATAGCGGCTTTCGGACCGCGCGGCCTTTCAGTATCTCTCAGCCAGACCTCAACGTTTTACAGGTGAACACTACAAAACTCGCTTGATTTGGTAGTATCGGTCAAATTTAGATCTATGCAAAAAAAAAAAAAAAAAAAGCATGTTTCCTAGCAAGAGAGAAAGAAGTTGTGGGGAAATGATACACAGATTCACAGAGCTTTTTTTTTTTTATATTCGAGAGATGAAGGTGGAGCCAGATTGTGCAACCATCTGTTCAGTCGTTTTTTTATATTATGTATTTATGGGTTTGCGACTGTTTCGTTTCATACTAGTATACAGCTATTCTGAAAGAGAATGGTAGGTGAAGTACAAAGATGAATGAGAGTGTAGTAATAAGAAAACATTGTAATGAGTGGATGGGTTGTATATATAGGTTGGAGATTAAAAACTACATTTAAATATTCTAATTGCTTGAGTCTTTGGGCAACACATGTTTAAGGTTTTAAAAGAATTCAGACATTCCTGTACATTTCTGGTCTTTTTTTTTACAGGATTGGTGACTAATATTTATTTTTGACTTATTTTTTTTTTCAGTGTTCTTAGTTTTGACTCTTTGCTCCTGATGTGATGGTTCTTCTGGTGAGTTTCTCATCTGGTATCTCTATAGCCTGTTGTATTTTAATGTTTTGGGGTGTGGGGTCGGTGGTTTTAGGTGTGTGGGACAGTATTTAATGTTTATTGCACTTTCTGTAACATAGGATGCACCAATCCGATACTCTGATCGAATATCATTGCAAATCTATGAAATTTTGCTGATCAGGAATCGATCCCAAGATATAGGTCCAGCCGATATTCTGGTTGCGTTTTTAATTGGACTTAGTAAGACTTGTTTATGGTCTGATGTTGATCCAAAACATCTTATAGTATTTAAAATTCCATTACAATAAATAGATAACTTGCAATGTGTGGAAAATATTCTGTAAAGCTGTCAAAAAAGATCTAAGGCATACTGAAAGCAATTAGAAAAATAAAAGTCTTTTATGTATAGGCTACGTGTTTCTACAACACGAGTCATTGTCAGGGCAATTTTTTTCCACATTGCAAGTCATCTATTTACTATAATCACGAAAGAGCAGCTGATTACCTACAGCAGATTCTTGAAGCACTCACTATCCTTGAGGCGCTCACTGTTAAGTTGTCACTTGCACAACAAAAAACATTTACACAACACAGAAAAAATACAAAAGCTATTTGGGTGTCCATGAGTATTGGGTCGTATCGGGCATCTGAAGATACCTAATTCCAAAGAATCAAAACCTATATCAGAACTAAAAAAAAAGCTGGATCGGTGCATCCCTAGAGTTCATAAATAAGTTTGATTTACTACTGCTAATGAATTACATTGAAGAAAACAATGTTTGACGATCAAAACAGCTTTGTAGAAGTGTTTTTGTGATGTCTGCCAGCTTTAGTTAAGCTAAAATATTATAAGATAATGGATGATTAAATATACCACAAATCAAGTGTAAATGTAAGATATTCCATAAGTCCCAAAACTGAAGACAACTCAATTATATTTTTGAGAAAGTAAGTGTAATAATACACGTAATAACAAATAATTTACATTTATTTTTTTATCTATGTAAACAGTAATATAATGATTTAGAATTTTACAGTAACTTGTCCAACACTGCAGGCAGTCAGCTCATGTGAACAAAATTGACAAACGCAATAATGGACAGAGCAACAGAGAAGAGATAAATTCGTAAGCGTTTTAAACTTTCTGTTTTTATCTACAAGAGTACAATCACCCTATTTAAATCTTTATTCTAAAGGGAATCCATTGTCTACTTTTCAAAGTGTTTAACCATGTTACAGCAGTATTCTCTCATCATTAATATACCCAAAGTTGTATTTGGATTGATTCATGTATGTCTTCACCTACCACCTATCCCCGATTACTCAAAAATTCAGATTGCAGGTAAAGCATAGAGTTCAAAACTGCCATGTAACCACTGTCATTTAAAATGTGTGGCTTATTAATGTTCAATTTTATTAATGAAGAGGCGGGGCTTATCTGTACTGTTGTTTTGAACAGGAAGTCAAACTAACCTGTTTCTATTTCTAAGCTGTTTTAGATCCTTTTAGTGTTTTACAAAGAATAAAATGTGAATTATTGATCAGCATATGCCATAGTGTTTTTTTTTTTTCTAAATGTATGGGGAAAAAAAGGGAATAGGCTTGACTTTTGGTTCTTTGCAAACTACTACTGACAGCCTTTTCAACACAAAATGTAATAAAATCTCACCACACCTGCGCTGGCCAACTTAGATCCCTTGAGGGACAAGTTTGGCCCGCTGACCTGACTTTGACCACAGTGCGCTGGTTCTGACATTTGGTTTAATAAATGTAACAATGTCTAAACGCTTCTCGGGTGTTTTACAGTAGATTGTTGACAGTTTCTTCTTCGTACCCGACATCAGAATGAAAGTAACAGCTCTCACCGCTGTGATGCTGTTGCACATGGTTTCACTCTGCTTTACTTCATTGTTACTAAAAATGATGTTCTTGCAGCGAAAGGGAATAGGAAAAAATAGCCTCTCAGCACAAAGGTAATGCAGATGTATATTCATCTCTTCCATTTACACAGTTGGTGGAAAAGCACTGGTTGGTGAACTCTAGATGTGGTGTTGTTGTTATTGCTGTTTGAAGAATACGCACATCATTATGAATGTTTGAGTTCGTATTGTGACTCTTTTAGAACATTATAAAATTATCTAATTGTGATTTGCATTTTGATTTGGCATGGCTACTGCGAGCACGTTCATGTTTATATTTTGTTTGGCTTAAATGGTTTATTAAAGAAATACGTCTTTGACTTCCTGTTAAAATTTGAAATGCAACACTACTAGGGGGAAACAAACCTCAAATGTAGAACAATACAAGGTTTTGCTTACATACAATAGTGCATCTTAAAGGGGACATTATGCTCAAAATCAAGTTTAAAGCAAGGCTAAGCAAGAGGTTAAAGACTTACTCCGCCCACAATCGCACCCCAAACAGGCTCACAAAAGTAGGAGATGCCTAAAGGCTTTTCAAATGGCGTAAAACGGATACGTGGATAATATAGCACGAAATATGGATAACTATTGTTTACAGCTTATCTTTTTTTCCAATTCTTTTTATCAACCTTTTCTTTACATGAGCGCATCTAAATTTGAAAATGAGAATAAAAAAAAATTTAAAAGAAGCGCAAGAGTTGAATGTGTGACTTTTGGAACCGTGCATCACCCCGCTTAGCCAATGACTGATGATGTCATAACACAGCGGGTGACCATTTTACAACTTACTACAGCAGCAATGTCAGAAGGAGTTTTTACTGCTCGTCTGTAACGTGAACTCGATGTGACGTTGATGTGTGTACTGAAAATGCATCATGACAGCACAGTTGCAGTTTTTGCACGCATAACTGCAAAACGTTTTCGCAAAAACAGAAAACAGTAGTCAATTAAATTTAACCTTCCACAGTTGACAGTGAAAAAAAAGTGATTCTGCATTTGGTTTCACTTTAAATGTACTCTATTACATTTTTGCTTCCTTAAAAATGTAAACACAGAAGTAATTCGTTATAAACTTCCTACTTCAGTTACATGTTTTGCTCTCTTACCTAATGCATTCTGAGCTTCTGAAATGTTACCACAATGTGTTTTTAGCTTTTTTCCACAGCTGTTTGCCGTGTCGATATGCTAATGGCAGTTAGCCCACAATGCTAACAACAACAACAACAGATGAACTTTGTGGATATTAGTGAACAAATTATTAGATTAGATGTAGACAGGACATTGCGGACTGTTTCCACCTGAATAAACATTAACAAGATATCTGTGCTGGGAGAAATTGATTTTAAATCATTTTGTTGGGTATAGCACCTTGAATGAGCAATGAACCTTGTTTCTGTTTCTAACATTCTAATGCAGATCCTGTTAATGGATCTGTTAATGAACAACCCTCAATGAACAGTTTAATAAATTGTACATTTGTCATTTAATCATAATAAAAACAAACAACAGGTGCCTAGGTTAAACTACATGTTTCATAAAACATGATCCACATTAGCCTGATGCAACAGCCAGTGCTTCACAGTAGGCGGGGACTTTCTTAAATTTAACCAATCACTGCTTTTTGATCGTTTGTCATCCAGGAAGTAGAGCAAAAATATGGGTCAGTGATTGTTGTTTACAATTTTTGGCACAAGGTCAAAGAAGGAGAACAGATACAGTCTGCCATCTCAACTCGGATTGGTCCTGGCTAACGTACCACTTTGCTCCTGTTCGCTGATTGGACGACCGTACTTCCTGCTTTTTGGGAACCGTTTGCAGTCCTTCGATACCTGACCCAGTTGCTGCAGAGAAATGAAATTTAGCGGGGGCACTAGGGGCGCCAGCCTGGCTAGGTGAACATGATTATCAGGTGCCATTCAAAATGTTTTCATCCCATTTATAATTTATGATTGTCTTTTGTCCAGTAAATATAACATATGTAGAAGTAATAACACTCACCTTGCAACCATGTTGTAAAAAGTGCAAAAATTCACACGAATGACAGAAGTTTATTTCACTAATGATAGTACCTTGTTACACTTTCATTTTTCTAATGATTGTTTAAACTTCCAAGAATTTGAGTCAGTTGTGTGTAAATTGTCTTTGCATTTTGGCGCTTTTTGATGACATTTGCAGAATATTTCCAATGTTTTGTTGCGAATTCCTCATAAATTAAAACTCAACTGCTGTAATAAATATTTACCAAAAAGACTATCACATCACAATAAGCCAAAATTAGGAAAGAAATGTGGCAATATGTGACATGGGCTTTAAAAAGGCAACATTTTGTTACTCAATACAGTTCTTTAACAGTTTTCAACCATATTTTTTAAGTAAGTACGGTAAGAAAGTAAGTAAGTAAATAAGTAAGTAGGAGTGGTATGTAATGCTTGTTCTGTACCTTTCATTTTAATGGCATCCAGAGATTCAGTGCATTGCTTCTAATCTTGTCACGAATGAAGTCATTCCTCTGTGGCACCGCAGGCTTCACATGTGGTCAAACAGCACGGCTTCCTGATGCAGAAAAAAAAAAATACATGATTTTGAAAATGAAGTGTCTCGAGAGAAATGACTTGTCCAGGGAAAGCACCTTCTCAGAAACACAAAACAGAAACTCAGAGAAAAAAAGAAACTTGAGAGACATTTTTTCAGCCATTACTAGAGGTGCTACTGTTGGTCAACGAAACTATGATTATTGAAAGTTATACCTAAAACAATAAGTGAGTCATGAAGCTAAAGAACGATGTATATTGTGTTGGAAATCCCTTTGTATTTATTTAGTTTGGTTTATTTGAAAATGATGTTTGTGTTTTAGCATACCTAATGTTTATTTGTCAGGGACCATACATAAAATACATTCATCTTTAAGTATCTAAAGAAGAGATGAACTGCATCTTATATAGCTACAGCTGCTTTCTATCTGCAGTCCTGGTCAGATGAACACACAATAAAAAAAGTACACTTTTCATCTACGCTCATTATAGTAGATGATCAGTAGATATATTCTTTAGTTGTTAGTTTTGCAGTTAAAATGCCATGGGACATAGCTTGACTAAAGTTGACACGCGATTGTAGATTGCTTATTTAAGTTTCAATGTAACAGATGAGTTGGTTCCAATAATGATCAATGAACACAACTATTGATCATTATGTTTACTTCACACATGATACAACAGAGGATTCAAGCTTTTTACAACACATTGGCAACATCGTTAAGGGCCAGTTGTAGCTTAAGTACACCGACTGAAATAGGTCCTTTCTTTGTTGTCCTCGTGCCTGTGTGGGTTTCCTCTTCCATTAAAAACATGTTCAGTGTTCCCTCTCCCCTCCCACAGGACTACAGATGGATATTAGCTGTAAAGCTAGAATCTGGTATAAGCCTCTCTGCAATTGTGCTCAATCTCAGTGTCCCTAATATACAAAACCTTATGACATAATATTTTTTTTGAAAACTTTTCTCACAGCCAGAGTGAGTGGGTGAGATCTTTTGCAACATTACACTAGTGAAGCACATGACAATTGGCTCTGTGCACGGAACATAAGTTGGCTTGTTTTTGTTTAGAATAGCTAACTTCTGTACATACAAGCATTTCCTGTTAGCGTTAGCATTTAGATACAAACACACAAGTGTCATCTGGTGAATTATTCTTCTGATTTGTGAAGTTTTTAACATGTTTCCTGTAACACTCACCACAAACTCACTGTCACTGTCTGATCTTCTGAGTATTGTTTTAATCTGGTGTAGTGAAAACCTCATAGAAATGAACTGAACAGGAAATGCTTGTACAGTATGTACAGAAGTTAGCTATGTTGAACATAAACAGGCCCACTGAAGGTCTGTGCAATGAGCCAATTCTTCACTGATTATGTTAATCCTTGTATGAGCTAAAATTGGAATATTTTGGTAGCATATGTTAGGTACAAATGTTGTTCAATAATCCAAGCAATTATGAGAAAGTCAACTTTTTTGTGAGTTCGAATGAGTTCTTTAGTAGAATGGGACTCTTTAGTAGAATGGGACTCTTTAGTAGAATGGGACTCTTTAGTAGAATGGGACTCTTCATCAGTCTTTTTCAAACTGATGCTTTTTATTTTTTGCATAACAAGAAAAACATTTTTAATTAAGCCAGTTTTTTCAACATAATATTGCTTTAATGTTAGTTCCTATATGTTACCGCGGCAACAATCTCTCTCCTTCTCATCATAACGTAGTGATCTTAGTACGTTCACATTTGGAGAAGTAAATATTTTCTGCATTTGAGTAAAAAGGTTTCACGCAAGTGCATTAAACAGCTCACATTAGGAACAAAAAAAAAAAAGAAGACATACAGTGAAAGGACATCTTAAGTAATAATGAGAGTGAGAAACATAGTGCATTTAAGTGAAAACCGGGATGAATAATATATGATCAGAGCGCTCTTAAAAGCTTCGGGGGGAAAAGAAAAAGTGGAAAGTACATAAACAGAACATGAAGTCTGGGACGGCAGGAGAGATAGCAGACGTGAAATTGTAAATGAACCTTAAATGTACAGGTGAGTGCGGAATGAAAAGAGATTAGGTTTCTGCATGGATGAACCGTGCTCACTGTAGCTACTTTGTGCTGCTGCTGCTGCTGCCCACTGTTTTGTGTCTGCGATGATTACACTGACTCTATCGTCTATCGGTTTCTGCTCATTACGAGGGAAACATTTGGATTTGTTTGTATTGCTGCACAAACGTAAAAAAAGAAGCAACGTTTTTCTGTTTTTGGTTCTCTCATTGTTAGTTTGCTCAAAGTTTAGATTGATTGATTCCATGCATGTTTGAGTCATTTTGTATTGTCTTGTAAATGATGTTCGAGTATACTGTATAATCAAAACATAACTATTTTCACTTACCATCTATTAGGGCTGGGTCAATATATCGTTGTGCGGTATATATTGTGATACAGTTTGCTGTATTGTATCATAATGCACTGTAGCACATGTATTGGAATACTTTATAACTAAATAACTTAAAGTTTCATTTGGCAAATTTTAGATGCATAAGAGGATCTCTTACTTATGAAGCATCCTACCTATATTTAAACTCAATGATTTGTCACACTTTATGTACTGCATATCCAGTTGGTCACAGGGCTTTCAAACCTCTTGATTCAGTATATAAACAAGCTTTCAAAATTAATGCCAAAAAAACAAGGCAGTATCATCATTGCCCTATTCTTGCTAATCATGAATTCTTAAACTTAAACTTAGAAAATCTTTATTATGCAAATGTTTGCTTGCTTTTTAAAATGTTCATGGAATAGCTGCACCTCCATTGCAAAAATTTGTGCTTTGTGTTCGGATAAAATAACTCGAGCAACACGCTCTACCTCAAGAGGAGAAGGTAGCCTCCCAAAACATAAGACCTCTTTTGCTAGATCTGCCTTTTCCTTTGTTTCAATGAGTCAATGGAACGCAATGCCAACAGATTATTAAGTGTACTGAGTTTAAAACATTTGCACGCCTGACCAAAACATGGCTCCATTCATGAATGTAATGTCTGTGTTAAGTATGGCTGTGAAGAGTGAAGTGTGAATGTGGCTTATAGTCTGAAATAGTTTTAGTAGTTAGCTAGAATTATGTGTTCGTAATTAAGTTAAATGTAAATTTTAAATATACTGAAATATAATGTTCAGGTCAAGAAACCACCTACATTTACTTCTGTTTTCTTCTAATAATTGTAACAACAACCTGCCCGGGACTACAGGTAGAAATTAGCATTCTCTGCTATAACCTGACACAAGCATCTCTCCTTCATGGTTAATGTCAGTTGTGCATTGTCCCTGTACAAATAAATCATACCATACCATATTGTATGAATAAAATAGACAGATAAAGAACATTTAAATGGACTAACTTTCTTTTTTCTTGTAATAAGACAGTGGAATAAGCTAGGTGCTCATTTACCTGACAGTTTCAGCGGCAGGACTTCCGCCTTCGTCAGAGGTGAGTCTGGTGTTGTGACGTGTCTCTTATAGAATATTCCCAGACTTGGCCAGTTTGACAGATCTGTCAGACGCCTGATGGTCTCTAGAGAAGTGAGTCCCACGTGTGAGTCAAAGAAAAAGCTCCTTCGTCTCTGTTGATGGTCAGATAGTACTTCAGATAGTAAATACAGTATGTCAGGGTTCAATGCACCAACAATAAATATAAGTAAGTTATTTCGACTTGAGTTACAGTTAATTTGAAAAAAAAAAAAAAAGAGGTGGGACTTTAGGGTTAGTTAGAGATTATCGTGATTATTCAATTCACAATTTAATCGTAAGAACTAAATAATAACATGTCAATTTTCGATTTTAAAAGATGTTTTTTAAGTGGAAAAAAGACAGATTTTTGATGCAGATACGCATTTTAAATCATTCATCTTGTTTTTATTCTTCACATTAACCTTATTCTGCCCGGCCCTCTTTTCTTGGCAGTGGATTTCCTGTTTAGCTGCATTCAACATGTACAGTACAATTCAGTTGTCGGGTTTACTCTAACTTGTCATTACCATATTAACTTCTTTAACAGACCTAAGCAGGAAGTGCGCTGACAAGAAAGGTAAGCAGGGCAGAATAAGAGGAACAGTGAACTTGTGATTTTGTGAAACAATTCTGAACGCCAAAATGATCTATTTTATGACTGTTTGTGACTGTTTCTGTTTGTGTCATATTAATATTTCAAGGTTCAATAAAGCGTCTCACAAGCTTAAGGAGAAGTGACATGTTAGACAACGAGAAAAACAAAAGAAAACATATTTCACTGTTGTTTGGTTGTGGTGATTGTAAAGAATTGCTAAATCGTAATTTTTTTGTTTTTGTTTTGTAACACTAACATTTGTTATAGTGACATCCCTATTCAAAACACAGTTGTTTTCAGTCTAAAAACACATACAACTTAACATTCTTGTAGACTTGTAGTTTTATTCGAGCAGTTTGGGTAAAGTTTTGTAAAATAGGTTTGCGATCTTTTGTAATCAATCGATGCACAGACCGGGCATTTGTTTAGTTCACTACAACCCTACTTATCTTATCTTATCTTGTTTGAAAAGTGTATTCCTGCAGCCAGCCAACACATATTTATAAAGGAAGAGTCACTGAGCAAAAGTTGTTTGGAAATATCTGGAAAATAAGATCTGTCAGACACGCAGGTCACGCTACTCTCTGCTCCACATAACTTCTCCATTGCACCGGTCTCCATCTTCTCCCCACCCCTCTCTTCCTGTCAGCTCGTGGCAACATGCGCGTTCTCACCCCGAAAGTGATTGTACCTGATTTATTTGACAGGCCTTTAACCTGGCGTGTGCTTGTCCATCAGCATCAGGGAGAAAACACCCAAGGGCACGAGTGAGCAGGACCCGGGCTGCCTCTTTCTCTTTCTCTCTCTCTCTCACTCTGTCGTTCAGTGGCTGCAGCTTCTTCGTCCACTGCACTCCAGCAAATCATGTTTTATTTTCAGTCCTGTTGAGAGAAGGCAGACAGGCTGGGTTAGAGGTGCTGGGGTCATCCAAATTCTCAAAATACACTTTATACAGCTTTTCTCTATTAAAGTAAAAGAAGAAAATGTGTGGATGCTTACTGTTTCCAGCTGTGTTATAGAGTTTTATGCAGCCATAATTAAAAATAGAATAAAACTAAAATATAAATCCCTAGTATGCAGATGAAAAGAATATGCTACATTAAAACATAAGCACTGCTAAAATTATACAAAATCTTATTGAAAAGTACAACATCGCCATCTGCAGTTTATCGGCGGCCATGCTAAAACTAAATTCTAGTGTAGTTGCACCCTCTTGTGGCTTAGAATGGCCTTATAACAATAAATTAAAATTAGCACAGTAGATTCAATGTTTTTACCCCCTAAACTACTGTACCTTGTTTAGTAAAGACGAACTAGTTTATGTATATTTTTCCGGTCTGCTACCTTCTTGCTTTTGACAAAATTGTAGCTGCTAGCATCTGCAATTACATTAAATGTTGGTTTGCTAACAATCTCTTGCTAGCACGCAATTTAATCAAATTGTAAAAAGGCGTCATAGTCATGTCAATTTAGGGTGTTTGTTGGTCAGCAAAGTATTTTACCACGATAAAATCTCACCTCTCTGTTAAACTTTGCCAGAAAGACACCAAACGTAAAGTGGCTAACTAGAAAACACTAGAAAACATTTCGTCCATTAGCAAAGTCCAGCGGCCATGTTTTAACTGTAAAATTCTGCTCTAGTAATTATGCACGTCTTGCCATTATGAAAGACTAAACCCCATTAAGAAAATCAGACAAGCAAATAAAAAAATTAGACAAATAAATAGATAGATAAATAAGGAAAATATATTATTAAAGTATAAATAAAATAACTTCCAAGTAGCCTACACTCAAAATCTGTAGTTAATCTAAACTGCGTCTATAACATGATTTATTTAT
Source organism: Mugilogobius chulae (assembly GCA_038363315.1). Classification (NCBI taxonomy): domain Eukaryota; kingdom Metazoa; phylum Chordata; class Actinopteri; order Gobiiformes; family Gobiidae; genus Mugilogobius; species Mugilogobius chulae. The sequence goes on from JBBPFD010000119.1 coordinate 369,933, forward strand.
TTATTTTAGGATTGGAAATACACCATTGCCCAAATAGTTAGAAATTACTCAAAGTAAAGCTAAAATGTTGTTGCTTTTTGTCAAAAAGTGTGAATAACAGCCCGTGTCTATTCACTGGAACTCGTTGTACACTTACAACAACTTCTGGGACAGTGTTTTTTCCCACTAACCTATCACCTTATTGGCCCCGCCCACTTTTCCTTGGCAATGCACTTCCTGTTTATTTACGTTTAGGGATTAATCTGTAGAATTGAGTCGACGGGTTTATTTATTAGATCTATTTGAGATTTTGAGATCACAAGACAAGACAAGCTAGGTTAACAAAGCTAAACAGGAAGTGCGCTGCCAAGAAAAGTGGGAGTGACGGAATAAGGCGAATAGAGCTCACGCCCACTTCCTGGTTCAACAAGCATGGACTTCATGTTAAATCTTTAAAGGGTTGAAAAAAAATTATACTAAAAGTTTGATGGTGGTGACTCGGGAACATAAAATCCATTTCTTCAGCTTTATGCTAGTACTACTACAAAGACATTTAGCTGAATTTTATATAGATGTGCTTTTTAGACTGAAAACAACCGCGCTGTGGATCTGAGTTAACTTGCCAGTCCACGATATGTCTTTAAACTCTTATATTTTTGCTTGACATATATATATATATATATATTTTTTTGTCTATGATGTTTGCTTTCTACAACCACAAAATGGCCGCGACAGCCGACACTTATACAGAGCCCTTGACCTCTCTAGCCTTCCTCACAGCACACGGTCGGACGTACAGCGCGGAGTGGTCGGTGCTCGGGCGATCACGTGACCCCAGTGTTTACAGACATCCGGGAGAAACATGGAGGACTCCTCTGGCAGTAATCCCCAGTCTCTCGGCTTCACAGAGAAATTCAAGTCGTGGCTGTCGTGGTCATGGGCCTACGTGTGCTTCCTGTGGCTCGGCATGGTGCTGGTCATGGTGTACGTGCTGTGGAGCCCGCTCAAACTGCACGAAAGTTTAACCTCAGGTGGGTTAAATCGGCTAAGGGCTAGCTTTTGTTAGCATCAGGGCTAAGAGGGGATGGATCGATGCAGCAGTGATCGGGAGCTGATCAGTTTGACGTTTTGTTTTGGAGTGTGTCAGATGCAAAAGACGAACGTGCAATAAGTCTGCGTTTCTGACGTGTGAAAATTTAGTTCAACCAGCCCTTTTGGTTAAGAGTTAGCTTCACAAATGTCTTCACAAATGCAGCTGCTGAACAATTTTATGTCTACACGGAACAATGCAATTTATCAATGTGATTTTGGGAGTCATCATGTGATTTAAATGTCACATGCATTAAAACAACCGAAGTGTACATAACCCAAGTATAAAAAACATTGTTGCATGTAACTTAGCTGTGAATTACTCAATTATTAAAATATTTAATGTGGGCATAACTCAATAATAACATTGTCGCCTGGTGCTTAGAACAGCACCATAATAAATAAATATGAAGAGACAGCCTTGTTTATTGCAGAATAAGGTAATAGATGTTGTTTGTGGAGCAAATAAATATGACACTGGTTTAATTTAGGACTCTACTTTGTCTTCCAATTACAACATTCATTCTCAATTCCACATAATTTCTTATGTGAATAAAAAAACAACAACGTAATAATAATAAAAACAAATAATATAGTTTTTTTTTTTTCTCTTGACCTCGTAAATCTGTCCAGTGAGTAATCAAACTGTTTTTGTTTCCAGCGTCGGTGTTTTTGAACACTCTGACCCCCAAGTTCTATGTGGCTCTCACAGGAACCTCCTCCCTCATCTCTGGACTCATTCTGGTGAGCTTGTAGTTTCTTCTCTTTAATGAGTTTACAATAACAATGAAGAACTGTAGTGCTAAGAATGTAGGTGATAATAACTGATAATTAGTGTTGGGCAAAATGGTGCTTCATTGTATACTCGAACCATTTGCCAAGTGTACCGAACATGAGCCGGTGCTTCACAGAAGTGGTTCGTTTGCTCTTCGGCGCTATCTTGTGGTCAAAAACATGTATGCATGTAAAATGAAACCGTGTCATTAACAATTAAACGCTGATATTGAAAAATAACCAACATTACTGTATTTAGTAGCTTAACTGTTTACATGTTTGCATTTCATCTGTTTATTTTTATTTTCTAAAGTAGCATCCAAATCGTGAATTCAACCTGCCATACTCTAAGCAGACGCTTAGCGTGTGACGCTTAGGTGATATACAGTATATGCCAAATCCTTACATACTGACATACACACCAGAAGCTTTTGTTTTAATTGATGAACGGGGTCTAAGCTTATTTTTATAATTGTTAAAACTAGGTCTAACGTAAATCAGTCCAAGTCTATGAAGTGTCCAGATCCAAGCTCTGCTGCGGATCACGAGGCGATCCTTTTGCTTCAACACAGCTCAGCCGAAACTAACCACTTTTCGAACCACTTCAGCCAAATGGCGCTTCATTATGATGATTATTATTGATGACGTCATTGAAAACGACACAAGCTCCGATACAAACTTCACTCTTCTCCCACCAGGAAAAGCTCAAGCGTGTACTGAAGTGTCGTTCATTTCACCCATCCCTACTGATAATTGTGTGGCATATGAGTGATATATTTACGATTCAAATAAGCTCATTTAAATACAAATGCATAAAAAACAAGCTGCTCATGATGTAAAAGTAGTCCTTGAGTCTGTATTTTATTACTGGAGAACATCTCTGAGAGAGAGGGAAATGTAAATAAATATATATTTATGTTTGTAACTTGCATCTATTGCTTTATCTAGAGTGTCATATGGCATTAGATACTAGCTCATTATCTGGACTATGCAGAGTCTAAAACACATACCAATTTAGTTAAGTGAATCTGAATCTGAAAAGAAAACTTATTTTTAATGGTTCATGTTTCCTGATCTTCTTTACTCTTTCTGCTGTAGATATTTGAGTGGTGGTATTTCCGTAAATATGGGACCTCCTTCATCGAGCAAGTGTCGGTGAGTCACTTGCGCCCTTTGTTGGGAGGAGTGGAGAGTGGATCTACCACTGGTCTCTTTTCCTCTGTGAATGGAGACGCAGAGCCCAGGCCCAGTGTTTCAGGTAAAATGGACAAACACATTAGTTATCATTAAAGCAGCTTTCCAATAATTATGGCATTTTGTTCACCACTGTGCCGAATATGTATCATTGTTGTTTTGTTTTTGTTAGAATGCAAGGTGTGGAGAAACCCGTTGAATCTCTTCAGAGGAGCAGAGTACAACAGGTGCATTTTAATTGTGTCATTGCGTTTCTATGAGCAGTTCACTGTGAAAATAAAGTCACAGATGTGACTTGTTTTTTGATTTGTGTAGACCAGGGTCCAACTTCCGTTTAAAATATGATGCTGTGAGACTTATGGACAAATCTGTCATAACATTATGAAATGGTAAACTGACAATAAAAAAAAAACTACAAAATTAGAATGTTTTTGTGGAGACACTCACAAGATCCATATTATAGTTTGTGAAAGAATTTGGTACTTCAAACATGGCAGGCTTAACATTTTGTTTTTATTAAAATTTTTGTTTGAGGAACTATGGTGTCTCCAAAAGCTGTCCTCACAACAAACAAAAATTGTGCTTTAAGTCCTCCATTATTATTTGTATGTTTTTATTTACATTTAAAGTAAAAACAGATCACATATTCTTTTTATAGATTGCAATTCATCATTGGTGGGCCTCATGAGACCACAGACTTTGTGAATGGCTGTTGTAGGCAATGTAAAGGCGCTGTAATTACCACAATTTCCAAACAAAAATGTTAAGTTCATTTCTACATAATGTGTGGTAAAGGCCAGTAAACGGTCAAGTCAGCCATGTTTATTTATAGAGCCCTTTACATCACTCCACATGATAGAAGTGCTTTCCAGTGAAAAGAATGCAATACAAAAGCATAAAAAACATCATATATTTATTGTCTAATTTATTGTTTTATTACAGTGCTAGTCTAGTCAAATCTAAGGACGTATATTTATATTATATTCTATGGCTCAAGATCTTGTCCCATTAAAATTACAAATCATAAGCTATGTCAACGCAACTGTATTCTCTCCCCTAAAAGTTTATTTAGGGCTGGGCGGTATGAACAAAAATGTATATGTCAAAATATTTTTTCATATCTTGATACGCATATATATCTTGATATCTTTGAAGTGATTTTTTTTAAGCCAATAGCCTGCTGATAGGAAAGTAGAAATGTCCATTTATTTTTGATGATGCTTTTTGTTGAATAAAACTAAATAAAACACAAAATCCTATCAAAACACATATTTATAATTTGACTTTTGCAACACATAGAAAATCGAATTGATCTTCTCAGTTGTTTTTGTTTTTTTTTTTCAGATTTATAAGATCTTTTTACCCAGGATTCTATATTTCTATATTTACAATTCTGCCAAATTTATATCTTGTGCAGAAATATTTTGACATACACAGGGTTCGTACAGTTATGGAAAACCTGGAAGTCATGGAAACTTTACAATGCCAGGCCCTGGAAATGTTTTAGAATTGTACTGGTTTTGGAGAAGTTTTGGAAAAATATTAGATTCAAAATAACGTTGATATAATTTACTTCGACACAGTCCACAATCATGTTTTTAAAAATTGACAAATTAGAAAATTAGAAAATATCATGTATTGGAGTTATTTAAATGAAAATTACTAGTTAAACGTAATAAAATTTACATTTTTTAAAGTATATTAGAGATGAAAATTTAACATTTTTATTTTTTTATGTCTAGAAATCCCTAAAATCAGTTAATGAAAGCCAATTATGAATTAAAAAGTATGTAAACAAGGTCATGTAAATGTAGGGAATTATTCTGGATAAGTCATGAAAAAGTCATGGAAAATCTGAAGTTCAATTCTGCACCAACCCTGTATACAATATATATCGATATATTGCCATTCCCTTAGCCTATTCCACCATTGAAATCTTAAATGTATACATGCAGGATTCGTACAGTCATGGAAAACCTGGAAAGTTTTGGAAAATTCTATTCTAATTTCTAGGTCCTGGAAAAGTTTTGGAATTCCATGGATTTTGAAAAAGTTTTGGAAAATTTAAATATTTTGGATTCAGAAATAAATTGGGGATTTTTTTTCCCCAGTAAAATAAAAAAATCATTAAACTTTTGTTTCATTTATGTTCATAAAAACATTACTTTAAGCATTTTTTTTTTGTTCCAAAAGGTTGAATAAAATGAATTAAAAAAAAATTAAGATGGAGAAAAACATTTTTGCGGTTAGTTTGTTAAACTAAAGATTTTTATTTGAAACTGGAATAAAAGTCACTGATTTTGAAATTATTTGGGAATTTACCACTTTTTTTGTCTAAAAATCCATAAAATCTTGGGTCTAAATCAGTAATGAAAGATGGCTGTTGACTGAAAAGTAAGTTAAACAAGATCATGGAAAAGTTGGGAATTATTTTGGAGAAGTCATGGAAAAATCATATAAAACTCGAACCCTGTACATGAATCTTGGGGATAAGAACAACAAATCATGCTTAAGAAATATCTGTCTCTCATCTTTCTCATAATTCTTCAGGTACACTTGGGTGACCGGAAAGGAACCCCTTACGTACTACGACATGAACCTTCTGCTCAGGACCACCAGACCTTTTTCACAGGAGACACGCAGCAGCTAAGACCCGAAGACGCAGGTGACTTTCTGTTTACCACAAGCCACACAATGACACCAGCTAATTAAACTGACTGCCAACACCGTGTCAGTGAGGCTGCCCTGGGGTGACGTCTATTTTGAGCATTTGTTGATGGTCTCATTACAGTGATGCAGAAGGCCTGGAGAGAGAGAAATCCCCAGGCGCGGATCAGAGCAGCTTACCAGGCCATAGAGTTAAATCACGAGTAAGTGGATTGGCATTTTGCTGATTAGATTTTGATGGTCACTTTGCAGTATCTTATATTTACTATAGATGTTGTGCAAAACTAAATAAAACACAACATTCTTTGCCTAACACAAGTTTATAATATGACCGTTACAGATGTGCTGCAGCCTATGTTCTTTTAGCTGAAGAAGAGGCCACAACTATCACAGAGGCAGAACGTCTCTTCAAAAAAGCACTGACAATAGGTAAGAAAAGAAAGGCTGCATAATGGGCCCTTCTCACAGTGCTGCGGCTAGGCTAGTTCCTTCTCGTTCTATTCATTCTTTATAGTGAATATGCTGAGATTCGCTAAAATTAATCAATATTTAAAAATCACAAAGCAGAGAACGGGGTTCGACTAGATCAGTGGTGTCAAATTGGGGCCCAGGGGCCAAATGTCGCCCTCCCAGATTATTTCATGTGGTCACTGGAATGGATTCTGATTATTATTCATAGTGGCCCAATGACTACAACTGAACTCCAAGTTCCAGGATGCACTGCAGCCTAGGGTTATCAAGAGGAGCCACATAGGCCACAATGGAAAATAAGATTATAGAAATATAAAAGTTTAATGATAATTGGACAATATTGTCACTCAAATTAAAATCTTCAAATTTGTTACTACACTAAAAAATGTCAAAAAGTTTAAAATAGATTGAATGACGTCATTTTTATTGTGATTTGAGCATGTTTTGTCTTTCTTAAATACAGATTTACCAATAAGTAAAACAAGTAAATGTATTTCTTATTTCAAGAATAGAAGCTATTATTTTTAATTAGTGTGTATTTTTCTTATTTTATGGAAACAAGATATTTTATGCTTGTTCCTTTTGCAATCTTAATTCATGCCTATAAAAATCTACTCAAAACATGTAAAATAGCTCACTAATTTTTCCAGGCACATCTTTCCTTAAAATCCTTAAAACTTATAATGGTCTTTTTTTTTTCATGTTTAACCACCAGACAAATATGTGTCAAATATTCCAAAAAGTGTACAAATCTCCCATTATTCTCTAATTTTCCTCCTTTGTGGAGAATTTTGAAATACATGGTGAACAAATTCTACTTAATTTTTATTGTAAACTATTTTTGTGACATGTTTTACTCCACAATATAATTGATATTCACTTTTCTTCAAAACAACATTCCTTATATTATCTAAAGATCCATATATTGCCATAACACAGAAGGACCATGGCTCTAGATAACCACTGGTATAAAGGCAGCGAGTTCAGAGCTTCACATACGAGGTAAATACTTCACCAGGGAAAGACAATGTGTTTATTCAAGTATGTGTGTTTTTGGCGCTCAGCTAAATGCTAACAAAAATAAATAAATTAACCCTAAGCGAGTGGTGGCGCGCAAAAAATGCAGCAGCCCAAAGGCTCACTCCAAACGTATTTTTGTTGTACTCTGTCACAATACAAAAAAACCTTTCTTTTCTGTTCTGTTCTGTTACCTAATTATAAAGTAGACATTTTGATTAAAACACATTAGTTAAAAAACATAATAATTCAATTAAATATAGGTAGCATTAGCTTTAGACACAAACAGCACTTTTATAAACACATGGATTTCTCCTGGTAAAGTATTGTCAAGATCTTAACATCCAGAAAAAGATTGTAACTTGTTGCCACTTTGTATCAATCAAACATTTATTCATTTTAGGGAATTTCAGCGAATTCTTTTTATAGGGAATAAATAAACTTGAAAGGACTATCCATAGTCAGTTTTTAGCCTAACCGCAAAAAAACCTATGTCGCTGTGTCTAAGATTTAAAGTTGTGTTTTTTTATTTCTAGCTGGAAAAGATATTAACTTATTAGTGTACATCAAGCGCAGACTGGCAATGTGTGCGCGGAAGTTGGGAAGGATCAAAGAAGCTGTTAAAATGATGAGAGATGTAAGTTTTTGATTACAGTTTTGTCCAATATGATCTGAATATACGCAATATCTTGACGTCATTCTGTTCTTTTTTCAGTTAATGAAAGAGTTCCCGTTATTAGGAATGCTAAACATACACGAAAACTTATTGGAGGCCCTTCTAGAGCTTCAAGCATATGCAGATGTTCAGGCTGTTCTTGCCAAATATGATGGTACGGCGCATTCCAGTTACGAGCGAATCATTCAGTGTAAAATATGAAATACGTGTCATCTTTTTCACAGATATCAGTTTGCCAAAATCAGCCACTATATGCTACACATCAGCTCTATTAAAAGCCAGGGCTGTATCAGATAAGTATGTGCCCGTTTTTTTTATATTTGTACTGTATAATCACCTTTGAGTGTTTTAGAAAAGCTGATTATGCAGATGTTGTGTTGTCCCAGGTTTTCTCCAGAGGCAGCATCCAGACGAGGGCTCAGTACAGCAGAAATGAACGCCGTGGAGGCCATACACAGAGCTGTCGAGTTCAATCCACATGTGCCAAAGGTGAGTTACATCCGCATGTTCATTTTTTCTTTTCCAAGTGCACTTTATTTCACAGTGTAGTTTAGTCAAATGGTGTGAAATGATCATAAACCGTGTACAAAATTGTTTTAAAATCTGATTTAACAACGGCTACAAAAGATTAGAGTACTAAGAATGCGGAAACATAGAAGCAAACATGTTCCCGACTTGCCTTGAAAAGCCAGATGATATTTTCCCCTTGCACTTACATCACATGATCACGTGGGTGCGCCATGATAGAGGACAGAAATGCATTTTTTAAATGTCATGAAAAAAATGTCCCATTAGCATTGACTTACCTTGTTTAAAGTGTTCACTGCAAATCTTTAACAACTTAGAGCAGTGGTCCCCAACCTTTTTTCATTTAAGGACCAGTACAGTCACAATTTTCTTTCCCAGGGACCAGTGGAGGTCTAATAGCGCCAATAACAACAACAACGTAATATACATACAACTAAATTTAATGTATATTTTAAGCTCTCTTATTGGTTGAATTTGCACAAGCAAGTAGTTATAGACTGTAAAATAAAAATAAAATACATTTTAAAAGATCCTATGGGGCCCAGTAGCAGATTGCCACTGGCGTCTTCTATCTTCATCAAAATGTAAACAAAAAAGCTACAGGCTTTGGCTAACCTTAAGCGTGTCGCACAAGATACAGACATTTTACAATTGAAATCAATAAAACCACCTAGAAACAGGTAGGTTTTCTGCAAAGTTTCTGCACACAGACAGCGCTTTTGCCTTCCATCATGGAGAAATGGGTGTTCCCTCGAAAGAGCGTGACGACGCGTGCAAAGGGTCTATATAAAAAATATTTCGTCTGGCCACAAATTTCAGTGTGTGATTGACAGATTATTTAGCCAAGCTGAAAAACATGTCAGATTTCTGTAGAATCAATGAGCAGAGCAAAAATAATTTTTATGTGAGGTGAGTGAAGTTAGATTATGGTCTAAATGACAGACGACCAATCAGCTCCTTTGTTTCATGTGTGTCACGCAAATAACTGATCTGATTGGCCGGTACGATGTGGAGTTGATCTGACACGCAGGTGGGGAAAGTAGTGACCAGACCCACTCTACGCAATTTGCTGAAGCGTACTCTCTGGATCCCAAGCAAGTTCCTACCTACTTGTCTGTATTTACTTGCTATTACTGCAAAAATGTGATTCCAAATAAACCATAAAAGATTTGAAATTGTCATGAGTTTAAGCTATTGATCTACAGATTATATAGTTTATTAATTACTAAATACATAGAAAACATACAAAACGTCTCCTTTAAGCTTGACTGATTACAAACACCTGCAGCTGCAAATCCAAACCAAACTTTGATTTGGTTTGGTTTAAAAGCGCAGACTTACATCTTGGGTTTATTGCCTATTTTATCCTCACTGCTAACTCTGTCTTCTATACCATCAGAAAAAATTGTAGGCCATGTCAACCTGCCTTTTCTCCAGCAGTGACTAGTCTGCCAGCTCTGTTTGAAATGTGGTCGTGAGCATATTTTTCAGAATTTGCCCAACTTTTAACAATAGTTTTTACGTTTTGACCAGCAGGTGTCAGTCTTCCTTTTGTGTTTCCAAACCTCAGACAGTATTCCCACAATAAAAAAACACAGGCTGCTGATTTTTGATAAAGCCTATTACAGTTGTCTCACTATATACATCACGTTTCCTTTTGGGGGTTGATGCAGCGGTGTTATGTCATCATCAGTGCACAGATTAGTTTTCTTTGTAGTGTGTGATTGAAGAGTAAAATAGTTTTGCGTGTGTGAAGAAAGGATAAATGTCAACCGTGACTTTGATCCAGCCTTTGATTTTAAAGTGAAGAGCCCTCATACTGTATCCACTGCTCCCTCTCTACGGGCCTCCTCACGGCAGCTTATGTCTAACTCTCCCTCATCACCTGTCCACAACCTGTTTCATCTGCTTCGGTTTCTCCTCTGCATCATCTTACCTTTTTGACAGGAGTAAGAATAAGACTGTAATGTTATGGAATAGAGAAAAGAGAGCAGGGGTATTTTAGGTTGTCTGTGTCTGCGCTGGGGTCACGTGGCAGTGTTGTGTCTATGGGCGTTATGTGGAGGTGTGATGTTATGGGTTTTCTGAGGTGAGCCGCACACCTGTGGTGCTCTAGAAGTCATTTTGTAACTAACAGGAGTTGTTCTAGTCCAGGGGTGACCAAAACTTTTCTTTGGTGGATTAATATTAGCAGATTTGTATTCATCTGGCCTAAATGTAATATGGTAAAAACAAGCTGACAGCCTTTTAAAAAGAGAAAGAGAGGGTGATGAAATTTTATTTTTATGTTTTAGGAAATTACATTCTGAAAAAAAATTGCATCTGATTTGATGTCCTTTGGCTGTCTTCTCAAATCTAAACAAAACTTAAAAGATAGTTCTAACAAATCTGAGCAGACCCCTGACAGGCCATGTTTGACCCACAGGCCCACTTTGACACCACTAGTTCTTTATTTGTGCTGTAGTTTGCGTTTACTGTCTTTTGATTATTATGCATTATTTTCAAGTTTTCTGTCTTTATATTCTTTCTTCCCCTTTTGATGTGTTATTAGACATACTCTTGAGAGTAGGGCTGCAGTTCTTTGTTTAGTCGATTAATCAGTTGATGGAGTCTTAGTCGACCAACATTTTTGTTAGTTCTTTTCTTTATATTAATTGTACTGAAATGCAGCCAAATCTTGGTCTAATATACTCCTTTGCATTACAGTTTTTAGAGCACAGTCAGATAAATCAACATAAACTCATTTTTGATACTAGACTTGATTCTCAATTTCTTTTTATGTCAAAGTTTTCATTTTCTGCACAACAAGTATGTTCCTTTTTAAACATTTTGGTTTTAAGCTAGTCTTGATAAAACTTAAAATAATTTGAAAACTTTTCAGAAAATATCAAATTTTGTCCTGTTTATGGATTTTTTTAAATTATTTGTTCAAATCTTGTTTACCAGTTTAGTATTAATTTTAGGTACTTTTGACAACCATGCTTTTTAGCTTCGAGTATTCGTTGTGTCCTCTTTTGGTCGATTAATCAGTTGATGGGACATGTTTTTAGTCGATTTCCTTGGTTGACCACAGCCCTACTTGGCTCTACATTCTGGAGGGTAATCCTATTCATTGAAATAGAAGGTTCATAGATAGAAATTAGTTTACAGTCCCACAAAAAGCATGTAGTTAGTCTCACAAAAATATCAATAAAAAAAACATGTCATGCGTTTGCCACATTATAGGAACTGAATTAGATCTCTTTCAACTAGCTGAGGAAGTAATGTATCATTGGTTCTGATAATATGCTCTGTAACATCAATTAAGTCAAATAATTTATGGACCACAAATATCTGATGCATTCAGAACAGTGTTTTTTGAGGCTCAGAGGAGAAAGGATAGTATCTCACAGACAGAACTCCACCTGTGTTTTTAATGAGAAAGAATGGTTTGTTTAAAAACTCGACACGACAGTTACTGACATTTTGGACTAATCAGTAGGGCTGTAGTTTTTTCGGTCGATGGTCGATGGAATCTTAGTCGAACAAAATTTGTATTAGTCGACAAATTCTTTTAGATAGATTGTGAGGTTTTGTGTTGAACAGGGACAAAAAGTCGTGATTTAGTTGAGGATTTGAGACCGAATGATCTAATCTGCTATTTTACATATAAATAGCATGTTTTCTATTCATTTTGTGTGTTTTTGCATGGACTCCAATGGATTTTTAGTCTTTTTGTTGGTTTAGCTTCTGGCTTGTCGGTTTTTAGTAAATATAGTAGAGCTGTGTGTCAGTCACTTGTGGCGGACATCTGTCTGTCTAAATGTGCTATGTAAATAAATAATTCGTTCATTCAGTCATATTGATGACCGTTTTTAGCAAAATGTCATCAATATAGTCCAGCCACAGCATCGGGAGGTTTTTGGCGTCTGATATCAGCAGTTTAAAGGAAGTTGTCCCGCCACAATAAACGTGTCACAGGAAGTTGGCGCCGTTATTTGATGTGGGTTGTCTAACATGTAATTTAGTCTTGCATTTTAACATTTTAGCACAAAGAACAAACTGCAGAAAACATGCCCACGACCATGCTTGTGATAAAACATGGCTAATTTAAAGTCAACACAAACCCACCAATTCTGACAAAATGTTGGACCAAAACTAGCTTAGCGGCCAAACATGTCGCTGGCTTAGCCTAAGTCTAGTCTTATTACAAAAAGCTGAAATTGGAATAATCATTAAGAAGTTCTCTTTTCGGATCATCCAGCTGTACATATTTTGATAAATGTGTGTCCCATCTATATAGAGACAGAAGGAAGTCCTAACGTGAGTGCTCTGTAGTGGGGGCAGATTAGAATGAGGAGGCAGCTTATGAGTTATGCGCTGGGCTTATGACTGGCCCTGGATAAAAGGAGAACACATGAAACCCAATCCCTTCATCAAAGAGGCGCGAGCAGCGGAGAAGCAGACGGAAGAACAAGAGAGGGGGGCCCGTGTGGACTGAGGTGTCACCAGGTCTAATGCTTTGGCATGCAAGGAAGGACAGCTGAGCAGCCGGCCGTTCTAAATGGTTAATCTTCAAACATGGGTCGACATGAGTACCCTACTGTATGCCTTGACCACAGCTACTAACAAAGGACTAGAAATGAGGACAATACAGTAGATCAGTGATTCTCAACCTTTTTGAGTCGCAACCCACAAATAACAACTGTTGGCATTTGCAATCTACATCTGTCACTGCATTTGAAAGGTGTCAGACCTTGTTTAAGCTCTCATAATCATTTTGCAACCCCTTTGTTGAGAACCACAGCAGTAGACAACCTGTGTTACGTCTGCGTTTGTTTGTTGATAATGTATTTTGTGTGTTGTTGTATGTAACTTGGCCAGCCAGATGGATTCTCATTATATTCGTGAATTCACAAACTTGAGAATTGTTATGACTGGTTGGTTTGCACTCCGAACCACAGGTTCAATGCCTCAATTCCATTACAACATTGAGGGAGGTTGTTAGCAAAGATAGAAGCACGTAGCACCTGAATCAAGCAAAACAAAGATGGCAGCTCCCATGGACGTACGTGTGGTTTAGCTGCTATTTATTCTGTTTTAGCAGAAAGAAGAGCGACACGTGTTGCTCTATCCTATGGCACACTGGACAATGTTTCAGATTTGTTGGTGTGATTGGCTAAGGACATTCTAAAGTGACTAGGGATAGAAAGAAGTTTGAAAACTTGAAAATCTTTCAAATATACATTTTTTTGACAAAGTGGTTCTTCTGAACAAGAAGATCCTGGAAGCTGGGAGTAGTCCAAAATTATGATAGTGCTCCAGAAGGATGCATTCTGTGGTTGGTCTGATAGTCAAAAGAGGTTCAGTAATGTGACTAAAGAGCCTTGTGTTGTAGCACGTATGGGTTAGTGCAGAAGAAATTCGATTCTTTTATTAACTTTTTATTGAAGGGCTGAGATAGCTTGTTTCTTTCTGAAACTATGGCAACACTGGTCATCTTTTGACGGCTGGATTTTGCTGTTAATGAATTGTATTTACCTCAAAGACAATAGGAAAATAAACGGTCTACAAGAATCGTGATAAAATTGAAATCAGGGTCTGGCTCCAAGAAAATCGTGATGTTAATTTTTTTGCCATATCGCACAGAATGTTATAGCAAAGTGAAAGATATTCAGTAAGGTAATTTTAGTTGGATAAGAATGGTGCAGGGCGGTGGTGTGAACAGTTCAATTAAGTGATGGTGTTCCGAACTTCCAATTGAGTTCTGATTGGTGAGGGAGTGATAGTCGTTTGCACCCGTTAATTGTGTGGGTGAGAGTGGTTAGCGGGTGACTACAGTCCAGGTGGGTGGTAATGGAGACTTACTGAGAGAGGTGACGGCCCTCCAATACAACGAGACTGGTCGGGGGAGACGGGTGAGGCACGATGGATGGATGGTTGGATGAGTCTGTGACCATGGAGGGGATTAGACAGGATTAGCTCATGGGTAACCTTCCCAAAGTGTCGGTCTGAGATCTGGAGCGCTGTGAAGCTGGCCGCCTGGGAATCTGGCCAGGGGGCCCCCGTCCCACCACATGGGTTTTGTTTGACACAGTCCTATGCCACACCGGGCAACGCAGACATAAATTACAGAAGCGGTGATTCCGCAGAGCAGACGTACGAGCTACAAATCAGGACTGAAGGTGCAGGAAAAGTAGACGTTAAATGTCATCATTGATAAGAATAAATGTAATGTGTTACTGTATTTAGTGATGATGTAGATCAGTAATATATGTGCTTCTTGCAAAACAAAGAATTGATCTAAAATGCGTAGAAATAAAAGCTTACTTATTTTCTTAATGTAAAAAGTCAACTTATTTTTTAAGATAAATTACCTGACAGGCAACTCAAAAAATATGAGTTTAATAAACTTAAAACTTTTATTTGATTCTTTACTTTGATTTTATGTTGAAAACTTCTCAAAATGAGTTAACAATGTTTAATCTATTCTTTCCCGTTATAAGCACTTGCATGAGTGATCCTACATAAACATATACTTTATACATATTCAACTTCACTGCGAGGTATAAATTGTACTTGCATTTTTAAGTAAGACCACCTTATTACTTTTTACAGTGAGTGTAGGTTCATAGTCTGCTTGTTCAAAACTGCAACTGTCTTGTCTCTTCATTGTCTAATTTAACTCAACTACTTATAATGTACGTTTTGTTTGTTTGTTTTTGGGTAATGAATATTTCGATTAATGAATTTTTTAGTGGAAGATTGCTCTGGTGCCGGAAGTAAATTTCTCTATTGTAAAGTCCCATAGGGGTTTCGAAAAACTCAAATATTATCAGCCCGAGCTTGCCCTTTGTCCTAGCCGGTCTTAGCGGATGGTCTTAATTATTCCTCTGTTGGCCACTAGTGGCTCTCTCTAAGCTCTATACACTGTCAGTATAGAAGGTGTGGCTCCAGCCAGATGTGAGGGTGCAGTTTTTTTCATTGAACCTGACACATGCTCACGCCTGTGACAAGTGAGCAGCTGCTTTAGGATCACAGGCAAAAGAGAACTGTAGCAGCAGCTTCAGTTTGGAAAAAAAAACTATAATAATAGAAATCTATTTGGTGAAAGTCAATTTACTTGACAGACTTTAAGAACTTTGTCTAAAAATGTGTCTTTTCTTTTACATAAAGCTTGTTGACTTAATAAAAAAGATAATCAGATGTGAGAGTCAACATCGGTCAGTGTGAATGCTATGGAAAGGCCAAAGAGGCCAAATTTTTTTTTTTACGCGTTGACACGTAGAAAATGGTTTAAAAATACATGATGGCCTCTCACACCTTCTACACTGACAGTGTATAGAGCTTGGAGAGAGCCAATAGTGGCCAACAGAGGAATAATTAAGATCATCCGCTAAGACCGGCTAGGACAAAGGGCAAGATCGGGCTGTAAGAGTTTATAGACATATGTGCTAACTCAGATCCATAGCGCGGTTGTTTTCGTCTAAAAAACACACCTGAAACTTAAAATTGTCAAAACGTCTTAATGACTTCATAGTTTATAAAGCTGCAGAAACAGATTTTAAACAAAAATGTAGGTCTTATGCTCCTGACGCACCACATAACTGACTAGCACAGAGGTTTTTTTTTTTTTTGAACCCCTATAGAGATTTAACATGGGAGCACGTACTTGTTGAAGCTTATAGAAAGAGAATATTGAATTACTAACTACTTTACTTGATGATTATTAAAGGGACTGTACTTGATTTTTGCATCCTAAAATGTAAACAAACAGAAATAATTAATTTTAACCTTTTTCCTTCAGGCTACATGATTTCCTCACGTAGCGAATGCATTCTGAGCTTCAGAATTGTTCATCATGATGAGATTTAATGTTTTTTCACAGCTTTTAGCAGCGAGGTGAGTCACTATGCTAACAACAGTTACCACAATGCTAAAACAAAAACAGAAAAAGCTGCACACAAACGGATTTTATTAGACATAGACAGGACTTTGGGACTAATTTCCACCTGAATAGATACATTAACAAGCATCAATGCTAGGGGAAATTGCTTTTAAGTTATCTTGTTGCAAAAAAATCGAGTACAGTCCTTTAATCAGCAATATGTATAGTTGTGATTAATTGATTAAAGATGGAGTAGCTGTTTTTCACACTGTAAACACTATTTAGATTTTAAATCTGACAATTTCCTCTCATAAATCCTTTCGACACGATTAATATTAATATTTATACATTTATGGTTGCAAATACGGCTTATAAACCACTTCTTACAAACAGCAAAGTGAACTAAAGTGGACCACCAAAGCTCAGCCAATCAGACTCGGCTCCTGATGAGAACTAAAAATCTTTATTATTTAACGAAGACAGTGCTCAGTGGTCTAATTTTTTCACAAAGTGCTTTATTTATGATAAACTTTTAATAGAAAACACAAACTTTACTAATTTACAACTAAAAAAGTTAATTACCCATCTTTAACTTGTTGCTGTCTTATATTTATACATGTAAGTGTGTGTATGTATAAAAAATGCAACTCTGATTTAAACTAACGACAAGAAAACGTTGTTATAACATGATTCCAAACTCAGAAAATAGATTGTGTCGACTTTAAACGAAGCACAGACCTGGGACAGTGGCTTTTGTCAGCAGTGAACCGATTGACTCCCCGGGACAAACTTACACTACAGAGAAACAGGAGGGGCCGTCGGGCAGTGTCACGCATTCACAAAATAAATGCACTCCGCTGAAACAATAACAGACACACATACTTTGGGAGAGCCTGTCCCTCCTCCACTTACTCCACCTCTGACAATTGCCAAATACGACTCCAAAAGTACCTCACATGAAGAAAATATGTTGCAGGAAAGCAGCCAGTAGATTTGCACAAGAGATGGAAGTAAAGATTGCGCTTGGGAAACTGTAAATTATAATGTTTCGCCGTGTTTCAAATTACCGTCTTTGAGTTTGAGGAATAGTGTGTTTTTGTGATGCAATGTTTTTTTTTTTTTCTCTCTTTCTCTCGTTGCAGTACTTATTAGAGATGAAGAGCCTGATTTTGCCTCCAGAACACATCTTAAAGAGAGGAGACAGTGAAGCGGTGGCGTATGCTTTCTTTCACCTGCAGCACTGGAAGAGGGCGGAGGAGCCTTAAACCTACTGCACTGCACTTGGGAAGGGAGTGAGTGACGCTTTTGGTGGTTTAAAATGTGGATTGCAAATAATGTTTTTTATAAAAGCACTGTTTGTTCTTCAAAATGTAAATAAGTAGGACTTTTTTGTGGCAAACATTTTGAAGTTCTCATTTATTTTAGAAAGAATGGGGCCATTTCACGCTGCGGCTAGGCTACTTCCGATTTGCCTAATGCGTCCTTTCTTATGGGGGAATGTGCAGAGATGCGCTAAAATGAATCAGTATTTAGAAATTACAAAACAGAGAGCAGATTTCAATTTTCCGGAAAATTCAGATGATAAAAAATGTATCTTTGATAAAAGTGGATCCATCAAACAATGTGCAGATTGTAAAAATACTCAGGTGCTCATCGGAAAAAAGAGGTATAGATAAAACAAAGACCCCTTACTGATAAGCAGAGTGAGTAGATTCAAGACGTAGTAAGATAAAAGTTCTTTAATTCAGAGGGATGCCAACGCATTTCGACCTGAGGTCAGTCTTCGTCAGGGCATTGTTCTTCAGGTCCTTAGTTATGAATCTACCCACTTAGATTCATAACTAAGGACAATGGTTGTTGTTTTTATTGATAAAAATGAGATCGTCTGACCACCATGTGCCTCTTTCAAAATTTTGCGGGTGTTATTGACAGATTAATTAGCCAATCAAGTACACGTATCATCTTCCATATGAAAACCAACATTGTTGCTTACGATGACAAAAATACATAGAAAAATATGGAACAAAGATCACTGAAAAACAGCACAGATTTCTGCTAAATCAATAAACGAAATAAAAAAATATATTTTAATGTGAGATGAGTGAAGTTAGATTTTGGTCTAAATGACAAACGACCAGTCAGCTCCTTTGTTTCATCTGCCTTACACAAATAACTAATCTGATTGCCCCGGTGCATTGTAGAGTTGAATGGCCTATGTGCATGTGCATAGTTTTGGCGCAATGCTAAATGCAAGCAAATAAATCGACCTAAATAAAAAGTAGGGCAATTTTATTATGATGCTTAAATGCAAGGCCGTTTTTGTGTGAAAATCGAGTTCAGTGTTGTAAGTTAATTTAACATTATTAATTAAATTAATAGGTTAGGCTAGGTATAGGTTAGCAGCATTACCTTCCAAACGGCACATTTTAGAAATTTGTGCCGGTGAAGTTTCCTGGTAAAGTATTTACCTTGACCTTAACATGTGGCAAAGGATTTATCTCGTTGTAACTCTGATTTGTGTCAATTAAGTATTTAATTATTTTAGTAAGTTTCAGCTAATTCTCCATAGGGCCTCAGAGAATAGATGGAACGAAAAGCGACTATCCATAGGTATTTTCAGACTATATAGTCTAATTGCACTGTTGTAAAATGGGTCGCTTCAGAGCCTTTAAAGTATTCACCTCAAGCTCTTTTTAAAAAATTCAGAAGCCAAAGTGAGACACACAGCTACGGAAAAGCCAAAACACTGGCATTGCTAATAATAACAAGCATGCTTCCTGGTTTTGGAGAACAAAATACTCTATTATTACTGGACAAACTATTTACACCACAATAGATACTTTGGCAATATACAGTATGTACTTAGGCAAAACCGACATTTAAATATATAAAAACAGTATGCGCTTGAACAAAATATTGTAACTTTTAATCTGTATGTTTTTGTACAGTAATTGACTTTCAAGCAAGTTATTATTTGTACTACTAGAGAATTTGATTCAATAATAAAATTAAGTTATGAAGTAGCTGCATATGTTTTATAATATTTTTTCTTAATATCGTTTCTCCTTTTTCTTTCCTTTCAGCCTTTCGAATAATTCCCTATCCACTGGAGAAGGGTCACCTGTTTTATCCTTACCCAGGGTGCACAGAAACAGCCGACAGAGAGTTGCTGCCCTGTAAGTGAAGCTTGACTACTACCAGACTAATTTAAGCGATGTATGATTAATCGGCTTTTGTTTTGGTCTGTTCACTCAGCTTTTCACGAGGTGTCTGTGTACCCAAAGAAAGAGCTTCCCTTCTTCATCCTCTTCACAGCAGGCCTTTGCTCCTTCACTGCCATGCTGGCCATGCTCACACACCAGTTTCCAGAGCTCATGGGTGTCTTTGCCAAAGCAGTAAGTACTTAAGTATAACCGCCATCTACGGTAAAGCAGAGGTACCTGAAATTTACTAGCCAGGCTGGCGCCACCTAGTGCCTCCACTCAATTTCATTACACTACATCTACTAGGTCAGGTATCGCAGAACTGCAGACGCTTTCCAAAAAGCAGGAAGTATGGTTGTCCAATCAGGGAGCAGGAGCGGAGTGGTGCATTAGCCAGAACCAACCCAAGTTGAGAAAGCAGACTGTATGGTAAATGGTCTTTATTTATATTGTGCTTTTCCACCTTAGAGACACTCAAAGCGATGTGTTCTCCTTCTTGACTTTGTGTCAAATATTAACTCACAAAAGTATATTGTACCTATTAATTTGCAAGTTTACAAATAGAAACAGCAACAATCACTGACACATGTTTATGCTCTACTTCCTGGATGACAAAACAACCAAAAAGCAGTGATTGGTTAAATTTAGAAAGTTACTGCTCCTGTGACCCAAACAAGCCCCAATGATGCGATGTCAGATAATTTCCTAAAAGTGAAATGAAATCGGCCGATGCATCAGGCTAGTTAACAGGATAGTTGACTTGGAGTCATTTTTCTACAAGAAATATTTAAGAACGAATGAATTGAATGAAATTTAATTGAGAAACACTGCAAGCTGAGTTTGTCACAATGTGCTGCTGTAATCCTAATACACTTTTTGCTGGAAAAGACAAAGTTTTACTAGTTAACCAAAAAAAAAAAATGTTAGGTACAGCACATGTAAATGGTTACTCTACTCTTCTGCTAGTGAGGATTTTATTTGGTTTGCTTGGGTTCTAACTTAGTCAAGCAGTAGCAGAGATTGAACAAAATGTGGGTAAAATTGTACTCAAAATAGCACAGCAAAAGTAAAATGTTGGCTAAATTGTTGGGAAACCTACAACTCAAGCTAAAGTATTGAAAGGAAAACAATATTTGACAAAACATGAAGTAATAGTAGTAGTGTTGTAGGTTTATAATTCATAAGGAATTTTGTAGTGAGTAAAAGACAGTCAACAAAACACAACTTCTACGTCAAGTGGATGACAAACAGCATTAAAAACATTTACACATATAAAACATAGAAACCCAGGCGTATTCCAATGTGGAGAGACACTAAATTGAGAAAAACAAAATCATATCTGTAATAGTGGTGCAAGAATTATAAATGTTAAATGGGTTGGTCTGAAGTTACCTCCCTGTTAGCATTACTATTGGCTCATGTCTTTCTTCCACAATGCAGTTATGTCATGACCCTGTAATTACACATTAGCTTAACCTAAGCCCAAACCTTATTCTAACCAAACCATTAGCCAGATTTTGTAAGTAAATCTGATCAAATATAAACATTTGCTGGCATAACCATCAATCTTAAGTCTTGTGTAGCATAACTTGGAGAAAAAGTCTTGCTGTTGGCTCATTGTTGGAAAACTGAAAGATCAGATAGTGACAGTGAGCTGTGGATGGATGTTACTGATAAGAAACACATGAGATGGATACTGGAGATCCTTCTGTGTTGTGTCTTGAAACTATCTTTAAGTAGCTAATATCAATGCTGAAATTAAGTCAGGTTAAACCTAACTAATTACATTTACAAGCTTTAGTGATCTGTATATTAAACAGTACATTTGAATTGGTTGGTTAGTTCACATTTTTATTTAATAAAAAGTAACTCTTAAGACACAGCAGGTCAACAGGCTGAGTTTATTCAATGCTTCTAACATCTGCCCTATAAGGAAAGACGCGTATTTTGTCAAAATTGTGTCAAGACATAAAACACCTGTTTTATATACTGTCAAAGTTTTGTGGGTCAACTCTGCTCTGTTTTTGAGAAATCTTAACGTTAAAATTGCAGCAATTGCAAATTCTTCAGTAATACAATGGAAAAGTGCAGTAACTGTGTTTGAAATTGTCAGAACATTCTGAACTGCAGTTAAAGCACTTTACCTTTGTTTTACTGAAGAATTTGGCTCAACTCACAGATACTGCAAAATGTTGTTACGACTCATTTGAAAATAAAAAATAATACAGACTTGAAACAATGTATTATTTAACACATGAAATATAGTAATTATATTATACGTATTAATTTCGTTGGTAAAAAGTCTTTCTCAGACGATCTCATCTATTGTTTTTAAGTGCACATTTTGAGCTTGCTAATTTTATTTTTTAATTGCTAAGTATTTACTCATAAGCATTAGTGTAGCTCTGACAAACAAAAGGGACAGCGCCTGTACTCGCTATAACGTTATTTTTCTCAGTTCAACTTTCCTTTATAGAGCAGACATAAAGTCTTTATACTTTCTCACACTAGGAACATTTACTGAGTTTGCTCACTATTATACTATATTACTCATACAGAAACAAAGTATGGGTGTGGAAAACTATTCTAAGTAGCAAAATTCATAAAAACTTTTGAGCAGTAATGGTAAGATTTAATGAAAAGCTGGGAATGCGTTCTGATGAATCAGCAATTAGCAGTCACGATGTTTGCCAAATGTGTCTCGCTATCAGCCACATTAAACAGTCTTCAAAATGTCCATGTGACTTGATATCCTCATTAGTGCGTTTGAACCTCTAATCTCTGAGTCATTTTGCTTCATATCCCAAATTTACAGTGTCATTAGTTCAGAAGAAGGTCTGTTGTCCAATTTTTATCTAATTTGGCAGCGTGTTGGGTCACCCTGTTTATTTGCTTCTGCCTATACATAGACACGTAGCCCCTGAGCTAACAAGGTCACGGAGAACATCCAGTGCTTAAGATAGGGTTTTACAACAGCCCAGATGGCTCTGTTTTGTGTAATACATAAATGGAAATCAAGTAAAAATGTTAAGAGAAGAACACTGAGCTCCGCACGCTTGAATCTGCACTTTCTTTCAGGAAAATCCAAGGAACATGGTTTGCACTGTCTTCTTTTTATGTCAATGCTCATTAATGTAACTCTTTCAGCAATAGCAGCTCAATAATGCATTCTTTGTTTTGGAAAAAATTACCATAGTCTTGTACATTTTTATCAAAACCACTGTTCATGTGTTGGAGCTGATAAAAAGACAACAAATCAACTTTTTACTTATTTATATTATAAAATAGTTTGTTTCATGATTATGTATGCATACAGACACTAAAATTAAAGTAAACAAAGCATACTTAAAGTATTTCTTCAATTTTTATTCAAGCTTATTTGTATAATCTGTACACAAAGTAGTTCAAAGTGATAAGACCGGACATTCCCTCGCCAGTCTGGCCGATCGTTGCAGCAAAGAGGACGCACATCGTGTGTCCCTCGCCGTTTGTTGCAGCAAAGAGGCTGATCGTGGCAGATCATGGCAGATGACATCGCAGCAGAGAGTGGTTGTTTTTTTTTGTTCTAGAATTCGATTGAATTCATTGCTCCTGATGCCAAATTAGGGCTAATCCTTGTTTTTGTTTACAACAAAAGATGAATCAGATTTGAGTCTGATTCATTTGAGCTGCGTCCACCCAGTTTAAGTCTGTAGTGCCATGTCCACGATGAGAAAGGACTTTATCATCTGAAGTCTGACAACAAACAGAAGTGACCTCTGTTCTGCTGATTACTGAGCTTTTGTTTCAAGAAAGAAGTAAATAAAACTGGATAAACGACAGGAACATTGAGTTTCTCTCATATTTCTTACTGACAGACACTTTGAGATCACACAGTTATCTAAAGAGTAATGTTTTAGTAGGCATTTTATAGTAGACCTGTAAGCACTATTCTTAAACAGTTTAGGTCAAAGGTTTCAAAGGAATACTGAAAACCTCCAATAAAATGTGTTTTTTACTGTTTTCCATCTCTTAGTCAAGACAGAGTAGTGGAATAGTTTCACATTGAATTACATTTTATTTAAAAAAAAACATGACATTAGAATCCAAATATTTCATTATTTACAAAAGGATTTATTGCACATGCACTTGCTATTAAAGCAGCATATTTCTCAAGTTTCTCAGTTTTTTGTCATAACATATAGACTGGCACATCTCCCTCAAAAACATATACAGCCAACCAAATATACAACCAACTAGTAAACAAAAAGATTACCTTTACTCAAGTTGTTATTTAGAATATCACAAAATGTTAACTGAACAAAAAACACTGTTTCATCTTCTTTGGAAAAATCTTGAACACAAATATATGGGTTTGGTCAACTCCTCAAATAATACATATTACATTAATTGGTGGAAATACTTGAGATTTCGAAACACTACAGGACAAACTTTTTTTTTGTCAGGCTGCTCTCTCAACATAGACATTAAAAAATTTGTACTTAATAATCAGAACAAAACAGAAAGTGAACACAAAATGTAGCGCATGTGATGAATTCGCTACATAAATACACCAGGACAAGTTATAAAGTTTATCCTACCATCGTGTAAGCACATTTAATTATCCACGCTTTCTACAAACAAAGCCGATAAAATGATGAGGCTATTTTGACTGAAAGAATGTAACCTCATTCCTAAGTATTGTGCGTTCTGCTTCTCTTGACTTCTCCCCCCGTCTGTGCCTTTGCAGTTC
The DNA here is from genome assembly GCA_038363315.1 of Mugilogobius chulae. Lineage (NCBI taxonomy): Eukaryota > Metazoa > Chordata > Actinopteri > Gobiiformes > Gobiidae > Mugilogobius > Mugilogobius chulae. The sequence continues at coordinate 394,130 of JBBPFD010000119.1, forward strand.
TTCAGTACGCTCTTCGCACCTCTGGGCTTCTTCGCCGACAAGATGGAGAGCTTCATGCCGTCCAGTTTTTGGCACCAGCTGACTCGGATCTGAACCGTAACAGAGCAACGAAAGACAAGAAAAAGACTCTACCGTAATCTGTTTGCTCTTTCTCCTGTCTTCAGCATTAAGTCCGCTTCCACAATTGTAAGTAATCGTATTGGCCGAGGTCGTATCAACACAACAATCCGAAGATCCTCTCACACGGCCGTTCTTCTGGGTTTCCTAGAAGTCTGAATATAGTTGTCATTTGTCATCGCTTTAGCACTTAGCCGTAAATGCGAGCCGACTAATGTAAACTCGAGTGTAAACAGAAATTTGGCTCGTGTGTCATCGAGTGTTTTGCAAAGGTTATGTGATTCTGTGGAAATTATGAATCAACAAAAGTGTGGCAAATGAATCAGCGGTTTATACGTAATACAATGAATGTTCTTTACTTCAGATATGTACAGGGCTGGGGAGAGGAGACGAAAAGTGCACTCAAGTAAGAGAAATGTTGCTTCAAATTACTATTGATCAGAAAGAGAACATTTTAAGAAATCTAAGTCTTCAATCTTTCACCCAGAGAATTAAAACTAATATTTTCTCTGTGCAGATTTGTAAAACCGCTAGTACAGAGCGGCTTTGATATTTCTTCTGAAACTGATCAAAAACAGAGAATCTGAAATCTGAATACACAGAGGCTGAAACTGCTTGGTGCAGAATTACTACTTTGGTACTTAAAGGGGGCAGACACTGTAGGATCTTTCAGTCGTGGAAATGCGCGCCTGCTCAGACTGTACGAGTGAATCTCTAGGTCAAAATTACCAGCTCACGATTCATGTCTTTTTTTCACAAAGGCAGTATTCAAATCCAGACAAGCGGCGAAGGCCGGACTGCCATCAGTAGTGTAACAAATTGTCTACTGCAAAAAAAAATGTTAACAAAAATAGACCATTGTATTATTTTGGTAATTATTGTGAATTTAAATAAGACCACAAAAGCTAAATCAATCTAGAAAACAAATAAAGCTTACCACTTATTTTCAAAAATGTTTTGGCGCCTGATTAAAACAGGTCGAGGGCTGCATCTGGCGCCCGGGCCGTAGTTTGCCCATGCCTCTCTTATGTGATCTGAGTGCTCACACTGTACGTCGACCCACAGTGTATCAGACTTCTGTATCGGAAGCACAACATAAAAGGTGGAGGAGAAGAAGAATCTGGAAGTAGAGATGCGTTTTTTCTGGTCATTCGGAGTCCAAAACCGCTGCGCTGTCGGTTGCATTGAGAGAGAGCGTGGAACAGTTCTACAGAGCAAGTTCCACGAGGATGACCACGATTTCAAACAGTTTGATTTCTTGTGATCCTACATTGTTGATCAGAACTGGTATTAGTGTTAATCGCTTCTCATTGCCCATGTACACTACACGTGGACGACACACGACTGAGCAAATCTCCAAAATTGTCGCACAAGTAAAAATTGTCCCAAATGGGTCAACAATCGCACAGTGTCTGCCCGCCTTAAAGAGTTAATTGATTCATCACAACTAATCAGTTATTGAAACCATTGTCAGATACTTTCATCATGAATAATGGTCTGCTTGTCTAAATTTGGATTCAAATCTAGCAGTTTTTTCTCAAACTGAGCAATTTACAAAAATATAATGGGAAAACTTTTTTGACTCACCTGGCTCACGTCAGAGTGATTATGTATTTAACACATTATCGTCTGGTTGACTGCTGCGGAAAGGGAAAAAAACGAAACGCCATGGCATTATTTGAATGGGATTGACTGAAGCATCTTACCAAAGTAGCCGAAAGTAATTTTTTTTTTTGTTAAATCCAGTTGAGAGAAAAACACAGTACAAAAGTCTCCTCTGAGTGATTACATCCGTCGACCCCACATGTTTGTTTTGGTTTGATAGCGCTCCAAACTACAATGATTCCTCTCCGACTGTGTTGTGATTGGTCCGGCTTTAACCGTACGCGGAGGTCTTTCCGATGGATTCTCTAGATCCAAAAAATGCAGAGTCTATCTAGTAGAGCCAGGTTGTTTCTCATGAAATATACCTTCATCAATTTCAAGAGGGTCAAATTTAGTAAAAATATCTTCTTCGTCTGACTTTTGCGTTCTATTTGCGTTTTCTATTCATTTGATTTATAGAGTGTATAATAATAAAGTACATGTTTGAACTGACTATAAATTGATCTAAATCTACAACAAAAGTTAGTTGCAGCTAGGGCTGGGCGATATTGACAAAAATGAATATCTCGATAATTTTTTGGCGAATCTCGTTCACGATATTTGGACAATATTCAGTCAGTTCAACATAAATGTGTTTTCAAATTTGTCACACTGGACAAACAACAACCTTAAACATTCAAATCAGTTTAAAATCGGCTGAATGACGTGGCGTTTAACATGATTAGAGCAGGTTTGACAATAAAGTAGAATAAGAAAATGTAGTTATTATCTCAACTTGTAAGGTTCAAACCAATTAAAAGTCTACTAAACAAATGTAAAATACCAATTCTAGACAAATGTTGTCCTTTGTTTTCTCATTTAAGATGGTCATTTTTTCTAGTGTGTTTAATTATGAAACAAATATTTGTCAAATGTATCCCAAATGAGCAGCAGTCTCCCATTATAAAACAAACTTCTTGTGAGTTAATTTTAATTTGCATCACTTTTCATTTTTTTTTTGGTAAATGAGATCTTTTGCATCACGATATACTCTTCAAACAACATTCACGATATTATCAAAAATTCGATATACCGCCCGGCTCTAGTTGCAGCCTTACCCCAGGGACACACTGCAAGCGTATTTCGCGCTACGCAAGCCCTACGTGCGTTAAAAATAGCCCAACGATGCACGCGTATCATTTAGAAAACATGTAAAGTCAATGAGACCGGCCACACACCCGGCGCTTGACGCGCGTAGCGAGCGTGACGTCGTGCGAGCGTTGGGCGCGTGAGAATCGGGAGCGAAAGAATCCAACCTATTTTTTTGTCGCTTGACGCTGGCGTAGTTGCGTAGAAGCGTAGAATACAGAGAATACAAAGAAACCAGGCTTCTACAGTTGTATGTGTGTACTTGCCATCAGCACCACACGTCCTGGACAGACCTGGACTGTGTGACGGAGCCCTGCTTCAATAGGACTGCCTGCTTGAGTTTCATATTTACTATTGAAAACCTCGCGTTTGCCGTGATCAGCCGGTCCAGAGGGGAATGAAGCCTATTCATGTGGTTATTTTCACTATAGACCTGATACAAGAGCAGAAACACAGACAGACAAACTTGAACAGCTTTTCCATTGAGAAACACAGGATGAGTGGCTCGCGTTGACGCACCACAGGCGCGCAGGGGCATCTGCTGCGATTGGCGTGTGGCCACCCATGCGTGGACGCACGGCTGTAGTTGTCACGCACTAATTTTTGTCGCTTGCTGTGTGTCTGGGCCCTTACAGATGCTTTACATCCACTCAATACGACGTCTTTGTAACACCGATCTGTGCTGACGAGTGCTCTCAGACACTCTGTGAGAAATCCTCCAGCCTCAGGTAGGGCTGTCGCGATAACCGCAATATTGCAAAACCGCGATAGAACCATTTCAACCGCACATGATTTCAAACAACCGGGTAACCGCATTTTGCATTATAATAAGGTTTTGCGCACCTGCCCAGGGTATTTTAACTGCAGCACAGAGCGCATCTGAGCCCTGGAGGCGCTGGAATACATGGACAGTGAGGAAAAATCGCCTCTGCCTTTTCAGAAAGCTTTTATAGGTTTCTGTTGAGTTTTGTGTGATCGCTAAAACTTCACTCAGTCTGACTCGGCTCGTGCCACTTTCACTGACGCTTTATGCTTTATTTATTTACGTCAATGAGCCACGAACTACACAGCACACAGTTTATTTACGTGGCAGGTCAACACGAGTTGTAACTGCGCATTTTCTACAAATAAAGTGATGTGTCTCGGTAATCTTACCTGTAAACAGAAGATCTGTAGACTATTTGTAACTTTAATCCACTCAAAAGCAATCACGAAGAGGCTGCCGCTCTATCACATTAGCTCACAGTCTGCAGTCATAGCAAAAGGTTGAAGCAAAAACTATCTGATCCAAAGTAGACGGTAATCATCTTCTTCGATCCAGGCAAAGCGCAAAAGTGTTTATAATCCAGCATGTAGCCTACGTGAAGCAGCCTTCCCATACGCTGCCATGCGAGCTCGTTGCAAAATGTAGCCTACTTATTGACGATCCGCTGCCAAAACGGGAAAAAGATCCAATCTTCTATAATCATCCTCTTATGTCTATGGAAACGTGTAAAAAGGCTCCCGTTTTCCAAAGTGCGCGCTGTGCTCCGCTGACTTGATCCAAGGCTGCCGCTTACAGAGAAATCAAAAGTGAAACTTATGAAGTGCGCTGCACCACGTGACAGCTGTTACCTGACGCCTCTGGTTCATTTGTTTGTGAATTATAAATTCACTGTATGTATACAGAACTTTTGAAAATACACACAAAAACGTAGATAAAAAAATAACATAATATAATGTGATTTTTGGCCATAGAAGTTTCAAACCACATTGTACATGCATTTAATACCGCATATATCGCAAACCGCGGTGTTGAGGCACCAATATTGACCGCAGGGAAAAATTCTTAACCGCGACAGCCCTAGCCTCAGGCCTGATTTACAGCTCTTGTTTCTACTTACACTGTACGGAGCGACCCGGCAGTTGTTACCATGGCATGACTCTTCAGTGCTATATCACTTCAACGACCTCCGACCCCCGACATCCACCAGGAAATGGGATCGTCACTGCTACCGTTAGGGTTTCCCATGCCCATGTTGTTTATGTTGAGAACATCTTGTCTGAGCTGAGAATGTTTTTTAATGAAGCTTAGATTTGAAATGAAATGACCTCTTAAAGTTCAAACTCAGCTAGACTCGAACACAAGGTGCACTTTGAACAAGACACACAGCATTATAGTTTTGAAATGTGCCTCTTACCTTGAATAAGAATGTTGCTTTTAACGACCTTATAGTTTGTGTAATTGTATTTATTGAACTGTAATGTCTTTGGGTGTGGTGTAAAAAAAAAAAAAAATGTTGACCAGAAATAGAATTCATCAAGTGCCTTTTGGTTCTGTGGATACTAGTGTCCAATAAAAAAAAAAAAAAACACAGATGAACACAAATTTGATTAGGCTTACATGCTGAAGACACGAGAAAGTCCCAAAAAATGTAACCACCCTTAAAATGATTAATGGCAAGGTCACAATAAATACCAAGTCAAAAGTAAGTTTTGTGTTGGATTGGTTTATTTCATCTCTTTGCATGCATCTGTTTAATGGACTGTTAATGTATTTTGGTAATTGTTATTTGAACTAGCCTCCTGTTACTGCATGTCATCTTTTCTTTAGCTGGTGTTTTAAAAGTTTGCGTAATAGTCAGACATGTGATAAGTGAGGACTAATCTAGTGAGGAGGAACAGAGCACTGAACATTGCTGACTAGTAAACTGCTAAATAGTAGTTGACACAGTAAAACGTGGTTCACAAATTGGGTGATTCTCGTTTTTACATTACTAAAGCAAATCACACAAAAATAAAAATAACATGGTTATAACATCTTTCTCTGGGGTATTCTGGACATACAGTATAGGGTCACTTTATCATTACCGAAACAGGTTCTCAACCAAAATATGGTGGTTTCAGAAGCAAATATTTTTTATCAAAATGATATAAAAAAAATTTCAATTCATAACAGTATATATTTTATTAGTAAAAGTTTAATTATTTAGTGAAAAACATACCAAAAAACATGGGTCCACAACATTTTGTCTCATCCTCCGCAACACATTTGAACCATTGTCAGGTCAACAAGGAACCAATATTTTAGATATTTTAGATTTTTTTGTATCTTTTCAAAGATGTTTGAGTTGTAAATTTTGACCTGCTGGTAACTTATGGAGGTCTTGAAAAAAACAGCATGAAAAAGTTTTGCTAGCTCTTATGTGGCTAACACAGTTAAAAGTCGCTCATCCTCCGCAACATGATTCAATATTTCGGTAATGACAAAAACTCATAGCTCTTAGGTCTTTCTGTGCATACATCCAAATTTACTCAAATTTAAATCAGTCGTTAAACTTTCTGGCCTGGACCCATTCATTGTAAAAAGAAAAACAATCATTTGCACATTTATTGTGTTGTCAAATAAATGAAGCTTGGCTACTGCACTTGTCATTAACATTTAACTTGAAAAACAAATGTGTAAATTCACTGACTCCATTTGCTGCAATGACAGATCAAGGACAAAGTTTTCCAGTGTGTTAGTGCTTCTGGATGATCTACATTCAAGAGGCAGGATAGCAGTCATTATGACTGTGCCACTCCAGTGCCATCAGCAGATGTCTGTAGTGTCCACAATGCTCCACTGGTGTGGTAATCACACTCCACACTGGAGAGCTGAGGAAGTGCAGGAGTGAGAGGGACTTTCATAGTCTACATTATACCAAAGTCAGAACACAAGAACACATATGCAAACTCAACTTTTTTCGTTAGAACAAAAAATGACGAGGAACGCTTCATAGATCTCTGAACAATAGTTTAAGGTAGACAGAAGTGCTCATTGGTGAAGGGATCCTAAATGCAACAACTTACAGGCGCTCTCGTCTAAATGAATAAACCTTTATTACCTCTGCCAAGTCAAAATGGACCTCATTGAGCCTGAACACGTTTCACCCTGCTGGCCTCATCAGGGGACAAAACGTTTTTTTTATTATTGTTCTAACTTTGCTTCCTCACCAAAAACACAGCTGAAGTTTTGTCTGTGAGTTATTTTCCATTTAACTCGGAGTCTCAGAAAACACTGTTCTGAATGTCCCTGGTCAAAAGCTCTGATACAGAGGGATGATTTGTTTGCAAAACTGAATATCTATCTTGCTTAAAGTGACTTGGACGTACATGACACAACAACCAAGCACTCTATAAATGCAAGTATGTTAAGCTACAGTTGTCTGATGAAGGGCTGCGGCTCGAAATGTCACATGTGAGCATTTTGTGGAGCATTTGAGTTGTGCAGATTAACCTTTTTTTAATTTTGAACTTTTAACTTTAAACTAACTTATAATTCACTTTTTTCAGTGACCAGGTTAGCAGAAAAAGCCGCGGATGATTGACACAAGCTGTAGCAGCAACACTAGCCAGTGCTGTTGTCAGCTAACTACAAGAGTCTATCACTGTGTGAAAACAAAAGTTGGTCTTTACGACTCATACACATTCCATTCAGATGAGTGAAAAAACCCAGAAACACACTGTCTCAAGCTTCAGGAGCAGAACGTCAGTTAGACCGGTTCATACCTGATCAAAACAGCGAGCTCTCATCCCATTTATTGTTTTTATCAAAGAAGCTTCTCCGGTCAACTAGATGTACAGCATCTCTTTCTGCAGGCGACATGCTCAGTAGAAAACTCTCATTCCTTTGCTAATACTACTAAATCTCTGTATGTTATCTTATGATGTTATTTGCTATATAGCACTCTGCTCACTGCCTGTGTGTTCTCACTTTACCACAACACAACACACTCGCCAACTTTTCCTGAAGAGTAATCGAGCTCTAATCCTTATAAAACATACACAAAACAGTCCAATTTTATCTCCACACAACGCACTTAATTACCTCCAGTCGGGTCAAAAGAGTCTTCTTCTATTCCAGCAATAACAATAAAAAGCTACATTTGCGCCAATTCTTTTCATCACCACACGTACATACAAGCGTGTAGATAAAAGATATTAATCACGGCTGGTCTGTGTAGTAAAACGCAGCGAGGAAGAGTTCAAGGAGAGCACACACATGTTTACAATGAACCCGACACAGCCATTACACGGTGTAGACACGCCGCGTTACAACATACCTGCGCCCAATGTGAAGCATCCACAAGACCGGCAGCAGCTCCATCGGGCCAATTTTAGCCGCCGCTATGCCGTTAAAACGAAACCGCCATTTGATATCACTGTGATGGCTGCTGCAGTGACACGCCGGGTATTTTGGTTATTTTACAGACGCACACTCAAACCCGAGCTGCCGGATGGATTTGCGAAGGCGTTTGTCGGATAGTGCAGTGAGTGTTGTTTATGACGTGTTTGTTTTGGGAGTTTGGAGGTGGGCTGGTTAAAAGGCCAAATGCAGTGAGATAAAAGATTAAAGTGAGTATTAAATTAGTGTGAAAATATAGAAAGATATACAGTCTCAGAAATGAAAAGCTAAATTGAGGTTGTGACGTTGATTTGAGTCAGACTTGAACATATTAATGATATAGACTTTTGATAAAATGAATAGCTGGCAAGTAGGCTTAGCTTTGAAGTGAGAGATTGTGAGCATAGAAAGATAGATATAGATTGACTTTTAGAAACAATCTCTCATTCTTATAGCTTTACCTAATCTTCCTATGATTCTCACTTCCTAGTAACACTTTTCTTCTACTCTATTTCCTCCTCTCTCTCTCTTTCCTCTCTCTTGCTCACTCACTTTCTCTGACCCCCACACTTTTACCTCTCTTTCTGCTTGTCTTCTCTATTGCTCTCTCTTTCCCTCTCCATGTCCCTGTCCTTCTCTCTCGTCTCGCTTTCCTCTCTCTCCTCTCTCTTTCTCCTCTCTCTTTCTCTGACCCTTCAATTTTTCTCTCTCCTCACTCTGTTTTTCCTTTCTCTTGCTCTCTCTTCTTTCTCTGTCTCTCTTTTTCCACCTCTCTCTCTTGCCCCCCCTCTCTCTGTCTCTCTTTCCACCTGTCTCTCTCTCTCTTGTTTTTCTTTATGCTCTTCTCTCTCTCTCCACTTGTTTTCCTCTTTCACTCTTTCTCTCCTCTCTTTTCTCCCCTTTCTCTCCTCTCTCTGTCTCTCTCTCTGTCTCCCTTTCTCCTCTCTATCCTCGTTCCTCTCTCTATATCTCTCTATCTCTGTTTCTCTCTCTTTCTCTCTCCTCTCTCTGTCTCTCTTTCTCACTCTTTTTTCTCTCTCTCTTTCTTGCTCTGCTCTCTCTTTCTCTCTTTCCACCTCTGTCTCTCTCTCCTTGTTTTTTCTCTCCTCTCTTTCTCTCTCTCCACTTGTTTTCCCCTTTCTTCTCTCGCCTCTCTTTCTCCTCTCTCCTCTCTATCCCTCTTTCCTCTCTCTATTTCTCTTTGTCTCTCCCTTTCTCTCTCTTTCCTCTCTCTCTTTCTCTATGTCTCTCTTTCTCTCTCTCTCCCTCTCTTTCTCCTTTCTCTTTCTCTCTTTCTCCTTCTCTCTCTTTCCTCTCTCTCCCTCCCTCTCTTTCTCCTTTCTCATCTCTCTCTGTTTCTCTCTATCTCTGTTTCTCTCTCTCTCTCCCTCTCTTTCTCCTTTCTCTCTTTCTCATCTCTCTCTCTGTCTCTCTCTTTCCTCCCTCTCTCTCTCTCTCTCTCTCTCTCTCTCTCTCATTCATGACCCTTACAACTTACAAGTCTAAGTAGAAAATCTTTGACTCACATTATCAAGCATTATCAACACAAACATTGAAGTTCATTCAACATATTAGTCTTATCACTTTATACAATGGCCCTGACATACATTATGAACAATTTACATCAAAAAGGTAAAAACTCAAAAAATACCACAACAGACGACTTTACCCATGTCATTTTCACTCTTCAGCAGATTTAGCCAGTCGTTTATAAGCGTATATTTCCGAGCCAGTGCACCCAAACACACTCCCCTCCCTCTTTCCTAACCCCTCACCTTTCTAATCTTACAAAAACACAGCCAACATTTTCTCCATTTACATTCAAAAAACAAACGCAACAATTTGCAATTAGCCTGCGACCTGTGCACATTTGACATCGTGTCGTTGGGTTTGTTCAAAGCCCTTTTTCCTTGGCTCGGCTCCGTCATTACGTCGATATGAAGTATGCGCGGAGTGTGTGTGCGGCCCGTTGTCAGATTCATTTAAACGCGGAAGACCCTCTGAGGGACGTCCTGGCTGCAGCACCGCGCGGGGAAAAAGTCCAAATCGGAGTCTAACGTTACTTCACTGCTGTTTTTCTCAAGTCTTGGACACATCTTCTCCAATAGTTTCACAAAGTAGTCCATGCTGCGTGTTCTCCGTGCGGACTTTAGATGTTCTGCAAGATTAGACGTTGCGTTGTTTTGACGGTAAAGAAGATGATGTTTGACGTGTTTGACTCTGAGTTGTGACGGTTTGTCTTTTGTTGAAGGACAGCTGTAAGTCGAAACCGGAAAAGACAGAAAAGTGTTGATGTTGTGGACTGATCTTTGTCAAAAAGAATGGTCTGAAGTGTGCTGAGAAATAGGACAAAACTGAAGCTTTCTTGGGTAGAGAGGGAGAGAGACAAAGAGAAAACGACAGGAAGACTAGAGAGAGAAAAGAGACTAAGAGAAAAAGACAGGGAGATGAGAGAGAAAGAAAGAATTAAGAGAATGATAGAGAGAGACAAAAGAGAGAGTAGAGTCTGAGAGAAAGAGATAGGGAGACAAGAGAGAGAGAGGAGAGAAAGAGAGACAAAAGAGGAAGAGACACAGAGAGAGAGAGAGAAGAGAGAAACCAGAGCCAGGGAGAGAGAGAGAGGAAGACAAGAGAGAGAGAGACAGAGAGATGAGAGAGTAACAGAGAGAAAGAGACAGAGAAAGACAAGAGAAAGAGAGACACAGAGAGAAAGACATAAGACACAGAGAAAGACAAGAGAGAGAGACTGAGAGATAAGAAAAAGAGAGACAGACAGACAGAAAGAGAGTTAAGAGAGAGAAGAGAGAAACCGTCTGAAAGAGATCGAAAGAGAGATAAGAGTGGAAGACACATAGAGACAGAGAAAGGAAGAGAAGAAAGCGACTAAGAGGAAGAAACATGGAGACAAGAGAGAGAAACAGAGAGATGAGAGAGAGAGACTGGGAGAGAAAGAGAGATGAGAGAGAAAGACAAGAGACACAGAGCGAAAGAGAAATAAGAGAGAAACCATGAGAAAGAGACAGAGAGATAAGAGAGACAGAGAAGGAGAGAAAGAGAGAGGTGGAGATAAGAAAGAAAGAAAGAAAGAAAGAAAGAAAGAAAGAAAGAAACAGGGAGACAAGTGAGAGCAGAGAGAAGAGAAGAGAAGAGAGAGATCGACTGAGGGATAAGATATAGAGACAGAGACAGACAACAGCCTGTGTCAAAGGTCCGTTGAAGGTGGTGCTGGGGGTTGTTCTTCATGGATGCTGCTGAATCCTGCTCTGCCTACACTCCCAGTGATGGACCAGTAGATCTTCAGTTCCTTCCAGGTAATTCCCCAAAGGATTATGGACTAATACTTAGCATACTTCCTATTTCTACATAAATGTATTGCATACCTGAAGCTTTGTGTTCCGTGTTTTCCCTAGCTCTTTTGGCTGAACAGCGTGTCTGGCCTATAACAAAAGGCCTATGGCAGAATTATAATTATTGATAGTAACTGGCGACTTTATTGTCATTTAAAGCTGCTAAAGTTTGTGAATTATCATATTTTAGAACATGTACAATATGATTCTAAAGTTTTTAAATGGAAAAAAAAATGTGATAACCAGGATGGTGGGTGTAGTCAGCAGGGCGGGTCACTGTGTTTATGGCTGGAGAAACACTGTGTTCTAATAAATGAATACTAGCTAATGGTTTGCATTAGCACATTAAGCCTTCTGCACACCTGATGGTATAATAGGTCTGATTTTCTACTTCATCGTGTCTTTGGAATAATCAACCAATCAATCAATTTATTTTTTGTATAGCCCAAAATCACAACAACAGTCGTCTCTTAGGACTTCCCAAGAATATTATCATCATCATGTTTGACTGAAGTTTGGTCATATGAAGCAATAAACTACTAAAAGAAATGCATCTTAACCCAATTTTAATGGCTTTCCAACTTCAAATTATGACAGACATTTATTTATGTTTGCTGTGGGGTCGCGAGTTTGTTTAAAAGTGGTTATGCTTGGTGGTTAGTTTAAAAAGAGGCTATGCACTAACATAATTTTTTTCCAAAAATGCTTTAGCAACATTTAGAATGTTTCTTTAATGTATTTCTATGTTGTCGTGGCTACGGCTTGTCTGCTAAAGCTTGTCTTCTAACAAAAGTTGATGATTTAGGATATTTTAACTACAACAAACGGACTCAAAAACATATTTTTTTAAGAAGAAAAATCAAATAAGTTCAACTGTGTGTGATTTCAATGTCTGATAAATGTGAGAAACTTAAGTCTTGTTGTTTATCTGCTTTGCTACAACTGTTGACTTGATTTTCTCTTTTTACATGTCAGTTACAAACCCAGTACTCAGTAGACTTGTGTGGGTTGAATTTGTTATCAAACTGTAGTTTATTTTTCCTGTTTTAGCTGTTTATTGAACTCTTACAAGAGAAAATGTCCTTTCTCTCCATTAACTCTCATGCATCCTTGACACTCAGCATGAACATTTACAATGCTGTGATGTCACCTGCATAATCTCTATAACAGAAAAATGTTAATAAAATATTGAAATCATGTTTTTCAAAAGCAGTTTTACCATTTGCTAGACAAAACAACGTTGGATGCAGCTTAACAAAATGTGTTTTATTTTACACAAAATTTACAGTGACAAATATTGCCTGGATATTATATTATTCTCGTTTGTACATCTTATTTCGTTTCACCCACTACAATGTGTAGGCTATAGTAAGGTATAATAATGTGTCGTTCAACACGCTATGTGCTTTTCGGAACAAACATTTACACATTTCATATTTAAACTCTCAATAAAGCAGCATAGATCAGAAACTATCAGTCTAGTTTCTAGTTTAGCGTCCGTTTGTTCACACAGAGGTACTCCATTTCCCAGAGTGCATCAGTCTTGGCTTCAGTAGGGCCTCTTGTGGGGTTTACACGTGTGAATGTCCACCTCGTCCTCACAGTCTTTACACTCCACAGCGCAGCACCATTTGAACTTACACTCACACTTTGTCACACGTTTGACGGGCATGGTGTCGTAGCCCCGCCCACAACACATGACCTCACAGCCGTCCGTCTCCCGGGACGACTTGTTGCACCGTCTGCCGGCCGTGCCCAGGGAGCCTAGGGACGCAAGCACAGATGGGAAGACGTCAAGTCAATATCACATTAGAAAGATACAAAGGGACTTGTTTCTCAATTAATCTGTAAAAAAATAATAATAATAATAATTTCAAGACAAGTTCCTTTAAAACCAGTTTAAAATATCTTATAACCACTTAAATATTCTATATTACATATGTGATTAAATCTTATCCAGTTACAGCAGCTCAAATCTGGATTAAAATGATTAAAAGTCACTTTAAGAAAATCTAGATATTTGCAGTGTATGTGCTCATGTGCAAAATAGGTAAAATGGAGATGAAAAGTCAGCAACTCAGTGGAATGAGAAAGCTAAAACCATAATTGGAACATTGGTAATACAGATGACTGTGAGTTACACCATAAAACACTAAATGAAAATATTTTTCCACAGAAAAAAAAAACAAAGAAACATTACTACACTGCAAAAAAGGAAAATTGAACTTAAAATAACTTGACATAAGCATATTAATCTTAAAAGACTAATTTTAAGATTTTTTCTCCTAATAGGACCAAGTCTTACTGACATTATTGGACTTGTGTATGATTTACCTTATCTAGACACAAAAACTGATCTTAAGCAAATTTCTATATGTTTTAAGCCATAATTGCTTGAATCAAGAAAAGAGTTGCTTAAAAATCTTGTCAAGAGTACTTGAAACTTAACCTGGCCAGTCAGATGATTTATCTCGCAATATTTGGGAATTCACAAACACGAGATAAACCATCTGGCCTTCCAGCTGCCTGATTGGTTTGAGAGTCTGAAACAACGATGTTTTGGCCCACTCACATCACAGCAGCGTGGTTTTGAGGCCCAATCACATTGTAGCAGGGCGGGCTAACACGGGCTGTTAGCGCCCCGGCACCGCCACCGAGTCTGATTCAAGCTAAACAAAGATGGATGCTCCTGTGGATGTACGTCTTTCTGCAGCTTTTGATGCAGTTTGAGCAGAAAAACAATTTCTTTTTGAAAGAAGAGCAGTATGTGTGACACGTATATTTTCTCTGGAGACTGGGCAGACTTTTCCACAAATTTTGATCGCAGCAGATGTTATTTTACAGTGTTAAAACATTATAAGGTTTTGTGCAATGTCATATTTTGTTAAAAGTGGTATCCCGGCTTAAACCACTGGCCCAAAATCCAAGGTTTTCAGGAAGTGTGGCCTTTGAGAAAATCAAGTTGAATAGTCATGTCATCTTCTGTGGTCTAGAAATGACTTGAGTACTGACAAACTTTTCTGTTCATGTCGAGACTCCAAACTGATCCTACTTCTCCCACTTTTCCCACCGCTCCGTTGACAAAATGATGTACAAAACACAATACCGTCCAAATCAGGTGCTACTCTAACCAACATCTCATCAGCTTTCCTGTCGCAAACAGAAATGGATAATGACAAAATGTCCTCCCTTTGGCCTTCAAGAGAGCTTATGCTGACCAAAGAGTGGATTTAAACAATAATCCTGCATGTATCCTCGGGCAGTGAATTCCTTTTACAATGGAGATTAGCCACAAGGAGGGTCATAAGCTCCACTTTAGCATCACTTTTTCAAAGAAGCAGACAGCAAGCTTTCAACGGAGTGACCATCCCACTAAATTACATCTTTTTTGTCCGGCAGCGGCGAAGCTAACAGGAGATTGGATAAATTAGCAGCATCGATAGGTTGCAAAGTTGGAAAGTGTTTGATGCTACGCTGAAGAGGCAAGATTGGAGGAGGGAGATAGGGCTTAACAAGGCAAAGCAAACAGGCTGAATCAAAGGGGATGTGAAAAGGTTAAACCACTGAACTCTAAGCTGTGGAGGAATGCAGGTCTTCAGGGGAGAGCTGGGTTCTCAGAGTCTGTGATGTAAAAAGTGTTTAGGTCTTTTGTTTCTGAGGAGATGGTGCGGCTACAGTAACGGCGGCAGCTCGATGGGGAACCGGTGCTGTTGTGAAATGACTAAATCTTGAGGTGTTAAATGGGGTTTGTTTTCTTTTTACCTGAGAGTTAAAGGTTGTTTGCATCACAGAAGGCTATGAGATTTGTCAAGTGTACATGCTCTGATTTCTGTTTTTGATCCATTTTTTAAGTACGTGAATGGTGAGAGAAGAATTGTAATCTATGTCCAATAACAGAATGTCCCTTTGTAAGATAGCCTAGGTACCTCCATGTGCCTTTGCTCTGTTTCATTTCACTCCAACTATTATGACAAGTATCGCAGAACTGCAGATGGTCCCCGAAAACCAGGAAGTACGATAAGGTTCGGAAAGCAATAGCAGTTACCATGGAAATATTGGCACATCCGCCATGTTTCTTGTCAAGTTAGCTGAACTTCCATAGGAATACACAGGCAAAAACACTATAAAAAAAGCAAACAAAGCAGCCGTGAAACAATCCAAAAAACGGCTGGAACGTTACTGGTAAGTTTATCTATCATTCTGTAGTGTCAGAATAGGCTTTAATTAATGCTATGTTTAGTATTTAGCTATTTAAAATATCTATTAGTTTAACATTAGATCAACTAAACAATGTAACAATCCCAAGCCCCTTTTCACGCTGCTACAAACTGAACTAGCTTTTTACAAAAACAATCGGCCTGGCATTCAATGTTTTTATTTATTTATTTTGTTTGTCAAATTGTTTGTTTTACATTGAAGTGAATGTATTTGCTAGCATTTAACATGGCGCCAAAAATGCACACTTTTTGACTTTCCCTGATGAAGTAGCTTGTATGTTAAGGTCTGACCTTGCTGCCAGTGATTATCTAGTTTAAATCTGCTTTCTGTTTTGTGATTTTGAAATATTGATTCATTTCTCAGCAGATTCCTCATAAGGTATGAATGTAACGAGATGGAACTATCCACAGGTATTATGCAAACCGGCACTAGCCAAGTCGCCAGAATGAACACGAGTTGAGATTGACCGTGTGTCTAATATTACCTTAGAATTAGATTTTGTACCTTTGTACCAGCTTACACAGAAACAGCAACAAACAGGTTCTACTCTCGACATCGCTCCCTCGTAGGGATTGGTCCCTTATTAGCTTTTGTGACTGTTCGTAATGTACTAAGCTTTTTGCAGTTATAGTTTTTAATTTGGCTAAGTTTAGGATTAGGGCTCGGGCTTGGGTTAGCAAAAGTAAGATATTATTAAAAAATCGCTGACAATTACTGATTTTTTAAAAAATATATTTGATTTCCTTGCACTAACTTTAAACAAGGGGAGACCAAACTCAACAGGACAAAATTCAGTGAAAGAAGCCCGATGTGCGATGTCAGACGGTTTCCACAAAGTGAAACGAAACCAATCAAGCTGCATCAAGCTAGCAAGAGCCTACATTGGCAATGGGAGACATTTCTGACACAACGATTAAGGCCTTGTCCACACAAAGACAAATCACTAAAACAACCTGAAACTGCTTCAATACTGGTAACTAGAGTACGTTGCTGTGACACTAACACAGACAGTCACAAAACTAGAAGAAGACATGGCAGAGAATGTGTAGGAAAGCTAACAAGTTAAACAGAAACTCAGCAGAGGTTTCTAAACTTAGCAAATCTTCTGAATGAACATGGGCGTAAAACCTACAGAGGAGATGGTGATGTATGCTTCAGGTGTCTTTGGAATATGTTGACAAAGCTTCAAAACTGACTTAATGAAGATAAACTCTGAAGGGGATGTTTTTCTGTTTGGTGAAGAGGAAAAGTGAGGATCCTGTTGTAAACATAATGCACTAAAAGGTCAGTAAACAAAAGCTACAGATACGATCTATCTGCTGAGACATAAGGCCTTTTTCCACTAGGCCTATAGGAACTTTTTTTCAGTTTATAATACTTGTTTTAGTTTTAGTCCCCATTTTAGGCATGTTCACACAGAGCAAGAACTATAGACTGGAGCCAGACTTTTGAAACTTTTTTAGCTCCTGCTTCAGTCAGACCTTTTGATGACACAACCTTTGGTGACTCCCAAAAGATAGTTATTTAATTTGTAAATAGTAGCCTAACTATTAGGAATTACAGTGAATACCGGTAATAGTGCTTTATTGTTAACTTTAGTGATGTTTTTAGGCTTTGTAATTCATAATTTTATTTGGAATTGACAGCTTTTGTCAGCGCTTAATTACTTATTTAAATGTTCCAGAAATACAGATGCTAATAGTAAAGCTAGACACACTCTCAAGAAATGTTTTGACATCCTGACATCCTCTGGAACCTAGTTTTTAGAAATGTGTAGTGATGGGCAACTGAAGCTTGAAGGCACTCTTCATACAATAAATGTTACAAAGTCTTTATTTTTCTGCGCTAATTCATTGTTAAAATATGATTGATTAAAAACATGCTCATTAGCTTCCTGAAGATTAATTGAATAAATGCTTCCATTTCAGCTGTTTATTTTTCATTTCTAAAGTACCATTCAGACACAAATATTATATCTGTGTCTGAATGTTACTTTTATATGTTGTATATAAAATTGATGTTTGCACAAGTCTCCTGCATGGAGAATTTTTAATCCTTCACACTCCAAGCAGATCCTCGCCGTGATGAGCTATGACACTCGAGTTTTTTTTAAAATGATAACTGGTGTTTAAACTTGTTTTTTCATTGAGTCTTTAATTAATTGCAAAACCAGGTTCAACACAAACCAATCTATCCCTCTGAAGTGTCCCAGATCGATGCTCTGCTGCAGAATTTTTTTTGCGATCTTTTTGCTTCAACCTAACTTGGCCCATTGAAAACAACACAAGCTTCGATACGCTCTTCACTCTCCCCTCCCACCCGGAAAAACTCAATCCGTGTGCAGAAGAGTTGTTCATCTGGCCCATCACTAGAAATGTGCTTCGTGTAGTTGTTGTGTGGTTTGGTGACATACAGTAGATGTGCATCCGTGGCCCTCACCTGCTGCCCGGTCCATAAGGCAGTAGTCAGGGGAGTTCTCCACATAGACCAGCTTGTTCTTCGTACTGCCCCTGTAGTCTCGGTCTGCCGCTCTGAAGCCTGTCGCGTCCTGGTTCATGATGACCTCCACAGCAGAGTTGTACTTCTTAAACAGGTAGTCTCCCGTCTGCCTGAAGTCAGCCATCGCCATCCAGCAGGTCCTCAGGGAGCAGGAGCCACTCACCCCGTGACACTTGCACTCTGGCTTCATGAAGCGCTTCACTGCCTGGGGAAAGGTCAAAGGTCACAGGGCTTAGACAGGGACAGAGGAGAGGAGGTGTGTTCAGTCGGTCTTACAGGTGACAGTGAAGGGATTTACTCCAAACTCTGTTCTGACAATATTTAGAAAGGCATGTCTAATACACACAAAAACATAGACTGTATGTAAGGACCAATATAATCAATACATAACATTTTTTGTTTTAGTCTCATCTTTCACTTGCTCCTGAACGCCCCCATTTTAGAATCTTATAGATCAGAATCAATAAAAATTGCAATATGGCACAAATGTGTTTCCCACAGCAGGAATAAAGTTAGCACTCCAGGTAGATGCTGCAAAGAAAATGGGACAGTGGAAACAATCAAATGGACCTTGTCTGATGTACTTATGCTCCAGAAATGCTCAAAATGAGTCTGAATGATTGAGGAACATATCAGAGATGTAAGCCCCCCCACAGATTTGGAACATTCAGAACGGTGTTTTCTGGGGCGCAAAGGGGAGCAAAGAATATCTCACAAACAAAACTTCAACTGTGTTTTTGATGAGGAAGCCATATTGACACAGGATTAAAAACCCAAATCAGTAGATTTACATGTGCCCTTTAATAATTGTGACTACCAACAGTAGAGCTGTGAAATTATTCGGATTTCTTAAAAAAAAAAAAAAAAGTAACTTTTTTTTTACTCAATGTATCAAATTTCAATTTCGTTTATGAAATATTTCTGTAATCGATTACAAATATTGTGTAATCGAGTGATTGTGATTTTATATTATTATTAACTCATAGAGTGTTCATAAGACTCAAATATTTAACTGAGTAGGAAAAGTGGATTGTAGAAAACATTGACAACAGTCTATTTCTGAGATATGTCCCTTTTACATTTTGTCTTAGGCGAAAATATGCTCTGCAGTCTTTCTACGCAAATAATTATTTGAATAATCGTGATTTCAATTATGATTTAAACATTTGTGAGTATTTTCATTATAATCGAGCAGCCCCAACTGACAGTAGGTATAACAACTACTACCAAATAACTGAGGCATTAGTTCTCGCTCTTTTCTTCTCACTGATAAACTAAGCGTCAGCTACCTGAGATCAGAATGACAGAAGCTGTTCTGCCTATTAGAACAAACAACCCTTTAAGCTGTATAAGTATTCTCTCTAATGCAAATTGCAATAATTTGTGTGTTTTACTTTACTTTAAAAATCTACTTTTTTATAGAGTTAGAGTTGAATATTTATCCATTATAAATCTAAAGAAAATATCGCAATGTTGGCTTTAGCCTAAATTCTCTGTTATTTTACGTTTTGGCTTTTTTTTTAACACATTGACGTATAAAAGGTGTGAAAACACGCTTCTGGTACATTTTTGACATGTCATTGTATATCTACGTTTTATCTAGAGACTGGGAGGTGAATGTAAACCTTCACAAAAAAGCTTTAACACCCCTGGTCTACGCTGTCATAGTTATTAGCTATCAAGAACCCTTCAAACGTTATTATTTGGACAAAGCAATACACTGAATTTCGAAACTATGCACATAATTTAAAGATGCTCTTTTTTAAATCTAGGCTTAAACATTAGGCTGACAAAGTCCCAACTCAAAGTCAGGTCCAAGAATAATGAATTCCATACACTATTATCCTACTTAATACAAAATTCTGGTCATAAAAAGAAGTTGGTATGTACATGTTGTTATTTAAATGTATGCTGTTTATATTTTGAGAAGAAGCACCAAATCATCTCAAGTTGTAGTCAAATCCAAGTCACTGATTTTCAAGTCCAAGTCTTAGCCTATTTAATCAAGTTATGTTTTAAAGTCATCAAAATAGTGACTCAAGTCTTACTTAAAGTTGGGGGAACTTGCATTTTCCACTAAAAAGTATATGGTAAATGCAACACTGTGGAGTTCTAAACAGGAGTTGAATGCAGTGCTCTGATTGGCTGTGCTTGGATGATCCACTCCAGTTTCAATTTATTGTTTTAAAGTGTTTTTAAGCCATAATTGCAACCAAAAATGAATATATGTTGATCTTAACCACGTATTAAAGCATTTATGGGAGGAAGTTGTCAGATTAAAACCTACCCCACATTTAAGTCCACACTTAGCAAAATCTCCAACATAAATCATATCATAAAGAAAACCTCTGCATCTTCACTACTACAGTCATCCACACATCCAAACCGAAGAGGAGGCTCACCATGCGCCCACAGTGGTTGTTATGCAGGTTTATGCGCGCCCGGGCGTCTTTCACACTCTGCTCCTGAGCGTCAATGAAGTCTTTGGCGAAGCGGATGCCGTAGTGGATGTTATCGCTGCAGCCGCCCCAGTCGAAGGTCCCCCTGTGGTCCGTGCCCTGACCTCTCCTCTCGTCACAGCCGCACATCTTCAGCTCGCCCTGACCGCAGCTCTGGTGATGGCGTACACCACCCCGGCAGACGAGATGGCATAGACGAACGCCGCTTCTCTGCTGCCTGCAAGACAATGCACGGGGATTAGAGGTGAGGGATATATTCAGTTTTAGATCAGATTGTGAATGTTGTTGGGAAGATATGTAAAAAAAATGATTATAAATGTATAGTTTAAAGTCTTTGTGAGTGCAATTTAGGTCAAATATTTTGTAAGATTATTGAGTTGGCACTTATAGAAGTTGTATTAAATTTGGGGTTACTAACTTTTGTAGTTGTAAATGATTAAACGTTTTGTTTTCCACTGAAAAGTATATGATAAGTTCAGCACTTTGTGAAAAAATTTGAACTCTGAGTTCTGTCTAATTGAATAATTAAGAAATGTAGCTCTCATCATGAGCTGAAAGCAGCGATCTGATTGGCCGAGCTTGGGCGGTCCTCTCCAGTTTCACTTTGTTGTTAAAAAAAACATTTATTGACCATAATGGCAAACAAAATTAATAGTCTTTGGATGTATTCACCATGTGTGGTTGGATTTATGAGCAAAAGTACTGGTATTCAGATTTAAAATCTAAATGTTAGCAATGTGAAAATCAACTACCACACCTTTAAGTCAATTAAAGTGCATACGACAGGTTGAGTTGTGCAGTATATCAATTTGATGTTAATTGTTTTCAAGGTATCCAAAAATGTAATATTGAGTATTATCGCGCATAGAAAAACGCTGCAAAAAAAAAAAAAAAAATCTTATTAAAAATACAAGTTTTAAGTCACAAAGATTATATTTGGAGTTTTGCGATTCATTTCACATTTGTCTGGCAAGAAGTCACTTATACTGTCAAAAATATTTAATAGAGATTAGGATCAAGCAGCTGTTGTAAAACAAACCCAACCTTTAGTGAACACAACCTGTGTAGACGTCAACTGAAAAGTTTCAATACGTGTTGAAATTTTTTGTTTGATGGTTATATTGATATATTGATATTAATTGATATTGAAATATCGTCCGAATATATGAGCGACGCGGTGGCGCAGCAGTTAGCGCTCTGGCCCAGACGACCTGGGAGCTTTCTATGTGGAGTTTGCATATTCTCCCCGTGTCTGCGTAGGTTTCCTCCGGTACTCCAGTTTCCTCCTACCACTAAAAACATGTCCATTAATGCCTCCCCTGACCCTCCCCCAGGGCTCCCCTGCAAAAGAGATTCTGAATCTCAGTGGGACTTCCCTTTTAAATAAAGGTCAATTAAAATTTGTCATTGAGATACGCAAAATTGAAATAAAATAAAATAAAGATATTAATTTTTGCCAACATCGCTCAGCCCTAATGACAGGTCAGACAACATCTGTAGTAAAACATTATAATATGATTAAGATTACACTAAACATTTAGCTTGTTTTTACCCAATTTGGTTGTTTTGATGAAGTTCATTATCGACTTTTGTCCAGTAAATATGACATACAGTATATGGAGGGGAATCAACAAAACTTACCTAGCAACCACATTGTAAATCTGGGCCAAAATCAACATAAATAACACAGGAGTGACAATGTGACAGATTATTCTAACTATAGCACAAAATGATGACTCCAAGAAACTGTCAGTTGAGTGTAAAATGTCTTTTTGATGACACGTGGAGGGATTCTATTTTGGAACGTAAATTACTTTATGTAATTTTCTACTTTCAGTTGTCAGTTTCTCTATAAAGAGCAACTTAACAGCTGTAAAACCATGATAAACATTTACCACAAAGACTATCACACCAAACTAAGTCAAAGAAAAACATTAGAATTTGTCATATGGACTTTAGGAATATGTTAATTTGACTTCAGCCCTAATTGTCAATCATTACGCTTCAGCTAATTTACTAAAAGACATTTTTCTTGATGGATTGAAATATTATCGCCTGAATATTGTAATCAAAACATGCCAAAAAAATTACAGAGATATACATTTTTGTTGATATCATCCAAAAAACTACTTAAGTACTTGCTGCCTGTGCACCTTATTCATCATATAAAGCATGAAGAAAGCACACATAAAGCTTTAATTATTCATGAACAAATAGTAAATGAATGAATGAAAAAGTTAATTAAGGCTTCGTAAGTACTTAATTAAGGAGGATTTAGAGTTTCAGAGTTAATAGATACTAACCCTTGTTAAACTTTTTCACCCATTAATTAATCATCAAAATACAGTCTGAATATTGTATAAGATGTATGAAAAAAATATATAGACATTCATATTTGTCAATATCGCCCAGCCCTATCAGAAACATAGCAACAATAACAGAATGATATGTGGAGATTTTTATGGTTGTGACTTGTTTTTCTCTAAGAAATATGAAATCTAGCTCTAACCACAAAGAAACATGAATGGAACAAATCATGTCCTATAGCAGAAACCACAGGAGTGATATACGGGCTGGTAATTTAAAAAAGATGGAAAACAGGGCTTGGCCGAAGTGCGTTTAAGGATACATATATTGCAAAATGGTTTTATGTGAACTTTAAACCAAAAACATCCAACTGTACTGTCCTGCATTTGAGATTTGAGTGTCCAGAAAATCTCTATTTTCACCTACCCCTTAAACTTGCCCATGATATAATAAAAGTTTAAAAACAACTATTTGGTACAGATTTGAATAATAATGGATGCAATACAATGCAGGCGCTTTGGTAACACTTTAAAATAACTACGCCTTGATTAGGCTTTAAAAAAATTAGTAATAAAGATTCATCATGAACAAATGAGAAAATAATGGATGCAAAAGTTTATTTAGGCTTAGTGACAGCTTAATTACCACACGTCTTACCCCTTCACCTAAATTCTAACCTTATTTTCTTAAGTAAGCAGTTACCAAGCCTTAATCAATTTATTCATTCAGCAATTGTTTGTTTATGAATGATTAACCCTTTCTTCATTCTTTCCTAATTAAGGCTTTACAAGGGCTAAATAAAGTGTAGTTATTTGGGATGTTCACACATGAAAGTACCAAGAATTAAGTCCCCACATTTGTTAAGTCCCTGTTTAGTCGAAGGAACTAACATGTTCCCATGTTTGCATTCACAAAGCAACAGTTCGTGAAAGTATAGTATAGTTATAGTTCAGAACATTTGTATACGTCATTAAGTGGTACTAGGAAAATAAAGGTTCTTTTTTCCCTTCCACATAAAACTATAATGTACAAAAGCTAAAAAAAAAAAAAAGCACAGTTATTCACTGTTATTCCAAACAATAGCTGCTATATAAGCAGTTATTTTAGAAGCTACCGCTTTTAAGTAAGATTTCTAGAGGATAAGGAAAGTTTGTCTAAATGTAAGAAAATATATAAAACATGTTTCCAAACAAAGCTAGTCTTGTAATTGTGCTTGAGTCACCAAAAAGTTCCTGGTCTGACTGGAAATGACCTGCCCCAGAGCAGGAGATAAAAAATCAGTCATGTTTGTTTTGCAGATCCTTGATTGGCTAATCCGTCAGCCAATCATACCCCTTGAATCTTGATAAATGTGATGAATAAACATAATGTTGATAGAGACATTCTGAAATTTAGCCTTCAGACCAATTTTTGTTGGCTTCAAACTGAACTGTTCCATAACAATTAACTGCACACACAGTTTAAATTATTGTATCATATCACAAACAGTTAGGTGTAATAGAGACCCAGCATTTATAAAAGTGTGGTACAGCCCAGTCAAACCTATGCAACATTTTAAATGATTCATTTGAATGATTGTCCTGTGGCTTTTTCTCCATATGGGTTTTAATATTCTTGATGGAAAAAAACCAAAAACAAACCAGGAGTATGGAAACAAGTAACAGTAGTACAAGGAGCTGCATGTTTGATCAGAAAAGTACCTCTCCAGGCTGTGCAATTTAATAAAAGTTTGAGAAATCTCAATCTAGTCAAGTCAAATTATTTATTCTTTAAGTGTGATTTTTGATGAGGGAACTCTACAGCTAATCCTCTGACATTCCGGAAGGACCGTCATTATGTTTAGGTTAACAAGTAAGATTAGGAAAAGGGTTTGGGGAAAAGTTAAGATAAAAAAATTATAATCGGGCCTGGTTATCAACAGTAATAAACTTATTACCATGGCAACCATCTTACATCTTGTACACTTGTACTCGCGTTTGTGGCTTGTTAACACCAACACTCGGCAACTACAGAATAAACACCCGCGCACTTCTTTGTTTTCTTGGCGAATCATGTTTTAAGTGCATAGCGCCACATACAGCACCATGGTATAGGCCTATCTAATATGGGTAAACATCCAGGCCTTAGGGTACAGGTCACATGACGAGGGGACTCCTCATACAGGTCTGCAGCCAGATGCCTCTCAATCCTTGTATTATATAAATAGTTTGATTGATTGATTGAAGGTAGTTTAACCTAAAATTTGCTTTAGGGACCTAAAATAACTTTAAAACATGTTGGTGAAGCCTATAAAAGTCCTATTAAAGGTGGGGTAGCAGATTTTTACACTGCAAACACTATTTAGGTTTTAAATCTAACAACCTCTGCTCATAAATTCTTCAACACATGGTTAATATCGACATGTATTGCATTTATGGCTTATAAACTTCTTTTTACAAACAACAAAGTGAAACTGAAGAGGACCACCCAAGCACAGCCAATCAGAGAGCAGCATTCACCTCCTGATTAGAACTAAAATTCCTTATTACTCAGTTCAGACAGGACTCAGAGGTCTCATTTTTTTTCACAAAATGCTGCATTTATAATATACTTTTTGTGGAAAGCGCAAAGTTTACTAATTTACAACTAAAAAAGTTAGCTACCCCACCTTTAAGATTTTTTTTATTTGTAATTTTAGAGTACAAACTGAGTATGATTCATCCTAGAATGGTTGATTTCACTTTAAAATGAGGACTACAATGTTCTTTTTATCTTTACCATTTCCAGGTGCATCACTTTGATCAGTTATTGAACAAAAAAGAATTTATAAAAAAGAAAAAGTGGAAGTGTTAAGAAAGGGATATTCAGATGTGCTCAAACTTGCAAAAAGTAGGCTACATACTTAAAAAGATCCCTTCATTGTACGAGATGCAGGTGTCAGTTGTAATCCCACAGATCGTGCACAGCTGATGACCCTCCCTGTCACTGGGCTGTGTGTTTTCATTTCAGAGGAGCACAAGAGATTTCGGGGGGTATTTGGTCTGGCTTTTCCCACCCACCTCCCCGCTCTCATTCCTGCTCACGCAACCGAGCAGAACACAGGCGGTATGTCGGGGAGTAGCGCTTTGTCTGCCGGCCAGAAACATCCACCCAAATATTTACATCTCCTATTACTGTTTATACATCAGCACTGGAGATCTCTCAATCTGCTACTTGTTTTTTGTCGGTGGAACAGAGCACTTTCACAATAGGCCAAAGTTGACACCTATTAATTCTGCTATTATCTGGAAGGGACGTTTACGAGAGCGATCGTCTTTGGTATAAACAGACACTGTCACGCAAGGGCAGAGAGGAAGGCTGGAGGCAGGTTTCAAGATGGCAGCCGCTCTGAGTGTTTCTAACTTTTCACACACATACACAAAAATATATAAAAATGTGTCTTTTACATGTCAAAAGTTATACTAATTTTTGGCAATTAAATAAATGATTATTTGGTTCATTAAAATTGTAAACAAACAAAAAATATTTTAATTTAAACTTATTTCAAAAGAAACAGTTGGCAACGTATCATATTTGGGGGCGTAGCTTGTTGTGGAGGAATTTCATGGTTAAAGATTCTTAAGAATTCACTAGGAACTGACTTTCTCAGCAATTTAATTGTATTTTGAGCACAACTATTTCAAGCTGAGTCACGATTAAGTCTGAATGGATGATGTTGAAGTGGAAAACTAAACAGATTGTTCTGTACACTTTAGAAAATAGGCACTTTATACCCTGAGTCAGTGTGAGTGTGACCTTGATGACTTGTTGAATTGTTGAACTGTTGTGTTTGTCCCGTCTTGTCCTAAATGTAAAGGGACTACGAATGAAAATTAGCTGTACGCTAACTTCATTACATTTACATCTGTATTTTTTGTACTAATGTTCATTAATGTGCATTGTCCCTTTGAAAAGAATAAATGCAGAGCATCACGTTAGCATCTAGCCAGCATTTAGTCCACCGCTACTGTTAGCATTGTTGGATATATTTACAAACTTGAGCTGTTGGGTTGCTTTATTCTTCTCCATGTCTTTGTATCTCTAGTTGGCACAATATATCTCCTTAAGTCACATTTGCTGTAGTTGTTGAGCAGTTAGTGACAAAGCTGTTGTGTTCACTCTCAATGTTAACTTTACCTCTCAGTGGTCCAGACGCAGCCTCTGATGCTGATTGTATCAGTCACATGTTTTGCTCACTTAACTAATGCATTCTGTGCCTCCGAACTGTTCATTACAATGTGTTTAAACTTTTTCATAGCTCTTAGGCACAAGATGTGCCGGTATGCTAACGGAGGTTAGCCACAATGCTAACAATAACAGGCCAACTTAGTCGATTTTGGTGAACAAACAGGACATTATTAGAAGTAGTTAGGACATTGCATTAACAATATATTGAAATGATTTAGTTATTTGGTGGAAAAATAATTAAGTATAATCCCTTTAAATTACAATTGCCATGAATGTCTGTAATTTTTATCACATCCCAATTCATATTTATTCCTTGAAATATTTAAATGGTGATTTTGGTAAATACATATAAATATAAATGTTCCACCTTAAAAAATATGTTGACATTTTTTGTTTTTTTACATACAGTATTGTTGGGCATATTTTGTCTTACCCCAATTAGCGTTGTCACAATACTAAAATGTAGACTGATAAAGAACAGGCTTGACTCTAGATACCAATGTTGATAATGGAATAATAACTATAATTTACTTCTTAATATTACTGCTATGTGTTTTTTATCATTATTTTTTATTCCAAATGTATGTGTGTGTGTGTGTGTAACTTTGTTTGGTACAACTCTGTCGATTTTATATGTGCTTTACTAATGAATTGGCTTGGCTTGGCTAAAAATCCAGTAGTTAACACAAATTACAAGTATTTTCTTTAATAAATATTTAGGTTTTAAACTAGTTTTAATACCTGCTTGATTATTGATAAGTATCTGATTTTCGACACTTTTTACAACCTTAACCCCATTACAAATCCATTTTACACCACCGTGCACAAAGTTTTACTTATAGCTCACTGGTGTTCATTAGATTTAGCCTTTTGTGCGCTACAGGCTATAGAACATGCGCAGTTGTGTTTCGCCCATAATTCTTTGCGTGAGGAGCGGGACATTCTGACCGATCAGAGCGGGAGTAGAACGAGCAGCAATAGCCAAAGCTAAAGCTTAAAACGCCGTTTTATACAAAACTAAAACTTTTGAACCAGTAAAAAGTTTATAATGTGAAACTAGGTAAGAATTGCCACAAAATCCAACAGTTCTTAAAGCTGTAGATGCTGCTTCTGCCGAACAGGAGCAGTTTGTGCTTGCCCTATACACTCTAGGGTAAAATTCTTTCTAGCCTCTAGAGGGATTTTCCCACTGCAAAACCAATGGAGCGGCCACTGGGGCCGATTTACAACGGCTACACGCTACCAATGTCCTATCCAGATAATATAATAGATCTACGTTTGGGCCAGTGCAACTGAAAAGAAGTGTACTGGTATTTCAAATTTGTATTTTGATTTCATTAAAACTGAGGCACCTAACTTTTTGTGTGTACAGTAAATAATTAAACTTGTTTCTTTTGTGGTTAGAAAATCAGGTACACCAACTTTAAGGAACTGAATTGGCAACTCTATAGTCTCTATAGTTTTCTTTTGAATTGACATAAACTTTGACACAATACGAGACACTGACTTCGATGCATGATGCGTCCGAAGACACTGTGGTCGCGGTCCAGGGTGCTGCAGTTCCAGCGGTGGTGTCTGAATTGGTGTTGGCACTCTTTGACCCCCTCCTTGGCACCTTCCCCGATGGACTGCATCAGGTCCGGGTACCTCTGACAGAGCTGCCGCTGTTTGTTGACCAAGCCTGGGATGTGAGAGCAGATCACCCGGGTCCCCAGTGCACCTATGTACCTGCAATCACAACAGAGAGGGATGAACATGAAGAAGAGATGTGGTGCAGGGATCACAAAAGAAAACCAGTCCATTTCTTTACAAACTAAAGCTAAACCAAGTTAACCAATGTTAAACCAAAATTTGTTTTAGGTGTACAAAAGCTTCACATTAGTCAGTGCACAACATGTTTTCACTTTTGTCTCAAGATCAGATTGTTTAAATTGTCAGCATGAGCAAATGTTGGATGTACCGGGCTTTAAAGTCAAATATACTGTATTTAACTTCATCAGGGAAACGTTTTAATGAGATAAGAAAGTGGAAAGTGTATTAGATGATGGCGGCTATCTATCCAGTTTGATAATATAGTATTAACTTGGCTCGCGACAGATGGATATGTGTTGCACTCTGATTTGAGTTCTTCCACAGTATTCATCTGGAACTTTGTTCGTGGAAAGCGTTTGGGAAAAGGTGTGACATTTAATGAAATATATTGAGCTAATTGGGTTTGCGGCCTACCTTATTTGCGCTTAACCAATCACAGCAACGAATTGTAATGACATATCCAATGTTCGAGTGGAATAAAACAAAAAAACGTCTCTGCGCTTCTTTAAAAAAAACAAAACAACAACACTATTTTTGCTAAAACAGAATCAAACACAGCAGAAACACATACAATCAGCTGCCATCTTTGTTTTGTTTGATTCAGGTGGTACTTCCTCATTGCAACCAAGCCCTGCTCCGATGTGATTGGGCCGCTGGGTCAGACTCCAAATTAATCGGGCTTCTGGAAGTTTGTGAATTGACAAATATCACAAGATAATCCATCTGGCTGGCCAGGTTAGTGTAGAAGTTCAGCTTTGATTTATACACATATCAATCTGGAGTGAGCAGGTTGCTGTTTAGTAGGGTTGTCAAAAGTATTAAGAAAAGAAGATTTATACCCATTTGAACATCACAGATACATACATCTAGCAAATTTTGGTGTCTCCTGAACAGCTTTAGAATGATCTTGAGCAAGGACTGGGCGATAAATAAAACGTGTGATCACCTTTTTGGATTGTCATTCACTAAGTTTATTGTAGCTTTTTGACAAATTACAAAGTACACTTCTCTTATTGGTCGACCTTTGTCATGTGCTGAATGAGTGACAGCTGTGCTTAACCAATAAAGTGTGAACTTTCTGAAGAAGGAGGAAGACTCATTTGCAACTTAAAAAAATATGGAAAAGAGAACACTTGAATTTGAAAGTGTATTTTATTCATGACACGCAAAGATCTATTTGGTAAGATCTCGAAACATTTACAAGTTGCAGCTTTTTACAGCTCACCAGCAACCTCAAAATCCATGCTAAATTATGCGCACAAAGAGCCAAAACAGCCCTAACGTAACTCTTGACTTACAGGGCAGAACACCCAACTACATCTCTATACATCCACGAGGCGCTTATCCATCTAAACCCATTTGTCCACTTCAGGATGTGGAGCAGATTATTAAATTCCTGTGGTTCAGTGAAGAGCTCTGACAGGCCTGCGCTTCCTGCTCCATTCACACCTAATCCTCCAGCGTGCACAGTGTCACAGCCGAGGTGCTCAGGCAAGAGTACAGTCATCTACAGTAAGATTTCCCACATAAGCCTGCACGCTCCGCTCCCCATCCGGATATCGTTCGAGCTCTTAATCGCAATTGTGTCGCTGCCGGGCCACCGCGAAAGAGAGAACACGGAGCGGTTCAGTTTCCACTCCTGTTATGGGCTGTCCCGTCCCCGTGTGGAGGTGTAGCCATGGGTGAGCAGTAAAGCAGAGCAGAAGCAGTTCTTGTGTTTATTGTGTTGGACAGAGCAGCCGCTGCCAAAAGCCCTCAACGCCGTCTATGAAGAGGACCCAGACAGATACAGATGAAGACGGAGGAGATGAGAGATGTAAATCACTGTCTTAAGTTATTGCGGTGCTTAAATTGGGCGCCAAGCTTGGTGAGAAAGTATACACGGGGTAACAGTTAGAGGTTCGGTCAATAATTGACTTCACGTGGCGTCAGATTTGAAGAAACCTTATAAAAATCAAGTTGAGGTTGCAGAATATTTGCATAGACCTTTTTTTATTAGCTGCATACATACTCAGCCTATGTGTGTTTAAGTGGACGTAGCTAAGCCGCTTCCTGCCATATTTCTTCAGATCTTACTTCCTTTCACTTTCCTTTGAAATATTTGTGCCTCTTTCTTTGCTATTGCTTCCATGCAACTCATCGTTCTGTCCTCAAAATGTTTGTTTTTGTTCCTTTACATCAATGGTCTCCAACGTGAAGCTTTAAAGCTACCGGCACCTCTCGAACACCTGCCAAGAAGCTTGCCAAAAGGCTTATTATGATTTACAACTCAAATTGTGATTATTATTCCTATTTCTAGTGTAAATGCATCTTTAAATGTCTACGATGTCTTATGGTGCGTTCACATATGGAATGTCAAATTCGCGCCAGACATTTGTCGCAGGATTATTCGAAATCGGTTGTACGTGATTGCTTGTCCTGAAACCGCGATGCGTTTATGCATCTATAATATCTGTGACACTTATGTAGAATGTTGGATAATGTCTGATGTCGCACAAAACTCTGGAGTGAAGAAACCGCAGTTGCATGAGATGATCCCTGACATGTACACTAAATCAATTATACTGTAGCAAGAACATAAATGTATTACTTATATCTACATTCTTTATAAACCATTGTTATAGTTTAAATGCAAGCAAACTTTATCTTTATCTAATTTGTCTGTATATGCAAAAGTGAAGAAAGCATGTGTCCCATTGACTTTTAATTTCTTTGATCGCTAAAAGTAGTAGCTCACTGCCGGTTTTGGTTTGCTCTCCTAGGGAAAAAGGCTTGAGACACCTGCTCTATGTGATCCTAATGTTTGTATTTTATCCTTTTTTGTAGATCAAAATATAAGCAATACTAACTGACCATGACCAATCAGAAGTAATTTTAACCCAAGGTCTGCCCCAGCTTATATTGATGAAAATTGACAACTAACATGGAGGACTGAGTGCCTTGAAACCTGGTTCCTGATTGACTTTGTAGTTCCATGAAACCTAGACTATGCTTTCCAAATATAAAACTTGTTTCCAAATTAGCTGCTATGCTAGCTACAATTGTTGGAGCCAATCAGTATGAACTCTACAGTCCATGACAAAACAACATGAAGTAGAAACTGGTACAAAGGTCAAATTAGCACACTTTCAGTTTCACTCCTGACTGCTTCTGACTGTGTCTTGTGGCATTTCTGGTTATGGTTCCATTGATTTCTCTAATCAACACAACAAAAGTCTCAATGCAAAAATATGACACAACTGTTGATTTGCTATAACTATGAGACCAAAAACTAGAATCTTTTAGACATGATTTGATGAACTTAAAAACAATGAACTTGGGTTGCCAGAGTGTGAAAAAAAGCCCACAAAGAGATGAGAAGCTACGGCTCAATCAGGAATAAGTTTCTCTATGAATGATGGGTATTAACCAGAAAGTGACTTTCTCTGGAAACCTGACTCTTTGTCGTGGTTTGTTCCTAAGAATAGCGTTTGTACGCAACGTGGGTGGAGCCTAATGAGAACTGCGTGAAAACAACTGCATGAGCCTATCACAGACAGTTGTGTCTGTGTCATGGTGCAACATCAGTTCAAACTCATGTTCCTGACTCATGGTTCAAAATTAACTTCAGGTTTTAAGTAACCAGACTGAGAGAGTCATGTGAGGCTCATTCTGCTTTCTGATTAGATAATCCTCCTGAGAACCAAAACACCTAATGTAAACATCAACAAATGGACATCATATCCATTGAGTTCACAATGACTTTCAGTAAAAATAATAGTATATTTAGGCATGTAGACCTTGTATTTGTGGACACATATAGGTCATGTTTCTTAAATCTGAAATCAAAATCTTACATATGGTTCCTTTAAAGGCGCTTTACCCTATCTCTTTTTATTTATTTTATTTTTATTTGAAAAAATACAATAAATAAACTCAAGAAGCAAATCTCTGGTCATGTGAAAATCCTTCTGCAGTGTCCTGTCTACTTCTAATAATTACTTGTCTAATAATGCCCATGAAGTTTGTTGTTGTTAGCATTGTGGCTAACTACTGTTAGCACACTCACAGCTAGCCGCTGTGAAAAAAACTTAAAACACGTCAAACAATTTGAAGGCTCAGAATGCGATGGGTAAGTAAACAAAACACATGGGACTTATGTAGAAAGTTTAAAATAATGGTTTGCTTGCAATTTTAAGAAATTAAGCACAGGACTTTTAGGTAGACATTGACCTTTGCTCTCCTTCTGAAATACCTGTATCATCAAAATGAGTTCAGTGCATTGTTAAAGCCTTGTGCAGAAAGTAGTGACTCATAACTCTTCTGAATGGAGTCAGCATCTCCTGTTCTTTCTTCCCTCTTCTATTCATAGATCCATAAATAGTCCTCTGTCAGTGTTTCTAAATGTCAGTCATGTAACTGACTGGACACTTGCCACTGTACCTGTCCAAGGTTCATAGAGACTGTAACAGACAAAAAATATTTAATAAATGGAGAAATATTTAAATTATAAAGTATAGGGGGAAATCTAATGTTTCTGTAACATGTGGTTACATCTTGTGAGTATTGCATAATCGTGTATCAAATGAACCTCCTGAGCCTGCACTATATGATTCATTTGTGAGGTCATGAAAGACTATTTTCACTTACTATTTGATTAGACTTGCTGCATTGTTGCACCAAGAAAAATCTGATATTTCGCAAGATGTTCACTGCATGACAAGTGCAATTTAGCAAAAATGTAAATACAAAGAAAAGCAAACTCTGCACATCTCTGCCGCACAGTTTGACTTGGACTCACTTTAGCTCCAGCATTTTCAGTAGTTGTCAAAAATATGAAAAACAGATTGTAATTAATACTGAAACTACTAATATTGAGAGACATACACAGCACACAGTTTGGTCCTTTCTGACTAATTTTTGAGAGATCGACCACATCTAGCACTGCATAAGAACTAAGAGAACAGTGTTTAATTAATAATAATTAATTAACAGTCATATTTTTGTGTTGGAAATGGCAGTATTGCCTAAAACAGTGGTTCCCAACCTTCAGTGTCCCAAGTACCTTCTAAATTTTGTCCCAAAAGCCTAAAGTGCTTTAAAAGTATTAAAAATCATCACAAATAAATTTTTATATTATTAAAAAATACATTTCACCTTTTATTAAAGTCTGAAATCATCCTAAGTACCCCCTGGTGAGGGCTCGCGTTCCCTGATTGGGATCTAATGCATTTTACAGATTCATACACAGAATTGAAATTGTTTTAAAATAGGAGGACCTGTTAAAGGTGCTGTACCAAGTTGTTTTTTGTTTGTTTGTTTGTTTGTTTAAATCAATTCCCCTAGCACATACAGTATATCTTGTTAAAGTATCTACTTAGCTGGAAATAAGTCCTCAAACATCGTTTGTTTGCCAAGATCTACACAATTCATCTGTTATTGTTAGCATTGTGGCTAACTGCCATTAGCATACGACAAACCTCGCTCCTAACCGAGTGAAAAGACATAAAACCAGCCTGTTCTCA
Source organism: Mugilogobius chulae (assembly GCA_038363315.1). Classification (NCBI taxonomy): domain Eukaryota; kingdom Metazoa; phylum Chordata; class Actinopteri; order Gobiiformes; family Gobiidae; genus Mugilogobius; species Mugilogobius chulae. The sequence goes on from JBBPFD010000119.1 coordinate 428,478, forward strand.
TGGATAAGCGTGTGAATACCACGCTATTGTAAACAGCGTGTCATATGAACGCTACTTCTATTTTATGCGTGTGTATTTGACGCGTTTCTGTCTCGTTCATTTCAATGGTGAATGTTAAGACGTGCTATTATTCATAAATACTAACACAATCCTAATCCTAATCCTAACCTTAACCAACTCCAAGCCTAAGAGCTAAACTTACCAATTTTTGCAAGTTCAGATCTAAACTCAGCAGTTAATCTCTTCAAAAACCTCGTGTTTGTCCTCAATCACATCGCGTGTTCAGACCATGCCAGAAAAAAAGGCCGTATAGTTGCACGCCAAAACAGGCAGAGGGCGTTGTCGTGACACGCAATTTGTCATGATGTGCTATTTATATGCAATCCATGAGAACACGTTGCATAAAACACATTGTGGTGAACTATTCAGAGGCTCAGAAGGCATTAGCTCAGTGAACGAAGCATGTAGACTGATGGATGAAGTTTGCAATTAAAGGGGACGTATTGCGTTTGTGCTGTATTAGGACTAAGCTATACACATGTAGATCAGTCATTTACTTTATTTTGTAGAACACAAAATGTATGCAAAATAGCTTAGACATAAAAAGGTTCTTTTACTTCCTGTGCAAAACTACAGAACTTTTGTAAGATTTTAAAAATGTAACAAGATGCAGCTTTTAAATGTATATTTTTTTTCTTTTTGTAAAGTGACTATGTGACTTTTTTTAACCAAACATGCTTTACATGAGTGAAACATTTTAAATGATCACAATTAAATACAGACAAGTGGGCGGGGATAGGTGATAGGTGAGGATAGGGCATTTCTGAGCGCTCAGTCATCAACTGCAGGTCAATACAAGATAACTAAACTAATGACGAGAGGCAGTTTTAACAAGATAAAAAAAAGTATTTTCGCGATAGGTCTCCTTTAATTATAATGTTTGTTCACATTTTAAAGAAGGCAAAATCAGGTATAACACCTTTAACACTCTTTTTGTCATACTGTAATCGTTTTGTTCTGAATTATGACTTCAATTTGTGTAATTAGCATATATCCATATCTATATAACAACCAAAAGAATACTATGCACTGTAAGTAATATGTTTAGTGTCAAAATCAAGTTGAAATTTTAGCATTGTGACTTTATTAAGCAATCACATACATTTGAATGCACCGAAATGTACCGTTAACCTTTTTGATCCACATTTTCACACAAAGACGTCGCCTTTACTGCAGGTGAAAGCCCTCAGCGTGTGTATATTCATGGTGGACACGGCGCACGTTGTATTTTAGGGCTTTGCCTCTGTCCTGGGGGCTGTTAAAACCTCAGGAGAAATCATCAAGGGGCATAAATTCATGCACCAGCGCCTGCACCTGCCACTTACTCTGGGCAAGATGAATGGATACGGGAGTGCTCCGGCAGCCTCATTAATCTTCATAAAGACGTGACACACACCACAGTCGCGCGCAACAGTTCACAGATAATCAACATCACGGATTGGAAAGAGTTTAAACGAGGCATAGAGTGTAAAACTCACTTTTATCATGGATGTTTGGGTAATCTTGTATTGTCCTGTAGCTAAAATAAATCCCTGTTTTCACATACCACCTATCCCCGCCCACTTGTCTGTATTGACTTGTGATTGGTCACGTAGCCACTTTCCAACAATAAAATAAATGTGTTTGTTAAAATCTGCTGCTTGGTGTTTTTAAATGTTATGTACTATAGAGGCGGGGCTTAGCTGTTGGGTAGTTTTGAACAGGAAGTCAAATCATTTAAGACACTTTTAGGTACTGGTAGAGACAATATTTCATGAAGGTTCACTGTGTGACTTTCTGGAGTTGAAACGCCAACTACACAATTCAGTAGAAACACCAAGTTAAACTATGTTTGGATAATATGACCTTATTTTGCCCCGCCCACTTTTATAGGAAGTGCATTTCCAGATTAGCTGCATTTAGCCTGTAGAATTAGCCGATGGGTTTATTTTAACTGTCATTACATCTATTTGAAAATACCACACAAGAAAGACAGACAAACCATGTCAGCTATCAGAGCGAAACAGGAAGTGCACTTCCTAGAAAAATGGGCGGGACAAAATAGGGTCAATAAGAAAAAAAATCTAGTTTGTTTCCGTGAAGACATAAGGTCCTCTTCTTGGCTAAATAAAGTCCAATGTGTGCCCATGTAAGCCTGGTCAAAGTAAATGTGTTCATTTTCAACTTATTTAGAAAAAACAAAGGAATTCAAATCTAATTTGGTCAAAGTTTTTTTTTTTTTTTTTTTACATTATTAGGCATTCAATGACAGATTTTTAAATTCATTGTAAGCCAGAATATTCAAGCCAAAGCAGAAACACAAGAAAACACAAAACCAAACCGGCCATCAAACAGAATAACCATTCCAATGTTAAAATGAACAATAGTTTGACATCCTTTTACCAAAAACAAGTTGTGAATCGTGATACTAATACATAGACATTAAATTATATGTCTATGATACTAATAGTAGATTACAAATGATTATAGCATCTGATTTTGTTCCAGCTTTATTTGATTTTCTGCATGTTTGACTAATCTCGAAGATGGAATCCTCAAACAATATCTAAAAAACTCTGATTAAAAAACATGTAGGGTCCAAAACAACTCTGTAGACATTTTACAACAAAAACAAACTGCTGCTTGTTTTAGAGGCGGAGCTTATCTGTCCTACAGTTTTGAACAAGAACTCTAAGGACCTGTTTATAAGTCATTTTGGCTCTTTTTGTGTTTTACAATGAACAAACTGTATAATAACTGATCCATACATGTCATAATTTAATACTAAATACAGGACAAAAAACACTATAGGTCTCCTTTAATGGATTCAATTTAAACAACGCGTAAGCAAATGAACAGAAAATCGTGTCTAAAACCATAACTTGTGATTTTAATCGTACAACTCAAGCAAAACTAACCTCATTCTTCATTGAAATTTCAAACACACGATTAAAAATACACAATAAACGTTACTTACAACCACGACGAGTCCACTCTGGGTGTAAAAACGAGCAGCAGCAAAAAACTACACAGGTACACCTTGTGGCACATGGGTTTGGAGTGATGCCTTCTTCTCGGCACAGTTCTGCTCCCCATGGCGCTTCTCCTTCGCCCTCCCGAGCTCCGAGAATCCGTCAACTCAGACTTTTAACTCACGAGGTGTCTTTCATGTGTTGGCAAAAAAGGCAGCGCAATCGGGTGTCGAACCAGTCTCCGGCGCCAGTTGGACGTCCATCATCGGAGAAGTGAAAAGAAAATCCACTTAAGCGTCTATAAACTCCATCAACTAAACGCCTCCAGAGTCTAACGCTGCTTTCGCTGTCAATTTTATCCTCGGTGATGAATCAAATAATGTCAGGAAAGCCGTTGGTGAAGAAGAAAGTGAGTTTTTTCGTGCCTGGACTGTGCGCGCTGCTTGGATAGCTTTTACGCACGAGGAAAAAGAGATGCAACTGACTTCTCCCGGCGTCAACTGTTTGTGTCCTGCTTCACTGACGCTGCCCGTGTCCAAAAGCTGCAGCTCCCTCCCCTTTTACAACGTAGACAGGACTGCTACTCATTAGAAAAGCTAACCAAGCCAATAAATGGGAATGATGGCTTGTGACGGACGGTAAAGGATTTTTGGTTCGTAAACCGCTGTCCAGCAAGCCTGTGTCACGACACATCATTAAACAGCAACTCTATAGAGGTAATTTCACCCCAGGGGCGTTGGAGACGTACGTGGAGTCGTGTGACAATCTGATGATTAACTGGTTTGAACCGAACGCACTGGTTTTGTTAAAGCTGCGGTACCTGACTGATTTGGGTGTCAGTAACTTCATTTGGTCTTTTACACCAAAAAGTATTGTAAGGCTTTGTGTGCTGTCTGAATAAAATATTTGAGTTGTCATAGATTGTCAAACCCAGTGCTCTGATTGGCTGCGCTGTGGTAAAAAAGTTATTATTAAACTATAATTAACCCAAGAATTTGTGAACAAAAGACTAAAATGATCAGAATAGTTTTCAGGATTTATTTGTGTAACTTATTCAACATTCCGAGACAGAATGGGAAAAGTACATTGCTTTTAGGATTGAGTTCTTCATATGATATTGTCCATATGGTCATTTGCTGTCGGGGAATGCAATAATAGTCATATAATTATCTTTACCATGCAACGAGACACAAGTCCTACAAGACAAGACAAGGGAAACTTTGATATACAGTATGTACTATTCTGATTGAATTGCTTGAATATTGCACAGGAGTGAATAAAAGGACACTCTACAATGTTCAGCTTTATCACATAGCACAAAATCACAGAGTTTTGAGGGAGTTTTTATCTACAGTAGGTTTTTTAAGTCAAAAGTTTTTTTTAAGAAAGCTGTGAAAGATGGAACAGCACTAGAGGAACAACAGGACACAAAGAACACTATTGACATATGACTACACACTGTTTCTACTGTACACAGTAACACTGTGAAACTTTTGGTAATGAACCATCAAACGCATACTTCCTTGGAAACAGAAAGTTGACATTAGTTTGGGGCATTTTTCATTGATAAATATGTTTCATGTCATATTGTAGAATTTTATAGCTCAGGCATGTCCAAGCTGCAGCCTGGGGACCAAATGTGGCCCTCAGACCAGTATTTGTTGACCATCAGACTTTCTCAAGAATTTGTCCAATCACATGAAGTAATGCATTTTACACTTTTGAGTTTGAAAAATCAACCTTTTTAAAGTCTATTTTATGAATTTTACTGTGAACTATGGTGGTTTTAAGCTCAAGTAGGGCTTGTAGCTCATTTTAACTAGAATTTTTTATTGCATGTTCACTTTTATATGGCCCAGATTGACCCTCCTTGTAGTATGTGTTTCAACATGCGACCCTTGATGAAAAAAGTTTGGACACCCTGTAACAGCTAAAGGACAGCGCTACCTGCAAGCAAAATCCTTTTAGGGCAGTAAAAGCCTGCTCAGTGTAAAGACACACATGTTTATGATGTTTTTTGTCCAACAAAATCAACAAAAAGTTACAATAATAGTACCTTTAACAACTTTTGACATGTTAAATCCTTAGTCATTAGTTTAATTTAGCACATAAACAAACTAATATGTGTCTCTGATGCTTGTTTAATGTGGCTCGAATACTCCCCAGAAATCAAATATTTCATTAATTGTGTATTTTTTGCTCCTAATACTAGATCAGCCTGGTGAAATCATTCATATTTCTACTCTTTTCACCAACATCAAAACGATGCATAAAAAGATTCCACTTCTCCACGATTCCCTTACAAACACCCGACTCTCATGTCCCAGCTGTGTGTCCTTCAGCTCCACGTCATATCTGCATTTAGCCCACAATCAGACTCTCATTACACGTGACCCGGCTTCTTTCTTTTACCTCCATTATTTTTTTTATTTTCTGTCATCTCCAGGACAAATTGCTTTACAGTGAGCAGGTGACACCATCCTGCCTTGTCCTGCTTTGAGCCTGCTCCAGCTGTGCTCTTTAAGGCTCCTATTCTGGGCTCATCTCATGGACAAGGCTAATTTTGGGGTTGAGGATTTAGAGGAGGAAAAGGAGAGAAGAAATGATTGAGAGGTTGATAGCTGCTTGAGCATTTGAGTATCTTGGACTGGGTTGTGGTGAGGGTTGTAAATTTGACAAGAGAGAGAGAGAGCGCCTCCTTGACCGCGATATTGTCATTTCAGAGTGACACTAGTGCTATTTGTTTAGCTCCTGCACACTGAGAGCAAAGAAGAGGCGCTAAGGGTGGAGTAAATGGATGATTTGGGGTTTTGGAAAAGTGAAAATGCTGATTGATAGATATTTTGTCGTTAAAGAACATTTTACTGCAGCAATTCATAGAAATGTATCCACAGAAAGACATTTGTGACCTGTGTGTTTCTGACTCACACTGTGATGTCACCAGGTTTAACCTGAAGCTGAATTTAGCTCCCACATTTATCTGATATATGTACTTTTTTTCTTCTTTTTTCAAACCTAGTTGGTGCAGCTTCGAACAACATTCACAATAGCAGAGGTGGAACCAAGTCACTGTTTTGCAAGTCTCAGGTAAGTGTCAAGTCTTTCATCTCAAGTCTGATGCGAGTTGCCTCAACCTCCGACCAACACCAAATGTTTCCTAACCTGCTTGTTATTGGTTGGTGGGGAAACCGGAGTGCCCAGAGGAAACCAACCAGACATGGGGAGGAACATGTAAACTCCACACAGAAAGGCCCAGGCCATGCGGGAATCGAACTTGCGACCTTCTTGCTGTGAGGCACAGAACGCTATTTCTCTTAAACAAAAGAAAAACAGATCTGATATACAGTATGTACCTTTTTTCTTCTTTTTAAAAACTTAGTTGGTGCTGCTTCTATCAACATTCACAATAGAGATGGGACCAAGTCACTGTTTTGCAGGTCTCAAGTAAGTCCTCAAGTCCAAGTCCCCAAGTCATATAGAGAGACAAGTCCAAGTCAAGTCCCAAGTCATAGAGAGACAAGTCCAAGTCAAGTCCCAAGTCATAGAGAGGACAAGTCCAAGTCAAGGTCCAAGTCCAAGTCAAAGAGAGACAAAGCCCAAGTCAAGTCCCAAGTCAAAGAGAGAGAGTCAAGTCCAAGTCCAAGTCCCAAGTCAATAGGAGAGACAAGTCCAAGTCAAGTCCAAGTCAAAGAGAGACAAGTCCAAGTCAAGTCCAAGTCAAAGAGAGACAAGTCCAAGTCAAGTCCCAAGTCATAGAGAGACAAGTCCAAGTCAAGTCCAAGTCAAGAAAAGTCCAAGTCAAGTAAAGAGAGACAAGTCCAAGTCAAGTCCAAGTCAAAGAGAGACAAGTCCAAGTCAAGTCCAAGTCAAAGAGAGACAAGTCCAAGTCAAGTCCCAAGTCATAGAGAGACAAGTCCAAGTCAAGTCCAAGTCAAAGAGAGACTAAGCCCAAGTCAAGTCCAAGTCAAAGAGAGAACAAGTCCAAGTCAAGTCCCAAGCCAAAGAGAGAACAAGTCCAAGTCGAGTCCCAAGTCATAGAGAGACAAGTCCAAGTCAAGTCCCAAGTCATAGAGAGACAAGTCCAAGTCAAGTCCAAGTCAAAGAGAGACAAGCCCAAGTCAAGTCCCAAGTCAAAGAGAGACAAGTCCAAGTCAAGTCCCAAGTCTAAAGAACAGGAAAGTCCAAGTCCAAGTCAAGTCCCAAGTTCAAAGAGAGACAAGACTAAGTAGAGTCCAAGTCAGAGCCCCACAAGTCCAAGTCAAGTTCAAGTCCTCTGCTTTTAGTTTTTTGCTATAACTTAATGGATTTTTATTAATAATCCCATTTAAAACAAGTTTCTGGTCACAACAGACCCGAGAGAGACATGTTTCAGTTCATAAATATAAAATAAACAATTTATTTATTGAAGACAAGACACTGACATTCAAGTTCAAGTCGAGTCCCAAGTCTGTCTATTTTATCAAGTCAAGTCTCAAGTCATCAAAATAATAACTCAAGTCCACACCTCTGCACAATAGTATCTAAAATTGTATGTATTGTTTGAAATTCAAATAAAAGAAAAAATCATAAACCAATAGGTGAAATAAATAGCCCTTTTAGCTACCAAACCTCTGTATTACTTATTATTGGTATATAGAATGCTAACACACAAATTATTATTTAACCACACAATCTTTGTTTATATCCATGTGACTTTTACGAAATAATGACTGATACGTTCTAAAGTGCTGTCAAGTTGTATTTTTGTGAAACCGTAATCACCTTAACACCAGAGCAACTTAACCACAAGTTCATCCAACTCCCCTCCAACCGCTTTTTCAACATTTTCAACTTTCCAAAAAATCCATGAAATACAGGCTAAAAACTGCAGGACCGTGTTATATTTGGATTTGTTGTGGACTAAAATACCTATCCCTGTGGAGACAACAACATCCCCAGACTCTTGCTAATGTGCGAAAAGAAGATTTATGTTTCACGGTGGAACAATTACATGTGTTGAACGCGAGCCAGTGTATTGTGCTGTGTGCTGGCCGATGCTGCCGGAGTCATTTGTCTTATGTCAGTGTAAGTAGCTGCTGCGGTCTGGGACACAGTCTGCGGCGGGACGGGCCCCTCGCAGCTCGTCAACGTGAGCCTGTGTTTATGGAGGCTGGAAACGGTGGGATTTGCAGGAAGAGCAGGGGAGATTGGTGTGGATTTGGGATGTCGAGGTGGGTTAAGTGAAGAGGTGTTCAGGTAATAAGTTTTGGTTGTTTATGTACATGTTTGTCAGGTGTAGGGCCTTTGAGTAAGGCGACCACTATCCCTATTTGGAGCCTGTGTCCCATGTCCCAGCAAATGTATCCAAATCCATATATTTGTCCTATAGTTTTACACAAGACATGTCCAGTTTTTTTTATACACTTTGGAGCCCTGGAGCAGCTCAGCTGAAGCAAGTCGCCTAAACACCTGGCGCCTCAACCTCCAACCAAGTGTTCCCTAACCTGCATGTTATTGGTTGGTGGGGAAACCAGAGTGCCGGAGAAAACCACCAAGACACGGGAAGAACATGCAACGTGTGGGAATCGAACCGGCGACACTATCCGCTGCCACCGTGCTGTGATCAAAAGTGAGAACTTTCTCCAAACAAAAGCAAACAGAATCTAAAGGATTGCTGAAGCTGGTTAACCTGGCTCACGCCAGATGGATCTGTGTTGAACTCCTATCTGAGTTCTCACTATATCCATCTGGGACTTTACTCGCTGAAAGCGTTCGAGAAAAGGTGGGGCGTTTAGTGAAATACTTTGAGCTGATTGGATGTGGGGCCTACTTATTTGAGCTTAGCCAATCACGTTTCCAATGTCTGCGTGAGAAAGAACAAGTACGCGTCACACATACTGCTCTTCTTTCAAAAAGAAATACTCTGTATTTCTGCTAAAACCGCATCAACAGAAGCAAACACATACATCAAGAGCCGCCATCTGTGTTCAGCTTGAATGAGACTTGGCAGCGGCACCGGGGCGCTAATAGCCGTCTCAACATCACCGAAACACCGCTGATTCGGGCTCCCAAACCAATCGGGCGGCGTTTTCTGGGAAGAAAATAAACCATCTTGCTGGCCAGGTTAGAAGCTGGTGACACCTGTATAACACTAGATTTGGCATATTTCTAGTTTTGACAACTCCTCTGCAAAAGTTAAAGGTAACTGAGGTCAAAATATGTTTTAGGGACCTCAAATTATTCAAAAAAATTCAGGCAGAGCCAATACATAAGTCCTATTAAATTGTATTTATTCTTTTTATTTGTAAGTTTACAGAAACTGAGTCTGACTGAACCCAGAGGCTGATTTGACTGTAATAAAAGAACACAATATTAGTATTTTTACCTTTAACATTTCCAGGTGGTTCATAGATTGTTTTTTTTTTTTCAAATGTTCAACAAAAATGAATTTATCAAGAAAAAGTGAGACAGCCCTTCGAAGAGATGTCGGAATTTTGAAAATATGATCATCCAACCTTTGAGGTAACTACAATATAGGTAAAGACAAAGTTCTTTCTTCACAGTCAATGCCTAAATCCAACTGTAAATGCTGACTAAGCTGCCAGATTCAATCCAATCCCCAACCCTAACCCTAAGTCTTAGAAATAAATTCCAAAGCTAGCAACCTTAGCCCTTCATAATTAATGAAGGGTTAGGGTTAGTGATATATATATATATATATATATATATATATATATATATATATAATATATATATATATATATATATATATATAATATATATATATATATATATATATATATATATATATTATATTATATATATATATATATATATATATATATATATATATATATACTCTTATGAGGTGGAGGGCCCGCCCAGGCCGCACTTTTCTTAATAACATTTGCCCACATGTATAAAAATTAGTGGCATTATAATTGAATTATTACAGTCAATATGTGATCGAATCATTTTTTATCAACTTCAATAAAATACCTATTTAAATTTAATAGGAATTTAATAGCTCCGCCTCTTTTTAATTAACAGGTAATATCTTTGTAATAGCTTCATTTTGGAGGATTGTAAAAATATGGAATCTAGTCATTGTCCAGGTAGTACCGCTATGATTCATACAAAAAATTAGCGGTAAAACTGATTCTTGCAAGTTTTACTTAAAACATGTCATAGTCAAAGTATACAGTACAAGGCAATTGTTTTCCAATTTAGACATTTACTTATTAGACGATTTATTCATTTCCATGGTCCTCTGGTCATACACGTGAGAGAAAGAGGAAAGCATTAGTCATTTTGAATTACAACATATACGATAATTTTAATCACATTAATCTATTGAACTCTAACGGAATAATTCGTCGTATGTTCTATAAATATAGATGTAATAATATGTAATACAATAGTAGATATTACAGGTAAAAAATAAACCACATGGTAAACAAGCAATTATAATTTTCTAGTAATATGCAACAGGGCCTGCAAAATGAGTTTTCTGGTCCAGCCAATTGGTAAATACCAATTAATAATAATAATTATTTACTGTATGGAAATGCTAATGACAATTACTGGAACTAGTGTAGATAACAAAAAGGTATGCTTAATTATATAAAAAGAAGAAAAAAAAATGCAAATGACTTCAAATAAAATGTGTGTTATTTGAATCACAGATAAGCTATTATATGTCAAATTAAACAATTACTTTCCAGGCCTTTAAGTTACTTACTGACAGGAATTGAGATAAGAATTCAAAGTTGGTAATAACAGTACAAAATATAACACATGTACCTTAAAAAGCTTCACTGAGATTATGATGAACTATAAACTATTTTCAGCTGCTCCTGTGAGCCTGCACTGCCCTCTAGAGGATGAAATAAAGTAATGTAATGCAACCATCATAGAGTGTACTGTGACTGTACATACCACAACACAGGACAAAGCGTTGAATACATTCATACAGTATTTATTAAATAAGTTTATTTTCCAGCATGTTTAAAGGAATGCTAATCATTGGAAATGTAATATAAAACAGTGAATACAAGTGCATTGGTCTGTATAACAATAAGGTGAACTACTCAATAACTTTGAGTAAAATATACCCAGTATCTGATGTAAAAACACTATTTAGCATAATAATAATAAACATAGAATGATATATACAACATTTAAAAAGGGCTACTCTATTATGAGTGTCCATAAAACTATGTGATAGTGTACACAACTAAAACTACTTCTTTACACAAGGAATGGTGCAGAGGAAGAAAAGATTGAATTGGGATTTACCAGCTGACAATAAAAAAAACTTATCTTAATTTTTATATTGGCAAAAAATAGGATGAATCCAACAGAATGTGTATAACATTACCATTTTATATGTACAATTATTTTGGGTTAAAGTAGTATCTGGACATCTTCATTATACTGTACATTCTTGGATTGAAAGAAGAGTTAAATTAGGATGGATAGTTACACTGCATAAACTGTATTTCTAGACAAGCTAAAAGAACTAAAAATCTGGATTTTTGTGTATATTTGAATCAGCAAAATATATTTTACTTGATGGGCCTGAATTATTTCTCTTGTTATTTATATAGGCAGTTTGCCAGTCGTGTGGGTCATTTTTTCAAACATTATTTGGCAAATTAGCTTTAAGCTAAAATCTCTTGTAATCACTTTTGAAAGAAGTGCTGCGCCATCATTTAAGCCAGGCCAGTCAAAACTGTGGCCCAGTGGACAAATGCTAACCTGGCTCTAGCACATAGATTTTTGAGATGTTTGGGATTTTCACAAAATCTAGGTACGTTTGAACTAAAACAAACATGGAGGCGCTGACAGACAAAAGACATAATAATTTCTTTCTTTTTTTCAATGTGCATACTTAAGATGAATTCTTGGATGGAACGTTACCTCTCTGCTACTTCCAGGTTCAGAGATTTGACCAATCACATACAAATACTGGCATGATTTTTCCTGATTGCTTTCAGCAGCAGTCTGTCCAGATTGATGATGCGTAGAACTCAATTCTGATGCACATCATCAGCTTCTCCTACAATCTGTTTGAATCCAGAAGGCTCTGGAACCAGAGACAGAGCCAATCACTTTGTCTTTGAAAGTTAGGACAATCCCATCTCAAAGTTTTTTCATTTCAAAACATACATTCAAGATGGCAGACGTAACTGATCGGGAACATATCAAATCCTTAAAACCTTAGCAACAAACTGCATAAAGAGCGTTCATAATGAAAAGGTTGTTTTTGTTACATCTTTGAGCTACACATTTATGATGTATAACATTTGATTTAGCTGTCGCTGTTTCTACGTCGTTTCTGTGATTGGTTGACTCAGGCTCGGAAAGCTCGACCTCGAAATTGAAACCCGGTGCTCTGATTCCAGACCCTCACATCTTTAAGTTGTTTGTTAAAGCTTGTTGGAACTGACTGGTCAGGCTAGATACACACATCAATCTGGCGTAAGATATAATTTTTGCTGGTCTGCAAATTTCTGAACAATTGGTCCAAAAAGTTGACATTTTACAGAGAGATATAGATTTTTTTTGTGCCAATAACAAATGGTTTTTAGCCTGAATAATCATCATGTGGCTCAGTCCAACGCGTTTTAAATGCACCCAATGGAAATCCTCACTGTGAGACCACTTTTATATGGCCCAGATTTGTCTTCCAATTAGTACATATACAGCCCTTGTTTGGACAGTCGTGACGTAAACCATTACTTCTTACCTCATCTAAATGTCTCAAAAATAATAAGAACATTCCAAATTCTCGTCCATTTAGCAAGACTAGAAATGAACTGTTTGCAACGTAGAATAGTTAATTTCTGTAAAGCAGCAAGTCCATAATATTTCATCAACCAAACCTTAACTGGACGACACAAACATATCCAACTCCTTGACCCCTTCTTGACCTGAAATGAGCCCACAGCTTCCCGACATGCGCTCTCCACATATGCCCCCGGACTTGGCCGTCGTAGCGGGGGAGGGCGGTGCTTGGGCCAGTCCGGTTTCTTTGGCGGGATGGGTGGCGGGTTCCCTCTCTCGGTCCTGGAAATAGTCGGCGACCTTACACCCTGCTGCTGCGACGTTGCGGATGCTCGCCCAATCACGGAGACAAGGGCGTGGCCAGGTTCCTGTAATCCGTCCCGAAAGGCGAGGGATTTGGCCGGATAGCTTAGGCTGCGCACTGGTGAAGCGGGACAGGACTTGCGTCACGGTGCTGCGAGCTAACTGCTTGACCGGGCTGGCGTCAGGAGGGCAGGATGTTGGTAGATTCTCTTTCGACGGAGCAGAGAGAGGGGTTTCGGTTTCGGAGGTGCCTTGGAATTTATGGCGGGCGGCGTGGAAGCGCTGGTGAATTCCGGCTTGGTACGGAGACTGGTAGGAAGTGGGGCTCGTTGTGGAATTCCTGGTCAGGTTTGGAGACGCGCACGGAGAGATAGGAGGGAGAATAGTAGTTTGGGGTTCGGTCCCGTTCTGCAGGTGAATTTTGTCCGATCCGTGGAGTCCGTTAGTCTCTGTGGGACAGTGGTGACCGTTGAGTTTGACTGACGGCTGCTGGAGTTGGGTTTTGTCCTCCTCCAGATCTTCTACCTTCATGTTTATTGGTTTGGAAGGTAGGACTTTAGTGGCCCACTCCTGACAGTTGTCCTGTGCTGGGATTGTGGAGTCGGACTCTGTGGTGTTGATGGTGACGGAATCTAACTTTCTCCTCAGCTCTTCCACCTGAAAGAACAATAAATATTACGATTGAATATGTTACTGAAAAGATCATGGGAAGTTGTCTTATTTGTATGAGTTTTGGATTCTTGCTTCGAGATCAGAGGTCAGCAAACTTTTTGGCTTCGGGTGCCACTTTTAAAAGTTCACGCCTTTTGAGTGTGCTACTGTAGATGAAATCCCATGACAGGGTATTTTCCTGTCGTACATTCAAACTTGACTATTTTTTCGGGTGTAAAACATGTTTGTACAAAAAATAAATGCAAGTAAATTCTGCATACTCGTGTTTTTTGCTGCTATTTTCCTGACATTTAGCCTAATTTCTTCCGTAGCAAGTTGCAGACTTATTCCTAATAATGTATCTCTCAGAATGTATTAATTAAAATACACCTGTTATGTTTTTATTAAGGCCCTATTGTGTTTTTTTCCCACTCTTTAGTAATAAACTAGAACATATGTAGATCAGCAATTTACAACGGGTTAAAAATAGAAACAGCTCCAGTGACTTCCTGTTTAAAATGTAACAAGCAACAGCTTTTAAAAGACAAATTTTTAGTGTTGAAAATGACTATGGGACAGTTTTGAACCAGACATCCTTTGCTTTGAGTGTTAATTTTTGAATTATAACTAGTTCGGATGAAAAAAATGTAAATGACACAATGAAGTGACTGTTAAATTACATTGGATAGAATAATAGTACTGATTTTCTTGCATTATGGGAATACGTCTAACTCGGGGTCGGCAACCCGCGGCTCTAGAGCCGCATGCGGCTCTTTGGTGCCCCCTTGTGCTCCCTGGAGCTCGTTCAAAAAATATAAAAGTGGAAAATTGTGTGAACATATTTTTTGTTTTAATATAATTTGTGTAGGAGTAAAAATATGTCAAACACATACAGTTTTCCGATGCTGATTAACGTGTAGAATAAATATTTAATTTCAACATTTCTGTCAACGAAGGTTTACGTCATAGCCGGGCGACACGTGTTTCTATCAGGTCCGCGGTTTGCGCACTGTTGTAGACAAACCGGCAGATGCGTCGGGCCATGGATCCAAAGCGAAAAAGAGAGAGACTGAACAGCGATTCAACAGGTTTTGGACCAAATGATTTGCTTTCATTGCAAATGTGGAAGTTTATCGCAACCAGGAGGTAACAGCGGGGAAGCTAGCTGTTTATTGACGATGAGGACTCCAGATCAACAACAAGCAGCGCGGAGGAAAAGCTACCCAAAGAATGAATGAAGGACTGTTTTTAATGCACAAAGACACCGAAATAACACGTGGAGTTCGTGGAAATAAACTGGATTTAGCAGAAAGAGATGTGTGGGACTGTGTCCCGCGTCTGTTTGTGGTGTCGAATTATGTCATTAATTACCCCCCAAAAGTGGCCACTTGTAGTCCGCGGTGCGATCTATACGTGTTTTTCCCCCCTAACATATGTATTTTGCTTGTGCGACTTACATTTTGGAGCAACTTGTAGTACTCTAATCTTGAATGTTCATTTTGTTACATTTTATAAGAGGTTGATAAAGCTAATATAGACACTCACAGCATGTTTTGTATTCATTGTAAAACTTTTGTAAGGCTTTTTAATTTTTTTGCGGCTCCAGACAGATTCAGTTTTTGTTTTTTGGTCCAAAATGGCTCTTTGACCATTTTGGGTTGCCGACCCCTGGTCTAACTGTTCATGGTTTGATTTAAGCAAATTAAAGTAAAGTAAATAATATATTCATGAAATATCCATTTTCTTCCTCCAAAATCCAAACACTCTTTTAACGGTTCAGTGACATCTAAAGTGACAGCCCTATACAAAGAGTTTCATCTACTGAAACTAAAAAGTAAAATCCATAAAAACAACACCTGCTGCTATGAAAGCTTGACCAGACTTGATGCACTTTATTAAATGTGGTCTTGGTGTAGACATTTCTCAACAGTACAACAGTGTCTTCACCTTTAGCGTCCCTGCAGTATCTGAATGTGACATAAGTGGTGGTGGTCCTGACCTGCAGTTGGAGCTGACAGCAGTGGGCCTCTTCTTTCTTGAGTCGTGACCTGAGCTGTTCTCTCTCTGTGTCGAACTCAGCCAGCTGCTCCTCCACTCGGCCTCCATCCTCAGAGCTCTCCTGCGCTCCTCCTCCAGCTCCTTCTTCAGAGCGTGACAAGACTCGCGCTCCTGCAGCACAACAAAACACAGTAGTATCATAAAGAAACCCTATGTGTCTTGTAAGGCTGGGTAATAATGTGATACAGCTCATCCCAATCTGCTTTTTTGGTGAATTCGTCACTTTGTGATTCACCTTTTTCTCAGTTTAAATGGGCTGTTTGATTAATCCTCTCATGTCGTTTGAACAGTTACTCTATCGCTCTTTCACCATAAGTGTCTCTGTGCTGCTGTGAAGCTTTGGTGTTGTTAGAGTAGCATTATTGTGTTGCGCTGCATTTAGTGGAGCTTTGACTTTGCAAACAACAAAAGAGTTTGATGCTGTTGTACGCTCAGGAACTGTAATAAGACATATTTGGGAGAAAATAATGTGAGCCGTTTTGCGCCTGCACAAACCTCCTGTTTGTGTCCAGCCCTGACAGACAGCGCCTTGTCAAAATTACTCTGAATGATAAAAATTATTGTAATTTTATTATAATTATGGTGATGATGGTGATTATTACTATTGTCATTATTAAATTATTATAACATATTAAAAAACACATAATAAAAACATGTACTTAAAGATTAAATAAACGCAGAATCAACTTTCCAGACTCTGCTCAGCGCTCTTCTACTCCTGACCTCTGACCTCTCCTCTGCTCCTCAGCAGTGCGCTCACATACACACACATGAAGCATGCGCTCACACAAACACAAAAAGTACGTTCTGGCTTACAAAGACAAAGTTGTGTCTGAACCTTTTGTTGATTTTTGTGTAGAAATGCACTCTGCTCCGCCGCGGTGATTCGCACATTTAAATCTGGTTTGTTCGTCAGTCGTTTTTGCTCATTACTCAAAGAATATACAACAGATTTACCTGAAACAAAGCTTGGCTGAGAGCATACAGGATGTGGAACATGTTTTCCAAAATGTGTGAATCACATCACAGACTTAAGGCAGCAGCTGGCCCCGCCCCTCTCATCACTGTGTGCACAATTGTCTTCTGCAGCTGTATGGGCCGAGCTTCTCTCTTTCTTTCTTTCTCTTTCTGCCTGTCCCTGTCTCTCTCTTATCCTCTCTCTCTCAAACCACGGAGGCCACCAGCCCATAAGTCTTGCGGCCCTACCGGGAAACGTCCCGACTCTCTCAATTAGCCAGCACACTATTGGCCTGGTGAAAACAATGATCGAGACTGACTGTGTCAGAGCTTATTCCAATCTCCAATTTAGCTTTGAACATTATGGTAAAAAGCATATTGTAAATGAAAAGAAAACATTACGATAAATTGAACACTGTGTGATACAGAAAAAAAAGATACATTTAAGATATACTGTATGCTTCGCTTGAGTCCACGTGTGCAGTACCTTGTCCAGTTTGCGGCTGGTCTCAGACAGTCTGTGGCCCTCCTCCAGAGCTCTGGCACTGGCCCACTTGCACTCTTTGGCCAGCGCACAGGAGAGCTGCTTATGCTGTGCCCGCTCCTCTTCCAGCTGCTCCGAGAGACGCCTCTGCTCCTTCTCCAGCCTCCTCACCTGACAGCGCTCAAACTCCAGCTGCAAAAGACATAACGGACACAGTCACTGTCAAACTCTGCAGACAACTGGTGCAAAGAAAGTCATCGTAGAATAAAGACGGTCTGATATGGTTGATCTTTTTTTTCTCTCTCTTTTTAGAGGTCTTCTGTTGACATTTTAAAGTGACATTGTGTAGCTTTCTCAAAAATCTAATGCATAATCCCACTGAAACAGAAAACTAACCTTCTATTCATCCTTTTGATATTTTCATTTGTATGTCATTTCGTCTGTGTTTGCTGAATGGAGCTGAAAATGGTATCGGGTTAATCATATCAAAATATATTTGCTATGTACGTGTCATAAAGAAGTAGTTCTATGAATCTGAGTTTTTAAAGTGAAAAAAAAAAAAAAAGATGAAAATATGACAATTTTGTAGATGTTGATGTTGGGTACACAAACAAGCGTCTATAGGGATAAGAGTGAATTTCCCACAAAATCTCACTCTATGGAAAAACAATAAAACTGGGAAAAAAACAATTTTACTGCCAATTATTGACCAATGACAAGTTCTAATAAGTTGTTAGTAAGTTTGTCAAAGTTTTTTTTTTTTTTTTTTACATTTTTTAGATTTTTTCATCAGCTGTACCATGATGTTTTGTTTACTGGACAAGGGTTGAAAATATTTGAAATATCACACATATTTGGTGTGCATGTGTCAAGAAGAAGTAGTTCTCTGAATCTAAGTTTTTAAAGTAGGAAAAAAGATGAAAATATGACAATTTTATAGATGTTATTTAAATGTGACATGTGTTTCAATTCAATTCTGGTGGTGTATTTGACCCTCATGTGTCCCTCCATAGTTCTGTTTTGTCACTTTCTTGTGGTTAGAAAAGGGTTGATTTCACTGTCATTTCTAGTCAGAAGGATTAAACAGTAGCTTATGATTATATTCTTATTAAGATGAGTTTTGTCATTCGGTCCCTTTTGTTTCACAAAAACTGACCCAGAATGACTCAAATATAAGCCACAAATATCTTGAAACAAGCAAAACAAGCTGTAAAATAATTTAAGAGTACCATTCTTGGGCAAAACAACTCATCAAATAAGAATCTAAACATTTGTGTAGGGCTGGGCAAAATCATATCGTCATATGTGAAAAAAAATCAAATTGAGAATATCGTGATACAATTGCAGTTTTCCTCTTAGTCACTATTTCTGTCGAACTTCCTCACAACTAATTCCCAATGTTGCCAGATTGTACCTGAAATTTTCAACAACATTTTTCATTAATAATACAGACTTTTAAGACATGAAAATACGCTATATGTATATTTTTGTCATTAGTGGATATTTTTGGTGGACGAACCTGAAAAATAGCAAAAATTCACCTTAACTATCACAATTCACAAGCTAATTTCCCCACAAAAACACAGTGGAAGCAGCTGAATACACTTAAATACAACATGTATTAAAGCCAGCTTTAGCCATACCGTCAATTATATCGTTATCGCAAATGTTCTTTTTTATATCGTTTTTCCATAAGATGACACGCTAATAATGTTCCACCAAACTAAGGACAAGTTTTCAGTGACTTTTCTTTTTTTTTTTTTTTTTTATTGAATGAATGAGTGCTTTTTAACCTGTTGTTGTAAACGCTCTCTCTCTTTTTCCAGAATGTAGGTCACGTCGTCTCCTTCAGCCGTGTCCTCAGCGTGCCTCCTCTTCTCCTCCTCCAGATCTGCAATCACCTGCAACATACACAAGGGGGGGACAGAGAGACGTGTAAGTTCATTTAATCTTCCTCAGGAGGACTCACAAGTTTAGGTAGATTTGACTTAGAGGAAACCTAAAGCAGAATCCAATAAAAATAAAGGAACAGCAGAAAAATACCAAACTAACTAAACCAAACTAATATCCTTTATGGGACACTATAACTAGTATCGAAACTAGATATACATTTGAACAGTAGGTATTGATACAAAAAATAACATAAAAAATAACAACATTTATATTTTCTGAAAAATTTGATCTTAAACTCAATCCAAACTAGTTTAAAACCAAAAGGAAAGAACACGGTTTCTGCTGAGATCTAAAAGTCAAAGATTTTTTTTTACTTTTGTAAGATCACAGAACATACAAATTAAGACCTATTCTTGCAACAATTATGAAAAATCTAACGAAGTAACAAAAATAATGCAATTTATGCATCAACAGAGCTCTCCGTCTGTTCCATCAACTAAATAACAGTGGAAGAAAAACACCAATTATGTTATATTACTGAGAAGTTTCTGACAAAGCTGCAGCAGTGTCAAACTGAATGGGAAATCTGACAGAAATTGTTCTTTTTCGTCTTGAGCCTGTTTTAGAGGTTATGCAGGAGACGTCACAGCATTCTAAATGTGAGTCCTGAGTGGCAATGGTGCATGAGTGTTAATGGAGAGAAAGGATATTTTCTCTTGTAAGAGTTCAATAAACAGCTAAAACAGGAAAAATAAACTACAGTTTGATAACAAATTCAACCCACCACAAGTCTGAGTACTGGGTTTGTAACTGACATGTAAACAGAAAAAAATCAAGTCAACAGTTGTAGCAAAGCAGATAAACAACAAGACTTTAGCTTCTCACACATTTATCAGACATTGAAATCACACACAGTTAAACTTCTTAAAAAAGCTGTTTTTGAGTCCGTTTGTTACAGTTAAAATGTCCTAAATCATCAACTGTTGTTAGCAGACAAGCCGTTGCTACGACAACAAAGAAATAAATTGAAGAAATGCCAGTCATTCTAAATGTTGCTAAAGCATTTTTGGAATAAAATGATGTCAGTGCATAACCTCTATTCCCTGGAGGTCTGCTCCAGGGTCCACTGTGAAAGCAGGGCCAAAAGTGGCTCACTACAAACCCAGCAAGCAGAAACTACAAACCCAGCAAGCGGGGTGGAACGGGTCTCTGTGCGGAGCAGAAACAGCATAGGACCGTATCGCCCCGAGCCTATGGAAAGAGGGCATATGCAGTCCTACTTGGGGCATGGCAAGCTGTGGGGGAAAGCATGGTGAAAAGTCTTGTGTTAAGGCTAGTGCTATGGTAAAAAATTAACCACACTTTTCTTACTGCCAGGTCTCAATTAAAATTTGATCATGTTTCTTGTACTCTCTGTTTTCTTATTGCCTTTAAGGTAAAAGTAAAATGAATGCACTGTTAATGTTATGTTTCCCCCAAGGAGTTTAGGTTTAGTATCACTCACCCTCCTGTGCCTGCTTTCGGCTGCTGCGAGCTGGGCCAACATCTTCTCCTGCATCCTCCTGCAGTGGCTCACCACCAGTTTAAGCACCACCAGAGGGTTAGAGGTGGACGAGGAGTAGCCCTGTTCCTTCTGCTCCTTCTGCCCCCCCACAGCCTCACTGTCCCGCTGCAGGGCCTGGAACGGGTCACTAAGGTTGTACCTGCCATAGCGCTCCTGAACAAACAGATCCTTTCTTTGGGCCTGTAAGACAAGAACAGAAAGAACAACACATTTTACAAAATGAAGCTTGGCTCAAGGCGTAGGCTGTTAAGAAAGACAATGAGGAAATACTATAAGTATCAAAACAATAAAGGGATTATCGGTCGACATATTAAAAGTTTTTGTTTTTGTTTATGTACATAAAATCCATTTTTGTTTTGTTTTTGAAATGGTTAAGCAAATGCAAATCGAAAATTGAGATCAATCAATATGAGAACAATACAGTGTGATTATATTTTTTCCCAGATTACCCAGCCCACCGAGAAGCATAATCCAGGCTAAGTGTAAGTAAGTAGTAAAGACTAGTGCTGGGTTCAAAAGAATGATAATTAATATTTTTAAGAAATCTTTCTAAATTTAATAGAATCGCTCCAACATTTGGTCAGTGAATAAAAAGCATATTCTAAAGCAAAAATTCCTTGTATATCTTAGTCATTTTTTAGATTCTTAGGGCACATCTTGCACTGTTTCTGCTTCTTTCTGCTGTCTTCCTTAACAACAGTTGTCAGAGAACACAAACATGACATCATACATGTTTGTCGTGAAACATTCAACACTCGAAAAAGGAACATCAAACAAACTGACTCTGCCTTTTTTGTCCAAAGTGGGAGAACCATATTATTGAGACAATCCTTGTCTATGGTGGTAGAGTGGACAGCACTCATGCCTCACTTTGTTTGACTGTCTCAGTCAGGCCTTCCAGGTGCTCTCTCTGTCTAGGTGAGCTTTCTTCAGACAGTCCAGTTTTACAACTCGACCCAAAACATGCAGCTATGGTCCTGGTAATTCAGAGCCCAAGATCTGGAGCAGAGTCGCTGAGTGTGGCACTAGGAGACGTCCCAGAAACAACAAAGTCAATTGCAGAGGACAGATTTCAATACAAGGGCAATAATGTTGTGATTGCCTACTACTCTGTAGGTAACCACTACAGAGTGGTTGATAAATAGTGGTTTGATAAAATGGGCCTAGGCATTTCAACTAATTTTTCATGAGGGCCAGATTTGAATTACTCTACAAAATTTCTAAGCCAACACTGAATCAGAATTAAGGACTAGACCAACCAAGTCTGGCCCAAGAGTAACTGGCATTAGGCTGCTAGTCAGGTCTAAAGCACAATTACACCTGAGCAAACTAAAAAAGGTACCAAATCAGGTATAAGGTACACCGCCAGAATTAAGCCTACAGAGAAGAAATATAGTTATATAAGTATGTTTGCAATAACTGAAAGACGGGTTGAAGGCTGGATCAAATCTTTGGAGTTCCAATTTTGCCCCTAAGCCTTAAACAGAATAGTTCTAAAGTAGGCCATAGATATCCAGGAACACACACACCAGATTGTAAAGTAACACATGGGGGTGTGTCCCTTTTAGGTCTAATTCTTTCACACCTGGGTGACATGAAACATAGAGCAGTTGTTGGATGAAGGTTAAAGTAACTGAAAAGACACATCAAAGAAACATCACAGCAGCGTAAGCAGAAACATGTCAAGTTGCAGCACTAATACTTCAAAAATTAAAACCAGTATTATATAGTCTAACTTTAAATTCCTACAAGCTTCTATGTAAGCAAATTGAAGAGTTATTTCTGTAAGCCAGGTCTAAAGTAGATGAGCAGTGGATAAGGAATAGAAAAAAGGAAGAGGAAATGAACTAAAGTAGATCTCTGTAACAAGCGGAAAGAACTCCAGCTGTTGTGAGTCTGTGTGTGTTTAGCCAAACAGCTGCTTTCAGCCTGGACAGACCTGCTCACTGTCTCCAAGTGCTGATAACAGAGTCAGGATGAAAGGCAAATTGGTCAAGAAAAGAAGGGGCGGAGAGAACTAGAAAGCAAGAGAGGATGAGACAACAAACAAAACAGGAGAAAAACTCTTGGCAATCATTTGAAGTTTTGAAATTCAATTGTCAAATCATCAATGACAATCTTGGGTTTTTTCTATTTAGAGAGAGAGTCAGTAAAGCATGTGGTTTGGAGCAGAGTTCAGTCTAAATCATGTTATTATTTGTACTCAATGACAATGACTTATTTACCGGTAGGAATAGCTCTCTTTTTTAGGTTTGTGTTACTATAGTCTTCTGCTTTGGACTGACACAAATAATCATCTTGGTGTTTTCTCGTGTATCCTGATGTCAATTTAGTCGGTTTAACAGAAATGTGCTAAAGCATTAGTGATAGAGCTGGGGCGATCACGATCATCATTAAAGAGGCTCAACACAATATGTAAGTTAAGACAGTGGTTTACAAAGTGCGGCAAGCAAATCTATAGACACACTAGCACACAGACTTAACAATACATACTTGACTAGGCATGACGCACATAACCCATGTGATAGTCCACATAGGATAATATAAACATATTTATAGAATTATACAATTCAATCATGTTATTCCAGGGTTGTGTTGATGGGACATATTGACGATGAGTTTTTAATACTTGGCACCTTAAGACGAAGACTCAAGCTCAGAATAACACTTTATTCTTTTTCAGAGCCTCCTGTCAGACTTCGTACAGTAAAGACAGAGCATAGGTCTGATCATTACCTGCTAACTCCCACAGTCTTTAAAGTTACACTGTGTAACTTTCTGGAGATGAAAAATCAACTGCACAATTCACCAAAATTAAGTTAAAACCTGACTTTGGGACTTTATGAATGGGTCTAAATACATTTTATAGCTAATGTAAAAAAATAAAGCTACAGCAACTAACCCTAAACTTTTCTAGTTTTCTATAGAAACAAACCCTAACAAGTCCTATTCCAGGGTAATTTAACAATCCATATTGTGGTCATGCAAGTCTGTTCAAAGTAAAGACAGAGAATAATATAGTGCAGGAAAGCAATAAATGGCAAAAAATGCTTTTATTTAAGTCTATTTTTGGTCAAAGTACACCTTTTAAAGACTATTTTTTTGAGGTTTGAAAGTTTAGTTTTGACCTGCACTGGTCGGTTTCCAAACCCAACCTGACATAGCGTACCACACTTTCGAGGATGGCTTGGTAGCAAACAGCAATATTGTAGCGCTCACTTTGTAGTGGCACAATCTTCTTAAAAAATCACGGAGCACAAATGGTCCACATGGACTTGCAAGTAAGTCTGCTGTCATTGTACATAGCCAAATATTTGTAAGAAGCAACCTGCATAATACAGTAGATACATGGTCAAGGTGGACTGAACTGTGGTTCTCATTGTATTGCAAACTAAATTTTGTGATACAATATTTCAATATTTATGTGATTCAATATTAATTATGCAAGAGAGAGAAAGAGTGAGAGAGAGCAAGAGAACAAGAAAGACTGAGAATGAGGGGAAGGGAGAAGCAGAGTGTTTTAGGTGCAACAAAAGAGGATCAAGAGATTAAAGAGCGCAGTATCTTCAGTCAGACTCAGGACGGCTCAAGGCTGATACACACATTACTCAACAAGTTCAAAGTGCGGCTCAGGAGTGGATCCATACAACATTAATGACTGCTCAGAGGTGCAGGAGGCAGAGTCTACACTTACTACACAACCAGTGGTCAGTCACAGCTCAAAAAAGAAAAAGGCGAATGCATCACCATAGTATATTCGTTGAGCCCGAATGGGTGCAAGTTGCAGTTGTCTTGTAAACCAGGGGTGGTGAACCCTTGGTCAATCTGAGTACGGCTCTTTGGCTCATTCAGAAACATTTGCGCCTCTTCTCTGTCCTCTTATTCCCTCCCTCTACAGCAGTAAGCTGCAACTGTCAGTGCAGCGTCAAAGCAGAGCTATTTAGCAGACAGCTTGTTTCTTTTGAGAGACATTTCAAATTCCCAGTGAGATTCTATGAAATTGGAACTTCATATGATTATTTTTTGTATAAATCTTCCTTATATCCACAGAGACAAGGGCCAAAACATACAGTGAAATAAAACAGTGAAAATAACAGCAGCACAAATTGTGTGAAATGGTACTTTACTTTTGGTACTCTTTACTTTTGCAAGCATGTGACATAAAGTCACTGACTTGAAGTTTGTGCAGCAGTGTTTTGTCTGCTCTGATCACACAGGACAGTCCTGTCAGGCTGAGTCAGTATGACTGACGCCACCAAAACCCAGTTTTACAGACGGGAGCTAAGGAGGTCATCTGGGGCTGGGGCTCCCTAAACCTTGGTTTATGGAGGTTCCTCATAGAGGTTTTTTGACTGCCTCATCTCTTTTAATTATAGTAAAATGACATCACATAATAAGAAATCACATTTAAAACACTTCAAAATCAGGGAATTGCTTTTTTAACTTGTTATATTTGTAAGGGCTTATGGATCTAAGAGTCTGTGTCATAAATTAAAATTAAATATAAATAATTTGCCCCGTGGTGGTGGCAGTAGGTCGACTCATGGTGTGGCTCTTCCAAGGACGACAGCTGAAAAATGTGGCTCTTTTGGTCACCCCTGTCCAAATGGAACTGAATTTGACCAGACTTTGGACTCCTGTCTGGTGTATACCATCTGAAAACCAGGTTTGCATGAATAATAAGTTTCATCAAAGCAAAAAAGGTTTACATTCAGAGCACGGACGAGTCAGTATTCTGGCATGTTATAATTGAGATGTATCTATTGAATCATAAATAATTAAAAAGCTGCTGAAAACTTCAAATGGATCTGACGGCAAATGACAGACGTTATCAGTGTGGTCCTGAGGCTAAGAGTGAGAAGAAGGGCGTAGATGTGGTTTTGATGTGGTCTGTGGGGAGCAGAGCCGAGAGGGAGATTAAACAGAACAACAGCTCCGACAGGAACATGCGACGTGCTCAAGAGGGTTCACTCATGTCTCAAGTAGTACGACACCAAAACAGACAAATCTCACTAGATTTTGGGAATAATTACAATGACAAAAAAACAAAAAAAATGACAAGACTTTATTCACATTTACATTTTTTTTTAAATGTTAAAACTCTCATCTTCAGTGGATCAAGAGGTCGATGGGACATGATTTTAGTCACACAAATATTTGCTTCTATTCCTCTTTGTCTTTGCTAATCTTTATGGCAGATCTTTAGATTTTCTTGCTGTCAAAAAGCTTAAGAAAGGGCCTGATTTATCAAGCCAGGTGCTAACTTGCGGATAAAAAAAAAAAAAAAAAACAAAACAAAAAACGTGTTTTTTATGGGCATTTTACACAAACTTTAATATTGGAAGATGCACATACAACATACTAAACAAAACACACACGAACCACCTCAAACTCTGCATCTTTAGAGTGTGTGTGTGAGAGAATGATGTATCACTGCCTAAGTTTTGCTCCCCCTAACCTGTTTTGCACATGAGCAAATGCTTGATCAATCTGGCCAAAGAGTTAATACAGATGGTGAATCCTTTTACTCGACATAAAATCAAAGTCTGTAGTAATTCCATTGCGATTTAATCCATCAGCAATAATAATTTGTCGTCGTTGACCTAGTAGTTGCAGCTGACGGTTACGCCTCTCGTACATGGACTGCAAGGTTTGGTCCACCATGTTTAAAATGTATTATTTTTGTGCTTACTACTTCTCCCACTCTGGGTCAGTGTCTTTAGCCAAACATGTCTAGTATTTGTCTTTAATTGTTAAAGCTACATTTGCCATGAGTCAAGCACGCTTTTTATGGATTTCAATAACCCTCGACTTTTCCAAGTTTCTCATGACTATACGAACCCTGTGCTTAATAGTATCTACTGTATGAGAGCGAGAAATCATTATTTTAACATGTTTTTACAGTACGGACTTTGACTGAAACTCATCCATAATCAAGTCCATTCAGAGGCACTGCTACTTGGGACCCCTCCTCATTCCGTAGATTCCCTGTTTGTTGTCAGTGCAGTAAATCTCTCGTCAGCCTCTTGCAGTTTGAACACATTTCTATGGCAGGATAATTGGGCCTCTTTTTTCGGGGCAGCCATCAGCGTGTCAATCTGCGCCTCTTTTCAGCCTCCTCCAGTTCTTTTTGCCTTCACATCTATAGAGATTTTTAAAAGACAGGATTACGGATAACAAATCTCTTTTCTTAAACTCCAAATGCTTTCGTTACATCATACTGTACATTTACAAAAAGTGAATGGTAAACGACGCACCACAGACTACATCCATTATACAGGTTTTTGTCTTTTGTCTGGAGTTCTTGGCAAAAGGAAGAGAGAGTTTTGTTTTTTGGGGCTTGCTCTGTGCCAACATTGGTTCACAGTATTGAAGTGTCAGTTACGTGCCTGTTCTTTTGCAGATGGTGAATGTTGAAGGCTGGAGAATGAAGATAACAGAAGTCTGGACTTTTTAAAAAGCATATGTGCTGGAATATTAAAAGCGTACAGCGTAGGCTTGCACAATTAATCGCAATCAAATTAATTCACAATATTAAAATGGATGCAATTAGCAAATCGCAAACAGTAAAATTCCTTGGACTTCAGGTTTGCCTAATACCTGCTTATAGTTCTTATTCTATTTATTTCTTCTTCAATATTTAAAAACGACAAAACAGGGAGTGGATTTTAATAGATCACCACTAGATCAGCAGCAGGTTCAGACCTTCGAGGTAAATACTTCGCCATACTTCACCTTGGCGCAATGTTAAACGCTACCAGCTAAATTCGCCTAAATACAAAGTAGACAGTATGATAATAAGTCATGTAAGTATCTGCTCGGAGGCTTTCATGTAATAAGCTTCTGTAGAAATCACAAAAATCTAAAGTAATGTCATGGTAACTCACCTCCTGTACTTTTCCGTAAATTGCGTCATCAAACTCATCCAGGGATTTGTATGCCCAAAGCTTTCCTCTTGTGCACACGAGTTTTTTTCCATCAAATATACTGTAAGTAAATATCTGGCCACTGATTATCGAGACACTCACTAACTTCATGCTAACATTCAGGATCTAACTGTACATAGATCTGGAGTCGCTTGCCATTTTGTTAAATTGAGTTTTTAAAGAGAGTTTTGCGATTTTTTACACCTGTGTAGCTTGAAAAGTCTGGGTCTACTGCGCTACTCAGGGCACCAGTTAGCGCGCGCATCCCTCTAACAGTAAATGGGTCTATAGCCTGATTATTTTAACATTATTTATTACATTTAAAAAAGGTTAGCATTATTAGCTTCGAGACCGGGGCGGTTTGTCACTAAGGTAACGCCAACAAAAAGAGAAACAAATGTACAAAGTGTGTAGCTAAAGTTGATCAAAACTAATCAAAACCTGATAAAAAAAATGCCATAAAACATCCTTGTCCAGTCAGAGTAGCTTATTTTTGGCTGCCAGTACATAGTCCCGCCTTATTTGGTGCAATCTTAGGCTGTCTTTAAATTGCAGCCGCTGCTTCTTTTTTTGCTTTTTTTTTCTTTATTTCTTTCCCTCTCTTCCTTCATGTGCTGTCTTCTCTGTCAACACACTTCGCACCCGCCGCTGCTTCCCCTCTTCGTCACCCACAAAAGCTCTTTTTAGCAACTACAACCTCCAGAACAAAGTTACACACCAGCCAAGTTACAACAAAAATGTAGGTGAATGTATAAGATTTTCAGTAGTATCAGGTTTATTATTTATTAAAAATAACTTGAAAATTTTCTTCCAAGGCTGTCGATTATAATCTTAGTGTGTGCTCAGTCAGCTGCAGTATTATCATAATTTTGATCGCACAAAGCCACAAGAGATTTCAATAATGCTAACTTCAGTTCCTACAGTTCTCATAAAACCCCACATAAGGTAAACTGGCCTGAACTGCACCATTTGCTGTTAAATTACAGACTCATTTCTATATTTAAGCCCCTTTCAACTTAAAAAATTCTTGTGTTCCTTTCCCAAATGCAAAAAAAAAAAACCCCTCTGGATTCATGCTCGTCGTTTGGAGCCAAACAGAGGGCTTGCCAGAGAGTGCACTTCCTTTTCAAAGCCACAGCGTCAGAGAGAAGAGTGCAGCTGCAGCGTGACTCACAGGAGGGAAAAATGTGGCAGATAGTTGGGATGCCATTGATAGAGCTGCTGTGTAATTAAATAGAAGAGGCCACATCATTAACCCGGGTTTTAAGCTTGTATTTTGATAAAGAATAGGGCTGTGTGATGCTAAACATACTGTGTCACTGTTGAATAAAGCAAAGAAAGGACTTCCATTAGGAACTCGAAGCAGTTCACAGCTCCTGCTCACTGACCAACAAATTGTTACTTTATTATATTAAGATCCACACCGCTGTCCCTTTGTGCAGCACATAACTCCCAAAAAGTTAATGTATATATTTTATTTATGTTAATATAAACAAAGTCCTCTGCTTCTTCATAGAGTTAACGTTTCCAAGTCAAAGAGAGACAAGTCCAAGTCAAGTCTCAAGTTAAAAAAAGACAAGTCCAAGTCAAGTCTCAAGTCAAAGAGAGACAAGTCCAGGTCAAGTCCCAAGTCAAAGAGAGATAAGTCCTAGTCAAGTCCCAAGTCAAAGAGAGACAAGTCCAGGTCAAGTCCCAAGTCATAGAGAGATAAGTCCTAGTCACAAGTCAAAGAGAGACAAGACCAAGTCAAGTCCCAAGTCAAAAAGAGACAAGTCCAAGTCAAGTCACAAGTCAAAGAGAGACAAGTCCAAGTCAAGTTCCAAGTCAAACAGAGACAAGTCCAAATCAAGTCCCAAGTCAAAGAGAAACAAGTCCAAAGTCCCAAGTCAAAGAGAGACAAGTCCAAAGTCCCAAGTCAAAGAGAGACAAGCCCAAGTCAAGTCCTAAGTCAAAAAGAGGCAGGTCCAAGTCAAGTCCAAGGTCAAAGGAAAACAAGTCCAAGTTAAGTCTCAAGTCAAAATCGAGTTGAAGTCTTCTGACTCTAGATTTTAGTTTGATCAAATTTGAATATATCTTGTATTTATTTGAAAGATTTTTATAAATTATCCCATTTCATATCAATTTCTGGTCACAGATAATGTGAGGAGGGACATGTTCCAGTTTGTTAATGTAAAATGACTGAATGTTTTTGAGGAGAAGTCGTCTCAAATCACAAGGCTCCAAGTTGTCCCTATTCACTGACACTGTAAAGGTCAAAGTGATAAAGGATTTATTATTTTAAAGTTTATTTGCACTTTTGTGTTGGCTACATTTTCATGACCAACTCATCATTTTGCGTACAAAGGAGGATTGTATTTAGTGGAAATGATCTATTGTCAGGGTGTTGTCAGTAATGATTGCTCACACTGAGGTCTGTGACACATCAGCAGCAGAAGCACTATGACTTCTGGGACTGCAGGCTTTATACTTACAGGCAGTTGTGCTGTAGAAGATAACTATCAGTGTGAGAATGAACGCATTTTTGCTAAATTCCTTAACGCCAGGCAGGGCGTTTTTTTTTTCTACCATTGTTTTGTTTTCCCAACGAAAGACAGCCGACTTCATTCTCAGAACACAAAAGTTAGCCACAGTATTTCACGAAGCTTTCTCTTAAACGGTTGCATTACAAGTCATTTACTGTAGATACTTTAACCCAATATTCAGAACATAGTTGGGCAAACAATTCAATTAAGAAAACTTAGCTATGC
This sequence comes from Mugilogobius chulae, assembly GCA_038363315.1. Lineage (NCBI taxonomy): Eukaryota > Metazoa > Chordata > Actinopteri > Gobiiformes > Gobiidae > Mugilogobius > Mugilogobius chulae. Next base: position 458,840 of record JBBPFD010000119.1, read on the forward strand.
AACAAATGGAAACAAACAACGATGTTGTCGTGTAGAATTTTAGAGCTGATACTGATCCAATATTTGGTTTGCTTTGCTGCTGTGATGACAAGATTTACCAATACAAACATATAGACTTCACTATCCATAGCAGGGCACACAATTGTTTTTGAAAGTGTCTCTGACAGTGTACACTACTCCTTTTACTAAAACACAGTTAAAGGGCCATGCTATGCTGGACAGAAATAATTAGCTTTAAACTTCTTACTTCAGTCTATTTGTTTTGTTCATTTGCCTAATGCATTCTGAGCCTCCCAATTGTTCACCACAATATGATTTAAGCTTTCTTCACAGCTGTTAGAAGCGAAATGTGTTGGTATGCTAACAGCAGTTAGCCACAAAGCTAACAATTAGCCTGCAGAAATCACTAGGTATAAAGAGTGTCAACTGGTGCAAACCCTTGGAACACATTAGAAGAGGTCAGAGCTTCGCCTGAAATCATTAATGAGTTTTCTAACCGTTTAATATTGTTAGTACAGCTTACTCGTTTTGTATAGAAACTTATGGAGAAACTCGGCGGAGGGCACCAGTGTGGCTCTGCCCCTTAGATTGACGTAAGGCTCTGAACATATCACAAAATATCACAATTTTATTTGAGACAGATCACAATTTAGATTTAATCACATTTCATGTAGACTGCGTATTTTCTTGTTGTCTTTGTGGTAAGAGTGGGGAATATATTTAGATTGTATTGCCATTATTGTTTTGAAGATACTCAAATATTCTAGCTCAAAGGCATTACAAAATCTGGCCAAACAGAGAAAATGCTTACTTGAGCAAACAGCTGCCTTAAATAGAGAAAAGGGAACTCCTGATGTGGCGATTTCACCAAAATAGACTGTCACAGACATGAGCTCACATATAGATTTTTATCACAATATTGCCCAAGCCTAATTCAAAGATAAACAGCTTTTCTATTTATGTTCTGACTCTTAAACTTTCCATTCCCCAATTTCCCTTTGGATTTATTTTGGGAGCCAAGCCAGATGTTTGACACACTTATCAAACGTGACCCTGGTCTTGAAAGAGTTAAGCGTCTGTGCTAGCTGGAGAGGCATTAGCGGCGCACGCACTCTGACCTCAGCTCCACTTAAGGCCAATGTTTATTTGTTCGCTCCCATTGAGTCATCAGGCGCCCGGTGTGCTGTAACTCCTCTGGTCTTAGATGGTCATATCCCGGGAGAGCTGGAGGAATGTGGCCTAGACACAACACCGCAACATTCAGCCTCAGACACTCGCCAACGGCTCAGTTAGAAATCAGACCCACTGTGGAGGCAGTGAAAGCTTCAGTCTAGTCTGTTTTGACAAGTTGTACTATGAAGAGAAACTTGAGAAAAAATAAAAGCTTTAGTGTAATATATTTATGGTACTTTACATCTCATTTTGTGAAAAGAGAAGCTGGGAGTTTCAATTGTTCCTCACAAATCTAACTTGTTCCCATCTCTCATAACACTTTGCTTGTGTTTATGTGCATACTAAAGGTGAACCAAATATCAAATTTCACAATATACTGTAGTATGAATGAGAAGCTTCAGCGTGACGAGACTGTACTGCCTGATCCTGATAAAACATCCTTGCAAATGCGAAAGCTCCAAAGACCACTTAAGACGATTTCCGCGTTGAGTTTTTATTCTCGTATGTTTTATCTCATATGTTTCTGACCTTTTCTCCGCAGCTATAAGGCAGATTTACACAAATTAAGCATCAATACGAAGCTCCAGTTTCGTAGAATATCGCTGAATGTGGCAAAGACTTCTTTAAAGTGAGGATGGGTGAGAAAGAAAGTTTTGAAAACTTTGATTTGAAAAATTCTAATTGGACTCAACAATTTTCCCTCGGCACCCCTGGAGTCACGTCACCCCATTTGAGAACCTCTGTGCTAAAGTCTGACAATTTGAAAATATATACCTTCTAAGTATGCACAGAGCCAAGTAAAGATTTTGGACCAAAACATTAGTCTAAATCTTCCTTTTTTACTTAAATAAATACAGCAATGTTTTTGATTCCTTTTCTGTATAAATTGTTGCTGTTGTTTGAACTTGTGGCATTCAAAATGTGTTTGAAAAGACTAAAAATGCAAAGATCAAAAAGAAACTTTTAAATATCTGAGCTTTTGCCGTGCTCTCTTTTTAGTCAATTAATTGGTCGATTGGATATATTTTTAGTCGACCAAGAACTTCTTAGGTCGACTACAGCTCTACTTATCTCACCAATTTTTGTTTCTTATAAATGTGTGGATTCATCTTCTAAACACAAAGATAAAATTCTACAAAACTTTCAAATAAGGCCACAGCTTCAAACTAAAACCCTCAACAAAATACTAAGAAATCACACAATAGCAGCGAGCAGCCCAAACCCCAACGTGCATCTTCACTGGTACGGGAGCCCTAATTACAGACCTTCCACCGAAAAATATTTACATGCTTGTTAAAACTGTTTTCATTCCCAACTCAACCAATAATTCATTTCTCCACAGAAGCTGCCCCGGAGGCCTGCTTGTGGTTTTTCACGCCTTTCTCCGACACTTTAGCCGTACCTAAATGTGTCGGGCCTAAGCTCTGACATGCTCTGAACACCTGACACCTGTGGAGAGTTTGTAAATGACATAAGACAGACCAGACCACAGCTGCTCTTTGACTCCAGCGAACACTTGAAAGCTTTCTTTTTTTCTGCTCCGGAAATTGCCCAAAGTTCTAATCAGGCTTGAGATGATGGTGGTTACCTTGAGGGCTTCGATGACAAGGTCCCGGGCCTCCAGCTCTCCCTCCAGAACACTGAACAGCATCAGCAGCTCCGGCTTGCTCAGTCTCTCCATGTTTAATTTGGACTGGAAAAGAAAGAGGAATATTCATTTAGGATTAATAGTTTTTAGTGGAGTCTATGTTCAAAATCATACAATGACTTTTATAGATACAGTGGAGATAATACAGTATTGGCAATGGTTGGGTTTATAGAAAAAAAGGCTTTAAATTTCATATTTTTCAGCAAAAAAATGCAATAATTTCATAAGTCAAATTTATCCATCTCTTAATATGGCTAATACTGTCTTTTAGTTGGATAAAAACCCACACAAAAGCAACATTAGGTCTTTTTAATATGTCTATGTTAAAACAAATGTAGCTAGTTTTGTCACATTCATTTCTTGATTTCTTGACCAAAAGTTAGACAGTGAATGAAAATGAAAGATTTTACTGTTAAATTGTGAAAAAACTCTAAATTGCAACACTAAACTTACTATCATCACAAGTTCCTGGTAGCTAAGGCTGTAATGTTGTCTAATATGGAACTCGGTAATAGTTTGTGACTCTCTGCCTGTTTTATTTAAGGCCCCCAGCCTGTTTTTGAGAATGAGTGTTACACTTTATATTTCATTTTTGATTGGCTTTGCTGGGGAGCTTGTGTCTACATTCATGTACAGTATATTAGCAAACGAATAGGTTACTAGCCTAAAATCTGCAAAAACAAGCTTGTAATAGTAATAATTTGTTACACCAAAGATTGCGGTCCTGGTCTCAATTTGAATATGGCCCTTGGGGGAAAAAAATAACAAAAATTGTTATTTTGCAAAGTGTCTCACATTCCCCCAAATTCACTCTATCGCTCTGGGACTCAAGAAGCCATTAGGTAGTCTGGCTCATACCAGGTCTAAGGGCAATGTTTGAAGATTGGTCGAAGCATCTGAACCTGGAAGTAGCTGAGAAGTCACGTTTTAGACCCTTTTTTTGTTAAATACAGCCAAGAGAAAAGCACAGACATCCTTTCCATCCAAACATTAATCAGTGTGCATTTTTTTTTAAAGACAAAATGTTTGTTTTTCTGCTAAAATGATCCGAAATTTGTCTGTCAGCGCAGCCATGTTTGTTTAGAATGCATGCCCTTCCACCCAGGTTTAGGTTGTTGCGTGCCCTTGCATGTTCTGCTCACTTTGTACCTTTTGAGCAACTACACATGTGCAGGCCAAATTAGGTCTTTTAAACCCATTATTTGTAGTGTACAGTTATAATATTCATTTATGAATATCTCACAAATGTTTCCCAGTAGAAAGCCCAAAAGGCCACATTTACTTATTGCCATTTTAAGCTAACAGTTAGTAGCCGTAACTGTTTAATCGGGCTTTACGACTTGGAACAGTAATAATTTCTTTTTGTTTGGTTCGCTGCTGCGCTGTGATTGGTCCGGATGACCTAAGCCGTCTCTAACTGTACAGCCGGGGTCACTCCAGATAGATTCTAAAGATTTTGTGAAAATCACAGGCTAGCCATTTGATGGCAGGAAAACATTTTCAGTCTAACAATAATTTTGTCTAGTAGACAAAAGTCAACTTCTTTTGAATTAAAATGAGCATCGGAACAAGCCAATGTCTCACTTTATTGAACACATCAGAACAATAGTTTTACTGTCAGTGAACAAAAAAATATCCTTTGGTTATGAAATACTGAACAACTGTAAGTAAGCTTTGATCAATAATGGTAACAGAGCCTTTTGTTAACCCTAATGGGGTCATAATGCTATCAAACCAAAACCCTTTGTTCAACCAGAATAGACAATAGACAAATGAGCCATGTCTTTGTGCATTTCCCACATGCTCAGTCATTTCATTCTATTGCAGCAGAAAAGCCCGTCTTTTCCAGTAGCGCCCAAACCAAACATCCACACAGACATGGGATCTCACTCAATAATGCTTCAGCTTTACAAGGCTGTTGGTGAATTAAACTGGGCTTAGGGACTTTGGAGACTCAAGGCAGAACAGTTTATCTTTCATATTTGGAGAACAGAAAAGTAAACTGCAGATATTGAAGTGATAATGTGAAGAGTTTATTTGAGGTGGACATTTGATAAAGACTGGACTGTGTGTCTGCTTGAACAATTAGCAGTGACAATACAAGTAAAATATGTTTTTAGTTTACACTGCTGTAAGTCAGTTTCTACTTTTGACCCAACAGTGTACTTATTAAGTATAGTGGTAAATCTTCCAGCAACCCACATGTTTTGCTCACAACCTAATGCATTCACAATATTCATCAAATTTGTTTTGCCTGGACAAGTTGGAATACTACAGCGGTTGCCAAATCTAACAATGACAACAGACTATCTTCATGAACTTTAAAATGCTGGTTCCCTTGGCATCGGAGGTCGGTGTTGCCTGTTCCAGTGGTTAAAGTGACTAAATACCTAGAAATTGTTCAAATCACTAAAAATACACTCTCTAATGTCATATTACGTATTAACTCAGACATTGTGTTACATTTACAGGTTGTAAAATTGCAAGAGAGAATTTGTGCTTTTGTTTGTGTTACCTCTGCATAGCTGTTGTATGTAATGTCAAAAGAAAAGCTGACTCTTGGTTGTAAATGCAGCATTATTGATCAGCAGATCCAAATAACAGTTTTATAAGATATAAAGATTCAGCTTGCTTCAAAATTAGGGCAGTTCTCATGCAATATTATTTCTATAGAGGGATTTTGGTCGATGTCACTTTCCGCCCTATTGGTCATTCTCCATGCAGAGAGAGACACTGTCCATCTGCTTCGCTGGAGAAACTTCTTTGAATAAAACAACAAAACGACGAGAGCAGCTGTTTGGATCAGACGTCTGGCTTCTCAAGCTTGAAATAGTGTTTTTCTCGCCGTTTTTTCACTCACCTGAATGTAACTTTAATGGTCGTAGGGTCAAATTTCATACTCAAATGTTGAATTACCAACTTAATTTTTGTTTTCACAGAGTTTTAAACTCTTAGTAGTTAGCTGACAACAGCCCTCGCTCAAGTTGTTTCTCCAGTTTGTTCAATGAGTGGCAGCTCTTTCTGCATATCGAGTGCGCGCATCGCATACGTCTATATGCCAAAGAAACGCTGCGAATGGTTGTTGTACAGGCAGTGACAAAAAATCAAACATTTTCCAATCAGGATTGCTTCGCCAGCTGCGTGTGTCCGTCTACATGCATGAGCGTGAGGTGTTCACGTGCACTACTTTTGTGTGTCGCCTTCTCCACAGAGAGGTGTTTTTTCGCATTTTAGCACAGGTTACATTGAAAATTAACGGAGAAGCTGACGTCGCTCCCCGTGTGTTGAGCCCATCAAACAAATGGTTAAACCGGCCAATATGAACTAATTTTCACCTGACAATATGGCCTAAAAGTCTTTGAAAATGCTAAACAATCAGGTATGGTGACTTAAAGTTTTGAGCATGCTACCTACCACTTGAAACAGACTTATTGAAGCACAACACAAGCTACTGCAATAACAACCAACACTGTGAAAAAGATTAGACAAAGAATTAACACAGGTTGCACAATACATTCCATAGTTGATGAGCTAAAATTTTATCAAAGTTTTGTTTTGCTTGATTCCTCAACTCATTTTTATCAAACTAAAAAATGTTATGTGAGGCAGGCCTGTTCCTCAGTCAGCTGACATGTCCTGCAGGCACTCACAGATCAGATAACACAGAGACAACCCATCTTTAAACTTCAGCACAGGATTGGATTTCAAGTGACGTGTCTTTGTTTACCCAGCACGCTCGTGTCCCGGTGCATGTGATGGCAGTTCGCTCTTTTGTTTTGGAGATCTCGCGCTCACAGCTGTCTGAGGTTGTACTGACAAGCCCTGCGGCGGACACACCTTCACCGCCGACCACAATCGGCCCAAGCCGGCATATGCGGGACCTCTGGCTTTGAAATGGGATCAAAGCTAGGCCTGTTATTACACCAAGCATCTACGTTCTGAGGTAAAACATTGTGTATGATGGATGGAGTCTGCGTTGGACTAATAACTGAAATAAAGCCGCTTCAAAAAGCTTTTACGGAGAGACAGTTGGGTCTAAAAATAGTCATCCAGAGCTGAAGATGAAGGCTTGAGGTTAGGGTTCAATGGAGCCACAAATCTCACAATCTAGTTTTTGCGAACGGGTTCACACAAACAAGCAGAGTCAGGCTGCAATTTCTTCATTTCTCTTTGAAAAATAGCAGAAAATTATCAAGAATACAACAAATAGTGATTTGATTTTGTCTGATGCATTGGTCACGATACCGATATGTTTCAGATTTTGTTAAGCCTCTCAAGAACTAGTTTTTAGGCACTTCAGTCAGCATTTATTAAGTACTGTCTAAAAAAATCAATTGTTCCTGTTTTTGTGAAACAAAAGGGGATAAAACAACAAAACTCCCCTCAATAAGTACATAAACTGCTGTTTACTTCCTGACTGAGAAATAACGGAATCAACCCTTTCCTAACTACCGGAAAATGACAAAACAGAACTACAAACACATGAGGATCGAACTAAGGCTTGCTAATTGATTAGTTGAGTGATTTATTTTTCTATTATTGATTAGTGTTTAGTCATGTGACTACAAGATTTTTATTTTTTACACATTTTGATCCAGACAAAGCTGAAGTTTTGTCTTTTGAAAGGGCTTTGGAGGTGGGCCTAAATTTACAGCAGAATTTTTTTCCATCAAACATTGAGAAAAAAATGACTAAAACTGTCTTAAATGAGATCAGCTCGCAACTGACTGAATTTAGCTACACTTATTTTAATTTGAGCGTTGTTTTACTGCCATAAAATAAGATTTGTCAATGAAACAATCATAAAAATGTATTATTTGCTAGAAAGAGCATTTTCTGAAATTAGAAAAAATGCCACTGTACAATCAACATCTAGCAAATACCTATTGGCAAATTTCATTTGTAGAATATTCAGAATCACTTTAGTCACATTTACTCAAATCAAGATCAAAATTGTGTTTGCAAGAACACTTGTCATTGCTGCCCAACTGGAGTATCAAACTTTGTGATAAACTCGTAGTTGCTGACAACGGTGCTGGCTCGACTTGTTTCCTCTGTTTGTGTCTATGGCGGCGGCTCTTTCTGCATAATGGTGCGTGCATTACCCGTGTGATAAACAAAAATCCCTCTATGACCAGTTGACGATTAATTCAAAAGTACATTAGTTGCGATTTATCAATTAACTTGATGCAGCTAGATGGAACTCAACACCAGAATGAATTGAAACGCCACTATCCAACGACAGTGGTGTAATACACATGATCGTAGTGAGTCATTTCGGTACAGCACTCTCGATTCGGTGCACATGAGTACCATATCAACACCATTTTATGTAACAAATGTGATTTTGCGCAGCACATTTCTACAGAGACACAAGTAGCGTATATTTTGGAATTTTGATAACTTCTTCCTTGGGTTTTTATATATCCGCGATACTTTCTTGGTGCTGTGTGAATACTTCTGATGGATTTACGTGACTTTGCGCTCGTAACGCTTAAGAATCATCACAGGAAAAATACAAACATTTGGACGCACCCTGTTCACCAGTACCTGTAGCGAAAATCAAACCAATTATAATTTTAGCGTACCATTGCACCACTATCCAACGATTCAATACTATTTTAGATATTATCACATCCCTATGACAAATGTCTTTTACACTTATCGCATGTTAACAATCCAGACAAAACAAACATTGGCAGTGTCCTCACAGCGCATTTTAAATTAAATTGTCTCCACACAAAAGGTTATTTCAAGAGTTGAAGTCGGGTAGCAGCTTTTTATCCAAGTTGCCAAATTCTCTTCCCAATTTGTACATTTACTAAAAAGCAAATTTTCCCATTTTCCTGCGTACAACCCTATAGGAAACATGCTTCTTCTTCTGTTACAATGTTACTATTTTTGTCAGCTTTCACTTACTGCTAAACTGATTTTTAACCTGAATCTTTTTTACCGCTGGCGCACAATGGAGCTTCAGTGCATCTCCCTTGGCCTCTCGTGAACTGTGCTTATGCCTCCTAAATCCCTACAGCGGCGCGTAAAGAAGGCCTGCAGTGTGTGAGTTGTGCAGTCCCCCTGGCCCTCTCGCTCTGTGGCTCAAACCGCAGGGCCAGTATGCTAATTCAACTTCTGCATCTGAACCACCCTCACTTTTGGTTTACAGGCTCCATGGCTAATTTCACGCCTCGTTGTAATTGTAAGAAGAGTAAATGCAGACTTGAAAATACATGCCATAGATAAGTTGCTTTTTCATTAGGATCATATATTAAGTGCAATGGCAGAGATGCTTGTACCAGTAGGTGGGCGATTTGGCAAAAAAAGTATATCACAATTTTCTTGGAGCCAGATCAAGATTTCAATTTTATCACGATTCTAGCTTGTCTTTTTGAATTCCATTTGAAGTGAATAAAATCATCGGCTTTTTCAAAAAGTTAATTCCAGCTGTCTACTAGCATTGCCAGTTTTTCAGAAAGAAACAAGCGACCAAGCAGAAAAATCATTCAGTCATTCTGAAGCCGATCCATAAGAGGAGTAGATGGGAAAAACAGTCAAAATTTGAACTGACAATTGCATCAAATCCCGATTTCATCACGAGTTGACAGCTATTTTTAGTACTTATGTTACGCCGTGCATTTAGCACGATATGAAAAAGAGTAAAAATGACATGAGATTTCACTGAGTCAAAATAGGACGAGTTTTGGTTGCAGCCACGTGGGGACGTTTTCTTCAGGTGAAACAGGTAAGTTCAGGCATAAAGTTACTACGGGGCAGTTTATACGACTACGAGTTTTCACGAATCCGTGACGTTTCCATGCCAAATTGGCTTATCTTTTACACTGAATCGGCGTTCCTCTGGATACGATTCAAGAGGTAGTTTCACCGAGGACGTTCAGTGAATACACCGCGGCGTAAACAGGAAAACACAGTTGTCAATGAGGACGGTTACGTCACTGACGTGCAGTAGCCGCTACTTTAACATAGAAGAAGACTGCCCAGTCACCAAAAATGTCTCTTAAACCAAAGCACCTTTCATTCTCATAAAGTAAAGCCAATGCGTCCAGCTTTCTTACCTGCGTATTGCAAAGGAGACACAAAACTAATCCAACGTCTCACCCGGTAAAAGCGAGCCGTCTTCCCCGTGTTTGTGTCCAGATCTCGGCGATCTGCGTCTTCCTCGCGCACTGGTCCTCGCGCACTGGTCCTGGAACCTCCGGTTTTCCTCGCGCGCTGGTCCTTGTTGCTTCCTTCGCTATTTTATTGATCTGAAGAACTTGTAAACCTGCCAATGCTTGTGTTGTCATAGGCTGTGTGGGTTCACGGTAAGGTCATCTGGAGTCCTAGCACAATACCGCCACCTCCTGACCCGGCATAAGAACTACAGCATTTTCGGTCTATTTGTGTTTCCATGTAAAGGAAGATTAGCTTTACACGACACCATGTAAACTGTGAGCGCAAAACATTACGACTGTGATGGTTTTCTTGGGAATGTTGTCTTGTAAACTAGGCCTAAAATTGGTAAGATTAGGTCTGGGGCTTGGGGCAGGTTAAGATTAGAATCAGGATTTCATTAATATTCATAAATAAGAACACGTCTTAACAACCACCATTGAAATGAACGGGGACTGCGATACGTACTATAATTACGCAGGACAGCTGTGGACTCCTGCTAATCATACCTAATTTACATGTTGTGTAATGTCGTGGTAAATGTATGCTTTCTTGTGAGACCGGACTCCCTGGGGAGGTGCTACTGAAGACGTTTTAAAGGTAGAAGAAACTGGAGGAAACCTACACAGACATGGGGAGAACAACTATGCATAGAAAGGCCCCACATGGTTCGCCACTGAATCAATTGTGCGCGTAGGCTTTGTTTTCATATCTGTAAGCTTAGCAGCCTAAAAAGTCTACTCATTTTACTAAAACAACAGGTAGGTAAACTTCACTTTTTTCAGCTGAGCCATTTTTTAGGTTTAAAATTTCACTTCCTAGTTGTTAAAAACAATGGTATCACATGGAACGTATGTTTTATACTAGGACTGTAGTATTAATTGACTAAAGGGGGGCATGGCAAAAGATGTCAGAATAAAAAGTATTTCTTCAATTTGACCATACATTAAAACCAAACAGTGGTTTAAAAGACAATTTATGGACTGGAGTTTAAGAGTTTTATTGCTTTATAAATTCCTATTATCTAAATAAATTCATGGCTAAAAACCTGCAATCCTGGACTTCTAATCAGATTATACTCAAAGAAGTTAAATTCATTATAAATAAAACTAGTGTTGTGTGGACTTCTGGTTCAAAAGTTAACTGTGGTCATAAATTAGGACTGGGCCATTAATCGAAAAAAAAAAAAAAAAAAAAAAAAACGAAATTGAACCCAATCAAATCAATTATTTGGTGTTGGGTTTTGAATCGAAAGATCGAAAACCATTCTTTTGTCAGTAAAATGTGTGCTTTGAAGCAGATTTTTTATATATAGTTTCAAATAAATCTAATAAATGGGACATAATAAAAAGTTTTTGTTTTGCTTATGTTCATGAATGGCATTTTCATTTGTTTTTGAAAAGGTTAAACAAAATCAAATCGAAATCAAAATCGATCAATATTAGGGGAAAAGAAGTCATGATTATATTTATGCCCAGATCACCCAGCCCAATATTAAACTTTGACACTCTGACACTAAGGACATTTGAATATTGAGTTATGATGCTAGTATTAGTATTGATTTGTACTGTATCAGTTTTACAGTGCAAACAGCTTTTTGTTGAGACAATGCTTGTCAAAAATGTGTTTATTTTGTTTTGCCAAACTTTTGGATGGACTGAGTCTGAGTCTCAGAACAGATAAGTAATTCACCAAATAAGTTTAGACAAGGTCACATAAAATCAGAGCAGGGCAATTAATTGACAAATTGAGAGATGTCGCGTCGAATTGGCAAATATTTGGGGCTTTTGAATCGAAAACCAATCTTTTGTCAGTAAAAGTTTTGTGATATGGAGGTTAAACATATGCAGTATAACATCTCCTAAAACATAGGATGCTACAATCTTTTTTCTACCTGATTTTAGCTTCCTTATAAATCTCAACTAATAGAAATAATACATTTTAAACTTCTGTCCACATGTTTTGCTCACTTACCTAATACATTCTAAGCATCATGATGTGCTTTAAGCTTTTATCACAGCAGAGAGGCGTGTCAGTAAGCTAACCAAAGTTAGCCACAATGCTAACAACAACAGATGAACTTAGTAGATTGTGATGAACAAACAGGACATTGCGGACTCATTTTCACCTGACAATACAACAAGATATCTGTGCTAGGCGGAAATAGATTTTAGGTTATGTTTGGGCATTGTGAGATCAATCATTATGAAGGAATAAAATCATGATTATATATTTTTTCCTAGATCACTCAGCCCTACACAAAACACAGACATGCCCGTGAGAAATCCAGGTTTTCCCACGTATGCTTCCGAAAGGGACTTTAATCTTTTTAGTCGTGTTGTTTTAAGCTGGTCGGCCAAGCTCTTTGTCTGTGTCACTCATTAAACACAGTAGTAGCCTCCACTACAAAAACATATGCTTCATTCGGGCAGAAAACAGCTGCCTTTCTGTGCACACATAAGGAGAAAATAAAATCATCCAGCCCACAGCATATCAAGGGTCATTATAAAAGAACTATTATGGGGCTGTGGCTAGTTTTTAACTTAGCGGCTCATGCTGAGGCCATGATTGGACTAACAGGAGTGCGGTGGATTATGGTGGCGAGAAAATAACCAAAATGTAACACTTATTTTAACCTAATTTGGTGTGGAAAATAAGTTCATAGACGTGAGTGGTCTAGCATGCATTGGAGCTGAAAAGATATTAGAAATTAGGGGTTGTGAGGAAAATATATAGACCTACTTTTTTTTCTCATATTGATTGATCTTGATTTTTGATTCAGTTTAAATTAGTCTTTTTAATGAAGACTTATGCATTTAGTAAAAAAAATAATTTATGAAGGTTAGTAATTTACATTTAGTTCATTGTAAAACTTAGTAGTCACGATCACACTAATCGAGACAAAGACCTTTCCAAGACTACAGAGTTCCAAGACAAGGACAAGACCAAGACCACTGAGGGTCGAGATGGAGACCGAGACTTTTAGAGGTTAAGACCAAGACCGCGATCCATCAAGACCAAATCAAGACCATCTTTGTCTGGAACAGGTCACACAAGCTTAACAGAGCGTGGCGGCAATGCAATGTGGTCCAGGTGTCCAAGGTAAGACAGAGTCCAAGACCAAGTCCGAGGGGACACCAAGACCTTAAAAAGCGGCCTCGAGACCGATCTTAAGATCTAGACCGGTCTGGAGCACTAGTACACAACTACACTGATCTAAAACAGTTTATCAATAGGTCAAAACTGCAAGCCATCAGAACTTGTAGCCTAACTGTTTGCAATCCAATAAAGCCAGTAAAACGTCAACGTATTTCACTGAGATTTGTGTAACTTTTTCACTTTCAATCAATTATTCACTTTTATAAATAGATTTAGTAGGAATACTATAATGTAGGTTGGTTCAATCAATGTCTTCAGTAAATTAGTTACTGTGGCAAATAGGGCTGCACCGATCCGAACCTGGGATTAGATATCTGTGCCAATCCCAGAAATTTCCTGAATCGGGTATCGACTGAGGTTCTGCCGATATCATAATTGTGCCTTTATTAGACATAATATGACAAGCTTACTGGCTGGTGTTGACATTATTTGAACTTCTGTCTCATAATGTTTGACATTTTATTCAGATGAAGTTGTTTCCTGCACTAAAATAACATAACATGACTACATTTCTTATGTTTTGAGAAGAAAAATAGGATATTTCTGTCCCTACACTAATAGCGATTGATACTGGGTATCGGTACGGTAGATACTCAGTATCAATAGTAAAGCAAAAGTATCGAAATAGTAAATCAAAAGTATCGAAATTGAAAAAGCTGGATCGGTAACTGCCTAGAGGCAAACTAAATACCCACAAGTGGTAAGTTGCATTCAAATAAAAGTGCAAATGATAAAAGACAAAAAAATAAAGACAAATTAGTTCATATTTTGGGTTTTAAATTATGTTAGGAGAAAATAATGCTCTAATAATAATATAGCTTTACAAGCTTCAGTTTTGTCAAAATATATTTTTACAGAATCATTTTTGAACGCTTTCCACAGTCTAGTTCTGGGCCAATACGTTCTAATGACTCCCCTTGTGTTAATCAGGATGCCTGAGCGGCAGCATGACTGCAAACTAAATTGGATTTGCGGGAAAACCTATTTATTACGTAGGCCACAGTCAGGGTCGAGGTGCTCTCCTCTCGCAGCTTTACGTGGGCCTTATATGAGTCATTTAAAGCTAAAGCATGAATCAAACGGACACAAACAGGCCTATAGAGAATGCATTCGTCCACAGAAGCACCGTTAGCTCTCAACAGCTGACAACTCAAACTCAAAGAAGTCAACCGGCTAGTTTTGCCTTCTTCCTCTTTAGAAATGTCGAGTTAATGAGTAAACAAACTGATTTTTTTAGGAATACGTGTAAATATATGTTACCGAATTCCAGCAGAAAACTCGTATGGCCTGTATAACCTCGACTTCTTAAACATCTTCATAGTATTTGGGTCAAAACCTGTCCAGACGCACAGGCGCAGTCTCACGTGCGTCTTAGCGCGGTTATTACGCGTGAATAAAGTGCTTTTAGTTCCGTCTCTTACCTTCATGTGGTCGCCTGGAGGCTGCGAAAACTCCCGCATGAACTTTTTTTCCTGTCACAAGATTTGTGTGAGTTGATTTGGGTCCCAGATCCCGACGCAGCGCAGGACGGCCAAGAAGTTTTTTTTTTTTTGTCCTGCGGAGAGACTAGCCAATGAGCGAGGCGGAGCGTTTTGGCAAAGACCAATCAAAAACGCTTCTGTGAGAGAGTGGGCAGAAAAGTCCCGCCTCTTCAACTCTAGCAGGAGCTCTTTGTTTGGTGTCTGAGAAAGTTTGCCTCTTCTTGTAGATTCGGCGGTGTTTCATTGAAAAACGACGTGATTTGTGCATTCCTACAGTAGATACGTTTTACGCATTTATACGTAATTCTAGACAATGTTATTTAAGCACTTGTTTGAAGCCAGTCAGTTTTAGACACAGCCATGTCGCGTGAAATAAACATTAAAATACAGGAAAATGCTAAGTTGGACTGCTTTCGTCATTTTTGTAAGTTAATTATCAACTCTTTTTAATACTTTTTTTTTTTTTTTTGACTTAATTGCAAGAATACAAACTTATTTACATGCAATAATATGTGTATGTGTGTCTTTCTGAGTATCATTTTGAATTTGGTCAAACTGTTGACTTAAGCCCATGTTTATCTGACTTACCTTTGTTTTTTAAAGCTGTATGAACAAAGCCAGACACTAGCACACTGCAGTACATAATAGCTGCCAGTAGAGGGCACTGGTCTCATGAGTTGAGTTCACACACACAGAAGTACTGTAGAGTGAAGAACAGCTTCAGAACATGCAGTTTAATCTGTGCTATGTAATTTAACACCATTTTGATGTTTGTTCTGTCTGGTGATTATGTTTTTGATTCATGTATTTGTTGTGCTGGGGAACACTTCTGATCCAAATAAGGAAGCAAAACATTCGTTATTATCAATGTTAGTGGCATGCACGTGTATAAACAACATAATAAACCAATCTAAAGACCTTTGCACTTACTGAATATTTCAGTCAAATAAGACCTTTTGAAGACCTCTATATTTGAAGTTTAAGATGGTTTATGTATGTTTATTTTTTTCTATATTTTCAACATACATTTTTTTTCATGTCTGTTTCATTTTTGCCAATTCTTTGCTTCAAAAAGTTAATATTTTTATTTACTGCAGAACATGTCCCTCATCGAGCAACATGGTTCTTTGGTCTCATGGCAAGAAGGTTCAATTCCCAGTCGACCCGGGGCCTATATGTGGAGTTTGCATGTTCTCCCTCTGTCTGGTTGGCTTCTCCAGTTTTCACCACTAAATACCAGTCCATTAATGCCTCCCCTATTCCCGCCCCAGGATTCTGAATATCAGTGGGGATGTCCTGGTTATAAAGGTCAATAAAATGTCTGAAGTTTATTTTTGTAGTTTGACTTTTGTCTTTTTGTGGAAATAAAGAATTTGCTTTTACAAAAGATTTTTTTAAGGATTCACAAGAACCCTGACATTTTCACTTTTTAAATTAAGTAGGATGTGTGTCTTGAAATCGAAAAAGAGTGCCATTACACAAAAAGGTTAAAAACTTGGATTGGTGAAAAGCCTGCTGATACAATTTTTATATCTATCAAATTTGACAAAAATTAGATGCTTATTTTGCATTATTCACTCACTTCACACTAAGAGGTGGATTGTTAGTCACAGCTGCCCTGAGGCAGACTGGTGGAAACAAGGTTGTAAACCTCGCCAAAAACCCTCCAAACATCATTCACGTGCACTGCAGATTCATATCGGGCAAGGAGTGTGAAGGCTGTTGCTTAAGGACGCAGCATGCAATGCAGTCCGTTTCTGAGGGATATTCTGTTCTGAGTTATAAATCTTCTCAGCACAAAGCCTGTTTTGCCTGGAATCCAAAGCCGACGCTTCAACAATCTTTGCAAAGAGTGGGTCTGGTCACCCTGGGCTAAGTCTCACTCAGATCAACTCCACCATGTGCAATCAAGTTTATTTGGTGACTCACATAAAATAAGGAGTTCATTGTCATTTAGAACAAAATCTAATGTCAGTGCCTTTAATGAAAATTGATGCTGCAGAAACCACCATCTTTTTCAGACTCTTGTGTGTTTT
Source organism: Mugilogobius chulae (assembly GCA_038363315.1). Taxonomy (NCBI): domain Eukaryota; kingdom Metazoa; phylum Chordata; class Actinopteri; order Gobiiformes; family Gobiidae; genus Mugilogobius; species Mugilogobius chulae. The sequence goes on from JBBPFD010000119.1 coordinate 475,504, forward strand.
TGTTTTCATATTTTTCCATATATTTTTCTTGTTAGCAGCCTTGTTTGTCTTCAAACAGGACATAATTATTGGCTACTTAATCTTTCAATCAAATCCATTGAAACTAAAAAAGTAACACTATGGCCAGACGTATATGCCGGTATATATTGTCTGGATTTTCCAGGCATCTGTTTTGCACCTGATCAGAAAACAATTAATCAGTTAGTAAATTAGTTGAGAATTCAACATTAGTTCAATTCTTTAAAACATTTTCAGCAAATTATGATGAACCTGGAAACGTTACAAGAAAATGTGAAACTTCTTTTTAAGAGTTACGTCAGTCATTTTGGCATGAATCTGCCCAGTTTGTACTGTAATAATAAGTACAGGTGCATCACACCTCCCCCCCCGTGCTGCTCACACACCTGCCCCTCCTGCAATACCTGCAATAAACTATCTGTGAATTATTGCGGCAGAAGTGGGAGCCATAACAATAGTTGTATTTTTAATATTCAATGTATTATCTGTTGCCTATGAGATTTGAACCTGCAATCAATCCACAAACAGCGTTTATAGCACCAAGCCATCGAGTAAATAGGTTTCAGACAATTCCCTAAACTCATTTTTTGTTAAACTGACTTCAGGTTTTGAAGTTGAATTGTGAAAAAGTGTGGCTAAAGTATGTCATTCAGGCCCTAACTGCAAACATAAACTTTATATTTACCAAAGAACCTTTAAACCAAAGTGACTTTTGTTAGAGTCAATCAAGCATTAAAGGCTGAAATCACAACCTCAGCTTCAGCCAACTGTTTGTGCTCCATATCGTTTAGAAATGGTTTCAGTTTGTAACAATTTTAGGCATTAAAAGAAAAATAGGTTATGGTTGTGTTCTTAATTATGTTACAACAAGAATGTCTCTTTATCGTTGTATTGTTCTCATGATGTCTTGTTCGATCCTAATTATTATTTCAGTAGCTTTAGAGGAAAATTCCCGATATTGGATAATGACATGGTCTTCAGGTGAAAAGCCCTCAGAGGACCAGCTAATAACACTGACCTTCTTCCTTCGGACGGTAAAAGCAGTCTTTAGCTCCAACTGGGAATCAAGTCAGATCCAGTCGACTCAGCACAAGTTGCTTTCTCATCCTTTGTACTTTTTCGCTCCTGTCTGATCTGAGAGGACATAAACGCTGACTGGACCTTTTCATCCAGTCGATAGCTCATTTTTGGGAGATGCCCTGACTTTCGGCGTTCTTATAGTTGGGCCTAAACAGAGCATTGACATTTCACGAAGCGCCGATGGAAAAAGAACACTTTGACTTTTGAAATGAGCTAAAGAAATTCTCCTGAAAGGTTGTGATGAACTCAAATCGGGCTCAGACGCAGCAAGTCACAAAGTTCAATCAAATATTTGGAGTGAAACTTAAAATGTACAGTTTTACAGATTGCCACAACATCGTCTCACTGAACTGGGTATTTATGCTAGGTCATGTAAACAGCGTCTTTACATGGTGTGGTATAGACATGACACGCAGGGGTTGGACTAGTATTTTTACAATTTCATAACCTTTTTTATTGCTGTAAAGTGTGACCAACCACTCGATTCATAAAGAACAAATTAATATTCATCCAGACTAATGAAGGGATTAAAGAAGCACTGTGTAAGAAAAAAATTAAACAACAATTCTAACCCCAACCCACTTTTGAACGACAGAGAACAGTTTTCTACATCACCACAAGGAGCCATTGTTCTAGTTTCCTTTCAAGGTATGTCCAGGTCCTCTCTGTATGATAATGAGAAACACCCACCACTGTATAGTTAGACCCACTTTCACAAACTGTTGCTGTGTGGACGCAGACGTGGTGGTTCCTCTGACTAAACAGAGACTGGAGGATTGTTGGGACTAGTTCTTGGTACTTTCATGTGTGAAAACGCCTTATGTGTGACACTTCTGAAGTCATATCTCTTCCCTTCGAGCTCTGTCTACATCAAGGCAGTTGTTAGACTCTATACTAGAGGTCTCCAACTTTTTTCACAAAGAGAGATACTTTTGCAAAAGAAAACTGGCGACGAGCTACTACTGTTAGTGATGACCAAAAACTGAAGATAACTGTTGCGTAGTTAAGAAGCCTTTATGAAAACTTAGCCAATATCTAGTTAGAAGTGGACACAATTAGGCATCTGTAATAAATAAAATTTGAGTAATAAAGCATCATTTGTATGATTCTAAAAATCTTTGGGGAGCTACTTGGAAGGTGGTGGCGAGCTACTGGTAGCTCCCGAGTTACAATTGAGACCCTGCTCTATACAAATGCAAGTGCCACAAAAAAATGTAATAAATGTAGTTACATTATTCAGTCTGTGTGCGAGTGGAGGAAGGGAAGTGTGTGTGTGAGCAGCCAACACAGTCACCTGAGTTACTGGGAACTGATTGCAGCAGAGAGCTGAGGCCTTAAGTCAATCTCCTGCATACTGTAGTAAACGTATTAATGTTTTTTGTTTTTTTATTTTATATTTGATGCTGATAGCTTCTTAAAAATAAAAATACAAAATGCGCTATATTGAACTGAACACTAACAGTAAAAGAAAATAATGATGTTGTAATTAAGGTACTATGTTATAGGATCGGCAACCCTCAGATGTAATAAGGATTGTAAGTATGGTTTAGTTTTAGATCCCAATATAGAAAACTTGCCTTTGCTTTTAAATTTCCATTTTTATACATTTCTTTTAGAATTGTATATAGCTTTATGAACTGGTGTTTTCATGCAGTGCTCTTGTTCTTGTTCTGTAGTGTGGTAGAAACAGACAGTGTTGGTTGTCTCTGCATATTGAGATGATGTTTTGAAGCGTCGCTGGAACATCCTCTTAGCGTCAGACTGCTGCTGCTGTCGTCTGCACAGCTTTTGGGCACACTGCTGTCCATTTTTTTTTTATGTAGTTATAACTCCACAAGAAAAGGTTTTTAAAAAGAGTATTTATTTATTTATTTTTGGACTAGAGAGATTGTGAACAAAATGTCTCATGCTCCATTGCCCTGTCCACATGTCCCCTGTTGTGTTGTGAGATTAGGCTTCTCAGCAGGTCACATCCGCTCTCTCCTGGGCTGTACTTTAACTGGACCTGGTCAGGGAAGGTCAACATAATAGTTAAGTGTCTGACAAAAAAGTCGATCTGTAAGACCACATAGATCTCGCAATATTTCTGATTTTCACAATTTAGAGAATCCTTCTGAAGAGACCCCCCTGCTGAGGGACATAGTTTGCTTTTTGGCAGAATTACGGACTAGTTTGACTTTTGAAAACGTTTTGACAAAGTGTTGTTTTTTTTTTTGATTTTCTTGAGTTTGAATCAATATTTTATACGTTTTTTTTCTTGAAATTTTCAGCCAGTCAGTCCAGGTGTAGAACTCATTTCAGAGTGATTTACATACCAGTCTGAGCCAGTTTAAACATTGTATCTTACTCAAAAATGTATTTGGATGGATGATTGATTCATGTCCTGCTTGATTAATCTTGTATTGTCCTGCAGCTGATGCTTGAGCACTCAGTTTTCACCTACCACCTGTTTGTATTTACTTGCAATTACAATTCAGATTTTGTGTAAAAAATGAGTTCAAAATTATTATTTTGCCACTTTCTGATATGTTGCAGTTGAATTGTATTATGAAATTGCAGGACTTATCAGTTCAGCAGTTCAGCTGTTTTAGATTTTTTTTACGATTGTAACAACAACCTGCCCGGGGACTACAGGTGGAAATTAGCATTCTCTGCTATAACCTGGCACAAGCAACTCTCCTTTATGGTTAATGTCAATTGTGCATTGTCCTGTACAAATAAAATCATACCATACCATTAAGTTTGTGTTTTACAATGAACAAAATGTAAATTGCTGATCGGCATGTCAGCTTTTTAGTAATAATACTGTATGAAAAAAGAACAAAACACAATGGGTATTTTGTAAAAAGCAAGTTTCTCGGTTTGGATCATCAGTTAAATTGATTGTATTCCTATTGTGAAAGTGATAATGATTTTAGTTTCTTATTTGTGACACGATTATTCTTAGTAATAATTATCAGAACACCAAACATTTATCAAAATCCATTTAAAGGAGACCTATTGTGTATAATTCACTTTTCTGAGTTTTTATATGTTTTAACAGTGTTGTCTTATCATTAGTCTACTCTGCATGTATAATCTTGTATTGCTCTGCAGCCGATACAGTTGTCTGCAGTTTCTCACAAATTCAGATTTCGAGTAACGCTCCCGTACACAGACTGCGAGGCGAGTTGTCGAGTTGTCTTGCAAAGTGCCTTGTACACCAGCTGCAGTCCACTGCGGTCCGTTATTGCCCAAAGCCACGCGATTCACGTGGATTCCCGCGAGAATGCTCGTTTTATGACTTGAAAGTCGCATCAGATCTCTGTGGCCTCCTACAAAAATAGACTCTCTACAGATTCTTTCCGCACACTTGGTTTTAAGCACTTTCTAAGTCTCGCCTCGCCGACTCGCACTGAACTCGCACTCAGTGTACGACAGGAATTACAACGGTCATTTAGCCACTTTCCAACAACAAAAAATAGAAATTTAAAAACTGCTGCTTATGAAAGTCACATTTTTACAATGAAGAGGCGAAGTCTATCAGTTTTACAGTTTTAACAAGAAGTCAATGGACCATTTTTCTTTCTATCAAGTCATTTTAGATCACTTTTGTGTTTTCCAATGAACTGAATGTGAATTATAGTTTCCTCCTAAATACACATAAAACTCACAATAGGTCTCCTTTAAAGGGGCACTGTGTAAGAAAAAAGATAAACAAAGTGATCCAAGTATTGTCAACTTTTAAACACCAGGGGAGCATATCCAGTGCATTTTGCCCATCTACCATGCTGACATCTAGCGTCAATATTCACATTCCGGCCCGTAATAAAACATTTCAGTTAAGTATACATGTATCACAATTGATGTGGATTGGTTAACAGTGCTCTCTTAAGTATTCATTGAAAGAATAAATATGATTTAAATGTTTGTGGACTATATGTGATAATTAAAATTCCTCTCAATCTTACACAGTGCCCCTTTAAAGCTTGAGAACAACATCATTCCATTTCTTTTTCCCCACACAATCCTCCAACCTTTCTCTAGTCCCCCAACACCTTCTCCTCCTCACTTTACAATCTAACATCTGCCGCGCCATCAACGTGAATGAATCAAACGCCTAACTTTGCTCTGCCTTTTTATTCCTGACAAAAAGTGGAAGCGTCGTGTTCAATATTTCATCGCCTCACACCTGGCTCTGTCACAGCAGTCTGCCGTAATGGGGGAATAAACGAGACTATGAAAAAAACCAGGCAGTGACAGACAGACCGAAATATCCTGTCTGCGAACGGGAGCTGTCCGCAATCCAGCTTAATCTGATTTGGTTATCTTCATCTGTTCCCTGGCACCGTTTCTGCGTATTGATCCATCGCTTCGTAATCTTTCCATCCTTCCCCTTTTTTGCCGGATTGGTGATGACGCCACCTTCTCGTGCCCAAGAGTCATCCGAACAGTAATGCATCCATCTGCTCCACCTGATTACATGCGGAGTCGTAAAGGAAAAGTCGGAATTGATTTGTTCCGCTCGGGTCAGGTTACGTTTAAAGGGTGCGACAGGCGTACCTCGGATCAGTGCTGATTAATAATTTGCATCTTCAAAGCGATAACATGTCCTCGGGCGGCGGCTCGTGCGACGGAAGCTGAATGCAGAGTTTGGTTTGGTTTAGGAAAGGTGAGATAAACAAGGCTTCAAAAAGACTTAACAAAAGGCGGAAAGATCAGAGAATGTGGGTAAAGCAAATCGGGTTGCCAGATTTTCAGAGAGCAACAAGCGACTACAGAGGTGGCAAGTAACTAAATATTTTTACCAAGTGCTGTACTTAAGTAGTTTCTTGAGTATCTGTACTTTACTTGAGTGGTCCAAAATCTGGTGACTTTTACTTTTACTTCAGACATTTTTCAAGAAATAGCTGTACTTTTTACTCCCTACTTTTAAACACAGGTTAATTACTTTATAATCGTTTTTTTTTCTTTCCAGCCTTCTTCTTTTTTTTTTTCACCTCACAACTTCTGACTAAAATCGGTAAAAATTCAAACTAAAACTGTTTCGGATCTCTTTCGACTAACAGACTCTGATCACATAGAAGAAAAACACAATTTCCTACCACTTTTTTTTTTTTTTAAGGATTGGTAAAGCTGGTGTTAATAGCTGAGCCTGAATGACTCTAGATTTGATATTTTGGGTTTTGACTATTCCTCTGTAAAAGCTGAAGTAATTGAGGTCAAAATGAGTTTTAGGGACATAAAATTACTCCGAAAAAATTTCGGTGGAGCGAATACAAAAGTCTATTAAAATTGTTGAAATTTTGGGGGAACATTTTTATTTGTCAGTTTACTGTTGAAACTGAGTCCGATTCAACCCAGAATGACTGATTTGACTCTAAATAGAAAGGACTAAATAGTTTGTTTTATCAGATACTGAACAAAAGGCCGCTGGAATGAGAAGTGGTTAAAACCAGGTCAGACCTGCTGTGCTGTCATGTATGTAAGATGTTTGAACAAATTAACATAAGTGAAAATTGTCAAAACTTTATGATTTCTGACAAAGAGTACTTAATTGTCACATGATAAAAATCTGATGAATTATAACTAGTTTACTGTGAAGCTCATCTCACGCTCCACAACATTACAAACCAACTTTGTGCACTGCAAAAAAAATTTATTTGAGTTGTCATAAAAACTGGATTTTAATCTATATTGTGCTACAAATGGTTGGTTTTACTTGATGTACTTCGATCATATGACTTGTTTTGATGTGTCTTCTGCCTTGTTTCAATACATTTGTTCTTATGTCAAGTCAAATTATTTGCTGGTATGTAGACATCTTTATATGTGAGCCAAGTCAAATCTCTTGAAAAGAATCAGAAATGTCTTGAACCATGCAAAATAAACTGCCAAATTTCTAGTATTAGTAGTTTTAACCGAGGCTAAATAAAACTTCTGACAGTGGGTATACTTTTTACTTTTTGTAAATTTACGAATTTTAAAATGTTCTGTCAAGTCAATTTAATCAAAAAAACAAAAAACAAAAAAGCAATATCTAAAATCCCATCTGTAAAAATCTTCATCTTGTTCAGTTCAAGACTTTCTGTTTGTGTTTTGGTGTATATGGCCTACTTTAATTTTATCTACATAAAAGATCTTATTTCTATATGAAAGTGACATTTTTTCTTACATTTGTGTGATGTACAACTACAACACAAGTTCCACATTGATAGTATTTCTTTTTTTCTCTGCTCCTATTTGAAGCTTTTAGAATCAAATCAATGTTAAGATATCCAAAATCCTGTCTGCAAAGCCTTATTTTTTTCTTATTCACCTGCCGTGTCTCGCCTTAAATTGGGAATCACAGCCTCCGACAATATTTCCTCCCAATGGCACTACACATTTGATTTCATTCAGACACCAAAGGAACAGAGCCGAAAACAACATATGACAAAAAGCAGGAAATTGTCTTTTTGCTCATGTTTTGGACACTTGTTTTCAGTCCTGTTATAGTCCTACTTTAGTCATGTTTTAGTCCTGCTTTTGTCCAGTTTAAAAGACATCTTGCCTGGTGGTTTTGCATTTTAGATTTATAACTACTGTATACTTGATCTATTATACTTTGTTGTGCCAAAGAAAAAGTATCGGACAGTAGGAAGTAGCAGCTGCCAAAGCAAACACAGTTACGGCAAACAAACATTTAATTTGGATAGAAAAACAAGCATGTGTAAATAAAAACACAGACACTCCCCTTTACAAAACAGTAATAAAAGTGGCTCTTAACTTTGACTTTTGACATGTGAGAAAACCTTGAACAGCTTTTTAAATATTGGATTAACTTTTTAAAGTTTTACGGTTTAGGTATAAAAAAAAAAAACTGACAATAAAGTGTATGCTCTATCAAGTATTTAGCAAGATTAATAGTTTTTTATTACTTTTCCTCCATTATTTTATACAAATTCGGCCTGGACTTGAGTTTTGTTTCATTCAGAGTAAGGTTGTTCATAGAAAACTATCAATGACTTACCTACACTATTATATATAAGCTTTGTTCCAGCGACGGTGAGACTGATGGCTCAAACGAAATGCTAACCAGGCCAACCTGTATTTGATATTTAATAATTATTATGATGGATTTGATGGATTATTTTTATGCTTGAATTCCTGAAAGGCCTGCATAAGAATTCCAATGTGTATGTACTTCTGTGTATGCACAAATACATTTCTTGAATTTTGACTCTGTTCAAGCTAAGGTAAGGGCTAATGTTCGCAGCAACTTTAAAACATGACTTTATTTATGAGTGATATGATTGATATTCACTAGAACAAAGCATTACAGCTTTGTTTATCTTTTAGGCTAATAATTTCAAACAGATACACTGACAGTCAAAAAAAAACCTGAATTCTACAGGTCTTAAACTAACAGGTATGAATATGCCCTGTGTGTGATCAATCCATAGACATATTAGTAGACACACAATCAGCAGCTCTGCTCTGCTGCTACAACTCGAACAGCACAACGCCATATTCCTCTGGTAGAGGTAAGACGCAAATCAAATGAATCAATGGCAGAAGTTGCACTTTTAAGGAACAAATGCACTAAAACAAGTGCTTTCAGCAAAACCACGAGTGTCTAAACAACTTTAAACAACTTTGACGATGTGAAATTATTTCTCAAACTATATTCTTAGGCTGGAAATGCTCAATCAGTTGCCGATGCGAGAGAGAGTCTTAAAGATGCACAAGATCAGAAATTCTTGTTGAAGTTTGTTAGCGTTAGCTGTTTTATACACTAATTTTATCGACAAAAAATAAAAGTTTATAAACTTAACAGTAAGTTGTATCGAGACTCTGACCACTAAATGTGGTTGTAGGTTTGTTCCAGCTGACACTCTCTGGATCTTTCATAACTTGCATTTTTGCGGGCTAATGCTAACACTATAGGGAAATAAACAGTAGAGCGCTCCGGACTAGCTTAAATCTTACCGGACTAGCTCAGATGCTAAGTGTTTGATAGCATCAGAGTCGGACTGTGGGTCTACTAATTATATGTATATGATCATTACAATGTTTGATGTTTTTTGTGGCTAATATAACTTAGGCAAACAATCAAGTGAATACTTTAACGGTCATTTTCAAACAATCCAGAGAAAATGTGCATTGCTTATTTGTTGGCGCACATGACCATAGCTAACATATTTGGAAAAAATGAACCTACCTGAAATATTATTTTGCAGCAAGTCTACAGTACTTGGCTGTTTACTTCAGTAAAATGAAAAAGGGAGGAGCTAACCGGAAGTGCAAATGGTAGAAAAAGTGAATGAGGTGAAAAAGATGGATAGGACCTTTAAAATGTACATTAAAAGGCGAGACTCATCAGTTGCACATTTGAACAGGAAGTCAACTGACCAGTTTACATTTCCAAGCCTATTTAGTTCAATTTTGTGAACAAAATGTAATTTAGAAATCGGTGTGTTTACAAAGAAACAGCACTGTAGAGGGACTTCAAAAAGCCACATTTGAGACAAGTCTATAAACTCCAGTGCCAGCGTGGTACTTAACACTCTTCCATATCCGCCGTGACTGCTGTCTCCAGAGGATTACCCAAAACACATAAACAATCTGCTTTTATTTCTGCACAAACAAGACAGCATTGGAGCAGTTCAGGTAGTCACAAAATGAAGCCGCAGAGGAATGAGGGATTAGATTGTAGTTGAACTCTGGCACAAGGTCTTCAACAGTTTGGAGTTTGTTTTTGAGAAAAGAGGTCATCTCGACTGCCAATTCGATAGGGATAAGCACTTGAGCATCAGCTACAAGACAATACGAGATTACTCAAACATGCAGAGTCATTCCAACACAATGAGTAAACTAATGATGAGAAACACTACTGCAACATTCAAAACTCCTGACCAGAATTTCTATGTTTTAAGAGTTTTTTTTACTGTATGGCTGTGTGGTCTTGCCATGTAAGCTTCTTCAGTGAATAAAATATACATTACTAATAGTGTAAGAAAAAGCAACTTTGGGACAGATTAGTCAAGCATTTGGTCATGTTTGGACTATAGCAAAAACCTGACACTTTTCTCTCACACAGACAATAAAATGTATGTCTTCCTTCATTAAATTGAATGCAAAAATAACTTTTCAGTTTGCACTCGCAAATTAGCACCTGGGTTGGTAAATCCAGCCCAGTCTCCAGAGAAAAGTTCAATGGAAGGTCAAAAACTTACAATAAGCAACTTTGCATGCCTTTTTTTATGCTAATATGTTACAAAAGTCAAAACTTATAATAAACACACATTTTTGTACATTTTCTTTGGGTTTAAAAGGTAAATCTTAACCAGCTCTAAAGTTACTCATTTTAGTAACTTGAAGCCTACCTGTTAAGTTGACATGCTATTAAATGCAATTGAAATGCTAGCAAAGTTTATATATATATATTTTTTTTACTTCTGAATTTAGATTTAGTACATTTGGTCAAAGTTGGGTAGCGACTTACTAGGGGTAGCTTACTAGTTGTAAAAAGGGCTGTACAGTATTCAGTGTATCGATAACGGGATATACAGTATCATGACAAACTCGTTGGCAATACGCTTATCATACAGGGAGACGTATCGGGATACATTCAACTCTTTAATTTACATTATGAACCTGGACTTCAGCTTTTAGGCTGAAACTTTGGAGCTAAATAATGACATATTTGTTAGACACATTCTAACATAAAGAGCAGTTTGAAAATACAAATCCTCTGCATTTTTTATTCTATATATTAAATTTACATTTTTGACAATGTAAATTTAAAGATGGTTATACTCAAAAACATGTTTTTACAACTAAAATACTTTTAGTTTTTTTCTACATTGTGGATAAAAAAACCCAATGTACTGTATTTTTTCTGCTTGATTAAAAATAATATATTTGGCAAATTGTACAAATTTTTTTCTAAATTATATCTTGATATGTGACATATTGGGGAAATTATATCGACATAATATGTGTGTATTGGGATATTGTATGATATTGCATATTGTATCGTCACCTCTATATCAGGATACGTATTGTATCGAAAGGCTTTTGGCAATAACCAATCCAATTTTTTTCCACTAAAAAGTCTAATAATCTTTGTTAAAAAAAAAAAAAAAAAAAAAACAACAACAAAAAAAACAACTACTTAGTACTTAGTAGTAAAAAACTACTGTCTGAATTGAATAATAAAATATTTCAGTTCTAATCAGGAGCTGAATGCAGCGCTCTGATTGGCTGTGCTTGGGCGGTCCTCTCCAGTTTCACTTTGTTGTTTGTAAGAAGTTTATAATCCGAAATTAGAACCAAAATGATTCCGTGTCTAAATTAACTGAAGGATTTATGAGGAAGTAATCACTTTAAAACCTAAATCATGTTTGTCATGGGAAAACACTGCTACACCTTTAAGTTCAGGATTCGGGAAACTAATCCACATCATAACTTTGTTAGAAAGAGAGAAAAAAGACACAGTAAACCACTAAATACAGGAATTATTAAGTTACAAGCCATGTTAAATTTAGATGAGGCTTGGAGTTAAGATTAGGATTTTGTTAATATTAATGAATAATAACACGCCTTACATCCATAATAGAAATGAACATGCATAATAACATATTGAAATCCTATGCAGCTCTAAAATCTTTTGTTTTACAGTGAAAAAGACACTGAGACCTATGCCTTTATTGGACACTTCCTTTTTTCTGTTCCTGTGAGATTTTAGTAGTGTAGTGTAGTAGTAGTATTATAACAGCTGTGCTTGTTGCATAGTCTTCAGATCTCATTAAGCAGTGGATCATAAAACCTGATATCACACATAAGTGAATGTTGTAGTAAGTGTTCTTGTTACTAGCAATTGTGCATGCAGCGTAATCTTCAGTTGGTCTAAATCCTTAGTAACCGTTGCTTAATCACTGACTTCATTTCTCCCTTGTCAACAGTGAACATGAAGATTCCCATTAAACTAATGTCTGTAAATGGCATCAACATTAGTACCAGTGCCATATCAGCGCCCTCCTCACAGCCAAATCAATGTGTAAAAAAACACTATTTGAATAACTAATGGGACAATACAGAGCTCACATGTCTCATTAGGAGAATGAGCCTGTTTATCAGGCAAGCATCCAGGCTAAAAGCAGCAGATAGCAAAATTATGAATGGTAATTTAATCACATAATGGCCCCTGTGCTCTCCAAAAGTCTAAATCCTTGGTCTGCGCCGCCGTAACAAGTGTGCCGTGTGAATGTTAATGCCGGCTGCTGAGCACAATTGTTTTTATTCCATTTCCAGACAGTTGATGGAGGATGATATTCCACTGATGTAGCGTAATAACTCAAGGAGAGGCTGCACGGCGATATGCATGTCTGATATCCAAACCTTTAGAAGAGCTGATTAGATTAGCCAGTTCATAAAAAGCCACGAGGACCAGTGGAGCCTCTCATCACTGCCCTGTATCCGACGAGAGGCGCTCCATTCACACAGACAGCAGATCAGATTTGGAGACTCTTTTATATAAGTGTGTTATTAAGCCGTATAGGATGGAGGGGAAATGTGGTTTGAAGTGACTGTGTTCCTCGGTGACAGTCGGGCAGAGAGGGCAGGATTTGGTATTGGTCTGTCAGGGTTATTCAAATGGCGGCCCAGGTGGCAAATATGGTCCACTTGGCAGTATATTTTGCCCCTGATAATGCATTTGATAGACAGAGTTGTTCATAGGGCTCTACAGAAGCTCATTTGACCCAGATTTTGTAAATTCACATAGTTAGGACTGGGCAATTGTGATAAAAATCAAATCGTGACATCATTTATGTGACAATCTGCTTTTTGGTGAAATTGTCATATTGTGATTGCTTTTTTCTCCATTTGCTGCATTTGTCTGTTCAAATACAAGACTATTTTTTCCAACCAATAGTTTTAGTCTCAGAGTTGCCAAATCCACGTCTTTATAGCAATGTTGGGCTTCTTTTTTTGAAGTCCCTTTTGGACTACACTTTTATTTATATGGTTGAAACACACTTTTAGCACGTTTTCAATTCTAAAAGTCACTATCAATGTAAGAAAAACACTTGTTTTGCAGTAACACACAATGTTCTAATTAATCGATTCTTTTATTAAATGCTGAGTTTGTCTGTTTCTCTCTGAAAATCTGGCAACACTGGTTGGATTTTGACAGCTGGATTTAGTTGTTGATAGTGAATTGTGTTTACTTCAAAGACAACAGGAAAATAAACTGTCTACAAGAGTTGTGATAAAAAGCAAAATCATGATCTGGCTCCAAGAAAATTGTGATTTTTTTTTTTTTTTTTTTTTTTGCCATAATGCCCAGGCCTACATATAGTCCTGGTTTAGTCTCAGTTTACATTGTGTGGTCTTGTCCTATTCAAGATGAGATTTACCTTTGATGTAGTTTTAAGACTGGGTTTATTCTTACTTTGCAAATTTGGTCTTGTCCCACTGCTGCTCTGATAAAACTTTGATTGTTGATTATTACACTGGGTTTGTTTTGGCTTTGTTCTGTTTTTTTTTTTTTTTTTTAAGCAGATTTTTAATAAACGATACCATTGTGAGTTGTTTGTGCATAGTGGATGTAAAACACATTTGCAGTTCACTTTTGTAGTCAGGTCTTCAGACACCAACTCTCAAAAATAAATTGACAAATATGGTCCGCTGGTAAATAAAGTTGAATAGCCCTGGTGGTAAAAATGTATCTAGGTTACACTTTTTGCTGCATAAAAACTAAATTAGCTATTCATTAATGCTACACAAGCTCACACCCTGTGAAACTGTGATTTTTCTGACTCTTAAATGAAGTGAAATGTAGGATACCTCAGGGCAGGTGTTTAGGGCCTATGTTGTTTTTCGTGTTGTAGATCAGTGGTTTCCAAACGTTTTTTTCCCCCTCCCTAACTACCCCTCAAATTTTGCATGACCTTTCTTGAGGGGTTTAGGTAAATACATGGGCATTCTATAGTGACAAGTGTTATGTTACTAGTGTATTTTCTTGTTTTCATGAAATGTATGCTCAAAATCCTCCAACAATATTCCAAACTGACCAGAAATAGAATTTTGAAATTCAGGTAATATTACATTTACATTTTTTAGCGTCTTAGATCATTTCAAGTACATGATTATCCCACTAGACCCAGACAAGTAAACACAATTTCTTCATTCATGATCATCAGTAGATTAACGGCATTGCTGCATTTCTGGACAAATAAATATTGGTTGTCAAAAGATGGAATTTTTCTTTTCAGTGCACCTTTTGTGACACTCAAGGCCATTTTTTTAATAAAAGAAAGAAAAAACAACAAACACAAACAGCACATTATTGAGTTGTTAAAGTATTTTCATATTTGAATGAGAAAGTGTGCCTTGGACAGTCTCCGGTCATAAATGACAACCCAAATTTTTTGTTTCTAGTTTTGGATACTCCTCTTGTCAGGTTCACTCTTACTCCAATCTGGTACACCATAGTTAATATTTGATGAAAATTATGGTGATGATCATCAGAAATAACGGATAAAGAAAGTTGAATAAATGATTGTTAACATGTTTTAGATTTGCAAGGTGAAAATAGGACAGCTCTTGCCACAAGTTCCTGAGTATGATTTCTACACAGAATTTTTTATTTGTCGTCGCTCAACAGAAAATGCACAAGAGGTTATTTTGACCTGAGGAACAGCCCCCGGACACCACACGACACAGTCATAGTGGCACTGATAGTTTAACACCAAGATTTCTCCTGGAGTGTCAAAACTTGCCAAAGAAGGCATTATAATTTTGTCTGCTTTAGCTGTAAGTTAAAAAAATATACTATTATTAGACATGTACTACATTTTTAACACTTTAAAACATAACCAGCATCTTACTAAAAGAAACAAGTCAGCATGACTTCCACCTTGAACTTTGAGACATTGTGATTTTCACCCAGTCACTGAGAAAGTCATCACGTAAAGCTGCCTACAAAAACTCTCTGGGTGCCCTGGTTTCCAGATCACTAAAAACATGCATATTTTTTACCCTTACCTGGACTAAATGGAAATTAGCTGTAAAACAAGCAACTCAAGGATTTTGACTTTAATGTAATTTTGCATTGTCCCAATAAACTTAACCTTAGCCTAAATGGTTGAATATTTAGTTTGATGATTTTTGCTAAAAGCCCATTTATTATTACAAAGTAGATCAAAGTATATTAAATTACAATTAGATATACATAAAGGAGACGAGTGTTTCTTAACTCTTTTTGAGTCACAGCACATTTTTGTCTTAATTTTTTTTCCCGTGGAGCACCACCTGTTTAAATATGACCAAATCAAGCTATTTTGAAACACAAAATTAATTAATTTTTAAAAATGGTGACGAATTGACACTTTAAAGAGGAACTATGTAACTTTTTTGATAGAGTTGTTGCTTTTTGTATTGCTGTGCTTGGTCAATGCGCTCCAGGTGCAAGCTTAGCAGAGCGTGGTGGTGATGAAATGTAGTCTCGGTGTCCAAGACAAGACCCAAGACCAAGTCCAGGCACTCTCGAGACCAAGACAAAATTGAGTCCAAATGTGCTCAAGTTCGTGACAAAACTTTGAAAAAGCAGTCTCCATACCGATCTTGGTCTTTATCTCTTACCTCTTGAGTACTACCACACCATTTATACAGTAGTAGCCTATACCATTTAATTTCCCAAAACAGTGTTTTTGTTTTCAGCATAGGCAAAGCTTTTGTGAGCAGATCAACAGGACTAATTTCGTGCTAGCTTTTGAACTTTTCAAAACAGCTTTGAAACACAATATGGTGCAGAATAGGGAGACTCAGAATTTCTGTATAAAGTTTAACATGAAAAAGGTCCGTTTGTTTATGTTTAAATGAAATTCAGCACCTTTATGTAAGTAAATATATAAAGAATATATATAATTACAGAACAAAGCAGTAAACAGAAGGTTTTAGGGCAAAAGGTTGCACGAATCATTGTAAAATACATCCTTAACAGTATAAATGAGAAGAGGTTAGGCAAAGCGATCATAATCCGAACATGTTTTAGCAGCTGCATTCAGTTTCCCAACACTCCTAATGAGCTGCCTTATTGTTGCATTATCGCTTCTCAGGATAATGGCCTGTTGTGATGTGTATATCAACCGCACAGGAGTCAATATCTTTTGTTAATATGATGCTTGCTTTCCTGTCAAAACAAATCCAGCGTTCCCTTGCCTCTCCACTCTTTCATTTCTGAGTAATCAATGCAGAGGATAGATTGCTTTGAGCAGGTGGAAGTGTCCCACAGGATGAAGCCGTTTGAACCAGCCTGGGCCCCGAAGCCAGGCCCTTCTCACTATTATGTGGAAATAGTGGAGCGATCGACCCAGAGATACAAATGCAAAGGGCTTTCAGGCAGCAGTTCTATATCTGCCTCGAAAACATACACATCTTGGAGGGCAAGAGGGCTTGATTTATGGGTAAAAACCTGAGTATATATTTATATGATTGTCTAGAGAATGCCACTGTTTTTGTTTTGTAGGAAAAAGTGCTGTTGGTTAGAGAACAATGAATGGGTACACAACAGGTAAGTCCTTTTCATGGACTTTGAGCAAGAGTATACCTTGCTGGGAGGAAAATTGTATTTCATTTTAGAGGATTGAAAAACACCCCATTACACACCCAAACCCATCAGGAAGACTTGACCAGCTGGAACTGTTGTTGTCTCAATTGAGGTGAAATTACCTTTGCTTTGAGAGGCGTCCTGTTGTATAAAATTTAGTTATTTATGTTGTAACATGGTTATAATACTCTCATCATTGGTTCACTCAAAGCTGTATTTGGATGATTCATGCATGTTTGAGAAAACTTGTGCTGTCCAATGCTCAAGTGCTCAAAGATGTTGTTTCCCTTATCACTTTTTACCCACTTTTGTTTATTTGCAGTCATCTTTTTTTTTTCTTGCTGTAAACCAAACATACATGACTGATCTTTATATGTCAAAGTTAATTACTAACTACATGAAAGCAACACCACATAGGCAGGTGATGTCTCCTAGTCAAACTACAGGTCAGTTTTGAAAAGTGAACCAACACAGCATAATATGTTTTACTTTTGTTCTCTTCTTTTTTTTCTTGTATACGTAATTACATGATAAATGCCAGTGAACTACGACCTTACTGCTTATTATCCTAGAAGCTGAGTCGCCTGGGCTTTTGTGCCCATGGTGATGTTTCCCATGGCAAACAGTTCCTATGTGACAGGACAGAATAAGAACAACTCACAAACTGCTATGTCACCCCAACATGATCTTACAAGAAAGTGTACATACCACGACATTACAGGACAGGTAAAATACGTTTGATTAGCATGATAATATTATGCAACACGTCGCAGTTAATTTCTAAAATCTGATCTTAATCTTAACTTACCCCAAGCCCCAGTCCTAAACTTACCCATTTTATTAACTTGATGCTTAAACTTACCTATTACACCTAAAGAAAATGTCCCCATGTGGCTTCAACCAAAACTTGTGTTTTTACGCCGTGAAACCTGATGTCATTTTTACGCTTTTTCATATCGTGCTATCTCTACGGTGTAACATAAGTACGCAAAGTGAAATCGTGCTCATAATACAATTTTTGTGTTGTGGTAAATGTACGCTTTCTTGTAAGACAGTATTGGTTGCCCAGATTGGCGTCACCAGGGCCCCACCCTGGAGCCAGGCTTAGGATGATGGTTGGGGACGGACGACATGGGTATGCCCTCCAGTGGGTTTCATGGTGGGCAGGTGCGAACTCAGTCTCTGAAGAAAGCATAGATATACTTGTACAAGAAATTGTCAAAAACATACAATAAGCACGATTTCATGCCTTTTTAAAAAAATAATTATGTTTAAAAAATCCCAAACCTAAAATAACCATGAACAACTTTGGTTGAAGTCACGTGGTGACTGTTTCTTTGGGATTAATGGGTACGTTTTGGCTTCAAGTTACTAAAATGGGTAAGTTTAGGACTGGGGCTTGATATAGGTAAGATTTACTGGTTAAACTCAAAGAAAATGTCGCCACGTGGCTTCAACCAAAATTTGTGCTTATTTTAAATGTTAACTTTTCTGGGCTTTTCTATCTATCCATCTATCTATCTGGATTACATTTTCATCAACATATGCAATAATGACAAAGAAAATGCTGCATCAAATAAAACCGAAACAACATTCCCCAAGCTTAATAATTTTCCAATAGAAACTGGCCAGGTCTGCAGTGCACCAGGTTGTTTGGGCAAATTGAGGAGGTTGGATTGAAGTTGTGTGAAACCAAATGCCTAACCTACTCTTTTTTTTTTTTTTCATTTCCACAAAAACATTGAACACAACCAGGGCAAGCCTTAGGTCCAATCACTGTTCTGTGAGAGCATCATGGGCCTGCAGGAGGTATGTGCTGTTTACCTCTGCCATCATCAGCTGCAGCAGACGCATTGATTCAAGAGCCCAATCAAACAACTTAAGAAGATTGTTTGTGTGACGCCCTTCTTTGTACACTACCAGACTCAAAAGAAGGCTCATTTTTTAAAGTGGTCAAAGATCTGAATAATAATTGTCTTGTTCTCCCAAACCACAGAGAGAAAAGACAGTCATTTGATTGTCTTATTCTTCATAAAAAGTGTTGGGTGATAAAAACTAATCAGGTTCCATTAAGAATATATCACTCTGAATTGACTTGTTCTTCTATGATCAAGGTTTTTTGATTGTTGTATCTGAACAGTTATAGGCAAGTTTGTAAATGTATCACACATGTTTAGTGCTTTGGAAAGCTACATTTTGAATCAACACAGTCCCTAAAGAAAACGTAGATATACAACGAAATGTCAAAAATGTAGCACGTTTTCTCTCCTTTTTTATGATGAAATGTTACGTAAAGCCAACACGTAAAATAACCATGAATTTTGGTTGAAGGAATGGTGATATTTTTGGGGGTGTAATGGGTAAGTTTAGGCTTCAAGTTACTAAAATGGATAAGTTAGGACTGGGGCTTGGGGCAAGTTGAGATTTACCCGTTAGGGTTAGGGTTAAAAAACGTCGCCATGTGGCTTTAACCAAAATTCGTGATTATTTTACGTTTTGATTGTTTGTAACATATTGATTTAAAAACATCATACACTTTTGACATTTTGTATTTCTACATTTTTTCCGGAGACTGGGCTGTTTTGAATCTATACTGCAAGCATGAGTTAGCTCTAAACTGTGAGATAAAACATTTTTTTCCAAAATGGTGGGGTTGTGGTGATCTGCGCCAAAGAGCTTGAGTTAGAAAAATTGTGCCATTGGCACCACATTAATTAGTACTTGAAAACAAAAACATATATGGTAATTGAAACAACCTGAAACTAATTGAGGATCTTATCAAAATAACAATAAGTCTTAACTATTTAACTTTGTCTTGCTGTTTTTATTGAAGGAGGAGCTCCGCACACTCGAGGGGCGACAGGTGCGTAAGAACGTGTAGAACTTGTAGAAAAAAAGGAAATCCCGCACACCGTCTCACTCTTTTTTGCAATAAATATTTTTGCAAAAAAGAGTGAGACGGTGTGCGGGATTTCCTTTTTTTCTACAAGTCTTGCTGTTTTTAAAAAAAAAATAAATAAAATAATTTAACTGCAAGCATCATATTTGATTGACTTTAGGTCACATAAAGGAACACACTACTAAAATAACTAATTTTTAAATTATTACAGACATCTATTTTATTTTGCTGTGCGGATCGCAAGTTGGTTCAATAGTTATTTTAGAGATCTTGGTCTGAAAAGTTTGGGAACCGCTTGAATAATCAATGTCACAATTCACCCTATAGCCTCTCCAAAAGCACTATTTACCCTGCACCGGAGGCAATACCTCTTTCCAAAAAGCTACATTTTTTAAATATATATTTCGGATTGGAAAGTTATTGTTCTCAGAGATACACCACATCCTGTTCATATTGTAGTAGATGATGCCTTTGGAGTGAGGAACGGGAGGGCTATGGTACAGTTTGGATGTTTGACTTCAATTTCACATGGTTACCATACTATTTGTGTGCCTGGGTTTATTTTTACTTTAGACAGTTGGTTTTAATTGGACTAGACAACTTTTCTGCTTTTCCTGGCCTGTGCGTAAATGTAACAATAGCTATAGTATATTATGACGTGAGATCAGGATGTATAAACACTAAGCCTTGGATAGAACAGAATCTCACATTAAAACAGTGAAATGACTTGTGTGTACTTTCGTAATAAGATAAGACGTTCTCCACATCATTTCGGCCAAAGAGGAAATTGGACAAAACGACCAGAATCCAGTTTGTTCCTCAAAAAGTCCTGCTCATGACTCACTCAGGTGTAATTGAGTTGGAAATTAAAAAGCCAGAATAAGGTTAGTGACAGAGTGCTTATAAATGAGGTGTAATAATAGCAGCAGAATTGCTTGTAATGATATCGCCAGAGATCATTTTTAGGATCAGGCATGAGCGAATGTAAAGAAGAAACTAGTCAAAAGTTATCAAACCTTTATATAATTCTGTAGCCATTTTAATGGTGAAAGTGTTAAAGGAGGAGCTGAGTCAAGGAAAGCTGCAAAGCATCGTTATGTTACATATTTACCATCAGTTTATGTTCCAACCCTCACTTATGATCTGAGCTTTGAGGAACGACCCGGAAACACAAGATTGCGGATACAAGAGGCTGAAATGAGTGTCCTTCACAGGGTTGCTGGGTGCGAGCGAGGAACTCAGAGTAGAGCCACTGCTCCTTCACATTGTGAGGAGACAGCCAAGGTGGCTTATGCATCTGTTTCGGATGCCCCAGCCTATTTCTGGCTTACCAAACATAAAAAAGTAAAAGGCAATAATAACGAAGTTCAACAAATCAAGATAACCAAGAAAAATGATTTAGATGATACAAGTGAGACATGCCTACTCAGGGTCTGACTGAACTGACAATTGGTCCGTTTAGTTTGAAGTTGATTATGTTATGAGTTTGCTTTATGCATAAAAGGCACTTAATGGTCAAGTTTTTATCTGGCAAAGCCGGACGTTGGAAATTGGTTAAGTTAAAAAACCCAGCAAGAGACCTGAGAACTGCCTCCTGATCAGTTTGCTTTACCTGCATTTGTTTGATTTAGCTCAGGATCATTTCAGTTTTGAGCGTAAATTATGGACTGAAAGGGCAGTTTAAGACAGATTTAAATCTGTCTAAGTCAGACTAAAGATTTGGAAAAAAAATGCCACCTTAATGTCACTTTTATGTTCAATTTTAAATTATATGACACACAATGTTCTACTGTATGTATGTCAGCAGTCATCCACTGTGAAGGTCTTTTTGGTTGAAATATTTAACTAAATATCAAATAGACTGTATTTGGCAAAGTTTTGTTGGGATTTCCCAAAAACTTGAAAGAAAATTATGCCATGTTATAGGAGCAATATGGAAAAAAATATTCAATCAATCATCAGGGCAATATAATGGAAGCAAATAGATCACAATACATGCAATCTAAACTCTTAAAAAGCACACTCAAGCCACTAAATGGTCATTGATGTTTGAATCAACTTGATTTTAGGTCATGTTGTTTTTTCATTTCACAAAAAAAGTCTAAAAAAGATCAGGCTTGTTTTATCAGTTACCGCTGCAACACATTTAGTCACATAGCTGCAGACGCTCTAAAAAAAAAAAAAAAAAAAAAAAGTGATTACCGTTGACTTTTCGAGCTCGTAGACTTCAGAGCATACTGTTCCCACCAATAATGTGAAATCTATAAGTGAAAATACCATCTAAATGCCATGTGCCCATATAACATACTGTAGCACCTGTGTGTGTGTCTGCTCACCCAGAACACATCAGCCATGCCTTTGAATCCCACTCTTTCATGTCTCCCACCCTATTTACTTCGCGCACTCTTTCAATTTTGAACTTTTGTTGACCGGCACAATACCGCCATTGTATCTCCGCCCGGGTAATGAATTTTCACCCGGCGACAAATCCAAATAAATTTCAATCCCGGAAAAGCAAGCTATTTTGCGCTTTGAAAAAAAACTGTGTATATTGTAATTAGTTTGCGCAGTAGTGTTTCGTCCTTTCAACTAATCTCATTGGCGTTAAATAAATAATGTATGCATATAGTCAATTTCCTCCAACTTGTTTCCTCTAATGGCTGCCTTTGCCGTGGCGCTTTGATGTGAGCGAATTGCAAGATAATGATGCGAATTGTAATATAGGAACTGGGTCAAGACATAGAAAAAATAATATCTGCGTCATTGTGTGAAAGGGATTGAAGTCTGTTTGTATATTTAAACATAATACTACACCTATGTGTTTAGCGCACTCTCCTGGGTCATTGTTTTGTCAGCTTTTCCAATAATTGAAACTATTCATTACTGTATGCAATTTGAAACTGATTGACTGGTCTATATGCAAAAAGATTTAATTAAATGTTTGTAGATAGACAGTGACATTTTCACTTCATTATAATTTATCGTGTTGGTTCTTTTCCATTTATTTCTGTATTTGTGTCCTTTTTTTTGTTGCAGACATTTGGAGTTAGCAGAAAGTGGCAAAATTGCAATAGGTCAATAATGAGTAGTAGTAGTATTTTTTTTTCCTTCTGTATCAAAACACGCATAATCATTTTACTGTTAGGAAATAAAATAAGGCTGCGCGTACATTCCAGGTGTTTTGAGTAGTGCGACTATCCTTGCTTTGAAGCTAAGCAAGTGTATTGTCAGTAAAAGATCGCAAAACTCTCTTAAATAAACGTCAACAAAGTGGAGAACTGCAGACTCACAGCAAACAGCATGTGTGTGTATTATTTTGGAATTTATAATGTTGCCAACTGGCCTAAACATGCACGTTTTTGGACTGGGAGGAAGTCGAAGAACCAGAAAGAGCACAGTAACTGTAACCAGCTATGACTTTTATTTGTATGTGCAATTGCAAGAAAGTCCAGTAGGGGGAGCTCAGCGCACTTGAGCTTGGCACAGGCCTTCTCTTCTTCAGTTATAAACCAGCACGGCAAGAAGAAAGACGTGTCCTTTGCTTTTTTTCTCATAAATATCCCTCTTTACAGGTATGGTACCGTTGTACAACAGTAAAACCAAACTCTTTTGTTTTGTGACGAATTTATGCCTTTGTAAAATGGTTCATAGTAATTACTTTAGATGTAACTTACTACACTGTTGCGTAGAAAGTCATGAGCTCCGCTAGCTTGATCACAGGACTAGCTTTAGCATTAGCTTTTTGTTACACTAGCGCGGGAAGCAGCAGTTTCTACAAAATCTAATGTCCAACATTTTGATCCGGGTAAATTATCAAATACTGTATACAGTATTGCAGAGATGATGTGAACACTGTGGAATAGCTACGGTTAATGTGTGATGGTGATACAGTTTTCCTATATGTTTGTGCTGGAATGTTCGTGACACTGAAATGGGCTCCGTGCACGGAATTTCAGTTGGCTGCGTACGTTCAAAAATGCTAACTTCTGTATGTACGACCATTTCCTGTTAGCGTTAGCCTTTAGACACAATCATGTCTCTTTTTAAACGCACAAGTGTCCTTTGGTGAAATATTCCTCTGATATGTAAAGTCTTTAACATGTTTTCAGTAAAATTTACCACAACTGTCTGATCTAAAGAGGATTTATTTGTTTTTTCTATGAGGTTTTCACTACATCAGTTTAAAACGACTAAATTCTCTTTAGATCAGACAGTTGTGGTAAATTTTACTGAAAACATGTTAAAGACTTTACATATCAGAGGAAGATTTCACCAGAGACACTTGTGCGTTTAAAAAGAGACATGATTGTGTCTAAAGGCTAACGCTAACAGGAAGTGGTCGTACATACAGAAGTTAGCATTTTTGAACGTACGCAGCCAACTGAAATTCTGTGCACGGAGCCCATTAGTTATAAACCAGCACGGCTTTGCTTTATTTCCCATGAATATCCCATTTTACTTTTACAAACACAGGAAAACATGCAGTTTTACCTTTGCATGCATATATCACCAATCGGCTCAATTTATTTTGTATTGGACATCTAAGTAAGCAAATACAGCTGTGCTCACATAGCCTATACAGACTTTGAGTGAACTGATTCTTTTCATTCTTTAAAAAGTGTGTGTTGAGTAAATTAATTATTTATTTATGTCTTTTTGCCATTTTTTGTTATAGAGGCTATAGAGTTTTAGCAAGTGTCAGTGGTGAATGATTTCTTCTCCTGTAAAAGAGTCTGATATAAAATATAAAAGTCTACTACCCTGCTAAATATTTAATTAGTATCTGACATCTACAAATATAAATCAAGTAAACAACTGGAACGGTATAGACTGCACTCACATTTATCACTGTTACAAACTTTTGAGATTACACACAACCAATTCTTTTCATACCTTTGATGAAATTAATGGTCATTTGTGTATTTTGGCCACTTTTTGCTACTTTTTATTTTCATACTGCTTGTTTTCGTTAGGCTTGGCAGGTGGCTGGAGCTTACCCCAATGACTTTAAGCCTCAGCCGTTTGACGAACATGTTTGTGGAGGTGAGAGGAAGCCGGAGTATCAGGAGAGAACATGCAAACTCCACTCTAATCGTGAGATGCTACTTTTGATTCCAATCCTTCAACCTACCGTGCACCGCCTAAAGTGTCATTGGTGAGTAGTAACTTTTTCTCTTGTAAAAGGAAAAAGACATATACAATGTGAAAGATCTTGCTGCATACGTCTACAGGTCTATAAATTAGCTGTGTTCTTGTATGTAAGCCTCGGAGTTTAAGAAAAATGTAGCAGCTTATAGTTTGAAACTTACAGTATTATTTTTTAACTTCTTAAGCCTTCTGCACATTTCAAGAGTTTTGGTCCAATTTTACGCTCTATGTGCCTCTCTACAAGATTGGGAAAACGTGACCAGTCTGAGGATTTTCGTAAGAGATTTTTTGTTGTTTCTCTCCATGGACTGTTCTCCGCTCGCTGCTGCGCTCCTCGAATCTGTGTCGTCTTTGTTCTTCCTGCGACATGTTGCGACTGTGGGACAATAATTGTTGTATATGTTCTTAAGTGTGTGGCTTCTTCTTCTGGAACCTAATGAGTGCACAAGCCTATCACAGTTTTGTCGATGTCCTGGTGCAACATCAGTTCAAAGAAACCAAACTGGCAACCCAAATGAGAGAGTCATGTGAGGCTCATTCTGCTTTCTGATTGGATAATCTTGAGAACAAAACACCAAATGGAAACATCAACAAACGAACATCATGTCCATTACCTCGGGCTCGCACTGCATCCAGTCCAGCTCTGGTGCAGCCACCGGAGCCTTTACTTAACTTCAAAAATCCGAGAGTGACCCACACGGCGTGCAGACCAGTCCGGTGCAACCACCGGAGCCTTTACTTAACTTCAAAAATCCGAGAGTGACCCACACGGCCAGTCCGGTGTCTCCGGTACGGCCAATCCGGCGCTCATAAAACGTTTCGTTTGTTTCAATTTTGGCCGGATGCCGGAGTGCACCGGAGTTCTTTTTGGTGAAGTTGTGAAAACAAGACACGAGAAACAGGAAACCAAGTGAGTGCAGGTGAAGTGAATCCGTCGATTTTCATAATAAAATCATTATGTTACCACTTATAAAACTCGCGATATACACACTATATATAACACAGAAGATGTAAATAAACCTCCTGTGTTTGTCCATTGTGCGGCAAACAGAAAATGAACTGATGTTAAATAAGCTCAAAACTCGGCGCATGTGTTTACATATGTGCTCAGCGATCGCATAATCTCCCAAGATGAGCGTGAACCTCCGTGAGTTTGGGGTCTCATGAGGTCAGAGCCTGTGGCTGCAGCAGGACTGCAGACCACCGTAGCTAGACTGGTTCTGGTGACTGCACCAGAGTATGAGCCCGGGGTTGGTTTTAAATTAAGGGTAAGTCAGATTTAGAATGAGTTTCAGTAAAAATCTAATTACATTTGAACATGGTTGTTTTGTATCTGTGGACACATATGAGTCGTGTTTATGAAATCTGAAATGAAAATCTTACATACGGTTCCATTAAGTAAGATGTTTTCGAATATGTGTGTTGATTTGATACATTATTGCAATACATAGGATAATTGATATATTGTACATTATATTTTTCAAAATATCAGTAGTCCTAAAAACATCTTTTATTGAACCTCAATCTTGCACAGTCTTAATATGACAGGCTAATTTTGATCAAAGTCTTTTTATTGTATCAGACGGTTTGATTACACTGTGTGGAAACCGCGTGACATTTCAGCATTGGAGCGTGTTTGTTCTATGGTGGGTAGGTCACTTATTTTCTGCTCGCTGATTGGTCGATTGTCTCTCAAGTTAGATTCAAGCATCAACAAACACTGAAATTCCTGACCTAGCAGATGGAGTGAAATGAACTGGAGCAGAGGCAGTAGGTGGTGCTAACCTGGCTAACAGAGTTGTACCACTGACTCAAAGTATTTGGGAAAATACAGCAAAAAGCTCATGGCAATATAGTGATGATACAACAACCCATGATAATTATACTGTATCACCAAATTAAGTATAATGATATATTAATATTCTTATATTTTGGCACACCTGTATTTCTCCCCCATTAGAGAATACGCTAGTAAAACAACAGAGAAACTACTTTCAGATTATGTTTTGCAGTGCAAAGTTAATTTCAGCACAATAGTCCCACAACACAAAAATAATGTTTTTGCATAGTCAGTGAGTAAACACTCACAACAGGAACAAACACTTCACTGTGATTTGTCAGAATCAGAGTTGTCTGATCTACAAAGAGAACACCTTAGATCTGAGAGAAGAAGGAGGGAAAAAAGATTTTACCAGCAAATGAAGTAGATTTTCAGTCAATCGGAGATTTCTTCTTTCTGTTTTTTTGATCTGGAGCCTGGTGGTGGTTGAGATTGTGGGACATTTACAAAGGTGTGATTATATTTAAAGTAAATATATTCAGTGCATAAAACAGGTCAGACCACCAACATTTTATTGAAAAGTAAAGTATCTTTAAGGTTGTACAAACAACTTAATATCTTCTTCAGTTTGAACAATTGGTGGCACTTATCATTTTACTTTGTGATGGAACATGGACAGCTAATACAATACCTTATTTTAAACAAGAATTATTATTTAACATAAGACATGATCATTTTCTAAATAATTCTTTACATTATCAGAACATGTCAGTTGCTTTTAAACAGACTCTATTTTGGGATGTAATGTAGCTTTTTGATGAATTCTGTTTTTGAACTCAGAACTGCTTCCTGTAGTGTTGACATTTATTTCTTTAATCATGGCGACACTGTGGCAGAGCGAATAGCGCTCTTGCCTCACAGCAAGAACGTTGCCGGGGTTTCTAAATGGAGTTTGCATGTTCCTCCCGTGTCTGGGTGGTTTCCTCCGAGCACTGCGGTTTCTCCATCAACCAATAACATGCAGGTTAGGGAAAGCTTGGTGTTGGTCGGAGGTTGAGGTGCCATATGCAGGTGTTTTGGCGAATGCCTCCGCTGAGTTGCCCCAGGGCAGCTTGCCATCAGAGTGGGAGGGTTACTGTGTTAAGCACTTTGAAAGACATCTGTCTGTGAAATGTGCTATAGAAATAAAATCATTCATTCAAACATGTTACATGTATTTTTAACTTGCACTGAAACACCCTGAAATAACAGAAGTGTTTTTATTTTATACT
Source organism: Mugilogobius chulae (assembly GCA_038363315.1). Lineage (NCBI taxonomy): Eukaryota > Metazoa > Chordata > Actinopteri > Gobiiformes > Gobiidae > Mugilogobius > Mugilogobius chulae. The sequence continues at coordinate 503,277 of JBBPFD010000119.1, forward strand.
GTGTGTTAGATGTCCTTATTTCAAGCAGAAGTACATTCCAGATTGTGAATGTGACAGCTTGAAAAGCAACGCTCGCCCCTGGTTATGCATTTGTCTGAGGTATTTCCAACAGATTGGCTGATCTCAATGTACATGTTGATGAGAAACAGTAAATGAGCTCATTCATGTATTCTGGTGCATGGCCATGCAGTGATTTATAAGTGAGCAATAGAATTTCTAAAAGCATCAGCAATGTAGCTTAGTGAGAACAGGAGTAATATGGCAGTTCTTACTACGTCTTCACGCTGATTTAGACAAGCTTACTGATATAACAACAACAAATACAGCCTGGCTTTTGTCTCACATCCATATTCTTTTATCCTCATGTGTTTTTAAGCATCTTCTTTGTCCAGTACTTGTATTTCTGACCACTGAGTCACCTTCTGCTCATTATCCTTTTAAATCTAAGCGCCGACTGTGAGCGTTTGAACAAGCTCAGGTGACAGCTGAGACCCAGGTCCACTCATGTGTGGACTTTTATCCCTTTTCTTCATTTCCATCTGAGATTTAAGAATGTTTTTCTGATCACAGATTTCTTTATTAAACTTGTAATGAGGCAGAGAGAGCACAGGAAAGGAGTATTAGAAAAGAATCAAATGTGTTGAAATAATTTTATTATTATTACTACTTTTTTTTTTCAAACCAAGAAATATTAAAACATTTCAACTCCAAAGGCAGAAAGCTACATGAACAGGATACTGTCGAGCTAATCAGAAATAAACAAGTTAATAAGTGATATTGAATAAACTACAATTGTACCACATGGGCTGTTCTGCTAATGAACAAGCAGTTAACAAGTGAGGTCGAGGCAGTTGGTTTCTTTTTTACAAGCATTACACACGGCATCTCCAACACACCTGCTCCTTCAATGATGCGCAAAGTGATCTACTAACACTATAGAACATGGTCAACACTGTTTAAACTTTTTCATTTCAGGCCACAATGCTCAGTGACAACAGCTCTTTACCTTCGGATGACCCTCACTCTCCTGTAACCTTTATAAATCTGCTTTTAATCTGGCTTTCTCATTGTTGTTGTTTCACTTTTACAACCGTGCACAAAAAGAAGAAACTGTGCGTTGCGATCATGTAACACTCACTGTTCTTTGCTCGCTGCTACTCTCCAAAGTCTGTCATGTCTGTTCTTTCTGCCACATGATGCCACTGGAGAGACAAACAATAGTTGTAAATGTGCTTATGTCCTGTAGCCTCTTCTTTTTTTTTTTTTAGATGCGTCTAAAAGTAACGCAAAAGATCTTAGTGTGCAGCCGACTTAACCTGCATGTTATTTGGGGGCGGAAGTGACTTCAACTGAAAATCCCTCTATATTTTCAGCTTTTTTCTTTATATTTTTCTTTACAAATCTATTCAACACAGCAAACAAAGTCAAAGTTAGAAAAGCATAAAACTGTAAAAGGCACTCTAGGCTTTTGTTCTAATAAAGGCTCCCTGAAATCTTTTATATAACCAATCAGTCTTGTCTTGTGTTTATCTAATCACTGATGTTTATTACGCAAAATTACTTGTAAAACCTGCATTCTTACTGCGAGAGAATCATATAGTTCTGACAACTCAGAGACTTTCTTAAATTTGCTCATTTCGTCGTATTCTTCATCTCAGAGAAATATATTGTATAACATTTTTGTTTGTTCTATGCTTTATTAATGAGAGCCCTGACCTGTAGCTTGGCTGTTGGAGTCACCTGCTTGCTTGGATGAAGATATACAAGGCCGTTAGAAGATTACAGAGAAAAACAATAACATTTCCTGAGAGCAGTTGGCAGAACCTCCATCAGAGTCACATTATTTAAATCAATCATATCAAATGTGACTACTGCAGATTCACATGTCAGTCGTGTTTACCTTACTTACCTCTGTAACCATCTGATCTTGAACAACACCTTGTATTGCCCCTAGTAAGAAAAAATATGACTGTAACTGCTGGGAACTGATAAGGCAGACTCACATAAATATGTATACACCTGCTCACACTGCAGTGCACCGCGCCAAGACATCACATCCATTTTGGTTCACTGTTACTGTCTGTGTGATTTTACAAACCCTGCTAATTCTCAGGGTCCCTTAGAAGGGCCTTCCCACTTGTTTCTTGTTTTCAGTATCTGAATAAACAAACTATGAACCACCTGGAAATGTTAAAGATACAAATATCATTGTGTCCCTCTTATTTAGAGTCAAATCAGCCATTCTGGGTTGAAATTTTTAGTATAGGTCCCTAAAACAAATTTTTACCTCATTTCCCTTCAGCTTTTGCAAAGGAATTGTCAAAACCCAAAATGTACCTAATCTAATGTCATTCAGGTCTCAGCTCTCAACACAAGCTTTACCAATCCTTATGGCTATAAAAAAATAAAAAATAAATAAATAATTGGCAGAAATTAGATTCTGTTTTCTTAGAGCCTGTTAGTCATCAGAAGCAAAAAACTACAGGGATATGGCTTCACAAAGACTCCAGACATTTGCTTGGGCTCCAAAGGGTTCGTAAACAGTTTTAGTTTGAAATTTAGACAATTTTAGTCAGACGTGTGAGGCAAAAAAGGTAAAATGAGGAGGGGTTTTAAAGGACACATATCATTTAACCCCTCATGGCCTTCCCACTTTTTCTTAATTTCATTTTGGCCCACAATGTCATAAAAAACAACTATCAGTCACTTTGTATGCTAAAGCTAAAAATAAAATTGGAACCCTCTAATTTACAGTCAAATCAATCATTCTGAATGAAGTTTTATTCTAACTTAAATAAAAAATGTACCTCATATTCCAAATTTAATGTGACTTTTTATGGCGTTTTTAATGTCTTGTCCAACGAAGCAGCTCAGGTGTTTCAGCACAAATATTGTCCTAAACCACACATCATCACTCGAAGCAGAATTTCACTGAAAATAAATCTTTCTGAACCAGGTCCAGAGTGAAAGATTCAAACTTAGTTGGCGTCTCGAGTAATGCTGTATCTGCTTTTTCCAGAGTCACTCTTATCTGCAGAATGTCTGACTTTATATGATGTTCACTGTGAAAATCTGCGTCTCGTTGCATCATAACCACAGAAGAAGTCCGATGAATCTGAAGTATAATCACTTTCTGTATTTCTTCTGTATTTTTTATCTATGTTTTCATTCAGAATGTTTGCAAAGTTAAAAGAATTCTCCGCTAAGTTTACGTTTACATTAAACAACTTGCCAGTGTCATTTCTACTTCCTTCCTGTGTCAGTGTCACAGCGCCACACTCTGGTGGTCAGTTACAGGCATTACACCAGCTTCATGCTGGTTTACTGATTTGTGTGGACACTCAAAATCTGCATGATTATGCAGATCATTTTTAAAACTATCCTTGTTTTATCTTCGAAAAGGAATAAGTTCATACAAAACTTATTTTTTAACCAAATTAGCTTTTGAAGACGAATTGTTTGCCTGAAAAATTGTATGTTAAAATCCAGAGGTGAACTTTTGACTATTGAAAACTATTGAAAACATTACGATGTGTAACACTGTTTTGTGTAAATTATTAATCTTAGTACTTTTCAAAAACAGCTTCATATTACACCACTTTTTACAACACTGGAAACCACAACAGTTAGACTGCTTCTCTTACAATAATAAAATTAAAAATAAAATTTTTTAGACTTTGCTAGTGGACAATTATACCTGTGAACACAAGTGACATGTCTGTGAGAGCTTTTGCTTCATTTTCCTTCTCATCTTCTCATTCACACACCCCTTACCTATTGAAAACCACTGCCTCAGACCAAATTTTAACTCTGACATCAAGGTTTTGCCAAAGAAAACCAGGTCACACAATCATGTACGCTCTCATTTTGCCCAGCTCCAAATGCAGACTGTCTTTTCTCCTTATAACTGACAGCGTAGGACTCACGTTGAGCGTCTGAAGCACTCTTCTGCTGCACACAGTTTGAAACGAGCTGTTATGTGAGTCGCGGTTGTCTTTCTATCATCCCAAACCAGTGTGGAATCAACAAGACGTTTTAGCCCAAGAGAAGCCGTTCTCCGTAAATGCAGCCGATTGTGAGGTTGTTGAAAATCCCAGTGTGAGCGTTGTGTGCGCTATAGTCTGGACAAGTGGCAACAACAAACACCATGATTGCTACGCTGAAGGTTAAACGTAAAAAATGTTCTAAACTTTACTTCCCGAGGTTGCCTTTAGCGTGTCTGTATGAACAAAAGTTGCATATCTTCTTAAACTTTAGTCATTCTGTAGTCATACTGTTGTATTCTTGCAAAACATTTGGAGATGATAATTATAACAGCATTAGCACAAACTTTTTTAAGATAAGATGTATTTATTTGTCCTACAATGGGGAAATTCCAATGTTGCAACGTACAGTTCGAGAACAACAAGGAAAATGCAAACATGATCACACAGGATAATCATTTTAAAAGAGATGTACCAAAAACAACAACATCAACAAAAAACACTTACTGTATAATAGACTTTTATGTACAATAAGTGACCATGTTAATGTACAGAGCAGCGTTCCAGAAGGAATAAATAAAACTGGATAAAGAATTCAACAAGTGAGTTTTACCAGAGAACAGTGTTGGGTAACACTTTATAAAAACTGCATCTTAATTAGTCCTAATAAACCCTTAATAAAGCACAAATAAATACTTAATTCATTATGAACAAATAACAAATTAATGAATCAGAAAGTTTATTAAGGCTTAATAACTTCTTAAGTACCACAAGCCCAACCTCCAACCCCAAATTCTAACCTTATCTCCTTAAATAAGTAGTCTCTAAGCATTAATCAACTTTTTCATCAATTAATTAATCATTTGTTCATGAATAAGTCTTTATTCATACTTTATTAATGCTTTACTACGGCTAATTTAATAAAAGCTAGTTTAATAAGGCTGATTTATAAAGTGGTACCCAGAATGGTATAAGATTACATGTGATTGTGTAGAGCAGTGAATGTCAAATGGCCCGCCCAGAATTTTTTTTTTCTGCCCGCCTAAGGGTTCTGCCTAAAAAAATAATGTTGAACTGTAGTGAAGGGTATTTTGTTCACTAAATAAATCAACCTCATCATCCCCCAAAGACTCATGCATTTGACTCGCCCCAATAAGACAAATAACAGCAAAACTTGTAGTTCTCTTTCACACCTTTAAACGCCTTCTTTCACTGCAAATGTCCTTAACAGTCGTAACTCTGTCCTTTACTTTCACAACCTGCCAAGAGACTGAAGGTGGAAATGACCATATTTACTGCAAATGTGCATTCATAAGTGTTGTCCCTAAACAAATAAATAAAATAATAAGAATAAACAAAATCTCTTTACAAGAGACACGCCATAATAAGTGCACATTTGCACAACACTCAAGGAACAACAGTCCAATGAAAGCAACAGGAAAATTCACTTGTAACAAGTGTTGTGGACAGTGCCATTTTTATGCTCTGAACTTGTTTAAAAGTCCTAAAAGTTGACGAGAGTGAGTGAAAACCTTGCCATTATGCACTTATCGCTCCCTCCTGGACAGTTATCCTTCCATAAGTAAATACAAATAACTGTATTAGAAAATAATTTGATTGAATAAAACAACCATATTTATTATTTAAGATGTGACCTATTTTATGTCACATCTTCGTCATTAATTGGGAAAAAATTGCACTGTGCACACTTTAACAAATGAAAAAAAATTTTTATATGTAATGCTATGAAACTGTATTTATTTCTGCAGTACTGTGTACAGGGTTATCTTGGCTGGAAACCCTTCTGATTCATTTTTTCTGATTTCCCTCTCCAGGAGTGGTTCTGCTTGTACTGGTACTTAGCTTTGTACATTTGTCCTCAAAATCCTGTTCTCCTCTTCCTCTTCTTTTGACTTGGTAGCATGGTAAGACTTATACGCTCTTCTTGTAGCTGAATGTGATCCTCTTTTTGCATCTGAACTTGTACTTTTGCCATTTGCAGTTTGTTGATTCTTTTTACTTAGTGTAACAGTTTGCTCTTGTGTTGCTCTAGTTTTCACATTTTTCGTCTTCTTCCATTGATGTTTTTACATCTCTTTTTTTTTTACTTGATCAAGGCCTGAAGAATGGGGTTGAGCTTTGGACAATGACTGTCTCCGAGCAGTTCGGCACAGACCAATAGACTGCTACTTTTGAGGCAGGTGCCTTCTGAAATGGTTAGAAATGATCTGGTCCAGCATCTTTTCATATTGTTTTTTGCAAGTTTGGCAGTTGAGACAGAGACTAGCACTGTGCTGTGAGGTCTACTAAAACTATTCTCACTGGTGGTTTGGAGTAGGGCTTTCGGGAGGAGGCCGTCTGATCTCTTACTGGTACACTGATGGCATCTTGTTCATGTGCTCCACCGTATCGTCTTTGTCTTGTATCTGTTGAGTCTGGCTCCTGAAATGTGTGTCTGCTCTTGTTGAGTTCTTGTCTGAATGAAATGAAGGGAAAGTCGTTCCATTTGAAACACAGAAACTTGGTTAGTCATCTTCCAGAACTTTAGCTGACAGGCCTAGAGGTTTTCTATATACTGTATGTCTTCTTTATTAAAGCTCTAACTCCAAGCTTTGCGATGTGCCTTAATGTGTTCTTTTTTTTTCCTGTGCGTAATGTGCGACATTATCCAACCTCAATGCATTGAATAAAAAGGGATTAAATGCAGTATAGAGTCGCATAGTCTTTGCAAAAAGTAAAATAAATGTACCTTTAAGAACGCTGGTGAAAATGAATGTTGAATGCAGAACAATAGCTTTGGTGGACTACACACTCTAACAAACCTTGGGATATCTGTGTCATTGTGTTGTGTGCTACAACTGAACACTTCAGTGTCCTTTTTTGTGGCCAGCCAAAGCACATCATTGCATTAATCATATTGTTAATCAGCATCAATGCACAGCTCTGGATTGTTCAGCAAAAGAAAGTTCAGAGAGTGCTAACCAAGTTCAGTCTGAGTTGCCTCAAAAGCTGCCCACTAAATAATGAGTGCAGAAAATGGTCTGTAGGGAATGAATAATGACACAGTGTAAGTGTGGTTTGGAATTTCAGTAATTTGTTAAAACAACATATTGTTTAAACTAGTCATGTGAAAAATAAGCCATGTGTTGTTATGAATTGATGCATCAAGTTCAACAAAGTTTCTTTTTTCAAGGTTATGATTCATAAAATTTGGCCTTGTTCCAGAGAGCAAACAGCAGCAGGTGCAGGACAGCCAAACTGACTAATGCCTTTAAATCACAGCTGTTGCTATGGATAACCAAAAACGGATGATGGCCCATTAGCAAAATAATTGCAATTACAGCGTCAGTTTTACATACTTGGAGAAATAGTGATCGATTATACCTGCTCTCTTAAATACCAAGCATTTAGTTTGAGGTGATTCATTTAGGGCGGCAACTAAAAGGACTTAAGTGGCCTTTTCAATACATTAGAAGAGCAAATGATGATGAATGAGTTTTGTATTTAAGCAAAACGCTAGACCAGTGCCGTGCAATGACCATTACTCAAAACAACTTCATTATATATACAATATACATTTTTTCTGAAAATACAGGCCTATTTCTTAATATATTGTTTATGGCTTTAACAACATTGAAACATTAAAGGTGCTATACACAATTTTTGCCTCCTGAATGTAAACAAACTAAAATAATAAATGTTGAGCCTCTTGCATCGATCTGCATGTTTTGCTCACTTTCCTAATGCATTCGAGGCTCCAAATTAATCACCACAAAGCTTTTTTTCACAGCTGTTAGGAGTGAGACGGTATGCATAGATGAACTTGTCAATGACGTTTATTTCCGTCATTGAACTTTTATTTTATGCAACGATGTCGGACTCTCTGATGCACATGCTGACTGTCTACAGTCAAATACATGATGCAGTATCACAGATTCACCAACAGAGGGGGCAATAGTGTGAGCACAAGAACCTAGAGGAAGTCACATGTGCTCTTTTGTTGACATTACATTTACACAGCTGGCTTTCTTTTTAAACGGATTACAGGCAAAATATCTTGGACTAAAACATTGTTGTGTAAATTTGGGGCGGATAATTCGTTTTTAAAATGATAAAAAGACAAACCCACTGGCCTAAGGACTCTGAGGACAATGGCACATGCAGCTAGTCTCGAGGAGAAAAAAAACGAAACTTCCGCTTCCGTGAACAATCCAAAAGTGGCCAGAGTAAGTAAAACTACTGTATTTTTTTCAATGTTTAGAGGGTTAAATATAATCTATGCCCCATGAAAGAGGCTGAATCTGCATCAGAATTACCACAATCAGTAAGAAGATTTTGGTGAACAAACTGGACATTATTAGACATTGAAACTGATTTTTTACCTGAATAGATACAATAAGAAGATTATGTTATAAGTTGCTTATTGTAAAAAAAATAGGTATAGTCTCTTCAAGTTAATACAAAAATATCTGTATTAATTTGTTCATTATTTTTACATCTAAATAACTCCTTTGTCAGTGTTAGTACTAGTAGTGTCAAAGCATTTTTCCTCAAGGCTGAAACACTGCCTGAGTTTTGGTTATTAGAAAGAATTCTTCAGACCAGACCAGTGCAACTGCATTGTCTCATATCACACAAAGAAAAGAGAATCTACTGTATATACTTGATAACTAGGACATACAGTCATTGTTTCATGTGTTTATTTATTTCTCTCATCGAGCAGGTTTGAGTGCTTTGCCCTTTGACTCTCCACAAGTCGACATGTTCTCAGTCCTCTGTGGTCTCTTTCTCTCACCATGTTTGCTTCATGCTTGTCTCACACTATATACAGTATGTCTTAGTACGGAAAACCGGTCTTTGCTGCAATCAAAGCATTGAACTACGGCTGGTGAAGATTAAGCAGAGAGGGTCCTTAAACTTATTGATTACTTTGCACGTCTGTCTCCTGAAGCTTGAGACAGCGTTTTTTCTCTGCATTTTTCACTCACCTGAATGTTACTTGAATGAGTCGTAAAGATGAATTTCATTCACAAATGATGATTAAGCAGTATAATTTTTGTTTTCGCACGATGATAAACTCTTGTAGCTGATAACAGCGCTGGTTGGTGTTTCTGCTACAGCTTGTGTCAGTCAGTCGCGTTTTTTTAGTCATAATCTGTGTTGGTGTTGAACTAAATAGAATAACTTAACTTTATTATATTTTCCTAGCACAGATAATTTGTTAATCTATCTGTTCAGGTAGAAATTTGTTTGCAATGCCCTGGCTTTATCTAATGATGTCCTATTTTTGTGGCTAACACCTAGCATAGTTAGCATAGCTAGCATAGTCCTTTTCCTAACAACTGTGAAAAAAGTTTAAAACCAACTCTGGAGAAAACGTATACAATGTTATGTCAAAAAAGCAGGTTTTAATGCCTTTTTTAGCCAAAACAAAAAATAACCAAGAATTTTTGTTGAAGCCATGTAGCAATGTTTTCTTTGGGTTTAATGGATAAGTTTAGGACTGAGGCTTGGGGTAGGTTATGATTTACCCAATAAACCCAAAAGAAATGTCGCCATGTGACTTCAACCAAGATTTGTGGCTATTTTATGTTTTGGCTTTTCATAACATAATGACGTAAAAAAGGCTTGCAAATGTGCTTATTGTACGTGTTTGATGTTTTGTTATATGGTTTACTCCAGAGTATGGGCTGCTTAAAACGCACCGTGAACAATTTGGAGGCTCAGAACTCATTAGGTAAGTGAGCAAAACTTGGAGACTGATGTAGGAAGTTTAAAATGAATTATTTCTGTTTGTTTAATGAACAACCCTTTGACTAAACTTTCCAATTTCCTAGTTCCAGGCGTATATTATAGCCTACTTCAAATATTTTTCATTGCAAAAACTCCCTCTCCTTGTGGGACAGTATTGATTTAACCAAAAGTTCTGCCCTAGTGAGAAAACTTAAAAACAGTCCGGACTTCATTCATGAATATTTTACATGATGTGCCAAAAACTTCATGTGCACATCTGATTGAACTGTGCTCCATCAATAGGCCGCCTGTCTCCACACACAAGGCCACTCTTTGAAAGCCCTGGCCGCTGATGCACTGGTCCCTAGATAGGATTGTGTGAGCTGGAAGGACTGAGGGAAACAGTGGTGCTCCAGTCATGTGCTTTTTTATCATAGGGAAAATAAGGCAGAAGAAGTGCATGCATTTTAAATTTGGTTGAGTGTAAATTTTTAAAGAAACACTGCATGTAAGATGAGGTGTTAGAGGATACTCACTCGTAACTTAAAAAACAACTTAAATAGCCTATCATAGAACATTTGGCGTCATCAAATCAAACATTATTCATAAAGGCTTTTCGTACATTCAGAGTAACTCAAAGTGCTTTACAGTGCATTAAAAACAATCCCACATGCCGATTAAAATATAGAGCAATTCCTGGTTGACATCACTTTCCGCTCTACTGTGCATTTCATCTGCAGAAAGAGACAATGTCCGTCTAGTTGGCTGAGGAAACTTCTTTGATAAAAACAACAAAACGGGACCTGAGCAAGCTGTTTGGATCAGGTATGAACCTGTATGACGGACGTCTGCCTCCTGAAGCTTGAGACAGTGTTTTTCATAGTGTTTTTTCACTCACCTGAATGTAATGTGCATGAGTTATAAAGACTAATTGAATTCACAAATGTTATTTAGCAGCATAACTTGTTTTTGCACAGTGATAATCTTGTAGTTAGCTAACAACAGCGCGAGCGTTGCTGCTACAGCTTGTGTCAATCAGCTCTTCCTGCATCCCCCGCGTGCATTGATAAACACTTAGGGTCTGATTTATCAAGCCAGATGCTTTGCGGGTGCAAAGAAGTTCATGAGCAGTTTATTCAACTTTAATATTGGAAGATGTACATATAACATATAACATATTACACAAAACAGATATGCATTACCTTGAATTCTGCATCTTTAGTGTCTGTGTGAAAGAAAAATGTTAGCTACGCTAAGTTTTTGCTCTCCCTAACTTGTTTGTACATGAGCAAATGCTTGATAAATCTGACACACAAGCCAGAGGCCTGCAGCTACGGTCAACCACAGTTCCTGGTGCAAATAGAAAAAATAGAAAACAATGTTCTGGATTTCCAGTTTTGTGACTCCACATCTTTTGCACAGTTTGAAGTTCATAAATCCTCCATTTCAGCATTTCTGCAGCATTACCGTATGAGAGAAGAGTGGTTTATTTTACCTATTTTCCTTTACTGCCAGTAGATAGAGAGCTAACTAAATACCTGATGTGTGAAACACATAAATGTTGTGTGTTCTTTCACATTCCACCTTTTGCAAGTTCTAGAACATTGTGTCCCAACCAGGGTTACAGGGACGGCCAGGTACACATGCACTTTTCAAAGGGAATTGAAATTTGTCTGGGATCCAGCAAGTGATCCTATATGCTTCAGGAAATTGCGAAGAGTGGGTCTGGCCACCACTCCTCCCGCCTGCGTTTCAGAACCACTCTACAACCTACCAGGCAATCAGATTAATTTGTCTGGGTGACACACATGAAGCAAAGGAGTGCTTGGTTGTGTCATTTACACCAGAACCTAACTTCACTCACTCAAGGAGCAAAGGTTGTATACACACTCACTTCAAGAGACCTGCCTTCTTTGTAAAGAGAAAAAGCAGCTCCCCATGATGTAAATCCTTCACTAAGGCTAAGTAAGACTCCCTGAAATTAATGTAAGTCAATGTTATGTCCCCATGAAATAAGTAACAATGTAAAGTGTTTTAAAGGAGAACAAATATTTATGTGCTTTAAAGTACTTCTCTACCTACTACATTATAAATACATTATGCTTTTCTAGTCTTGATGGCCTTTGATCAGACATTTTCAGTAGAAAAATTCTATGAGCAAAATGGAAAAACCTCCCTTTCTCCCTAAAACGAAAGGAAAAAAAAAACACTATTCCTCTCTCTTGTGGCATAGTACTATGGATAATGAGCGTAGCAGCAGACAGCACGCGCGATCGGCACAGGGAGGGCGCGTGTGTGAGTAGAGGGAGAGAAAAGAGAGAGAGAGGCGCACGTTGGACTGGTGTGCAGCCTGCTCTCCGCTGCATCTCACTTTCCTCCACGCTGTGACTGCGACGCACAGAGAGGACACAATGTAGGATCCATCAAGAGGTGCACAAGCTTGTACCCTCTCCGGTCTTTTCTTCACCTCAGCGGGGGAACTGTTACGCGTGTTCTGTCTTGCTTTTTGGAGGCTTTACTCTTTTGCCGGAGACTGTACGTGTTTGAGAAACGGGAGTGAAAGCTTGTCTCTTGTTCCGGATGGATCTCTGCTTTTCTGCGCTCTTCTGAACTGACAGATTCTGCACACTACTGAGGAAGAGGAGTTTGTTTCTAAGGGTTTATGGGTAAGTTTATGTTTTGACGTTGAGGGATTTTGTAAATGAGCGTTTTTATATGGAAAGGGTAAAACTAGAGTTAGGCATTGCACTTTTGAACTGCAGTTCGGGTGCATGCAATGGCAAAAACTTAAAATCTCTATCTTATCAAGCTAGACCAGATACTTAAAACTCAAATGAATCAGACTGTGATCTTCTTTTGTATGGATTAGGGCTGCCACTCAAGATAAGTTTGGTAATTACTTAATCTGTTGATTATTTCTTTCGATTAATTGATTATTTATGTCACAAAAGTCAGTCATGTGAGATTTTTTATGAAATTCACGAAATCGAAAATTCCATTAGGATTTAATATACTCTTTTCTTAATAGAAGTCACATACAATTTATTTTCTTAGAATTGAAATAGTGACTGTTTTATTTTTAATATGAAAAAAAAAAAAACTTTTATCCCCTTGCAGATTTTAGCAAGAGTTGTGGTTGACCAAAGAAATTCTTGGTGAACTAAGACATGTCCCATCAACCGATTAATTGACTAAAAGGTGGCATGGCCAAAACTGTCAAACCAAAAAAATGTCTATTTGATCTGAAATTTATCTGAAACTAATAGTTCTCGAAAGGCTAAATGTTTAAGAGTTTATGCAAATAGCAACAGGTGACTGTTGATGTCTATGTAAACAGCCACATTGGTTTGCTTCCAGATTTTGTCCTATCTACTTCATTTTCTGCATTCTTATAAATGAAAAAAAAAATTGTTGATAAGTTGGTCGACTAAGACTCCTCCGACTGACGACGACTAAATACTTTAAGCCCTAGCAAGTAACCTGCTTAACTCAAGATAATATGTGCGTTCCTTATTCAAGAATTTTAATTTAAATATTCAGGTTATAAAACAGTTGACGGTCATTGGAATAACTGATTAGTTGTGATTAACTGATTAACTTGTTACTGCCTTATATATCAAATTTACTTTGAAATTGGCATTCTTTGCTCTTTCAGATGTCACATTGGCTTGAGCAGTTTTAACTTTGAAGAGGTGAAGAGGACCGGTTCACCATGGCGACGGGAGCAGCGGCGTGGCTTCCCTTTGCTCGAGCGGCTGCCATAGGCTGGATGCCAGTAGCCAGTTGTCCCATGCCTTTAGCCCCCAGAGACAACAGAAAGAAACAGGATGAGCTAATCATGCTAAACGTTAGCGGACGCAGATTCCAAACATGGAGAACCACTTTGGACAGATACCCCGACACACTACTGGGCAGCTCTGAAAAGGACTTTTTTTACAACGAAGAAACCAAGGAGTACTTCTTTGACCGTGACCTGATGTCTTTCGAAGCATTCTGAACTTCTACCGAACAGGCAAACTACATTATCCACGCCACGAGTGCATCTCCTCCTACGATGAAGAGCTTACCTTCTTTGGAATCATTCCAGAAATCATAGGTGACTGCTGCTACGAAGAGTACAAGGATCGGAAAGAGAAAACTTGGAACGACTTCAAGATGACCAAGAGGAGAACAAGGACGCAAAGTTGCCAAACATGAACATCCGTCAAACCATGTGGCGCGCCTTCGAAAATCCTCATACCTCCACCATGGCTCTTGTCTTTTACTACGTCACTGGTTTCTTCATCGCTGTATCGGTCATCACAAATGTCGTCGAGACCGTTCCCTGCGGTTCCACGCCTCACCAGAAAGACATGCCATGTGGAGAGAGATACACCGTGGCGTTCTTTTGCATGGACACGGCTTGCGTAATGATTTTCACCGTCGAATACCTGCTGCGCTTGTTCGCCGCACCGAGCCGATACCGTTTCATGCGCTCCGTCATGAGTATCATTGACGTGGTGGCCATCTTGCCGTACTACATCGGGCTGGTGATGACCAACAACGAAGACGTGAGCGGTGCATTCGTGACGCTGAGAGTGTTTCGCGTTTTCAGAATCTTCAAGTTTTCGCGGCACTCGCAAGGTCTGAGGATCTTGGGGTACACGCTCAAAAGCTGTGCGTCCGAGCTAGGCTTCCTCCTCTTTTCGCTGACTATGGCCATCATCATCTTCGCCACCGTAATGTTCTACGCGGAGAAAGGATCCAGCTCGAGCAAGTTCACCAGCATCCCTGCATCCTTCTGGTACACCATTGTAACGATGACGACATTGGGGTGAGTAGTACGACCAATTGGAATGTGAGCGCTCAAATTTACTTTTGCTGACTGTGTTTGAATATCCACACTATTCCCTATTCCACTATGTAGGGTCATGCCATTTTGTGTGCTGTCCAAATGTCCAGCAGGTCAGTAACTATTACCTTAAAATTTCCCATCTAGTGAGCATCAGTGGTCACTTGAATGGTCAATATAGACCACAATTTATTAATCTGGACAGACAGATTCTTTTGTGATATTTGGGAATTTACAAACTTGAAAGGAATCCATCTGGCCATCCACCAGCGATTGGTTTGCAGTCCGAGCCAGTGGTTTAACAGCCCAATCACATTGCAGCTGGGGGTGAGGTAGGTGGTTGTTAGCTAAGTCGACAGCAAGTATCGCCAGAATCAAAACAAAGATGGCAGCTCCAGTGGATGTACGTACATGTTTCTAATGCAATTGATTCTGTTTTAGAAGAAACACAAAGTATTTTCTTTTAGTGACACTTGTTCTATCCCACACGAATATTGGATTTGCTTTGATTTGTTGCTGTGATTGATTAAGCTCAAACTAAGATAAGCCGCACACCCAATCAGCTCAAAGTATTTTATTCTCGCCTTTTCCCAAACAT
Organism: Mugilogobius chulae; assembly: GCA_038363315.1. Classification (NCBI taxonomy): domain Eukaryota; kingdom Metazoa; phylum Chordata; class Actinopteri; order Gobiiformes; family Gobiidae; genus Mugilogobius; species Mugilogobius chulae. Next base: position 518,422 of record JBBPFD010000119.1, read on the forward strand.
TTTGAGTGAAGTCCAGATGGATAATGTAGAGGAACTCGGGACGGAGGTCAACACACATTCATCTGGCGTGTGCCAGATTAACAAGTCATTGCAAGAATTGAAAAAAACAAAACAAAAACATTTTCCGATTTTAACTGGAAGCAACACGACTGATTGAAAGACACACTTGTAACTAAAAGCCGTTTGCTTTAGAGATGCTAACGGTAGCTGTTCAGAAGCTGAAGTTAGTTGCTTACCTTAGTTTGAACAGTAAATTAGTCTGTTTTGATGTTTAATAGGGAGATAAACCTGTATAATGATTGCTAGTCTGTATATACAGTGTGTGTGTGTGTGTGTGTGTCAGACCAACTCGACCAGTCTTTATTACGGAAGGTAATTTATATCAGATTTTTGCCGATATTTTTGTTAATTTTGCCATCTGCTAAGAGTAGAGCATTGCAAGTTCATATATCCATGTAAATGAGTGTACTATAAGCCACTCAACAGAGTGGGACTGTGTTGAAGGGAGTGTGGAAGTTTGTACCTAGTCATTGACATTTTTCTAAAAAGTTTTTGAAAGCTTCACTTGGAAATTACAGTTTGCACATAAATTCAAGACAGAAGTTGTTTACCCAAATCATCTTTAGCATTTATTTCCATTCACAAACTTTTGCTCTGACACATCCTGCCAAATAGGCCCTACGTACATCGTTATTTACCAATGCCGATTATCTTTGTGCAAGGCTATTCATTCAACATTCATGATTCAATAAAAACGTCAATTACATCCACTGATAATGAGCCCGCAAAAATGAACATCCGGAAGTAAGCCGCAACCCAAGTAATGTCTGGGTAATTGCAATATACAAACTGCTATTTGGTTTGTTTATAATTAGACATTACATTACAATCACGGTCTGAGGCAAAGTGACTAACACAGATTATCTCTTCACCGTGGGACCTGTTTCTGGGAGGGTAAATAACAGAAGGCAAGAGAAGATGTATTTCTCCAAGTTGGAATTGGGTGCATGTTTGGATATTTGTTTTACATGGCTTGGAAAGTGAAGGCGAGAGAGGACTGAGCATCTCCATAATAACAACTTTTGTGGATGGGCCTGATTGGATGTGGCTTGTTGTGTATTGTTGCGGACTCTATACAGCTGCAATTTTAACCCTCTGTTCTGTAAGCAATATATTCAATATGTGTTTCTTGTGGATTTACATGCTGAATAATTTAGGCTATACCCTATATACCCTAGCACGTAGCCTTGTATTTTATTTGTCTGTCACCCAGAATGAAAAACTTGGAAACAAACAGGCTTTGTGTTGTATTGAAAAGCAGCATCTCATCAGACATGAACATTTTCTTTCAAATTCAAATTGCTTTGAAAAGTCAGACATAGATCATTTACCTTGGTATAGAAAATACAAGCAAAAGTTGTTTGTTCCACAGTGTAAATTCTGAATGAACACATTAATATTGTGCAGGAATGATTGATTGGCTGTAGTCTGTGTTTTCTAGTGCAGCCGTGGCTACAGTGATTTACCATCTCATAGGGAGTGAATGAAGAAGAAACCACGAAATAGTGGTTTTGAGCTACTGAAAAAGTAGCTCAAAGGGTATATACAGCATTCCTAATGCATGATTATTAGCTAGAAATATAGTTAATGTTTAGTTGTCCATTATTAAATTATTACATCAATTATCCAGAATGTGCTTAACAATCATATGGAATCTTATGATTGTTGAATCATACCTTTGTCCTGCATTGGCAGCAGACAAATATGTAAATTCTGTTAACTGCACTTACATTTCAGAGGATGTTACACACTCTTTCAAGTCACTGCTTTGTATTTGTGAGAACAGATGATGAGTTAAGTATTCTATTGAAACTTGGGGTCCGGCTTTTTCAGTTAAGTTAAGTTAAGGTTAGGTTAAGGTACACTTTGTCCTCTGCATTTGACCGATTCTTCAATGCCACTGGGGCATCTCCTCAACAGCAGTGAGCGACACAGAGCAGCGTTAGGGGACCCATCTCCAGGTGTTCTTGCTAGGTTTAGGCTCAGTTCTTTGGTCCAAATATCTGCTGATATCCAATATACTTTTTTTTTCTTAAAAAACTCGGCAGACATCAACCAGTCTTACTACATCCAATTAAAGGCACAACCGATGTCATGGGGCCGATAAACGATACTGCAAAATTTCAAAGATCAAGCCAGTATCGAATCGGTGCATATACAGTAGAATCTGGTGTTGATTAAAGTTGGGGTAACTAACTTTTTTTGTTGTAAATTTGTAAACGTTGTGCTTTCCACTAAAAAGTACACAATAAATGCAGCAGTCTGTAAGACACGCAAGACTACTGTATACTGTCTGAACTAAATAATGAATAATTTTAGTTTAGTCGAATGCTGTGCTAAGATTGGTTGTGCTTGGGTTAAGGTCCTCTGCTCTTTCACTTTTTTTTTTGTAAAAAGAAGTTCATAAGCCCTAATTCAATGTCAATATTAACCATGTGTCGAAGTATTTAGGGGAAGAAGTCATCAGATTTAAACCTAAATTGTGTTCACACATTGTGAAAATCAGATACCTCACCTTTAAAGGCAGTATTTTTCTTTTTAAGAATATAGCTTAAAAAACAAATTTGATGCATTATTAGTGCATGCTCTTAGGCATCCCCACTTTGGAGTCTCATGCATCAAAATCAATAAAAAGTGTAGTAAAACCTATATGAGAGTCATGTGTTTACCAAATCAGGAATTCCGTTAGAGCTCCATCTAGTGGCTGCAACAGAAATGATACAGGGGAAATAATCAAATCGATGTTGCCTGATATGCTAATGTGCAGAAAGGTTCCAAACAAATCTGAACCATTAATGGATTTAGTGGACTTGTGGATTTATGACATCACAGATTTGGGAAATTCAGAACAGTGTTTAGTGAGGCTCAGAGGGATAGAAAAGTATCTCACAGATAGAACTCCAACTGTGTTTTGATGAGAAACCATGTTAAAACATGATTTAAAAAGTCAATGTAAATGTTGCCTAGAATGCATCCTTTAAAATCATTAACCTCAACACAGATACAGTATATCATCAAATTGATGTGATAATTAGTCCGTAGTTTTCTGTTTGCATCTAATAATACAGCGTTTGTCCACTAAAATCCAGGACGTGATTTTGGTTATTTATTGTAAACATTTGTCTGGCATAAGAATACTGAGAGGGCTCAGCTCTTAATGACATCACAGTGAATAATTCCAAGACTCCGAATGCATGAGGTGAGTTAGTGAAATGTGAACAGAAAAGTTGACAGAATACCACGTTCTTTCTCTTCTTGTATATGAAATGTAAGCTCTACTAAAACACATTTAAGAGCAGAATGTGCTTCTTGCCGGGGCAGGTGTCCCAGGAGAGTTCTCCTCTGTCACCTGTATTATGATTCCACTCGCCTCTTCATCTTACAGCGCGGCCCATCTCCTGCGATACTGCTGTGAATGGCAGGGTGAACTTGAAAGTGTTTCTGAAGTTTGGCACACTAAAGTTCTCCATTATTGAGGCGGATGAGAATTATTATGGCTTCCTGCCACTTTTCACTCCGTACCCTCAGATGGATGGTGCTGTATCTTTCATTACAAAAAGTAGGTGACATAAAGGCAATTCAGGGAGTTTTATTCTTCTTTCATTGTGCTGTCAGAACAATGCTGAATGATTGAAATGATTTCTTCTTAAATTCTAAAGCAGTACATGTTCCCAGAGTTAAGAAAAAGCCAGAGGATAATAGTTTAATCATTAAAGATGGCAAAATTGTTGGGCTGGGGCAATATACAAATTTTATGATACGCTGACAGTAGTTTGGCTGAGGACCTTGAGATTTAAAAGCTCAGACCCAATATTATTGTGCCAAAATGATCAAAAACAGAGGGTTCTTGTGGGTTCTTGTTTCTGGAATTAAAAATATAGAGCCAATAAAGATATATTTAAAACAACAACAACAATATTTATATTTTTTGTTTTATTTATTGCATAGAAGTATACGATTTGGAAGATGATGTTCTGGTCTGCACTGTAAGCACAAAGATATCAAAATTTGAAAGTTAAGTTGTTTTTTACGGTCAATTTATAATTTTGGAATAGACTAAGGGTGATTTTTTAAATAAGAATTTTGCTTTAATCAGAAATAACAAAAGTAAGGGTTACTTGTTTTATTAAGTGAGCAGAACAAACTAGCTTATTTCAAGAAAACTGGATTCAATCATTTCAACTAACGTGGACATGCTCATTGGCACAAGATGTCAAAAACATATTTTTATTATTTATTTAATACAAGAAACATCCACCTTGTCAACAGTTCTGATCAATCTGTGTGATGACGGTAAGAGCAGACCCTGCACTCACAGAGCTAATTTTAGTAGCTTTGAGGATTTAAAAATTGACCTATTCCTTCAACATCTGACCTTTGTGGAAGTAGCTGTAGGTGCTCTGTCAGTTGAAGTGGAGTTTGATGCTGTACGGGAGACTGGACGCAGCAGCTGCAGTAGCAGAGTGTCCACTAATCAAACTCACAACAGGACCCAGGGGAAGTGTCCAGTTCATAGTGTCCATCTATGATTCATGCAGGTTTGAGCAACTCTGCATATTTACACTATCGTTCTCTGCTGTTTGTCAGAATGAATTAATCCCACAGGTGGCAGAGTAGTCTGAACGTGTACTTGAATAAGAATAAAGTTACTTCAATACTTTTGCAGCGAAAGAAGTGAAAGTAACTTTGTCAGCACCTGATTGAATGTAACTGGAGGACAAAACATGAGTTTGTTATTTTCAAAGCAGTTTTACTAATAAGTACTGTAATAAATGCATCAAATACTTTCTCATTGTCAAGCACAGGTGGGAACAAGTCACTGTTTTGTCAGTCTTAAGTCATTTTCTCATTTTGGTCTCAAGTCTTAGTCAAGTCCCAAGTCAGACAGAGGCAAATTCAAGTCAAGTCCCAAGTCAACAGAGTTAAGTGCCAAGTCGAACAGAGTTAAGTCCCAAGTCAACAGAGTTAAGTGCCAAGTCGAACAGAGTTAAGTCCCAAGTCAACAGAGTTAAGTGCCAAGTCGAACAGAGTTAAGTCCCAAGTCAACAGAGTTAAGTGCCAAGTCAAAGAGAAACAAGTCCAAGTCAAATGCCAAGACACACCAAGGCAGGTCCAAGTCAAGACCCAAGTCAGCACTCCAAAAGGCTAAGCCATGTCCAAGTCCTTTACTTTTAGTTTCAAGTCTTTTTAAGATGTTATATCAAAAATAATGAATACAGCTTTCCACAACTTAAATTATCCTATACATAAACTAAAAAAGTGAGAAGGGACATCATGTACCAGTTTGTTCATGTTAGAATAAGCTATTTATTTATTTTAAGAAGAAGTATCAAGTAGTGTCAACTCACAAGGTTTCATGGCAAGTCCCAAGTCAATGACCTTCAAGTACAAGTCAAGTCCCAAGTTTTAGTCCATTTTATTAAGTCAAGTCTTAAGTCATTAAATAGCGACTCAAGTCTGGCACAGTTCTGTTGTGAAGATACAGCTTTTGACTCTTGTAGATCAAAAATGTTGCCCACACAGGAGAAAGTAAACTAACTGTTAAAAGTAAAATTTATTTCAAAAGTACCTGAGTAAATGCCCATCTCCAGTTGGGTTTTACTCAACTTCAGATCCAGGAAGCTATACACTTGAAAATTCCATATGACCAGACTCACCCTGTGGCTTCGAAAGGATCCTTTTAACATGCATCTCAACTCAGCTGGCAAGTATTGTGCCCTCAGCTAGCAGCCGGGGCATTTCGTGGGCTCCTTTTCTGTCATCTATAACATTGATTTTCAACTGGTGTGCTGGCTGGGTAGCACTCCTGCTTCAGGTTCTGTTACGTGTGCCACAATAAAGTATCCATTCTGAACCAGTGGAGAAAGAAAAACAATCACCATGGCCAAATAGAAAGCAGACATTAGACGCAAGGGAAATTTAAAATAGAAAAGACTGCTTTGCACACTCAAAACGTTTTTATTTTTCTGATTATGTTTGTTTGTTTGTTTCTGTAATTAGCCTTTATCAGATATTTTAATGTGAATGAAATGAAATATATATATATATATATATATATATATATATATATATTTTATTAACAATATATATATATTTTTAACAATGTTACAACCACAAAACCATTTGAACACAACCTACTGGCAAATACCACTTCACAAGTGGAATTTACCATCTTTTCCAGGGAAATTGAAGGCATCATAACATTCTAGAATTCATAGCAGTTATAAACCAAGTGGAGGGTAAGAGCCAACATTGTACTTTGCCATAGAATATTTCAAAAACTATGTCACTATGTTTTCTGGGGGTGACTAGACCCATTACCGTATTTTCTGGACTATACGTCTGTCCGGGGTAAACGTTGTCAGACAATGAAAAAATTTGACTTATAGTCAGGAAAATACGGTACTCTTTGCATTTAAATAAAATTAAATTTAGTTGCCCTCACCCTCAATAGAATAACATTGGCCTGTAGAATGTTGTGATGTCACGTCAACTTACCAGATAGTGGTATCACTAATCAATCAAGTTTCTACTCAACTGCGCCTAACAGATTCATCATTTATAATTTTGGCACTGGGTTGATAAAGATGTGCTTTTAAATATGGGAGTGAACAGCTGCTGACTCTGTACCTCATTTGACCCTCAGTGAGATGGTAATGGTGTGAGTCGGACTCTCACATATTTACCCCTCCCACCGTGGATCTATCACCACTGCGACGAGCTCTGCAGGTGAAGATGAATATCAAACTCAACAGCAAGAAAGCTTTCAATAATTGTGTCATGATAAAATTGGAAATGCTGTATATATGAACAAACAAGATGATTTGCAGTAGAATCAAAATAACAGTTCTAATTAATGGTCACAATATTTAATTATTTTATGGCGTTTCAGCTAATTCTCCATAGGGAATGAATCGGACAAGAATGAACTATCCACAAGTATTTTCAGACTGGAACTAGACAAGCAGAAGCGTGAAAAGTGCCTGCACAGGATTTACTTTTTTTTTTACCATGTTTTGCCTCAACAAACAAGAAACAACTGATGCTAACGGTCTAGCTATGTTTCCCTAAATCTATCAGCTCTGTCATTCCCCAATCAGATTCAGTACCGAATTTAAGTAAAAAGTCGATGTGCGGATGCCCAGAAGCTTCTGCGCAGGTGCATAAACGTTAGTGTTTGACTACGGCAACACATTTTAGGACAAACAACCAACACAGTCTCACAAGAAGCGTACATATAGCATGACACAAAAATAGCGTATTTTTACATATAGCACGATATGAAAAGAGTAAAAATGACACGAGATTCACAACGTAAACATGCCACGAGTTTGTTTCAAGCCACGTGGAGACGTTTTCTTCAGGTGAAACGGGTAAGTTTAGGCATAAGTTACTAAATGGTAAGATTAGGTCTGGGGCTTGGGTAGGTTAAGATTAGATTTAGGATTTGGTTAATATTCATAAATAAGAAACATCTAACAACCACATTGAAATAACGGACTGTGACGCGTACTATAATTACGCAAAAGAGCCGTAAACTCGTGCTAATCATACGCAATTTACATGTTGCGTTATGTCGTGCTATATGTATGCCTTCTTGTGAGACTGGTTGAACACATTCATTTGCTGAATTTATCATTTACTAATTTACTTAATTTTAGGTTCCTTATGACCTTAACATTTGTGAAAACACAATATTTAGTTGTTAATAAACTTGAGAAAACAGCAGTGAAACGTCAAGGTCACCAACATTAGTGTTAAATTGAATGTTTCTACAAGTGTAGAAAGTCCGAGATTTTATGTGATTTTCACAAAAATAAATGGTATTAAACTTTTGTAATGGGCTTGTTTAATCTCATATGATTGGCAATTTAAGATTGCTGACAGATCATTTTAAACCGTTTCTGGCAGTTAAAACATTGAAAATATAGTCAAGCTCACTACTAGCATGATTTACTTAAAGAGACTATACCTCATTTTTTCTTTCTTAAAATTTAACCAAATGGAAATATTTAATGTTAAACTTCTTTCTACCTGAATTGATACATTAGCAAATATCAGTGCTCGGGGTAAATTTGATTCAAGATATTTTAATGTGGAAAAAAATCAATTATAGTCCCTTTGATTTCGTGTGACTCGGATTGGGGAATGGCTCAACAAAATGCAAAAAGTGTATTCATATCTGCCTTTTTTCGTTTGGTTTTTACCTGTAAAAGTTGTTATTGCTTTCTATAAATACAGCATATATTATAAACTCTTTTACACAGTATCTAAAATGTTTCCATAGCCCTTTGTGATTAATGTTATGTGTATTGTAAGTCCCTCATCACAATTGTAGCCCACAGACACACAAAACTGAGTACAAGTACTGCTGTGAAAAAGTACATAAATGTTGAACAAAGAGCCGAAAGTGTGGAGGCCGTTACGATGAACACAATAGAGCGCAGCCCTCAGTCTATCCACGGCCTCACAAAAAGAGACGCTCGCTCTGTGTCAGCTGAGGACACTGCAGCCTCGCATCTGTTGCTCCTCTCAACACTCCAATTACCTTGCCATTTTATTTGGTTTCCAGATAGAAAATAGCACGTGAAGAAGTGTTTGTCCAACACCATTAATCCGCATTTGAGTCAAATAATGCAAGTTGATTACAGTTAATGGCACTGCAATTTGGTATATAGCATTTTTTGGTCTTTTTATTAATGTCCAGTGTTCGTTCACACAATTTAGGTTATAGTACAAAGTGGAGTTGCCCGAAATGATTGAGTCCAATTTACTTGAAATTAGCTAAAATCTTCAGTTACTTAATAAAACAAGTAACTCATCTTTTAATTCAAGTAAATTCTTCACATTTATGAGAAAAACTCCAAAACTCAACATTGATAAGTAGTTTCTGTAATATTTCTATTAATATTTTGACAAGTTTAACTCGATAGATGTCAGTGAAATTCTATTGTAACTTAAATCAATCCAAATTTTCACATTAGTTTAATTAAAAATTATAATTGATTATGCAGAAAACATAAAGTAAATAACAGTGAAATCAGACAGTTTGTTTTAAATCGGTTCAACCACCTTAACTTTACTTAAAACATTCTGAGATTCTGAAAATGTATCTTTTTGTCCAGTTGTACTTAAAGTTTTGTTTTGTGTGTTTTTTTATTATTATTATTATTTTTAATGACATTTAGAACTTAACAAAATGTTACTTTAAGTTATGGCAACTGATCACCTAAAATGTGTTTGTTTGTTGGGTTTACAGTGAATTATATAGTAAATAGTTATGTGTTTATTTATTTATTTTTTAGTGATGGGCAGATCAGTGCTCAAAATACTGATGGAAAGATTCCGCTAAGGCAGGGATGGGCAATTGCTCTGTGCACAGAACTTCAGTTGGTTTGTTTGTTCAAATAGCTAACTCTGTACATACGACATTTCCTGTGAGCATTAGCGTTAGCATTTAGCATTCAAGTGTCCAATGGTGAAATATTCCTCTAATATATAAAGTCTTTAACATGTTTTCTGTAACATTCACCACAACTGTCTGATCTAAAGAGTATTTATTCGTTTTAAACTAATGTAGTGAAAACTTCGTAGAAATGAATTGAACACGAAATGGTTGTATGTACAGGAGTACTATTTGAACGAAAAAAGCAACTGCATATAGCCTATTTTTCCCCCAAGACATAGTCATGGATAATGGTGTAAGATCTTCATTGGTGTAAGAAATTCTCATTATTGCAACACTGTTTTATAGGCCATTTTGTCTATAGTGTCATTCATTGTCATATTTATTAAGACAAGTGCTGCTCATAGCCAGGCATCATAAAGAATACTTATTCTCAAAATGTCTGCGGCCTGATTAAAAACAGGAAGATCGCAGTTGTTGCATTTTGTGCAAAAATGTTTTTAATAAAAAACAGCATAACATAACAATGCCACACACGTGCAGTTTGCTGTGAGTCTGTAGTTCTCCACTTTGTTGATAATTAATTACAGTAACACAAATTACACAAAGATCTTTATCAAGGTCGTGGTAACTCCTCTCCTCGCCGTTCTTTTCTGCAATTTACGCATAGTCATACTTATCAAGGGATTTGTATGCTCGTGGCTTTTCAGAACACTTGCTAACGTCATGCTTCGTTCAGTAACTCTAAAGAGAATGATGTGATCTTTCACTATAGACCTGCGTAGCTTGAAAAAAAATATGACATCCGCCTCACTCACATTGCCAGGATGTCTTTGCTTTTTAACAGGAAATGGTTCTATAGTCCTGTAATAATATGACACGCTGAGTTGAAAATAACAAGCTACAAAAGTAAGAAATAGGCTTTATCGTTCAATCCCATTACCTTACAAAGGGATTGTGTTTTGGTGTTTGCTATTGGCAACAGGGAAAAGTAGTTTCATTGTTGATTCTTCCAATCAATCAGCAGTTTTCTCTTATCTGTGCTATAATGCTCATGGGAGGCTTCAGGAAAAGTAAAAGCACAGTGTGAGGTCAGAGCAAAGCACTTGGGGCATGCACTGCGCCCCAAAGCGCCATTGATAAGAGGAAAAACTGAAGAAGCACAAACTGTTTCTTAATTTCTATAGTTGTATTGTGGTTTGTACCACTGGAGAACCACATGACGCTTCAGTCAAACCACATAGTGCAGTTCCTTTATCCCAGGCTCAGACATCATACAGTCCAGCTGTGGTGCAGTGACCGTGGGCTTTCCGTATCATTAAAGGTGTGAGAAGGGCTCAGATGGTAAAGTCTGGCATTCCCTTTTTATTCCACAGAATTGGATTGTTTGCCGATTGAGCCATCTTGATTAAATTTTTGTGTGTGTTGTATATCACCGCTGCATAACAGTGCAAGATGGGAGAAGTTTTTAATAAGGTCAGAAAGACAAACAAAAAGTATCCTGATGTCCAGCAAATTTTTAGCTATATCTGAATGAATGCATGAATTTTGATGTATGGATGCCACACTAAGCCGGTTTCATTTCACTTTGTGGAAACAATCTGACATCGCACCATTGGGGTTCATTGTTTTTTTGGTTTTACACAAACACAGAATGTATAGTGTAAATATTCAACACAATAACAGCGTATTATGAGCACGATTTTACGACTGTTTTGCGTACCTATGCGACGCTGTAGATATAGTACGATATGAAAAAGGGTAAAAAACACATGAGTTTTGGTTGAAGCCACATAGGGACATTTTCTTTAGGTTTAACAGGTACGCTTAGGCATCATGTTACTAAAATGTGTAAGTTTAGGACTGGAGCTTAGGAACAGGATTTCGTTAATATTCATAAATAAGAACAACACATCTTAACCAAGTTATACAGTCAACTATCTCAACTCGGGCTGGTTCTGGCCAACACACCGTTTCATCTCTGTTCGCTAATTGTCTGATTGTACTTCTTGCTTTTGGTACCGTCTACAGTTCTACTACCTAGCAACTGGGAAAAACATGCAAACTCTATCTCAGAAAGGTCTTGTGGGTATAGATTGTGTATGACAATCTTTTTAACTAACATTTCCAGCTTAGTTTTATGTGCTTGTGACACCTGAGCTAACCATCTGCTTTTACTACTGTTTTAAACTTGTCTAATGCTGAGATGAAGTTAGGTTAAAATTAGGAGTATCTTTTTTCCCTTTTAACATCTAGAACTCCAAAGAAGCATATCATAAAGACAGAGTTACATTGGTGCTTGCTGGGACTATTGTCGACATTTGCAGTGAATGTAAGTGAATCTTACTGCAGTCAAAACCCTTTTATGACCGAATGTTTTGTAACCTTATCAAAGCTGTAATTTTTGACTCTTATTCAGAAATGTCTGAATATACTTCTAAAGATTACAATCATAAAAAATAATATAGGTTTCTTTTATTGGTCACAGTTATCAGAATTATTGTAGATGGCTATGTTTAGCTGTGTGTTGTAGGATTGGGTTCTTTAGTCAAACTTTATTCTTACCCTTGTTGTAATTCTGGCTCAGTTCAGGCGTTACTCCAGATGTTATCTAAATTCCCAGCTAAAAACTTGCATCTTTATGTTATGCTAATCTTTAAACAACCTTCATCTTGAGAATGAAATTTTTTATGCCAGTCAACAAGCTAAATGCCAATATTAAAAGCAGTTACTATTGAAACCATCTTAAAACAAATTGATCGTTAATGTGAAAACTCCTCTGAATTCCATGTTCCAGATATGGAGCTTTGCTATGTTGTTGTCTGATTGAAAATGCATTAGGTGTGTACTATAGAAGGTCCTTTGAGGTCTCCTGTCCCCACAGCTGAGCTCTGGTCCCTCTCTGCAGGGCTAATGGTCCGGGGCAGGCTGGGGACTAATCACTCCTCTGTCAGAGTATGCTGGTGGTAAATCAGCCTCACACAGCCCATTAAAGCTTGGATAGGCAGCACTAACACTGAGCATAACAGGTGAAGTCGAACTATAATTTTTCTAATTATTTTGTACCTGCTCTGTTAAAAAAACGTTTCTGTTTGTATTTTACCAGTACATTCTCTTGTGCTTCTTTTTTGGCATTTTAGAATTTTACAAAAAGAATGATGTAGTGAAGTGTATAGTTTTCCTAAATGCCAAACTTATTTTTTGGGCTTATCCCACTTGTAATATTGAAACGTTATTATATCAATCGAACAGAAGTGTGATGACACATGTCTATATTTTTTGCTTAGGTAATAGGTTCATATCGCAGGATATGATGATGTCATTAATCCAGATGTTGGTCAAGAGACTTTGTACTTTGCCATGGATATCTAAAAGATGAAACTAGAGTCTAGACCCATTGAATTTGGCCATTACAACACAAAACTGCATTTATAAAAATATCACTTTTACAACCTGATCTCACAAGAAAGCGTATAGATACCACAACAAAACAGCGTCAAAAGCATATGATTAGCACGATTTCTGAACTTTTTTTGTGTAAATATGCCATGCATCACATTTCATTTCTATGGTGGTTGTGAAGATGTGTTCTTATTTATGAATATTTACGAAACCCTGATCTGATCCTAATCTTAACTTTCCAGCCCCAGACCTAAACTTACCCATTTTAGTAACTTGAAGCTTAAACTTACCCGTTAAACCTAAAGAAAATGTCCCCATGTGGCTTCAAACAAATCAGTGTATTTTATGCTATAAACTACTGTTGCTGTTTTTTTTAACGCTTTTTCACATAGTGCAATTTGTACGGCGTAACATACTATATATGCAAAAAAAAGGTGTGAAATCATTGACACAAATCAAATAATTTATTTTTGTATAGCCAAAATCACAACAATAGTCGTCTCTGAGGACATTGACCGAAAATCCCTTTATGGTTTTGGTTGAAGCCACATCGAGATATTTTTTTTTAGGTTAATGGCTACGTTTATGTCTAAAGTTACAAAATGCATAGTTTAGGTCGTGTACTTGAGTGGATTAAGATTAGAGTTAAGAAAACAATTCAAAAGTAAAAAAATTTCTAAAAAGTATATCTTTCACATTGTTTGTTACATTTGCTAAACAAAATAAACACCTCCACTTTTTAATTCTATACTTTTCTTATCTTTCCTAGACAACAGGTAATCTTCACTAAGCAGCAGTAGCCCTCCCCAGTCTCCCATACCTCAGTCTAAAAACATAGTTAACCCAATAATAAAAGAAGTATTAATGAGGTGTGCATTGGAATCTGACTCTGTGGTATAATTAGAGTGGCGCTCCCAGTTGTGGAGTCCTGCTCTTGGACGGAGGCTTCTCCAGCAGCAGCACACTGTTGTTATGCATGTAGGTCACGGTCCCATATCTGCCTTAATCAGAGGCTATATATACTCGCTCTTTCCTCACAGCTTCCCTTCAATCTTCTCCATCATGTGGTTCTGTTAAGCTGAGTGGACTGAGCCTATAGTGAGGATGGAGAGGCGCTTTACGGTGGGGCTGTAGTTAAGAATCGCGAAGACTCCAGGGTTAATTCCAGCACTAATGGCTTTTTTTTTTTACTATGAGCCTAACAGTCTCACTACAACAAAGCTCTATGTGGTTAAGTTAAATTCAATGTAATTTTTCCCATTCAAATTTAGGGGAAGGAAGCAGGTTTACCAGCTTTGTGTCAACTGATATTCATAATTGATTGTTTTACTTCCAAAAAATTACATACACATTTAATAACTTGTAAGTTTAGATACAATTGTAGGTCATACGCACTTTATTCACAGCTGACAAGCCCAAGAAAGCTTTCGAACTTTATTTAGTATTAGTGTATTTTATCTGTACACAGCGCACATACTGCACATCATTACGTATTTATGTCTACCGGACAAACACACATCCGCATACCAGTTTTTTATCACCTGGGATTGTTGTAATGCCATGAACACAAACTTGACACTTGGATTTTGAAGCGGAACCGAAAGGCAAGAGCCAGGCTCATTTCACTTACCTACTTAGTCAGATCTTGCACCCAGCACACCAAAGCGCCGAGCAGCCGCACACCCCGAGGCGCAGCGAAAGCCGTTCACCAATCCAAACAGACAGTGGTTTTAAGCCTTACAGCACAGAAAATATCTGCATTGATGCATTTTATAGACTTCAGCAGCTTTACAGCTCATCACACACTGATAAAACATCAAGAGGAGAAATTGACTTGGATTGACAGTGATTTTACACTTCTTTTTTTCCTTTCAAAAACTCAGTCTGAACTAACAGCTCATAGAGATAATGAAGACAAACATATATGACATTTGCTTAAGTGGAGTTGTTCTATGAGCTGTACTCTGCTGTTAATTTCCTCATAGGGAAACACAGATGCAAAAGCTGTAGTCGCTTCTTCGCATCTCACTCAGTATCACTACGCTTTCTGCCAAGCAACTCGCTCGCGAGAGCGCACGCCTCACGCTTATGAGTGCGATCTGTTTGGGGCGCAACTTTTTTAAGAGTTGTTCCGATGATTGTCTTTAAGCAGCATTTGGAGAATCATATCACCACCTTTCACGTAATGTTCTGTGAGCTGAGGAGAAGTTGTAGTCCAGTTTTCACTTGTTTGGGATGCACTGCCTCTTTGAAAAGGTTTGTGTTTTGTGTTTTCTGCCATCCACTCTTTTCATTATTTGTAGCTACTGTAGTGCACTTAAATATAAAACTAAAATGTTACGGATCCATACGGATCCACCGCCATCCTGCAGCATCACCGCCATCAGAAAGACAACGCAATGAGTTGTGCAAACAGAATTATTTTTAAGTGGAATAACACAGTTAGGCTACATGAGAAAGGAATAAAGTTATTCACTGCTAACGACTGCTAACAAATACAGGTTTCTGATCAAGTGAATCATTTAGGACATTTTTGTCCTAAACATTGTCTGTAAGAACAGCAGAAAAATTACATAAACATTGTCAAATAAAAGTTGTACATGTAGCTTCACTTCTCTGTGGAGGAGTGTCCAGGTCACATCGGCAAGTGATGGAGTTTGAATGGCATTTTCTGCCTGTATCAGTTTGGGAAACAAAATATAACATTGCCAATGTTGTTTAATAAAGCTTCATAAGACACAAATCAGTCCGTTTTGCTCATGGTTTTGCTGAAATCGTTTTATCTTGTTTTATTCATCAAAGTGCAACTTCTGCCATTGTGTTCTATTGATTTGCGTCACGACCTCATGGCGTTGCTCTGTTCGTGCTGTAACAACTGGGCAGAGCTGCTAATTTAATGTCTATCTTTTAAATAGTTTTACCTTACGTATAAAACCCAATAAAAGTCTGGGTTGGGGTTAATGGACAAATTTAGCTCCCAGTGTTATTTCTTAGCAACTTCTTGCCTTTTACACCATTACAGCAGAAAGTCTTTTGACATAATTATCACAGCACTAGTCAAAGGTCACACCATTAGCGAGTTGAAACCACGACAGTTTGGCTGAGGTGCAAAAATGTCATTCTCAGAACTTCTGCAGGTCTTCAAAGCACTTTTCATAATGTTAAAATATGATTCCATTATGTTTATTCCTCTGGCATTTCTTGCATTATGTTCGCAGTCAATAAGGCCTATTTGTTACTGGGCGAATGCTTTTGGATGCTGTTTGTTGCGGTAAATGCCAATTAATTCTGAACTGACATATATTGTTCGGTTAATAATTGAGGAGCTGTGAGCTGAGTTTCCGCTGCACAAATCATCAGACGCAGCATATTGTGGTGCTTTTCGCTGCTTTCACATAAAATGAATGGGGCAGTTGGGTTACCTTAGCGGACTCCGGGGGTTAGAGCAAATAAAGGCAAGTTGAGAATTTAAGGAGGTGCAGTGAGTAAAATATTTCCTCTGTAAAATTGTGCGTGACCAAAAATATACACATTTTGGTGGGGAAATGGACTGACACATTTAAAGTTTCTGCTTTGTTCTGTTCACAAATAGATTTCAAACTTTATACAGAGGGAGTTTGTGTGTAATGTCAATTAATCAATCAATCATTTAGATATTGTATCTTTGATTAATGAGGGGGAAACAGTTCATTCATTTTAATAGAAAAAAAACAACTGAAGTGTGTATGTATACTTCGCAAATGTATATGTTTTGCTGCCCCAGTTAATTTCTATATTGAATATACAAATGTGTTATTTTATTATTAAATAATATTGACGAAATCCACCAATGCTAACCGCAGCTGCCGTTGAATGCTCAAATGATGCTAATGCTGCCCTCTGTAGTCTTAATTGCTTTAACCACACAATCATCACTTTGCATGAGTGGTTATGCAACAATAAAAATTACAGTTTTAAAATCGGCTGCCTGTTACAATAAACTCTTACAGTTAAGAGGCCGGGCTTATCAGTTTTGCACAGGAAGACCTCTTTCTATTTCTAAGCTGTTTTACAATAAAAATTATTGTAAAATACTGATTTACATACAGTATACAGTATTATACTTTATTCCTTAATACCTAGAAAAACGCAATAGGCCCCCTTTGAAAATATTAACATAGGGGTGTTCGCCATGTCGTCACATGGTGACACTTTGGTTGGCAAAACATTTAAAATGTAATTGACGGCATGCTGAACAAACACAAAAACTACAATGATTGTATCTTACTGTGCGACTCGGTGTGCTTGCAGGTTTGATAAGGGTGATCTAAAGAGCTACTGCTGTATTCCTAAAAAGCCTACAACAAGAGGGAATCTTTGAATTTCTGCAATGGAAAAACAATAGAAACTAGCTTCGGTTCTGCCAGCCAGCTAGCAGCCACGCCCATACTTTGATGTCACATGTCGGCTTGGCGAAAACATCCCTATTTTTTTCCAAAATCTGGATAAGGTTAGGGTTAAGATTAGGTTAGTTTGCTTAAGTTTATGCCTTTGGGAAAGTTTAGCTTTTCTGAAACAGAAAAAACAAAGAAACATATACAGTATATGACCAGAGCTGGTCCTGGGCATAGGCGAACTAGGCAGTTGCCTAAGGCACCATCTGGTTGTGAGGGCGCCAATTTGCAGCCCTAAAAATAAAAATAATGCTCATAAGCAAGATTGTGTTTGAATCCGGGTTTAGTTTCTTGAGTTTTTCCCTGTCTTACCATGAGTTCTCTCAATGTATTTCAAATTCTTCTTCCTTCTTCTTCGACCAAATTCCTCTTGTGAATGATTGTCTATTTGTGTCTCTATTATGTTAACCATGCGACGAGTTGGTCCAGAGTGTTTTTTCCACCTAAGGCCCAAAGTCACTGGGATAGACTCCAGTCACTCATGACCCCAAGCAGTATGGTAGATGGTTAACCAATGAAATAAATACATATCACTCACTACAACAAACATTCTGAAATGATAGATTTTTCTGCAGTGAAGCCGTGAATCCAAATGCCACTATAGAATTCTTTAATGGAAAGCTTTCTAATGATAGTGCTGCGATTTAATTTAGCTCCGACGCAGGTTCATTTAACACCTTGACTCATTTAAAAGGGAATTAAAGTTGCAGAGGATGGGAAGCTTAACGACCTCCACACACTGTCTCGTCTTGAGCTTCTTTTGACTGAAATGACCAGGCCTTTATCCGAGCGAAGCAGCTGTTAGCTAAATGTGTATCTTAGCCAGCCCGTGTCACATCGCTTTATAATGTAAATAAAGGAGAAGGTTTAGTCGCCACAGCAGACTTTTTTTAAATGCACTTTAGCAATGCCTTATTTTTTAATCAATATTCTACAAGGAGTGTGTTAGCCAACTTAAAGGTGCTAGATCTAATTTTTGCTTTTTTAAGAACGTATGCAACCACAAATACATCAGTCCATGTTTGGCTCACTTACCTAATACATTCTGAGCCTTCGAAAACTTTACCACTATGTGATTTATCTACTTTTAATAGCTTCAGTATGCTAGCAACAACAACAACGACAAAGTTTGGTGAACAAACGTGACATTATAAGATGTAGACAGAATACTGCAGACTCATTTTCACCTGAATAGATACTGTATCTGTACTATAGGAAAGTATTTTATTGTAGAAAAATAATGCGCCTTTAGGTAAAAAATGTACACAAGAGAAAGCAAAAAAAATATCTACTTAAATAAAGATATCGAAGTACATACAATTTGTTATGAAGTTAAAGTATTTTATGCATTTACGTAAAATATGGTGATGAGAAGTGTACTGATTTGTTATTTTTGTAATTGGACTTCGGACAAACTTTTGTAAACAAACTCAGCTTTGATAAATTTGTTGAAGTTTGAGTTGTGCAAAAACAACCTCCCAATTCAAACATAAAGTATGTTTTACTTTTCAATCATTTGCAAAAAAATATGTACATAAAAATACCAGATGAAGTAAAAGTAAAAATGATCCTGTGTAAAATTTACCATAATTTAACTAAGAAAGTCCCACTGACATTCAAAATCTCTTTTGCAGAATAGTTCTGGGGGAGAAAATAAAATAGCCTAAGGTAAAATGTATCGAAGTAAAATGCAAATAGCCTACCTGTAAATGTTCATTAAAGGTGCATTGCGTAAGTTAAAATGTTCAATATTACGATATATCAAATTACCGTCCATTGGCACTTGCCTGGATATGCGCCATGATGTTTTGTAAACTTACCGAGTTTGCCTCTGGAAGCGCAGACAGGCTCATAAAAGTGAGTGGCGCTGGTCGCATTTTCCCGCGCTAGTTCTCCTTCACTGGATTATTGTCATTATTTCTATTTATTTAGCAAAAGCTCTCGGTTTTATACAATGGACGACTGTTGTAAAGGCTGTTTAATGAAAAATAAAATAAATAATCATTGGTAAATACTGCCATCTAGCTTCCGAACCCCCGTAACACACGAAAGAATTCAAAACAACTAGCCCACCGTAACGCGGATTGACAGAGCCGAGGAGCACTTGGACATGTTTTTGAGAGAGAGGAATTGTGCTGGAGATCAATAAGACGCTCATCTGGCGATTATTTTCATTAGAAGGTAAGACTCTCAGGCCTGTCCAAGTACATCGCACATTTAGAGACAATTTAGTAGCTTAGCCGTTAGCTGTTTGTCTTGGTAAGGTTTATGCTTTATTAGAGTAATATTGCCATTGAGCATTTAGTTTATGAGAAATGAGTCGTGTAAAAAGCTTGTTTACAATTTTCTCTCACGCTAAAACAAAGCTTTTCCTCAACTCTCAATAATCTTTTCTTGTGTAACTTTTGGAGTTTGTAAACTGATCATTCAGTCAAAAAGAACATAAAATAGCCAGCATCTACTTTTTCATACAAAAGTCTTTGTCTTCTTAAGTCAGAAAACATTTAGCAGAAAATAACAATGTGTCAAAAGAATCTTTTAAGCGTAAAATACGTCTTCAGCTGCTAATAGTAGGGAGGCTGCAGTGCCACAAAACGCCAAAGATGGCGCCCTTGTTCAAAACCTTTGCAACTTACGCCATGCACCTTTAAGGAGATTATAGGCTACTGAATTTTTCACAATAAAATATCTAAGATATCTTGTTAATGTAGATATTCAAGTGAAAATTAGTCCGCAATGTCATGTCTACGTCTAATAATGTCTTGTTTGTTCAGAAAACTCCACTAAGTTCGTCTGTTGTTGTTGTTGTTAGCAATGTAGCTAACTTCCGTTAGCATACTGGCACGTCTCACCCCTAAGAGCTATAAAAAAAATCCTAACAAACATCATGATAAACAATTCTGAGGCTCAGAATGCATTAGGTAAGTGAGTAAAACGTGATTGATCTGGGAAGGCTAAAATGAAGTATTTCTGTCTGTTTACATTTTTAAGGAAGCAAAAATCGATAATAGCACGTGTGAATATGATAGTTATTAAATATATGTCGTGAATATGTTTTTTTTTTGGTTCTTAAAGTGTTTTTTTTTTTTCATATTCCAAAAACATACTTCACATAACACAGTACTTACCATTTGCTTTGCTAAAGTTTGTCACATACAGGTGCACAGAAATCTCCACATGCTTCAAACCAAATCTGCTGTAGTTTCCTCGCTCTCAAAGTGAAGCACAGCCATTAGAGTTTGTGTGTTAAATCACTCACTTCACACACGAGAGATAAAAGTGCCTTGTGGGCCTCCAAATCTAAAAACGAGGGACTGTTTGGAAACTCGCGGCAAGTACTTTGGCAGATGAAATACTTTAGAGAAGATCCAGTTTATGAGAATGGATGTGCAGCTTTGGATGTTAAAAAAAAAATCTAAAAAAAAGTTAGCAAAAGATAATTATTAGTAGAGTAGTACTTGAGCCTGGCTTTGAAATTGCTTTTTTAAGATTTTGGTCTCATTTGGAGCTCAACAGTGACCGCCCACTTCCTGGTTCAACAAGGGTAAGCTATGTTAAATTAAGCTCCCATGTTAAAAAAAAAAAGGGTTTGGAAATTTCTTTTAAATTAAAACGTCCTCGGGGCTAAGCAGCTATGTAGTGAGTCAGGAGCATAAGACCTACATTTTTGATTAAAATACATTTCTGTAGCTTTATAAACTACAATTTGCACTATTGCACTTTACAATGGAGCAAATTACTTCGTAACCAGGGTGATTTTCTACTGCTAGCTTAAATTTGGTCTTGCTCTGATCTTGAGGCTTGACCCTAAGACCACATTTCATTACCTTCTGTTTACTTAGATAAGTCTATTTTGAAATTATTAGCTTGTTTTATCGCATGTTTCTATTCGTTTGTTGTTCTGGAACAGTGCATTGCAACATTGCAACAATAGAATTTCTCCATCGTAAGACAAATAAAGGATATCTTATGTTAGCAGCATGTGTGCAAGTTTTGAGCCAGAACATGATGCGCAACCCTCTGACTTCATACATACAAAGGCACAATATGCTACAAGCTCTGCACATAAGATAATGTAACTGGACCATGGATGTGTTGTGTCATGTGAATCAACTAATAATATTTGAATATATAATTTGCAAAGTTAAGGTCAAAGTTGATTTCTTGAAGCAGGACTTTAAAAGTAGCGTCCTGTCACAGACACAGTGACAAGGAACTCTACCTCCAGTTCAGATCCTGATCCGTCTGGGTCTGGTGGCCACTCACACTGCGACCGGAGTATGCATGCGTATGAATGGGCATATGTATATGTGAACAAAAAAACACTTCCACCGAGATTTGGGCTTCTTTCTCGCCACTTAATTTTCTGTTTGATTTTTCTTCACACAATGGTCTTGGTCTCAATTAGTGTTGTGATTACTTCACGAATAATTCTGTCAAAATACAGCCTGGAATTTCAGCATTTGTGTTTTATTTTGCTTTTGAGTTTCTGAATGTGTGTTTTTGAATTTGCGTTTGTGTTTTGCCCTTCAGAGCCACCGTACTTTTCATTAGACTGCACCTCCAAAACCCTAAAAAGTACATATTATGAAAACAAAGTGACGAACACCAGACATTTTACACAGTTGGGTTGTAATGTTTGTGGAAGTTTTCAGCAGCATAGAGCAGAGCTGTGTTTAATCACATCAGACGAATAGGAAATCTTTTCAGTCTTAATCAAAGATCTCTCTTGGTGTTTGATCTGCGCTCCGCATGAGGCACAGGAAGACCGCTGCCGCTGTTTTGGGGAAATTACTTTGTTGAAGCTTTAGCTTTGATTTGTTTATGGCATTATTATATATATTTTGTAGTTGTTGTTAATGGGAAGCTGCAAAGAGATTAGGTGATTAAAAACAGTTGACTGTTGTAAAGAGAATGACAGGTTTTTGCAATTTTATGTTTTTAGCTTAATTTGGTAGAATATTACCTGAACAATAATATGATAGATTTACATGAATCAAGAATACATTTTTGTAAAAACTTTGAAAATATGTTGTTCTAGATTACGTCATACGAAGGCAGGGCTGGGTAATTATTTTTTGCCATGGGCCATATTCGAACTCAAACAAATGAAGGTTCGGATAGTGGTGTAATTGGCGTAACAAATTACCATTACCGCAAGCGCATTTTTTGTAAATCGCAGGTTTTTATGATTAATATTAGTACTACATGGAATGACATACTCTAAAACCAAGTCAATCAAATATAAGAAATATAAGATATTTAAACTTTTCTCACAACAACCACATTTGTATGTCTGTGGACGGTCAAGAGTTTTGAATGACAAGACATGCTCTGGAAGTCCAATGAGAAGTTTATTTTTAGAACCTTGGCCCTTATCTCAGTGCACAGCTGGCCCCACAACAGTAAAGGTAATACTAATAAGCCCTATAGGAAAAGCTTGTAAAACAGACCAACATGAAACTGGCTGATATACAGTAGAATAATGTCACTGTACCTAAGACTTGCAGTTTCTATGTTATGTATATGTAGAGCCGCTTCATAAATAGATCATACAAAAAGTATTTAACATAAACATTCATTTACTTTTTTTTATTTTCTACAGCTTATTCCCATTAGGGGTCGTGGGTGACTGGAGCCTATCCCAGTAACTTTGGCCTTAGGCGGGGAACACCCTGGACAGTAGCCAACTCGTCGCATAGTTAAACAGACAACCATTTACTTTCTCCTTCATTCACAGAGGAAATTTACAGTGATGCCCAATTAACTTAAACAGGCATGTTTTTGGAGGTGGGAAGAAACCAGAGTACCTGGAGAAACCCACAGTGACACAGGGAGAACATGCAAACTCCACCCAGAGAGATTGTGAGATGTTGATATGGTTCAACCCGGGAATTGAACCCACAATTTCCTTATTGGAAATAAGTACACATAAACATGACAAATAAATAAAACCAAGTATTTTAGTTTCATACTTACAAATTAAGTTGTTGTAAAAAAAAAAAAAGGTTAAAACAATCTCTAACAGGACAAACCAATCAGCAGAAACAAATAATTAGGACTTAAAGCTGTTGCTGAAGTGAGTTTGACTCAAAACAAAGAAGAAAATTCTAAACTTAATGCTTTGCCCAAACATTTGCCCACATTTGGATACATGTATCAATACTGAACAGTTTAGACCGTATCAAAATGTCATAATCCCATAGTGCATTGGCCACAATTGACAGATGCTGCAGCTCTTGAGAGTGTGTAATGTAGTGTAGTGTAATTAACTATAGGCCCTTAAGAGAATTTTGGTAGTCGTGGACTTTGCAGTGCTATACATTGCATCAATACACTAGATGTAAACAGTTATTTCATGTGTTAAGGGTTAATAGTGATGTAGGCCTATTTGACCACATTTTTTCGATGTGTTTTGTCAAATCCATTTATGTTCTCACAAGTTTTACAGACAGTTTCTTTACAACTTTTTTTTCTCGAGTCTGTCCTTGAGACTACCACAAAGTTATTCATCTGCCACTTAAGAAATCACTCAGCATTTTTTATGACTTGTGAAGGTATAAAAGATGTTCTAATAAATAAGATGTAAAGGTGCTGTAGCTTTTCTGATGGGTATTTAAAAAAAAAAACACCCCTGCAATTATTGTATGGAAGTGAAATTAACTGACTTGAAATAAATTCAGAGTTTGTGAATTCTTTTCGGAAGCTGACTGTGGAAAAAAGGTCGATATTTCCATTGAGATAAACATTTGGATGATTCTCAAAGTTGTATGGATTTATTGACTTGTGCACTGGTGAGTAAATGGTTTGAGATGGTTTTATTATCTTTGCTTAAGTTTTTCATCATGCACGGGCTCATTTGAAATGGGGAGTTCCGCAGGGTTCTATTCTCGGACCTGTGCTTTTTTAAATGTGCCTTCTGCTATTGAGTTAATTTTTTAGAATTCTGACTTTGATTTATTTTATGTTTTTTATTTTAAAATTGTCCTAGACCAGTGGTCACCAACCTTTTCAGCTCGCGAGCTACTTTTAGTCTGAGCACAGCTCGAAGATCTACTTATAGATTTACATTATTTTATTTAATTAGCGATGTTGAAACTTTTGATTTTCAGACTAGTCTATAGGCTACTTTATTGAAACACTGTTGGCCTATAGACTTTCTTTAGTAGGCTGTTATAGTAATAATATTTACTCAAAATGTAAACCCGCTACAATGTAACACAGTAGGCTAAATTTAAAAATAAATTGTGGCTACAAAAAAAGAAAGTTGAAGAGTTGAAGCTGTCATCACCTCACTTAGCGCTTCAAACTACTGTGTGATTGGTTACCATGGTAACAGTGAGGGAGGGCTTGAGAAAGACAACTTCCCTTGCATCAACAACAAACAAACTTCTGTATTGGACAAAACAGCGTGAGCAGGTAGGATTCTGTGGCAGTGGCACTAGCCAACCTGTCTCCTCCTCCTGCTCCTTTCTCTCTTTCTGTCCTCCTGTTCCTCTCTCTCTTTCTGTCCTCCTGCTCCTCTCTCTCTTTCTGTCCTGCTCCTCTCTTTCTTTCTGTCCTCCTCCTGCTCCTCTCTCTCTTTCTCTCCTCCTGTTCCTGTCCACCTGCTCCTCTCTTTCTTTCTCTCCTTCTGCTCCTTTTGAGCGTGTGTTGGAGTCGCGCTGTCGGCTGGCGTTGAGCGGCCACTGTGCGCTCCAGCGGGCCGACACTGGAGAAATCCAGCTGCCGCATCTAGCGCTTGTACCTCGCGTGTGTAGTTCGAGTGTGTACCTCGCGTGTGTAGTTCGAGTGTGTACCTCGCGTGTGTAGTTCGAGTGTGTACCTCGCGTGTGTATTTCGAGCGCGTACCTCGCGTGTGTATTTCGAGCGCGCACCTCGCGTGTGTAGTTCGAGCGCGCACCTCGCGTGTGTAGTTCGAGCGTGTACCTGGCGCGTGCAGTTCGAGTGTGTACCTCGCGTGTGTATTTCGAGTGTGTACCTCGCGTGTGCAGTTCGAGCGCGTACCTCGCGTGTGTAGTTCGAGCGCGCACCTCGCGTGTGTAGTTCGAGCGTGTACCTGGCGTGTGCAGTTCGAGTGTGTACCTCGCGTGTGCAGTTCGAGCGCGTACCTCGCGTGTGTATTTCAAGTGTGTACATCGCGTGTGTGGTTGAAGTTCATATAAACAGGCAGGGGGCTTTGGGATCCACCTCCACTGCCTCGGAGATCCACTAGTAGATCGCGATCGACGGGTTGGTGACCCCTGTCCTAGACTGTTTTCTGTGCAGCACTTTGGAGACTTTGTGTTAGTAAAACATGCTATAGAAATTAAGTTAGATCACTGGATTATTGTTATTTCAGTACATACAGTCCATTCTTGTTCTAGAAGTTGATCATGTCAATAACGTTTTTTTTAACTGCTTTTTTTGTACTGTGATTGGCTTTGAACATTGTGAAAAACATATCTATCTGTCAAATTGCTTTTTCATTTACTAGATTATTTCAAATTAAGAACCATGGCACCTGAAGAGTTAATGTCAAATCAATTCAATTTATTTTTGTATAGCCCAAAATCACAACAACAGTCGTCTCTGTGGACTTCCCAAGAGTGTTAATTTAGCCAACATGAATAATATAAATAAAACAATACAAATTCAATAAAACAGTAAACATCAAGAAACAGTGATTGATCAAGTATGTCAAAGCAGATTATTAAACTGTAAACAAGCAAATGAATAATTGTCCAGAGTATTCCCTGTCCAGAAAAAAAACAGAAAAAGAGAAACCTCAAGAACCACAGTGAAGAAGAGATCCACTCTCATGAACAGACAGGCTGTAGATAAAACTAAGGGTGAACTCACTCTAGCACAACCAAACTGGGCCCAAGCCTGAATGGCCCCTAAAGCGTTGTGTTTTTGTTGTGCTCAGGCGCATCTCAAATCTGACTCTGGCTCAGTTGAGGATTATTATCATTATTTTTAAGATAGAACGGCCTGCTGGACTTATTTTCTCTGCTACAGCATTAGCACCTCAGCGCTTGATCCGTGCTTCAGTGAGACATGAAAACAAATGGTGCTGGAGGATGACGTCACCGACCTGTGGCTCGGTTTGCTTGTGCAAGTATGAGTGTGGGCCTTAGAAATATCTGCAATCGCGGTTGAGTACGGCACGATTAAAAAACCTAGTGTGAGTGCGCCCTAAGACACCTATAGCCTCTCCAGATCTAATTGAAGCTATTGACTCTGTAGAGCTTGAGTCCATTAGCAGTGGAAAATGACTCATCTAGCAGGACCATGGCTAATCCAGGTAAGACAGGTGGGACGGGTGTCCAGGAGGAGGGAGGGGTCTGGGTCGTGAACATACAGTATTAGAGCGCATCAGTGGTCTAGTCCAGTGGTTCTCAACCTTTTTCAGTCGCGACCCCCAAAAAACAACCGTAGGCATTCGCGACCCCCAAGCACAAAATGTAGGCGACCTGCAAAGGGTAATGTCTTATGTCTGTTTTTATTTTGAAGCCATAAGCCTGGAATCTTCTTCTGTAGGCCAAAAAATATGAATTTATGTCTATCACTGCATTTGAAGAGTGTCAAACCATGATTAGGATGTCAATATTAAATTTCACATATCACTAGGGGACCCCAGAAATCCTTCCGCGACCCCCATGGGGTCCCGACCCACAGGTTGAGAACCACTGGTCTAGTCAATAGAACAGCAGCATCTGAAGCAGTGCCACTCCTCAAGAGGTGAGTGGGACAGGGACAACATGTGAATAGCAAAAAACAGACTAGAGATGAACTGCAGTTAAAAATTCTTAACAGGAAAAGCAGGAGAAGTGAGAAGATAGCGCTCAAGTTGCCATACTTTCCCTGGTATATTTGCTCCCAAGGCAGCATGACTAGTACTGTGGATTGAGTTTATTTTTTAACTGGTCTGACCATAAGCTAATTCAGAGAGGAACGTTTAAGTCTAATCTTAAATGTAGAGACTGTGTCAGCTTCTTTGACATGAGCAGGGAGCTGATTCCATAACCAGGAAGCTTGATAACAAACTGCTCTGCCTCCTATTGTGATCTCCTATTTAGAGACTCTAGGAACCACCCAAAGTCCAGCATCTTGAGAGCAAAGTGTACGGTTAGGATGATATTTCACCTTTGATATAAGAAGTGGCCATGTCATTCAAAACTTTATAGGTTAGAAGAAGGATTTTAAATACCCTAAAAGCAGCAACATGTCCACACAGACAAGCGGAGCAGACCAGAAGGTACTGAACCAAAAAAAAACACCTGGCAGACTTTTCAGACACCTAGTCATATTTATTCCTACTTAATGATTCCTTAATTTCTGAAAAAGCACCATGAATAACGACACGATCGCATCCAAACACGGCACTACATCTGTGACTTCCGACAGATGGATCAATATGGAAAGTGGGGCGTGTTGCAGCAGCGTTATTTTTCACAAAACGTAAAAAGAGGGCTTCTCATTTACTCTCGCCGACAGAGATAAATGTGCATGTGTAAAACGTCCCGTCAGATTAATGCTTGGTGCTGTCGTATCGTCTGACCTGGTTTGGCTGTCTCGTGCCCCCAGCTGTGGTTAACAAACTGGGCCAAAAATAAGGCAACAATGACGCATGTTTTTGTTTTTTTCCAGTGTGAATTTTAGGGAACCTGTCTTGAAGAGTGGAACAGATGGGTCTCTGGGGTGTCTGCTGAACTCTTAACACTCAAATTTGTATTCAGAGGAAAGACAGGCATTTACAAAGGAGTGTTTTTTTGCCTTGTTTATTTGGTTTGGAGTTTAGAGTACTGTAGGAGATGACAAGAGCGATGATCCTGTGAGACGCGGAGAGAAAATGACTTTTTAAAGTGGCGCTACAAGATTTCTCTTCAGGTTGTTGAGTGGAGTTGATTTTTGCCCCGATGGATTTGCCCCAGACAGATTGTAAAAGTTGTTCTTGGGTTAAAATGAAATTGCATTGTGTTGTTTGCATTTATTGTCCGAGAAGCAAGAAGTTTGCAGTTAACATACTAGTTGTTGTACTCAGGGCCTAAAGCTGGTCACCCATTACACGACTTTGCTCATTTTCCCATGTTATTTTCATTCGCACTTAGTCACGACTAGTCCAGATTAGTCGAAGCTAGTTGAAAGTAGTCGCAGTTGTGTCACGTGTGTTGTATAGAGGTGTTTGCCAGTCCGGTGTTGTTACCGTTCATGATGCTCCTCTTGGCAAACACAGAGCCAAGTGGCCAATGAAAAGAGCCGAGGAGGCACTGTGTCTGAAATTTTCTTCTGATAAAAAAGTAATGCATCCATGTAAAGTCCACAGGAGACTAAATATGCAACTTCCTCACCTCTGTCGCCATTTCTAGCGTCATTTAAAAAAAAGCTAACTAGTGCTGTTTGTGTCTGTGTTACAGTTGTGTAGTGTGTGGTGTCAGTCGTGTAGTGTGTGTGGTGTCAGTTGTGTAGTGTGTGGTGTCAGTCATGTAGTGTGTGGTCTCAGTTGTGTAGTGTGTGGTTTCAGTTGTGCAGTGTGTGGTGTCAGTTGTGTAGTGTGTGGTGTCAGTTGTGTAGTGTGTGGTGTTAGTCATGTAGTGTGTGGTCTCAGTTGTGTAGTGTGTGGTTTCAGTCGTTTAGTGTGTGGTCTCAGTTGTGAGTTGTGTGGTCTCAGTCATGTAGTGTGTGGATAGTGTGTGGTCTCAGTCGTGTAGTGTGTGGTCTCAGTCGTGTTGTGTGTGGTCTCAGTCGTGTAGTGTGTAGTCTCAGTCATTCTAGAATCACTCTCAGTCCAGTCGTGTAATGTGAAGACAAGATTTCTATTCTAATTAGCCACAACTGGAAAGTTGTGCAGTGTGTGGCCAGCTTTAAATAGAGTACTTGAGTACAAAGACTTTGTAACTTGCCATTTCTGGACTTGAGCATGTATTACATGAAACTGTGTGCTATCACAAACATCTGCTGCCAAGCTAATCACGCTGCTCTCTCCACCCTCAGCCTCTCCTTTCATCTTCTCCTCATATTTTTCCAGCAGTTTGCCTGGTTTAAAATGTGTTTATGGGTGGAATTTAGGAGGTTAGCTTCACAAGTGCAGAAAACCACCTTGTTGTTTTCTCTAAAATTAGTCACTTTCTTATATCATACTTGTTGAAATGCAAAAGATAAAATAGTGATTTTAAAAAGTTTTCTGTAACAATGATCTACTTTGTATGTGCTAGTGAATAATGCCGGATGTGTAAGGTACCTTAATGCTTGCTGAACAAAACAGAATCTTCTCTTATGGAGCCATGCAGTCACCAATTACACTAGACCCACTGTTCGAGAAGTCCAGCACCTGTTGGCCTTGTTTTTGCTCTCAGCAGCGTCATTCTCTTACCTGTTTTATTGTAGTCCATAACTGACACAATTGGAGACATTAAAGACAGCTTTGCTTCACACTGGAAAATAGTTGAAAAGCTTTCGCCTCAGGCTCAGTATTTTCAGCAGTCTGCTGCACCGGGCTGTGTGAAGAGAGAGCTCTTTCACTGTTGTCTCACAAAACTTTGCTCATTTACATGGATGGATGCTGCAGAACTTACTGTTATTCCAATAATTATTAGAGTACAACTATCCATTTTAATGAAGGTGTACTGGAGATGTACCAAATGTTGTTGTTGTTTTGTTCTTGTTTTTTAAAGAATTTGGATAAAATCAAATATTCTTTTCACTCCTAGTCCTTTTTCATAGAATTCAAGTGAAATACAGATCTTAGTGTAGTGTTTGATAAAATAAAAAGACAGAATGTTTTTGAATTGTGCTCTTAGTTCATTTGTCAGGAAGAACTATCTCGCTTGTATCTGGCTTTTATCTCTAGTTATCACAATGTGAGTGCTAAAAAAAGCTACAGTACAGGAGCACATCAGACCGCAAAGAGCCACATTGGAGTCTTTGAAGAGCTGCATGTGGGTCTCGAGCCGCAAGTTGCAGACCCCTGCTGTAACCACTCTGCCAGGTAATTTGGCTTTTTAGGGTACCCCAGGGTTCAGTGCTGGGACCATGTTGTTTGCACTCAGCTATTCAATTTTTTAGAGGTCACATGTACGCTGATGACCTTGTACTTATTCTATCCAGAATCCTATCTATATACCGGAAACCTATCTTTCTTTGCTGCTTGAGTTGTTTTGGCCAAACTCTGAAAAAAATCGGGGTATTCAATCATTGTTCCGTGACAATAGGGGTTTTCACGCAATAAAATACGATTTACTAAGTTTCAACATGCCTCCAGTGTAGAAGAACTAACCATCCCTATGTTTGCATTCATACAACAGTTTTTAAAAGTGAATCTATAAGCATGTGTCTGGAAATCTTTTTTTTTTTTTTTTTCACTTAAAACTAAGATGTACAAAAGCTAAAAACATCACCGAAATACTCAGTTATTCATAATAAAAGTTACCACTTACAAAATGTAATATTTTGGGGAACTACTACTTTTAAGTATTTTTTTCTCAGTTCTCTTTGTGAACAAGCCTACAATGGGGACTAGAACTAAAAAAAAATGAACTAGGAATTAAAAAAAACTTCCTACAGTGCAAAAAGACCTAATAATGAGAACACTGGCAGCTAACTGCATTGGTGCGTTAAAATTGAATGTGCACCCCGTTTTAATATAATCTTGGTGTTTCATTTTTGTTACATTTATGTGCGTAAACCACAACGGATTCTTTTTCACCTGCAGAGTCTCCCCTTCAAAATTAACTACGACGTAGATAGAATTAGTTCAGGGCCAGTATACGTATTTTTTTGTCCATAGGTAATGACTCATCTGTGCATTATGCCAATCTGAAACGTCCACCTCATTTTTCTTCCAATGCCACGTTTGCTCATCCTATTCCTCTTCCTGCGTGAGCCTCACTTTTGACAAATATTGGCTTTTATTCTATTGAACGGAGCGGCGCAATTTCATTATTAAATCCATTTAGATTTTGTTTTAAATGTCAACTTGAAGAGCAGGAGTATACGTCTCCGACAAGCAATGAGTCTTGCCCTGCTCTGTCCTGAGCGCAGACCTAAAAACCTCAAATCAGATGACAAAAAACAGAAGAAATTACTCCAAAGATCAATGAAATGTGCATAAAAATATTGTAAGATGCTTACTTTTGCAAAATGTCTATGAACTTTCTTGTAGATAGAACGGAAATCTAAAAATAGCTGCAGAAAGAGTAATTTTGTCATATTTGGGGGTTTATACTCTCAACAACAATAGGATATGAAGGGAATGCCTGACCCAGTGTTTCATCAGTCTCTGTAAACTGGGATGTGTACAGTTGATGATGAAATACTGTGTAACTTATCTTAGCTATATGAAGTTGTGACGTATACTTTAGTGGAGTCACATCAGAAGAGTTAACACCAACAAGGGACTCACAAAATGAAATGACGTTTATATATTCAGTAGTATCTATTCCACATGCCATAGAAAAAATGTGTTTGGCTTTACAGTTGTGGAGGTCATTACAACATGTTATTAACTCTTCCTGCCAATGACGAAAATATCCATCATGCGCAGCCAAATGTAACCTGCCAAAGATGTTAATTCCCTTCATTGACATTTTATTAGATGCAGTGATGTCGGGCTCTGTGATGTACATGCTGACTTTGTCTACAGTCAAATACGTGATGCAGTTTCACAGATTTATCAGCAGAGGGGGAACTGGGTGAGCACTAGGAACCAGAGGAGGTCACATGACCAGGGAAATGTGTGCTTTTTTGTTTTCATTTACCCAGCACAATCAGTTTATGCAATCAACTGATTCAGGAGGCAGCTTTTTTTCAAGTAGATTACAGGCAACATGTCTTGGATTAAAAACATTGTTGAGTAAATTTAGAGCACATATTTAATCTTTAAAGTAACAAAAAGACAATCCTACTTTACTAGAACAAAGGAGAAAAATCGAAGCTTCATCTTCAGTGAGCGACCCAGAAGTGGTCAGAGTAAGTCAAACTACTGTATTTATTCATGTTTGGAGGGTTAATATAATTTATGTCCCATGAAAGAGGCTGAATATAAATAATCTGCATCTTGCCTTCCTCATTGTTTTAATCATGTAAACTTTTTTTTTATCCTTTTTTATATTGTTTTAGCCCCAGTTCTTTCACCAAAAAGTACAATAGTGGAAGATAAAACTGACATGAAGTTTGTTTTAGAAAAAGGTTGTTATCTGAAAAACAAGGAATTTAAAAGGCCTATAGAAAGTGAACAAATTAATGTAGAAAATATTTGATGTAGAACCTGTCATGATTCCAGTTCCAGAGTTTTTTGTGGAGTTGTGAATATTGTTCAAAATAAGCAAAAAGGCCTGCCAGAGAAAGGGGTTCAAAGCGAGAATAGAGCTGACAGTGAAAAGTTAATATTTTAAAGTATAAAATGAAAATCATGGTGTACCACTTGGATTAACATGAACAATTTAAGGCTAGTTTGGGGTTATGTTATAGTGAGCTGTGTCTTTAAGAGAGAAGAGAATATAGAAGCACAGGGCACAATTCTTACGTTTTAAAAATAGTTTTGTTCTTTGCGTTCATTGTTTATAAGTTAATATGAGTCATTTTTTGAAGAAAGCCTTTTTCAACCAGATTGTATTCGTGCTGTGTCTGTCGTGTGTTTGCTTTATCTTTGGCTCTTCTACCTGACGTGTGCTCCTCCTGCCTGTGTGCACCTGCCAATTGCTTTGTTTTCAGACAAAGAAAACGCGTCCTTCGTCCTAATTAGCTAGTTAAGATAATTTGTGTTTTGTATTCCATGTTTAAATATAATACAAAATGCAGTAGCCAGTAGAGCGTGTGATGCCCTTCACCTGTGTGATGCATGTCAGAGAAGCAGCCTGTGGTGACATGCTGCATACACTGGCAGATCTGATTTTCTACTAATGGACCAGCCTGCCACAATCCTAATTCTAACCTTAACCAACTCCAAGCCTAAGAGTTAAACTTACCCATTGTTGTAACTTCAGACTTAAATTTCGCCGTTAATCCTTGAAAAACCTCGTGTTTGTCGTCAACCACTAGGCGTGTCCAGACTACGCTGGAAAAAACGAGCGTGTAAATCGCCAAAACAGGCAGAGGGTGTCGTCGTGACCCGCAATTTGTCATGGCGTGCTATTTTACGCATTCCATGAGAACATGTTGAATGGACAGTGTGTCAGTTGTTTCTTCAATCTGGACTCTTTTTAGTCCACTGCTCCACATGTGACCCTACATGATGATAGATCTATGGGTGTTTCTGGTGTCCACTGGTCTATTTGCAGTTAAGGTTAAAGGTTCCATCTGTGGTCCTGGGGAGGGAGGCACAACTGGACATGTTTTTAAGAAAGACCCCTGGCCAAGAAAATATTGCCATTTGAATGCATTTCGCGTGTCAGGGTTTTCTCTTGAAATCAACACAGTAATAATTGGGCCTGTAAACTTGATCCTGGACAATAAAAAATATATATATATATAACCAGTGGTACAGAATTGAAACTTGAATTTCAAAACATCTGAAACTTATCGGACACTCATCTGGAGTCTGGAAACAGAGCCTGAAATTACAATGGTGCAGAATTGCTACGTTGCGTAAAGGGGTTAATTATGTGTTATAGACACACCAGAAAAGGAGAAGGCATTGTCATGACCCACTATTTTCATGGCATGTCATAGGCAATGAATCAAATTATTGCTTATTTGCTCAGATTTCTTTGAGTTGTTTAGTTTCAGACAGTTTTTTTTTTTTTACAATTGTAGAAATATTTACAACAACTAATTTTTATAAGATATCTCACCCTTTTCATTTGATCTTTTCACTCTCCGCATGCAAGGAGCGTTATGCCCTGCACTCTTTCCAAGCAATAATCTTTTAAATTTTCGAAATTTTAATTTTTCTTTAAATAATCATGATTATTATTTTTCATC
The DNA here is from genome assembly GCA_038363315.1 of Mugilogobius chulae. Classification (NCBI taxonomy): domain Eukaryota; kingdom Metazoa; phylum Chordata; class Actinopteri; order Gobiiformes; family Gobiidae; genus Mugilogobius; species Mugilogobius chulae. The sequence continues at coordinate 552,625 of JBBPFD010000119.1, forward strand.
ATAATCAAACAGCCCTAACACATTCCATGAGAACATGCGGTTCATTGTTCTTTGTCAAATAGTCTGTAGTTAAGTTAAATTAAGCTTTTCAGTCTAATTGATAAAGTAAGGTCAAATATGTGATAAGAGACAAATACAGTATGTTTTGTCTTTTACATATTTTTACTTCTGACCTTTCAGTCGTGACAGTCATAATCACTGATTTTGTCATCGCAAATGTTTTCTAATTTTAGACTAAAATTACTTGTTTTTGCTTGAACAACTTCTCACCGTGATTCTTTTATTTATTTATTTATTTATTTATTTGTGTATTATGTTATACCGTGTCATGTTGTGTTGATTTTTGTTCAGAGGCTTTCTCATCTCAGCTTTTGTGACCTTGAATCTCAGGTTTCCAAAAGTGGCTTTAAAAACAGTTTTACCTTTTTACTTCATTATCTTTTACAGCAAAACATCACCCTGCAGGCAACGACTGAAGGACAGGGTCAAAGTTATTTTAACACAAGCACACAGCTTTTACAAAGACGTCTACAAATAGTGAAACACATTTGGTGCCTTATACAGTAGGAATCCATCACATTCCATTATGTGTTTGGTTGTTTGTTTGTTTGTTTGTTTATTCATCAGGAAAACATCAATGAAAGTATTCATTCACACAGGGTTGCTGAAATAATAATTTCACTTGGATGTGACCAGCAAGTCTGACTTTGACTTCTCTTTGCAGTTGATCGATGTGGTTTGGTTAATTAAACAAAATAAATTAACTAAACAAATAAGGACTATAATAACAATTTTGTATAGGGGTGTAACGATTCACCTAAATATTCGAAGTATCGATACACAGCCCTTACGATCCGCTACATCGATCGGCGTTCTACTAGTTGGCCTCAATCCAGGCCACACATCGATGCAACTTTGAATCGCTTCGAATCTAAGCCCAAAGAATCGATTTATTTAGATATATGGCGAAACATAAACCATACAGACAAACAGCATTCTTAGTAGTTTATTTTTCACATAAATGTTTCATTAAATGCACGTTTAATACGCTGGTTTTCCGCGCTGCGTCATCATCAAGAGCCTGCAGCACTTGTTTCACACGGAATCTACTCCCGGACGGAACCGCTGCCGCACAGCCCAGCGGAGGAGACGGACAGTGCCCATCCCGCGGGCCCGCGAGAGCGCACAGAGCGGAGACCATGAGGGACAAAGCCGTAAAGGCGAAACCAAACTGGCCCACGGAGGTAACGCCGCGAAACGACTCGAGCGAGCTCCGAAAAGAACCAGACGAGCTGCAAACACGCCGCCGCCGCCCCCCCCCCCCCCGAGCTGCAACGCCACAGTCATAACACAGACTCGCGCATTTGTGCAGGCTTATGACTCCGCTGCCAGTCGGCGGCATATGTCACATTTGGACATACGCCGTACTTAAGACGCAACATCACCATGCTTTGGATCTAAACTTCGAGTCTGCACATGTTTGTGGATTTAATATTTAATCTAATGATAAGTCATGAAGATACAGTAAGTTACAGACTCCCATCTCAACACACTTCTGCATCTGTGTGAAAACGATTTAATAAGATGGTGAAATGTGAGTCACTTATTTTATTATGATACTAAACTTGTGAATTAAGGGGAATGTGCAATGAAAAATAATTGTCATTAAACTGAATATCTTTATTACCCTTATCCTTACTCTATCATTTTATTCTTTGTTATTGAGTTTTTGATTTAATGCAAAATCTTGGTAATTATTATTTATGTTGTAAGTTATCAAACTGAATCGAAATATCGTTTTAAAACTGCTGTATCGTTCTGAATCGTATCGTTCCCTGAAACCCCAAAATCGTTTTGTAATCGTATCTCTTGGCCTCATATCGAAATGTATCGTATCGTTCTAAAAACGTATCGTTACACCCCTAATTTTGTAAGTTCACTCAAAAGGACTTGAAACTCAGTTATAAGGATCTTCACACGGGAGTAACATTGCAAGTCGAAATCAGCCAATTTAATTTCACTTTGTGGAAGCCCTCTGACCTTAGGCGACTGGGGTTTGTTCTACTGCACATCACTGCACCTGAACATAGCCTAGAAAATACAGTGTAAAACTTGTTTTTTGATTGTTTCTGATTTCTGTGCAGAAAATTTACCAACTAAACCCCCAAAATTAAATTCTAAGTTAATTGTTGAGACTAGATCAAAGAAGGAGAACATACAGTCTGGTTATGACATTGAACCTTCCATTGGAAGTTTCTGTCAGCTGCACAACGAGCCAAATTAGCTCTAGATCTGTTCCGATATTGATATTGGCAAACCACCAACACCAATACCACCACAAAACATTTTTCAGGTATCGGACAGTATTGATGATTCTGATACCGACACCGACTTGTGTTGTCCTGAATGAGCAGTTGAAGATTATGCTAATACATCGTAGATGCAGCAGCAGCGGGAGCGGTCCGATGTTCCCCGGGTCCGGTGTTCCCCGGGTCCGGTGTTCCCCCACTTTCTATGAACGGGGAACACCGGACCCTTTTATGAAAATGAACGTCGTCCCACATTCATGAGGGGCCGCAGTTTCCCGCTTTAGCTTTCCCTCTTTCCTCTAGGATTTTGGACATTGAAGTGTAAGAAAAAGCATGATTTAAAGGATGACAAGTGAAACTGTGCATAAAGAAAACACTTGTGCGCGCTCGCCAGTGAGCACAGCTTTACGCACTGGCACAGCGTATTTGGAGACCTCATCACCACACTATGACGCGTAGACTAATGAAAGACAGAAGATACAGTTCTTTATGTAGGCTACTAGACTATTTGCACACGCAGGAGTAAGTGAGCGTCTACTAAATTCTCTCTCTCTCCCTTCCTCTCCGTTTTTATTTCTCCCAGCTCAGACAGACGCATCGTGGACAGGGGAATTGTGGCAAGTGTACAATAATGCTCTCTGTGTTTTAAGCAACAAAATAATGCGTCTTCTGTTCCGATCTGATTTAAAATCACTGAGAAATGAGCAAAACAAGAACCTGGACTTCTAAGCGCTAAACTTTAAAGAAGCACGCGGCGAAACGCAAAAGTCCGCGACGCGCTCAGCTTTTCTTATTTTCTCCACAAACTGCATTAAAGGATCGTTTCAACCTGTTCCACCTTGGCCCAGCACAGCCTTTATAGGTTATGTTATGTGCTGTGGCACGTCCGATCTAAAAGCCTGACGCGTCCAGGCACGTGACGCGCGGCCTCAACACGGCCAACTTTTTTATTATTATTATTTCTGTGGTTTCTAGGTTGAATTCGTTCACAATTTTTTGTATTCCGTTAGGAAAATTTCTGAAGTTTTTTTTATTGTAACATGTAGGTGTAGATTTGTTCCTTCTATTTTGTTGGATAAATAAATAGGCCTATATTTTATCAATGGTCTTATTTGTTTGGTTCTGTGGAGAGGCTATCCTTAAAAAATAAAAATAAATTAAAACTGTTACAAAGGGTCTCCAAATTAACTACAAAAAGCCATCTGTGCCTACTTAAACTTAAAAACTAATTTAAAAAAAATAAGACCATTGATAAAATATAGGCCTATTTATTTATCCAACAAAATAGAAGGAACAAATCTACACCTACATTTCACAATAAAAAAACTTCAGAAATTTTCCTACGGAATACAAAAAATTGTGAACGAATTCAACCTAGAAACCACAGAAATAATAATAATAAAAAAGTTGGCCGTGATGAAGGCCGCGCGTCACGTGCCTGGACGCGTCAGGCTTTTAGATCGGACGTGCCACAGCACATAACATAACCTATTAAGGCCCTGCTGGGCCAAGGTGGAACAGGTTGAAATGATCCTTTAATGCAGTTTGTGGAGAAAATAAGAAAAGCTGAGCGCGTCGCGTACTTTTGCGTTTCGCCGCGTGCTTCTTTAAAGTTTAGCGCTTAGAAGTCTAGGTTCTTGTTTTGCTCATTTCTCAGTGATTTTAAATCAGATCGGAACAGAAGACGCATTATTTTGTTGCTTAAAACACAGAGAGCATTATTGTACACTTGCCACAATTCCCCTGTCCACGATGCGTCTGTCTGAGCTGGGAGAAATAAAAACGGAGAGGAAGGGAGAGAGAGAGAATTTAGTAGACGCTCACTTACTCCTGCGTGTGCAAATAGTCTAGTAGCCTAAAGAACTGTATCTTCTGTCTTTCATTAGTCTTACGCGTCATAGTGTGGTGATGAGGTCTCCAAATACGCTGTGCCAGTGCGTAAAGCTGTGTCCATAGCGAGTGCGCACAAGTGTTCTTACGCACAGTTTGCCACTTGTCATCCTTTAAATCATGCTTTTTCTTACACTTCAATGTCCAAAAGCTAGAGGAAAGAGGGAAAGCTAAAGCGAGAAACTGCGGCCCCTCAAAAAACACATGGCTCACCTTTTTCTCTTGGTTCTCGTTGTTCCCACGGAGTTTCCACATAATGTTCACAAAAATCCATGGTCATGAATCACAAAGTCTTCAAAGTGTAAATACATAATCCATAATCATGTGCAGACGCTGTCTGAGCGTGTGTCGGAGAGGGCTGGCGACATCGTACCCAAGTGAGGCGCAAAGAGAGCGAGCGGAGGAGTGGTGCTGTGGTGGAGCCACAGACCGTGGAGAGCCCGGTAAGCGAGCAGGCAAACGGCGACATAGCACCCGGGCGAGGCGCAGAGTGAGCGGGCGGAGGACCTATGTTGTCAGCAGGGACAAGGGAGCGAGGAGTGGGACTCTTGTTGTGCCGCGTTTAGCCTACGTCTATGGTGCTGGTAAATGCATACAGTATGCTCGTTTTCTTTCCCTGATCTGAGGCACAGGCGCCGATTTTTTTATTATTATTTTTTTGGGTGGGTGCCCAAAATAATACGTGCGCGTCATTTGCAGAATTAAGTACATAAAGCCCCGTAGAGCCCCGGGTCTGTACTGTCTGTCAGCGTAGCTCTCACGGCACCGGGCGCTGTTTGTCACTTCATACGCCTCTTGTCCGGTTCTCTCTCTAAACCTAAATCATGATCTCACGGGGCTGGGGACTGACCAGCAGCACAGCGGCTTCCGTGACTCATTACATGCAGCTCCGCTTCACACCAATCCGCCTCCGAAAGTTGTCTGAGAGAGGAGAGATGCTGTGCAATTAAATAACACAGTGGCCTGCATAGTGTGTGGAGATTATTTTTAGACAATGTCGGGGGAACATCGGACCCTCTCTTACATAATAAAGGGTCCGGGGGAACACCGGACCCGGGGAACACCGGACCCGGGGAACATAGGGCCGACCCCAGCAGCAGCAGCTGTTCTCTGCTCTTGGCTAATGCTACAGCTAACACTCTGGAGGCGGGAAAAAGCTATGTGGAGTTTCTTCAAAGTTTAACTATAAAAATACTCCAAATATACAGACAAACATCCGTGTTATCTCTGTGATTTTTCATTTAGCCTTTATGTAAAAGGACTATTGCTAAACTAAGGCAAACAGCAGCGCTAGCTAGCAGCACTAACAGGCTAACATGCTAACTCTGACTTTGTTTAATTTGCATTTAATTAGGATGGCATCGATTTACAGGCTTCACTATTGTTTTGATGACACACAGAACTGGAAAGACACTAAATAAGAATAAATTAGCATGATTATGTTTAATGAACATTGCATTTGATCGTAAATTAGTTTTCAAAATCCAAATAAATTACAACAAACACATGACTTTTAATAAAACCATAGTATTTTATGTATTTAGCCAATATTTTTGGCTTTTTGAGACTTATGTCTAGCTTACAAAAGACATTATCAACATTGGTTATTGATTTTAATTTGAGTAAAATGTAGTGCCTATAGTTTACTATAGTTTTGGCTGTTATAATTTTATAACATATAATTTTTTTTAAGCTATTTAATGCAATATTTGGTATCGAGACTGGTATCAGTATTGGCACCTATTGGGACAAAGTATCAGTATTGGATCGTTCCAGAAAATGGTATTTACACTAATTACCACTCGGAAAAACCTGGCACTAGTGCATGTCCAAGTGCACACAAACTTTTATTGCTGTTGCCTGCACTGCAACCAATCAGAGAAAGTTTGAATGGACAGAGCCATTGTGGTGCAAAAGAGCTGTCTAAATAAATATGAGTGGAAAACTATTTTGTAAGTAAGTAGCGAGCTGCTGCCTTTGCCGTATGATGTAATTCGTAAGTTAGTAAATTCTTCCGAACTTCATGTTTTACACATCTGCTGGAAAATACTTAGTAGTTTTAAAAGATACCATTAAAATTGTTCATAACTAGTCAATCTAAACAGAGCACAACATAATGAAAAAAACTGTAGCAATACAAATCTTTCTGACATTTACTGTATGTGAGTATAGCTTTACATTTAATTTAAAAAGTGCACTCTCTTTATCCAGCTCTGAAAAATTAAGAGACTTGTGTAACTTGGGACAGACATAAACAATTCAACTATGCAAAATCTGAGACAATAACTAAAGCCTTGGCAGTAACACAATCTAAACCGCTCCTGTCATGTTTTATAAAAGAAAAGTGACTTCCATTTGAGTCCCGTCTGTTTGATATAATATCGTTTCTCCAGTTTCCTTTGAGTTTGAACATCTAAGACTTGTCCAAAGAGTCAGATAACAGCATGTCCGTTTCACACGAGTCATCTTAGGGTGGAAATCAGAAAGCTTCTGTGCTTAAATCTCTCTCATCTTTAAAAGACATTCTGTTTTATCAAATTCTTCCTTTGAGGTTTTCCTACAGCTTGTATCTGCGGCTCTGTCTCTGTCGCAGTACAATCACTTCACTTTTCGGATGGATTCTTTTGTTGAGCAAATTGTGTTATCAAAGTCGCAGAGAGTGAAAAATGTGCTTTATGTGTGCATGGTATTTTATTTTATTATTTTATTTTAATATTTTTACAACCACAAAAACATTTCTCTTTGTTTTGTTGTTTGCCATGTGATAAAGTCTAGCTTTACCTCTGATCACATTTGATCAATAGATACTGTAAATACATAAAACATGCATTTTAGTAGGCTCTCTTCTCCACAGATCTGATTTGGAACTCTTTGTGGTTTGTCTGTGTACTTATTCATTCATTCAGGAGTAATACGTAGTAGAAAAGGCTACAAACTTATCAATATAGATGAAGTTTACAAGACCAAGACGCTTTGATTATTATCTGAGTCATTTTCAATCTGATGTCTAATGAACTGGATGGATGGAACTGAATACATACAGTTGTAAATTTTGCCCTATTCATGGATATGTAGGTAATTAATTAGTAGATGCGCAGTTTGGCTCTGATGCTATCAAATACTTAGCATCTGTAGTATTTTGTTTTCTCTTCTTTAGCTGTTAGCATTAGTCATCAATTATGAATGATCCAGAGGGGGTCAGCTGATACAAACTTATCAACCACATTTAGAAAAGATCAGGCCTCGATGCAAGTCATTGTTGAGTTTAAAGTCTTTTAGGGTTCTATTGTCAATAAACATTAGCTTGTAAAACTGCTTTTAAGCTAACTGCTAGTCAACTTTAAGTTGATATTTCTGTTCTTGTGTATCTTTTAAGAGTCTAATAACCACCAAATCTCTTTCTCATGTGAGAACAGCAGACACATGACACAGGTATCACCAAATATAAGTTGTACATATTGGCTTCATTTGTCTGTTTGAGACCAGGTTGTATCGCAAGTCTAGTCAACTTCCGGTCAAGGGGCCAATCAGGTCTTTCCACCCAATTATTTGTTTGTATTTGCTAGTTTAATTCTGTGTACAAGTTTAGACCAGGTTTGTTCCCGGACTTTAGATTCTGGCTTAGTCTTTGTTCAGAGCTGTTTATATGTATCAGTACCTTGTCATGTACTAGCGTAGTTCTGGTTCATTATTGTGGTGGCTGTTTTGCGTTAATTGTCAACAATGTTAAAACAGATTAAATTTTGGAGATGTTTTGTGTGACACAATTTTGTATCCAACGGGATACTGCATCGTATATCTCTGACTCACAGTTCAAGACCCCCAACCAAATCTGGCTCTCGGGAAAATATATTTGAATTAGGGATGCACCGATCCGATACTGGGATAGGATATTGGTGCCGATCTAGGACAATTTGCTGGATCGGTAGCGGCTTCATAATATCGGTTGTGCCTTTCATTGGACATAATGAGACTAATTTATTGGCTCATGTTGTGTGGCTTGTACTATAAATAACAATTACATAGCACTATAAGACCAAATGTCTTATGTTTTGAGAAGAAAACATAGACATTTCAGTCCTTACTTTGGTGTGAGTTGATATCGGGTATCGGCAGATATACAGTATAAAGACAAAGTATCGGAAACGGTATCAGAACTGAAAAATCTGGATCGGTGCATCCCTAATTTGAATAAACCTGTTGTATTGTGTTTGAATGTACCAGTTAGGGATTATAGCTTAACATAGCCAATATATTTTAGAAAGCTTGAAAAGACACAAATCGGACAGTTTTGCTGGAAATGGCTGTTTTAGTGCATTTCATCTTTTAAAGTGCAACAGAAAAAGTAGCAAATGTGTGTTCAGTTGATTAGCATCATCACATAAACCAATGGAATATGGTGTCACGCTGTCTGTGTTGTAGTTACTGAACAGAGTTGCACCGCCCTAACCACTTCATAAAGTAGTTGTGCATTAACCAAACCAGTTCATATAATAGCCTTTTGGCATCACTTGCTTGATAGAAGTACTAATTATGGTATAGAGAAACATATTCAAAAACATCTCGAAAAGACCCACAACCAGATCTTTAAACACACCAGGCTGCAACAAACGATTATTTTGATAATCGATTAATCTGTGATTATTGGATCGATTATTCGGATAAAAATGACAAAATAAAAATATAAGGTGTTTTGCATTTTTTAAAATGTATTTATAAAAAAGACAACTTGTGTGCACTTAATGAACACACTGTGGCTTTTCTTGAAAAAAGAAAATACAAAAATAAACAAATTTTGCTATCTATGTAGCTACATCTTTTAATGTGGTTATTACTTTGTTGGTTATGTTATCGTATTCTGCTTCTATTAACTTTCAAAAATACATCCGTGATGGGATTTGTATCCAGGGTTGAATTTTGCAATGATTTTTTGAAAACCGCCACCTTCCACCATCAATGTGCGATGCTAGCATTTCCAGAACAGTCTCTGTAAATGTAGCACTTTGTTGCGTAGTGCGTTTATTCCACTGAAACTCGTTCGTGTAGTTTGTTTTCTTTTACTGTATGAAAAAATAACAGATATGGATTTAGGAACGTGTTTTTATAGAAATACAATCATGTTCTGTTCATGTGGGCACACAGTGGCGCAGCAGTTAGCGCTCTGGCCTCATTGCAAGAAGGTCCTGGGTTCGACTCCTGGCCCGCCCGGGGCCTTTCTATGTGGAGTTTGCATGTTCTCCCCGTGTCTGCGTAGGTTTCCTCCGGGTGCTCTGGTTTCCTCATACAACTAAAAACATGTCCAAAGTGGCCCCCTACAGATGTAAGCTACAGTCTGGTACAAGCATCTCTGCCATTGTGCTTAATGTAATTGTACATTGTCCTTAACATTAAATGTTTAAAATATTACGGTTCCTCGTCCCTTCTTCGAGTCCTAGGTGTTTCCTTTTCAGGTGTTCACGCAGCAATGTTGTGCAATAACGCTAAATCTGTTTTGCAAACGTTGCATATTACATTTATCTTTTTGACATTTAGAGTGAAAATATCCCATACTTTAGAAGATTTCGCTTGTGCTTGTCCTCCTCCTTCGTCATCTTTTCTTTATCTCTTTCTTTCTCTGGTGTCTCCACACTTTCGGCTGTTGTCTCCCCATCTTGTTGAATCTGCCGTGTGCGTAAGGGGGGCGGATTGAATGCCAATGATTGGCTGATCTTACTTCACCTTATATATTGGTAGCTCACTCCATGAAATTGCTCACTACTGCCACATGTGGTGGCCAATGTAAGTGCCACTGATAGTAAAAGTTTTTAGCCAACTAATCGGTGACCAAATTCATTGACAACTATTTTAATAATCAATTTTGATTGATTAAATCGATTAGTTGTTGCAGCCCTAAAACACGCACACAAATAAAGTTTCTTTTCAAACTTTCTGTTCATGTTGATGAAAGACCCAAATGCTAAATGTGAGATGCTACGTCCCCTTTGGAGATGTTGCCTCGCCGGAATATTGCACAAAATGCCACAACATTTAGAAATCTCCATGGAGACCAACAGATTAATGCTGCAAACCAACAATTTTGGCACTGAAAAGGTCTGTGAGTAAATTAAACAAACCTTGCAGGGCAAAGCTTATATATTTTCAAACCAGCAGGTTATGAACCAAAACCAAAAAGTCACACAGCGATCTTCAATACTTAACAAAAAAAAAAAAAAATCAGCGAATCTAATCTGTGCCTACAGGTTCAAGCACAACACAGAACATTAATGTGACACAAAGCACTTGCTGCAGTACCAAACAAGGATTATGAATAGAGTCACATGCATCTAGACAAATAATTAAGCGGAGAACATAATTTGCACACTTATTTAATAAATAGGTGCAGCATGCCCAGTTTTAGTCCGTTGGTGTGAATCACAAGTCTTTTTTTTCCTTTATCCTGATCCAATAAATTTGCACAATTGATTAAAAACACTAAATATATTATCCTTCTGCACTTTGTGATATTCCCAGCGCAATGTTGAAAGAGTTTGCTCCAGAACCAGTCTCCTGTGATGCAAGTATGAAGCCTGCCCTGAGAGAGAGAAGTCAACTCAGGCAGGACAGCATATGGCCACATCAATATGCAGCATTGAACAGCTAACAGGGGCATTAGCAGTAAACATGATAAACACAGAAATAGGGTGCCAGTGGCCAAGCACAGCAAGGCAGTAAGGACTTTTATGGCTTGACTGCTTGCGGACAGCCAGTGAGAACCTGGGTCCTTTAAGTGAAGCTTAACACAAGATCAACATTTTTTCACCGTGAAACTGTGTGTATCGGGTCAAAATCAATTGATCTGTTTGGGCTTTTTATAAATATTTGTGCAAACTCACTCATTCTGCAGTTATGTGCAAAAACCCCGACTGTGCTGCCATGATGGTTAAACAATATCAGTGCATTTTCAGTACACGCTGAGGTAACATCGAGTTGTCGCCACAGTCGAGCCTTTATGGCAGAGTTATGGCACATATAGATAAGCAGAGAAGGGTTGCAGGTTCGAAAGTATAGTCAGTGTTTCATTTTTTCTCATTTTCAGTTTTAGACAAAATACTCACATGAGCTCATGTGCTTATGTAAAGGAAAGATTTCATACATACCTATGTCTGCAATGTTAATAAAAAGTAAACTTGAATTGCAAGTAAGCAACTAGACCTGTGCTGCACAGCCTCACAGCTGTAACCTCACTGCACGTCATTAATGTTCCACGCAAAGTCACTTCACTGCCAATGTCTGTTCACACCCAGCGGGCGTCCCTTAAAAGCCTCTGGCATCCCCACGCATCCCCACTTCTGCGAGCCTGTTTGGAGTGCAGTTGTTGGCAGAGTAAGTCTCTGAATGCGTGTAGGCCACTAAAGGACTTTGATCCTCTCTATATTGACAGCCTGGACCCTACCACTTTTCTTCCCACCTCCCTCTTTTGGATTGGTCATCCTTATCCTGTTAGATGAATTATTCCCCTCTTTTATTGAATTTGAGGATTCACTGACCTAAAGTTCCAATTGCTTTACCTACATGTCAGTCCTGGTCAGATATAGAGCCTGTCCGTCCATGGGAGTGGATCTCTTAAGGATCTCACGAGCAGGAGGGTACCTGTGCCGCAATGGTCTTTTGACTTGCAGGTCATGATCACAGATTATAATTTCATAACACGGCAGTTTATGATGGGTAATGATTGCAGTATTTTACATTTAGATACGTCAAAGTTCATGTCCTTATTAGGAGAATTCCACCAAGAATATAAATTGTATTGTCATGAAACACACATTTTTTAAACCTTAAAAATCAAAACTAGTCACTGCAGTTATTATCTCTCTGCTTTAGCTGTGTTTGTCTGTCCTCATCTGTTCTTTCCGCACTTTGTGTCAGAGGAGTGAGAAAGAAAAGGGAAGGAAGAAGAGGGAGAGGAAGAGAAACGCAAAATTACACTTCACTTTAGGCTATACATTTTTTGTTCAAATGAGTTTGTTCTATATTTCAATGACATAAATACAGGGTGGTCTGAGGTGGGTTAAAATAGAGAAAAAACTAGTGATGGGACTTTCGACTCTTTGAGAAGATTTGAATCATCATGAATGAATTGTTCATCTCAAAGAGTCGTTGAAAAATCTGACTCTTTCACAATCTGATCTGTTTTTTCTTCTTTTTTAACCCACCTCGGTCCACCCTGTATTTATTAAAAGTTTCTATGCAAATACACCAATAATCAAACAAATATGCGACGTGTGCGTACTTTCTAATGTGATGCACACTTGTGTAAACGATACCCACTCTGTCTGAGGCGACACCAGGAGAGACCAGTGCTTTATGTACATGCACATTGAGTAAAAAAGCTACCTTTTTGTCCTTGTATTTTGTTGTTTTTCCCTCCTCATTGAGAAAATTAATCGTTCACCTCCGTGACTCGACTCTCAGCGTTTACAGTGAAGAGTCGTTCAAAAGAATCGGATGTTTGTGAACGTCACATCACTAGAGAAAACAGAAAGAGTCGAATTTTTGAAGACTGTTTGCGATGAACAAACTATGATGATTCAAGTCAAAGTCCCATCACTAATATATTTAGTTTTCACAAGTCTATATGCTAACAAAGCAAAATAACCCCACAATTATCAGTGTGTTTCTGAGCTTGACTAAGGCTGGACAGCACATTTATTAGCTCCTATAGGCCACAGCCGTGCTCTTTCCACCCTATTAAAGTCATCTCATTATCAGTATCTGGCTGCACTCCTGGTAAGCTTGTTTGGTTTAGCATTCACTAAGTGTCCACTAATTAAAGACGCAGATTGGTGTTGGAGCTTGAACTTAATTCGATAGCTCTCGGTTTCGGTAAAGGTCACGTACAAGAAGTGCTCTCTCCTAGCTCCTCTCAATGCCTGCTGGATTCAAGACAATTTCATATAGACAGCTTGAGGAGATTGCCAGGATTTGTTTTGCCACCAAATATCCACAATGATTGCTATGGCATCGATCCCTCCAGTCTCGTCTCAGGTTCTCGTACGGAGACGTTGTTTCAATATTTTAAGAGGGGAAATTGAAGATGGATATTGTCAGAAAGATGAGGGTGGCTGGTATTGACAGGTTGAATATAGATTTTTTTTATCCTTCAATAAAAACATAAGATATTTGTTTTTAATCTATCGTGTGTGGAAACTATCTTTTAGTTTTGATTATTAAGTAAATAGACAAATCGTTTTTGTTTTTGTCATTAAGTTGTAATATGTTAAAAAAAACTTGAAGCTGACTGCACAATTGGTTGGTCTATAGTTTTAGAGGTGTCAAAATATGAACGTACCTTTTGCTGCTGCGACCCCTACATCCCTGATGATGGGTTAGTTAGTGAGCCCCAAAGTTCTGTTACCCTAGAAGATTTTCCACAGCTCACTTTGGTCTGACGTTTAAGCATGATGATTCAACCAAGACACCAAGCTCAGATGAAAAACAGATTAGACCAAAAATAATGGCCTAACTTGATTCTGTGACCAACTGACTAATTTCCAGTGATTATATCTTTATTTATTGATCTGATAAAACTAGCAAAGCAACCATAATGCTTTATAAAACAAGGTACATTTCAGCGTATGGTGCAGTGGCTTTGGAGAAGTGAAATAATGCCAAAAAGCTGATGAAAATCAGAAGTTGTTTCTTATTTACTGTAGCCTGAACTTGTTTTTTCTTACAGCACACAAAAGAATATTACACATCTTTTTGTGAATCACTCAGATTGTTTCATGAAGGAAATATTTATTTCAGATATGATTTAGATTGTATTTACTGAAGGAAACAGGTGTTATGTGTGAGTGAAGTCAGCTGTTCACTTGGCAGACTTCTGTGAGCAGGAACTCTGCTGTTGGAACGCTCACCATCATTAACTTAAGCGACCCAAACCTGTCCTAAGTGAACTTGTCTGAGGAATCCAGGCTGTTAGAAACATGGCTATAAGAACATCTGCAGAAACACTACAGACTTGCCAAATTTAGAAAAGATTTCATACCGTGGAGAAGTGTCAGAATGCAAACAAATACTGTACAAGAGCGAGAAGCATGAGTTCCCATTACTTACTAATTGAAACAAAACTATGAGATCTGAGGGGATTAAACATGTTTGTAAAAAGAGGGTGTATTCAATGGATGTAAAGAGGCTGATTAATGTGAAAGCTTAGGCAACTTTTGGCGCAGAGAACTTTGAGGTTTATGTGTTTCTGATTTGAGCATGGTGTCGTGAAAAAGTTTACACATTCTGCTCTACACTGGCTATTTTATATCTGTAAGAGCCATTATTTGGCAGTGAAGCCTTTATCTGGCTGCTCTGATTGGCTGTTCCTTGTGCAACACTTTGGAACCCAATGATTATATAATCAGTCCAAGTTTGTAACAGTTGTAGTGACCTGAAGCATCATAACAAATAATCTCTTAAGGGGGTCATACTCAGGCCACGTCTCCCCGAAGTCATGACAAGATAAAAATCAGGCTTGAAATGAGACCAAAACCTTTTGTTGTACCAAAGACTTGTGTTTAACCAATAGAGGTTATTTACTTCATCACAACAAAGGTAAGTTGGTTAATTGACAATAATTTGGTCAACTTACAATTTTGAATTGTTTCAGTGAGCTTAAGAGTTCTTCCTTGGAGTCATTTGAACTTTTCCAGTGCGGTGAGGTTTGCCACTAGAACATTTGTACCATGCTGAGTCTCTGAAATTCTCATAGTTCATGCAGTTTATTTAAGGTACAGATAGTTTTCTGGCCTAACAGGGCTGCAGTTGCAAACGACTGGGCTTGAGCTGGAAATCTACAATAAAACCAATCATGGTAGCCATAGCCACATCTCCCAATTTAGCCTAAACCCAAATAACAACATATTGCGCTCTTGTAGTTACAGGGGATAGATACTGGGCACAGCGGACCACTGGGGATCTCACACACTTAATCTATAGTTGCTGCTAGCATGAAGCCATGTGTGCGCCTCCACACAAAAGTTTAGGTCAGGCTAAATCCGAAAGTTATTAAGCTGAATGTAAGCTTGTTATACCTGCTGTATTGTGTGCAAACCGGGGCAGGATTGAGGTTAGCTCAATTTTTTTTTTTTTTTTTTTAATCCAAGTGTGGGCTTCTCCTGTTGACTACTTTATCAGGTATTATGAATAATTTTATGAGTATTGCTTTAATGACATTGTCTCTCTTTGCTGCCTGGTGGAAAACGTGATGCGTTTTAGCTGCCTTAAATAAATACTAAAGATATACCAGGGTTCCCACTACTAGCCCAAAAAAGACAATTAACATTAAATTTTTTTTTTTTTACATTTTCTATGTCAACTCAATGTACAACACACCCAGTAACATAGCCATAAAAAGTGGATATCAAAAAGTGAGGGGTCTGGGGGTCCTCCCTCATGAAAATTTGACCCCAAATGATGATATGTCCTGCATTCTGATGAATTGTGGCAGTCTGACCAAGTGGACAACATATTGGTGGATTATGCTTTTTTTTTTTTTTTTTTTTTTTTTTTTTTAAGGTAGTATTACATCAGTTTTATCTTTCAGTGAAGAAAAGTAACTAGGTTACAACCAAACTTTGCATAGGACATCATCTATAATCACGGGTTCTTAACCTTTTTGACCTATTCATGTGCAAAGTAACCTGAGGCCCAATCTCATATTAAATGTATTGTATTTTACTGATTGTGCGGTCCAACTTTGGGGGTAGATTATGATAAGTAATTATCATCATCTACCTTCCTAAACCCACAACGCATAGAAGAAGGATCAGAACTGTGCTACTAAAAGGGAAAAGCGTGATGCCACTGTGCCAACATCACGTCTTCTTTTAATATTTCCTAAATAGACTTTATATTCTTTCCCATTGAACTATTTGGCATGCATTGCTACAGAAAGATTAAATAGAGGCGTGATTTGGTTTATACATTATGCTGTTGATAATTGTGAAGCTAATGACTGGGGAGTGTGCAGAGAATTATGATCTAAATACGCTACAATGGAGCAATAAAGTCAGCCTGTAAACAGTTCATCTTTTTTCATCATTTGCCGCTGAATCCATTAAATCCTGCGCTAAAGGTCATGTTTTTGTTGGGCTGTCCTCAGAATGTATTCGCAGAGGAGGCGGCGCTATTGTAGTCTATAATCTTGTGTCTTTTTCCTGAATGATTTGGATTGTGCAGGTGCTATTGTTGGAGTTTGATGTTTTCTTCCTTTTATTCCCACATGACAGTTTCAACCTTTCCCAGTGTCTGTGGGCCGCAAAGGGAGAGGGTGGATTTGTAGTTGCAAAGAAAGATAATATAGACATAAATGTACGCCAAGGCCAAACATCATAATGTTCTCTCCCAGAATGAAAGTGACTACTCAAAGTGAAAATAGCTGGGGGTTGCAAGAAATGTAGTGGTTTAAACTTTGACTGTAAGCTTTGGATAGGTCAAATGTCCTAAATAAATAATTACAATTAAATGAAGTATAAATAAATATTAATTTAGTAGGGCATTACTGGACATTCAAACCTCAAAAAAATAATCAATCGTCAAGTTATATACATTATTACATTTTTATCTACTTTATAACCTTTACTTTACCATTAAGTCCCTTGAAAAGCTCTTTTTCAAGGAAGACCTGGCCAAGAGGCACTACAAAATCATACGTGATATATAAGGTCGATTACATCAGTAGTTAAATAAGCTTGCTGTAGATTGAGCATCCCAATAACATTTTTCTCTCAAAGGACAAAGCTAATTTTTAATGTTGTTTTTGTTAAAGCAAGTACATTGAAACAAGCAAGCCTGATGTATCAAGCCAGGATTGTGGTGCAAACTGACACAAAAAATAAAATAATAAAACTAATTTAAAAATCTGTGTTGTTGGGTTTTGCACTCAATTTAATATTGGGACATGTGCATATACAGTATATCAAAAAGCAGACAGGCAACACCTCAAAGTTTGCACCTTTAGTGTTTAATGTCAGCGATATCATGTTTTGCTCCCTTATTCTGCACATGAGCAAAGGCTTGATAAATCTGGCCCAAAGTGTAACTTTTGGGGAGTGAAAAATCAAATGTATAATCCAAATAGAAAATGAAAAAGAAAAATAGTTTGGGGCATTCTCCATACAAGAGTCGTATACTGTGGAACATAATTAATCTGGCTCATGCCAGCGTTCTACTGTATGTGCATCACTCTAATTTCAGTTCTACACATAATCAATCTGGGTAAACTCCCACTTATCATGGCAAAAAATTAAATCTCTTTTTGTTAAATCTATTCCAATGAAAAAACAGACATATTTCCCATCCAAAAATGCACTTATCACCTCTGTGTATTGTGTCTCTCCAGGTGTTGTTAAAATCAAATATCGCGAGAATCCATCTGAGCCATGTTGGAATGTTATAGCTAAAGAAACCAGATTCCCATAGAAATCAGCAATACAAAAAAATTCATTAAAGGAGGTGCGAGCCTGCTCAGAATAAAGACACTAGGGCTGCAACAAGTTAATCAATTAATCGCAACTAATCAATTATGAAAAAATTGAATAATCATTGACTGTTTTTTTGTAGGTTTCAAACATCCAGTGAGCTGTGGAAAAGACTCAAATCAAACAGAAATTGCACAAATATTTTGTACATTTTGTGTTTTTGATGAAAAACATAGTTTGCCTGAGCCTAGTAGTCATTTTACTAATTTTCAAACTCAATTTTAATACTAGAGAATATGCACCATGCTTGATACTCAGGACTTAATGATAATTTAAAATGCTCTTTCAATTTTCTTTTCACCACTGATACACATAATTTCTTTTGTCCCGTTAAAGATATTTTTAAGTATCGATGCTTGTTCAAGTAGTTGTTTTAGTGTGGATTCGATTTGTAATACTTTGATAACCCTAAAATCTACATCACCAGACTGTCCTCAAGCCACACTACTTTAGCTCAAATTTGGCAAAAAATCTTGTATTCAAGCACTTGTGTTCTAAACAACTAATCTATCAAAAAATAATCACGCACCTAAGTGATTACTGCAGCTCTAAAAGACACACATTAGCAGCAGACTGAGTAAAGCCGGGTTGTGTACTCCTCTGATAGCTCACAGAACAGTTCAGACGTCAGACTCTGAGCTCCGGTGCCTGCTGTGTGGGATAACTAAGAAACATGCAGTGGAAGAGCGAGCAGGAAGCAGTCGAAAGGGGAGAAAATGGGCTCTTTATTGGACAAGGCAGACTGCAGCGAGAGAACTACCAGCTCAACTGTCACCCCAACAGATCTGGTTACGCACAAAATATACTCGAAAGTATTATTTGAAAGCTGTGATAAACGGCCGCTCTGTGGATGAACTCAGGATGAATTAACTTTGAATCACAGTTAAACTAATAACAGTGAAATGCCTTCAAGTTATTATAGATTCGATAAGATTAGAATATTTTTTTACCAGAGCATTGTCGATTTTTCCTTCTGCAGATTATGCTGGTTATGCTCTGAATTGTAATCCTTAGGCTGTATTTTATTACTTTTAGTGAGAAAAAAGATCTTGCACAAGATACAAAACATTTATATGTGAAATTTACTTCATTGTATCTTAAACAAAATATATAACTAATTCTAACATAGCAGGATTACAAAGATATTACAAATCACATTTCAAACAGAGCTGCATCAGGACAGTCTAACATATTTGTCATGGTTTTAAAGGGGCCCTATTATGTAAAATATATTATTTAAAGATGTAAACTTTGTTATAATGGCCTCCCTTCACCATTAGTTTCTCAAAGTTATATTTGAATGGATTTATGCATGTTGGAGTAATAATGTATTGTTTTTCAGCTGGTGCTCAGGTGCTCAGAAAATCTCTGTTCTTACCAACCAACACCCCCTCCCACTTGTCTGTATTTACTTGTTATATGTATTTCAAAAGATTAATGCTCAAAGTGAAGCGTATATGGTTCAGAACTGTCCCATAGACACTTTCCAACAATAATAAATGGTTATTTTAAAATCCATTGCTTCTTACAGGTAATTTAAAATGCAATTCTGCAGTTTTAAACAGAAAGTCAGTAGAGCTGTTTCTATTTTCAAGCCATTCTAGATCTTTTTTGTTGTTGTTGTTGTTGTTGTTTTACAATGAACAAAAGGTAATTACTGATCTGCATATGTTCTAGTTTTTACTAAAAAGTTGGAAAAAACACAATAAGTCTCCTTTAATCTGAATCGACTATAAAGTGATACAAAAGAGGAGACCATGCTATAAAATTATATTTTTTTTAAGTTTAGTAGTTAATTTTTTAGTTCTTCTTTAAAACCTTTTCTATTCCGACCTATGTTCCTTAAGGTGTTCCCAGGCCACTTCAGAGACATAGTCCATTAAATCCTCCTTCAGGTTTCCAGGGAGGTGTAAATGAACAGATGCCAGAGCCACTTCAGCTGGCTCCTCTCGAGTGGAGGAGCAGTGGCTCTACTCCAAGTTCCTCACATGTGACTGAGCTCTTCACTAATCTCTAAAGGAGCACCTGTGGAGAAACAGGGCTCCTGCAGGTCCTTAAAAACTCTTAAAATGTCTTAAATTAGAAATAGGAAATATACAATCTTAACTGTTTTAAATTAGTTAAAAGATCTTAAATTTGAAATTTTGAAAAAAAAATTGATTTTAAGCCTTGTACTTTAAGCAGCTTTATCAAAGTAAAATGAGGAATGTTGGTTGGAGATATTACATTTGCTGTGATGCCCGTCATGTCAATGAGCATCAGATAAACAAAGGTGCCTCAGAACACATGGGCTCACTGTTAGCTTAGCACAAATCACCTCACCTTTAGGACTAAAACAAGAACTATTCAACTGGCCAAAGAAAAGTGTGTTTCGCTGAGCAGCAAATTTTAAGGTAAACTCACAGCGCTTGAACACAAATCCAAACGAAAATCGACTACAGCTAGCGCTGGTCAGAAATAAAATGTATGTGAATTTATCATATATAATGCATATACTGCAAAAAAAAATATATTTAATTTGAATATGAAGGTCTTGAAAAAAGATTGTAAAAAGTGTGCAGAAACCTTGAGAAAACTCATTTCAACCACATGTATCCCGTGATGTTGTCTTTTCATGACAATAGGTCACTCATGGTTATGGTCACAGAAGAAAATCAGATGTTATTTTGAATTTTCTTTGGTAAATCTACAGAACAGAAAAAGCTGGTGTTTGCGGTTATCCGGGCTCACACTGCATCCAGGCCGGCCACCGAAGGCTTTACGTTTCTCGAAAAGTAGCAAACGGCAATCTGTCCTGTCCAACGAGTCGCGCAGATGTGATCCAGTCTTCCAGATTCTTTTCAAAAATTCTATGACTACCTTACCTTGCCCTGAGTCTTGTACAGAAATGTGGCGGTGATGCATACACAATAATCTAAAAACAACAACAGTACAATTTGCATAATGTCCAATTAAACAGCTTTAGTATACTTCCTCATGCTGTAAACCCCTGACATCCAAAATCAGGTTAAGAGCACTCCACTCACCTCTATTTTTAGCGAATGTCGTAATGATGCATCTGCTACCTTGTCGAGATTCAATTAAATGAACTTCTTTTTGTCTGGTTTGTGTTTGGCATCAATAAAACTCATCCTTACTTGGTTTACAGGTTGGAAAAATATATTTAAAATTGAAATGATTCCTCCAGAAGCAGCTTGTAACTCACAGTTCGTGCATTTTATTGGAAACCTATTCGTGTCGTGTCCTGGACGAGCCTCGAGCAATTGCAAATGTGCATCTCTAAAACCTGCTCTTTTTAAGAAGTCATCGGGTGTTTTTTCCTCATAATTCTCGCTTCGTTTGAGTGGAGCAATAACTTATTTTTTCGCCGCCACAGGTGAACTGAAAAATTCATAGAGTTTCGTCTCCTTCCTGCGAGATATAAAACATATGACAGTGTGAGTAGTTGGCAATGGGTTGAAAAGCCGCGCACCTTCACCACGGGGGAATACAGCACAGCCAGCAAAACATTCAGTCCATAAAAACTAAGAGCGTGCTGCTAGCTTAAAGCGCAGTGAATGGAAATAATTTAAAAAGCAACGTGTAGAGACGCGGGTCATTTAGACGGCTTCTATTCAGAGACGGAGAATTGCAATGTGTCGAATAAGCCGGCGAGGATGTACTTTGAGACATGGTGGTGGTTTGAAAAAAAAAAAAAGTTTATGCAGTGTAGCCAGTATTCAGAAGCTCAATTTCCAAAGTTTCTGTCAGAAGACTGGTTTGGACGAGTCTCAAACGAGTAAACAACCTTCTTTTCCTGGAAGAGTTAGACCGCCATGTTAGACTCACAATGTGTCAGAATGTGCACCAGTTTTGGAGGATTTCTGCTAAGACAAAATTTACATTGGAATCATTAAATAATCTTTCCTTGTCAGAACATTTGCTGGTGATTGAAGCTGTGTTTTATTTCATGTCTATTGTCATTTTCTCTTGTATTTGTGTGAGAATTGTGGCGACAAATACAAATTACAAACCAATATCTTCTACCAACAGAAAACCGAATGGATACATTTTACTCATGCATGTTTTGTCATGTGTTTTATTAAATTGCTCTGATCTTAATCTTAATTGCACAGACCAGACTTGTAAACAACAGTTTTACCAACTTGATTATTACAGAATCTCAATGGTATAGGTGTACATATGTCAGACAACAAATTGGATTACAGGTTTTGGCCAAAACAAAAGGCATTTATGTGTGCATTTATCCAAGTCTAAAATAGATAGGGTCACAGGTAAAATATTTGTTGATAGTTAATAGATTTACACTTGATTGGGATAATTTTGGGAATGGAGCCAAGAGCACTGTTTTAGTAGATTTGCAGTATTTTCAGAAACTTTAAAAAATAGCCCCAGCTCAGGCTGCACTTGTTCCAACTCCGGTTCTGTCTTGATGCAGTCCTCTCGCGAAGGACAGCTCACTTTCAGTCCGTTGCTTTTTTGATGCTGCTGCTTTAACAGCGCCCTCTCATAGGAAATGATTATTGGTGAAGGGAAAAGGGCTGCAGAAAGCTCTGGCAGTTTGGTGATAGTTCCTATGGTTTAGATCGGGCCCAAAAAAAATCACTCAGTCCACGACCAACACCATTTTTTGAGCCCAGCCGGTGAGGCCCCCACTTACTGCTCATTCTCTCCTCTCTCTCTCTCTTGTTCCTTCTTTTCTCACTGCGCACATAACACATGCGCACTTTCTCTCTTCCTCCTCATTTTACCCCTTGGTCGTGCGGATGAAAGACGTGCCTTCCTTGTCTCTCGTTCTTCTTCCTCTTTTACCTGCCCTCTCTTCGTTCCGCGGCGGTGCATCAAACTTCTCATGTCGTATAGTTGGCCACTTAAAACACTCACTTTTTGTCACCGTGGTGGTTTTGTGCTGTGTTCTGACGCGGCTGTCAATCATACGCAGAGCGCACGTTTTCAGTGCAGCTCTGCGTCTTGGCCCGAACCCGACCAGGCCCGACAACTATGTGAGAAATGTGGGCCTGGGTCTGGCCCGAAAAGTCCGAGGCTGGGTTGGTTTTGGTCTGTTAGCTTTGAAACATACTTACTCCAGGCTGTGACTGCATTCTCCAGTCCTGAGTTGCAGCCCTCATGCAAAGGACAGCTCACATTCTGTCCGATGCTCCTTTGGCGCTGCTGTGTGAGAGCTTCTTCTCCATTGGACCAGAAGTCCCAATGTGGCTGCCTCTGATGCAGTCTGAACCCACGATTAGAAATTCATTGCCCTGAAAATGGCAATGTATAAGAAGAATACATTTCTAAGAGTTGAAAAACAAAATGCAGAAATGATATTATTTGCGTAAACTAATAATGTAATATAATAATAAAAGCATATGCCAAACATGCTAATATGAAATTTTTAAATATTGTTTTCTACATTTGTACTTTGTATTCATGATGAAGTAATTGTGTCCTCTATACTTCACTTAAGTGCTGAGTCTGCTGACGGTATTGTACATTTACTGAGAGTTTAATGGAGTCAAAGTGACCTACCAGCATTTCCAGCTCATTTAAAGTAGTTTTCCAGCCAAAAAAAAAGTAAAATCAGCCTGATTGTAGTGGTGCTTTTAAACCATCACGGACAGTGCCCACTTGCATGAGGCAAAACATTGTTATTCTAGTGGACATGAAAGCATAGTCAAGAGAATAGCTCCTAAAACCAATGTGGAATATTGTGAGGCGGCCATTTTCACTATTGTCTTTGAACTTCTCCAGCTTCCTGCCTGTGGAGGTCTTGTTTTTGTTTTCTTGCACTGCACAGACCAAATAAACAAAGTTATAGATACCAGCATAAAAATGTTAAACTTTGGGTCTTATAAATTTAAAAAGTAAAACATTTGATTAACGATTTTGACAGTAATTTTAGAGCCTATATTTCCAACATTATTGCACACATAAATCTATCACACTACACTGTTTTGTTATGGCAGAAGTTAGATCGTTGGATGATTTACAAGCAGCACAATTTCGAGGGCGACATTAAAAAATAATAAAACAAAAGCCACAACGCAATATGTCCACAACAAAACTCTTCACTTGTTTTCCTCAGGCTCTTGTCAAATCCCAGCTATCTGTCAGAGAGAGTCTGTCCAGCACACCCATCTTTTATTTAGCAGCTTCTGTGTTGTGTGCATCTGTGTGGCTACTGTCTCAGCCCCTCCACAGATCTCACTTGTAACTTGGCTTGTCAATATCTTGTAAGAGAATACGTTATCATTTTATTTGCAGTATTGTTCTAGCTGATGCTCAGAAAATTCTTGTTATCACCTGCCCTTTATTCCTGTCCACTAATCACATTCTGAGTAAATAAAAAATGTCTTGTAGATGCTTTTCAATAAATAAATAAATAAAGGGGATTGCAGATAACTTGTCTCATGCCAGATAAATATGTGCAGCATGTTGAATTACACATAATGGAGCTGGACAGGCTCTTGTCAAAAACAAGGAAATGGAGGAACTTCTAGCGGAATACTTCGATTTAATTGGAAGAAGCCCCCATCCCACGTTAGCAGTGTTTGAGCCAATCACAGTACATAGTCAGAAATAAGACTCTTGCCAAATCCAGTTGGACGAATCCAAACGTATTTGTTTTTTTTTTTTTTTTTTTTTTTTTTTTTTTTTTTTTTTTTTTTTTTTTTTTTTTTTTTTTTTTTTTTTTTTTTTTTTTTTTTTTTTTTTTTTTTTTTTTTTTTTTTTTTTTTTTTTTTTTTTTTTTTTTTTTTTTTTTTTTTTTTTTTTTTTTTTTTTTTTTTTTTTTTTTTTTTTTTTTTTTTTTTTTTTTTTTTTTTTTTTTTTTTTTTTTTTTGATATATTTTTTTTTCATTCACATATTTCACAAAGGCACTTCTTCTTGCTCTGTTCTCAAAACAAATGGTCTGCCTTTCTGTTGAAACTAATTCAATAGCCTTAGCAGTACCTACGTCTGCTGCTTCATCATGTTTGTTGTTTATGAGCGCGCCTGGCACTCGCTGCTGTCGTCACATCTGTAAATCCCGCCTTCCCTCTGTAGAGAAGCTTTCTGATTGGTACGAGTGTTCGATACTCGGTTTGAACCATTGGGCAGGAGCTCTTCAAGAAGGATTCTCATGGATTTGTAAACCCACAAATACCAAGAACTGGTGGATCAATGCCTCTTTTTGTGGTCAGTTTATTACTTGTGGCAACTCTTAGCATGGTATATGGAAGTTTTTATCAAACTTGTAACTGGAATACTCAGAAATAACTGTGGGTCGGTTCTGCTGTGTCACAATTCAATATCATACATCGGTTTTCTTGAGCATGAGAGGAACAAAACTACCTTGTTAATTTGCTAAATAAAACATTGTCTTTCTATCACCTACATTACAATGATTTTACTCAAATGTGAAAGCGAAAGTATTCAAAAGTTGTAAATGTAGTTTTTCTTGGGTCTATTTTTGTTTTAACATAGCAGCTGTAAACTCACTGTTTACTTCCTCTGACTGTGAATGGCAAAATCAACTCTTTCCTAATCGCAAAAAATTACAACTCAAAGTCATGGAGGGACGTGAGGATTTAACCCAACAGCTGAATTGAATTGAAATATTGAATATAGACTCGCTAAATCTCTACATGTAATGGCTTAGAAAAGTACCACTGCAAACTAACTAGTTTGCTAACTAGTAAAAAAGCTTGATTGCAAGAAAAATGTTCATGACAAAACTCCAAATTGTTGAAGGCAAACAGCTGAACTCAAAGCGACTTTGCAACACAGAATTATCAAATAAACTTTCCTCAAAACAGTT
The DNA here is from genome assembly GCA_038363315.1 of Mugilogobius chulae. Classification (NCBI taxonomy): domain Eukaryota; kingdom Metazoa; phylum Chordata; class Actinopteri; order Gobiiformes; family Gobiidae; genus Mugilogobius; species Mugilogobius chulae. Next base: position 578,134 of record JBBPFD010000119.1, read on the forward strand.
TGTCCTTGAAGTGAGTCTCAGATGTATGTTCACAGTGCACAAAGAGTCCATTATAACCATCTGTGTTTGGCCTTAAGAAATAACTAATCCTCTGCAGTGTGTCCCAGGCACTTTCTCAGCTCAAGTGACTTAGCCACTTTCAGACAAGGTGGCTCTGAAGGTTGGTTAGGAAAGCTGGCTGGTCAGAGTCTGGGAGATTCTGACTAAAGGATGCCTCAATGACTAATGTGTTGTCTAATCTTCTGCTGTCAGATTATTGGTGTTATCAGGCGGACTACAATGTTCAACAAGGTGTACACCAGGTAAAGATAAGTCATTTGTTTTTTCAAATGTGTTCTAAAAGCTCCAACTTGTCATGTACAGTGTATTCAACAGCCAAGTTCAAGAATGTGTGCAAAACAGCATGCCAGGGTTATTTACAACTTATAGAAGCTTTTATTGCAGGAAATGCAAGTAGACATACAGTTTTGTGCGATTCTACAATTTTTCAAAGAGGTACTGTTTAGGTCAAAGTCCTAAGCTAACCACAGCTGCCCTGGACTATTGTGGCACAAACACTGGCCCCTCCAACAACCATTTGCTTCTGTGGAGAAAGCTTATGGTTAGTCGACAATTTAGGGTCCTCAACAATCCAGTCTGGGGCCCAAAACAAGACTCTTGAAACCAATCTTTTAAAATGTATTTTATTTTTAATTTTTGCTCGACGTTCTTTTCCACCCTACTGTACATGTGTTATGCAGAAAGAAACACTCTCCATCTCCTTAGCTGGGGAAACTTCTTTAAATAAAACAACAAAACGGGACTACAGCTAGCTGTTTTCATCAGGTATGAACCGGCCTGACAGACATCTGTCTCCTGAAGCTTGAGACAACGTTTGTTTTTACATTTTTTCACTCACCTGAATGTAACTTTTAAGGGTCGTAGGGTCAAATTTCATTCACAAATGTTGATTTAGGAGCAGAACTTTTGTTTTTGCAAAGTGATAAACTCTTGTAGTTTTTTTGGTTTTGTCGTAGCATATTGACCTAAAAAAAAGGCGTTGAAGGCCTGAAAGTGTGCGATTTTGACATTTTGTTGTATATTTATGTTTTCTTCGGAGACTGCGTTGCAATAATCAGTTGTATGCAGTTTACGTTGTTGGCGCTACCCAATCTCGAAGTCCCTGGAAAAGACAATTGTGACTGCACTGATCTTAACAAGAAAAAGGTTGAAGATTGCTGAATTAGTGGAAGTATTGCTATCACTGAGCTACTGCCACAAAGACAGAAATTTATAGTGACTGAATGTTGTACTTGAATGAATGAATGTTGTACTTCTAACTCTTCCTTCTCTCTCTTAAATCATTTGACACATGAGTTTTTTCAGAACACAAAAATGAAGCAGGCTTGTTTCTCTGCACAGCCAATCAATCCCAAAGAGTCATGTAGTGACTTACATGGTTCTGCATTACAAATATAAAGAGCTAATATCTTTAATAATTAGAAGGAGACACTGTGTAAAGGTTTAGAGAAAAATAGAATTTACTAATAATGAGAAAAATGTGAGTGTCCCTATCTTTAAATTTAAATTTGGATTTCGATCTGCTCTTTTTCCATTTGACCTTACAGCATCCGTACTGTACTTACCCAAACCTCTGGACTAGCTCTACTTTAAATCCACCTGGAAGCGTGTGTCCTTGCTATGTTTAGCCTTTGTTCGAAATATCCTCCAGACCATCATTCCACACCCGGAGTCGCCATAGAGACCAGTCCCCTCCGCCTGCCTCTCGACTGGCCTTTTTCAGCCGTCACTGTCTCCAGCACAATGCCCACTCCTGTGACAGTGTCAGGCCGCTCCTCCACTGTCCACAGCTCTGAAGCCATCTGGAGAACTCCTCTTCACATCCATCATCAGACCCAACTCAGACTCAGGTTGCATCCAAAAACGGACCAGAATATATTCGGTTTGTCTCTAGCGCCATGGCTCAATGCACTTACTTCTCTTTGCTCTACATAAGCACAACAAAATTCAACTACTCATTTCACAAAGATGTGGTTAAGATCATTACATTTTTTTCCTTCCAGTTTGGCATTTTTTAGCAAAAAAAAGATGAAATCACGCCGACCATGTAAAAAATTGTCCCAAAATTGTTTTACTACAGGCATTTTTTACTTGAGCCATAAAAGTATGCTAGAACCATGTTCTGTTTTCAGAACCATAAAATTCTGACTTTCAAATAAAACTGAAAATGTCTTTGTCTCCTAGTATGATGTCATCAGCTTTACTTGTTATTTGCAACATATTTTAAAATTTTTCTTCACAAACGTGTTCTTAATTCATGTAAAACTAGCATTTAGAATTAAACACGTGGGAATCTACTAAAGTAAATGAAAACTAGAAAAACACAAAAACACTCACTTTATGGATGCACTCTGTAACTTTCTTTCCGCTTTACAGTAGAAACAGATGTGTTTGGGCCTTCCTCCAGGCCAAATAAGAGACTATTTTGTGACCATGCAATCCCACTCAAAGCAAAAACACAGATTTGGATTAATTAATCGTTGTAATAAAAGCATATAAATGACAAAAATATGCATTTATTCAAGTTTAGCCAAAAAGTTGCACAGTGCACCTTTAAGCTTGCCGCTGGGACAACCTATCTCTGTTTTTAGCTTGATATAGAAATAATACAAATGTGAACCTGATGTAGTGTATGAACAATGAATGAAGCATCCTGACTTGGAGCATGACAAGAGACACATACACAAATAATAAAATATGCATACAAAAAACAGACAATTTAAAAAACACAAACACATTTTATATTTATGAGTTTGTATTTTTTTTTTTTTATTTGCGATTGTGTTTTTGAATGTATGTGCATGTCCTTGAACTTTGATTTTGTTTTGAATTTGCAATTGTGGTTTTGATTTTTTTGAATGTGCATACATTTTCTTGAATTTATGTTTTTGATTGTTCTTTTTTTGTGAATTTGCCATTGTATTTTTTAAATTTGTGATTGTGTTTTTGAATTTGTATTATTATATTTATGGGTGTGTGTTTGAACGTGTCTGCAATTTTTCGAATTGGCAGTTGTGTCTTTGAATTTGGACGCATTTTCTTGAAATTTTGTTTTTTTAATTTCCTTGCCTTTGTGAACTTGCAATTGTGTTTTGAATGTATATTTTCAAATGCGATCATATTTTTAAATGTGTAATTTTGTTATTGATTGTTTTTTGCTATTATGTTTTTGATTTAGCATTTGTATTTTGAATTTTTCCACATTTGTGTTTTTGCATTTGCCTAATTATTTATTTTTTGCACTTTTGATTTCGTAAGTAATGAGTATTGACAATAAACCATACTTACACTGTTACTGTTTACTGTAGACTCGATCTTTTTTGCTCAATGTAACATAAAACCAATTATTTAACCACAAAATCCATGCTATTTTATGAGCTAGAAAAGTTATGAAAACAGAAAGTCCAATCACTCTCTTCATTTTGAACCATGACATTCAATATGTTCTTATCTCATGGCCACATTCCAAACTTATTTCTGTCATGCTTCAAAACAAGCCGGTTAGTTTGGGATAATGAGGTTTATTTTTACGTTTCATGAGCTCCGTGCTAATGACTGATGTTGAGGTTAGCTTTGTGTGTGTATTTTAAATCAGAGGAAGGACATAATAACCGCTGATACAAGCTTTCAGAGCAGCTCATTAGGAGGATCATGTTTTACATTTCACTCGCTAAATAAAGGATTGACTCAACAAGCACAGATATTAAATTTAAAAGCAGAGACAGATAATAGCCTGACATGAATCTGGATGTTTTTTTTTTCTTTTTTCTACAGTTTTGAATACATTATCTTTGTTTAAAAGAGAGCAGTATGGTATCAAGACTGTGAATGCTAGACTAGTACAAAAGCAAAGTATACACCACAATTTCACTGATATTGCGTTAGATGAAGGCGACTTAGTGTAATTTTTTCGTTTACTTAGGAAGAAACTATGGCATTGCTGTCAATAATTCACATTTTCTTATTGTAAAACACAAAAAATGATTAGAAATAGAAGCAGGTTCACTGACTTCCTGTTCAAAATGGCAAACTGATAAGCCCGCCTCTTCATTGTAAAATTCAACTTTAATAAGCCACAGATTTTAAATGACCACATAATGTTGTAATGTTGCGGCTACTTGAAGATCTCAAGTAAACACAGACAAGTGGGCGGGGATAAGTGGTTGGTGAAGACAGAGATTTTCTGAGCTCTGGACCATCACCTTCAAGACAATGCAGTATTAATCAATCAATTAATCAAATATGAATTAATCCAAATACAACTTGGAGTAAATTGATGATGAAAGAACTGTTGGAACATGATTAAAACTCACAAAAGTAGATTTTACGTGATAGGTCCCCTTTAAAACACTAATCCAGGACATGGCTTGTTTACTGTTGTTAGCATTGTAGCTGCTGTATTTTGTATGCAGTTGTTGAGATGCCATGGTTCAGTTCTGAAAGTTACAGAAAGTCCTTGAAAAACACATTGTAGTGAATAGAACTGAAAATAATGATTATTTTAATTGGGCAGTTATTGTTTTGATTAACTAATACTCGCTTGGAACAAAAAGTCACTTGAACGAGAGATTTTGGGAAGACCCATCACGCAAGGCCTTTACTTTAAGGCCAACCAGTGTTTACATCAAAAAGGCAGTGTAATCCCTCATTTGTCCAGGAGTGTTTCATATAAAAGGCTTCAAAGTTGTCATACGTAGCTCCAGACTGCGGCTCTATACTCGACTCGACTCGTGCCTTCCTGGCTTAGCCTCGCTCAGAGTGAGAGCATTTCCATTAAAAGAGGCCGAGTGGGCTGTTGTGAAGCTGGGCGGGGTTGCCAACACTCACTTCCCAAATTGGGACATGTTCTTGTCTCTGCGTGTAGTAGGTGTGCGCGCCCGATCAAGCTCATAGAAAACAACGGAGTGTTTCAATGCTATCGGCTTTAATTACGAAGATGTAACTTTTATAATCAGCGATTCATAAGCACAATATAAAACAAATATCCACCACCGCATTGGCTAGTAGAGTGATGTTTTTCATGTCAACACGTTCACTGACTCACCCCTTCTTAACGCCCGTCCGACACGTCTGTCTAAAGTCCCGCTCTTGTAGTCCCATGTACAATCCCAAAGTCAGCTGTCCCATCTTCCTCCTCCGTCACTCTGTCCTGAAGAAGCTGCATTATAATCTCCAGCTTCAAAATTTGTGCATCGGATGTCCATCACTGTTTCCTATGAAGCAGGATCAGGACCCCACAGCAGCACAGACCACCTGCATGTACCTACACTCAACTAAGCCCATAGAGGGCAATTTTATGTATTTAGCAGATAAGGACAGGGGACTCCGTTTTATATGTCATTTTGCTTTTTTTTTTTTTTTGCTACAGTAAGATTGAAATGCAGAAGCAGTTCAGTGCTATCTGCAGCTAGCTTAGCGGCGACTTACCTTAGTGTACAGTAAAAACAACAAACCAGTGGCACTTGTGTAACGTCAGGTTTAGTATCTACTCGGCTCGCTTTGGCTCTGGGGTAAAGCAGGTACTAAAAAAGTACCTGGTCGGAGGGATCAGCCCCAAATGGAAAAGCTCCGCACCAGGTCAAAGTCGCACCGTAGTGGTAGGGCCAAGCAGGTACTAATAGAAAAGCCCTACTGGTCATCGTATTCGAAGATCAAGACGTTTCGTTTCGACTCTCAGCCGAAGATCATTTTCAGTCTTGTGTGACCTGAGACTGCTGTATTTATACTGAACTGAGTTTAGCCTTGCCCTGAGGAGAGGCTACACCTGAAAGCTCCTTTAAGTATTCATTACTAATTACCCTGACTACCTGTGAACAAGCTATTGTGGTCACTGAGACCGTGCTAAGAATCTAGATTTCATTCCCTTTGGACCAGGGGTAAGAATGCTACTATACACTCCAGGTAAGTTGAATCTTAAGCCCCCTTTCCTGTTTAGCGATGGCTTTTCTTTTTTCCACTAAGATGGCTTCTTTTCTTTCGAACCATCCCTTCTCTCTACTTAGAATTGTAACTTCATTGTCCTCAAATTTGTGCTTGGTGGCTTTAAGATGCAGATGTACTGCTGACTAGGGACCACTTGTGGCTAGTCTTCTGTGTTGGTAAAGTCTTTTGAGAAGTGGCTGTTTAGTTTCACCAATATGATGTTCTTTACAACTCTCACTGCAACTAATAGAACCAACTACATTGCTCTGTTTTTATGGCCAGTTTCAAGGTCACTTCCATCAGATTGAAAAATTACTTTCGGATGAAAGTCAAAACATCTCGATCTTCGAATACGATTACGTCCAAATGAAAGCTTTGAAGCCTTTTTACTTTACATTAAAAACCTTGATGACCTTTAGACTTGCTTAATTTATAAAGAAACAGACTTTCATTTGTCCACGCTATGTACATTTTTAGCCATCTTCTTGTTTATTCCATAGAGTTTTGGTGACTGGTCCTTGTTGACTTCCAACTAAAACAAAAGCTGCATCATTATTCTTTAAACAAAGCCTTTCCAGGAACAGTCCCCTGATGGATGTCCCTGTTCGATGATAATAACGCTCGTGTCAGCTGCAGTGAGAGATGTCCACCTACATCACACTTAGCGAATTTTCCTAGGCTGCACAATAAAGCCCGCCTGCTTCTTTTTTCCCATAAGAACAGCGTCACAGACAGTTGTGCGTTGGTAACTCTACGCTCTGTGTTGCATCATCTCTGAACTCCTCACTTAAAATACAAAAAGAAGAAGTTAGTCGAGGAATTAATTAACTGTATTTCGTTGAGTAGAAAGCAGAGACAGCCTCGAGGGAACATATTTTTTAGACTTTGAGATTTAGGAAAAAACAGTTTTTCATTCATTCTCAGAACTAGAGTGTTTTTGTATGCTTCAAAGAAAACAAAAAGTAAAATCCGGGCCTATTTCCCTGCAGTATCTGTCTGTAAGAGTACTATTGGATTAGACTCTTGTTGATGACTAACTACACAGTCTTCAGATATTTACTCAATGGATGTCTTTGATTAAATTCACTTTCTTCTTGTGTAGAGAGAGTTGAAGCCACTTAACCCGGTCCACACCAGAGTGATGAGTATAAGTCTGAATTGAATTTTACACAGTATCAAGAATGACTGCTGCTGAAAGCCGTCAAGGGAAAAAAGGTAATGGTATGGCAATGTATGGATCTGATTGGTCGAAACATCTGAACTCGGAGGTAGCCGGGAAGCTTTAAGAGAAAAGCACAAATATCTTTCAGACTAAAAAAATGCACAAATATCCAAAATTGCTCAAAATACCCATAGACATTAAATTAGACGTGCAATCAGCAGCTCTGCTCTGTTGCTACAACACGAACAGTGCGACGCCATATTCCTCAGGTAGAGGTGGTGACGCAAATTAATTCAACACAATGGCAGAAGTTGCACTTTTATGGATAAACGAGTTAAAACAAGTGCTTTCAGCAAAACCATGAGCAAAACAGATTGATTTGTGTCTTATGAAGCTTTATTAAACAACATTGGCAAAGTTAAATTATGTTTTTCAAACTGATACATTCATAAGCAGAAAATGCCATTCAAACTCCATCACTTGTCGTTGCCGATGCGGCCTGGACACTCCTCCACAGAGAAGTGAAGCTAAATGTGCAACTTTTAGCCTACTGGTGATGTTTATGTCATTTTCTGCTGTTTTCACTAGTGACACGTAAAAGAGGACGCTTAGTAGTCATTAGAGTTTTAAATGACGCACTAGTTTAGAAATCTCGATTTGAAGTTCGCTAGCCGTTAGCAGTTTTATTCACAAACTTAACCTATAATAAAACATTAAAAAGTTTATGAGCTCAACAGTAAGTTGTAACAAGGCTCTGACATTTGCTAAATGTGGTCAGTAGGTTTGTACCAGCTGACACTCTCTGGATCTTTCATAACTTGGGTATTTTGTGGGCTAATGCTAACAGCTATAGGAAAACAAACAGGAGAACGCTCCGGACTAGCTCAGATGCTAAGTGTTCTATAGTATCAAAGTTGAACTGCGTCTACTAATTATATGTGTATAAAAATACCTCCGTTGTTTGTTTTGGTTTGAACGTGCGCTTGCTGTCCATCACATCACAGTGGTGTGCTGTGATTGGTTTGCTGCTGTGCTCTGATTGGTGTGGCAAACCACTTCACATGTGTTCTTCCGATTTTGCATAAATCACAAGTATCGCAAGAATCTATCTGATAGAGTCGAGTTAGAAGCCATTGCCCTGCATTTACATTACACCTAACACACTCTGTGAACAGAGAGTGTTAGGCACGCACCTCCACAAACATGTTCCTCCAGGCAACTGCAGTTTCTTTTGTCCGATTCTAACAGCACTTACTAATTTACTTTGCAGCTCAATGTGTGTTTTTTTCTTTTCTTTTTTTTTTTTTAAGCTAAAAATAGACTAGAATAAAAGCATAGTTGTTTTGTTTGTTTATCTTTGGGCTTTTTGTGGGTAAACTAACTTATTTTCAGTGGGGTTATGTAGATTAGTTTTCCACCGCCTTAAAATCCAATGAACCAGGCCACTTATAGCCAAGTCACCCATAAAAGCAGATTTTGATCTCAGTGGGTTCTCTTGTGTCCTGATGACAGGGTTGCTATGACCTGGTCAGCCAAATGGCTTCTTTCACAATGTTTGTTAATTCACCAACTCGACAAATCCATCTGGGTCTCCACCAGCCAATTGACTTACAGTACAAATCAGGGATGTAAAAATATTGATAATACTGTGATATTGCAATCCCAAAATTGTCACAATATATCGTCAGTATCACCTGGCAATAATAAACAGCATGACTTGCATCCAAAATAGATTATGCTACAACATTGACACACATTTTATGCACAAAACAAAACAGAAAATTCTAAATATTTTAATAAACAAACAAACAAATACAAGACATTATAGCTGATATGATGAGGAGGAGCAAAAAAGAATGACTGGAAAATATAGCTTTAATGTTTCTTATTAATAGCATCATCTCAATATCTCTCTCTGTAATATTGTGATTTTGTGACAAATATTGTATCGTGAGCTTCCAATGGAAAAAAATTTATATCATTAGATGTGTATATTGTTACATTCCTAGTACAAACCAATGGTTTTACAACCCAATCACATTGCTGCAGGGCAGGTTGAGGGAGTTGTTAGCCTGAACCAAGTTAAACAAAGACAGCATCTCCAGAGGATGTACTTGTTTCTGCTGCTTTTGATTCTGTTTGAGCAGAAATACAGAGTATTTCCTTTTTGAAAGAAGCGTAGAGAGGTTGCTGTTTCGCACAAACTAAGGTAGTGGGCACACCCAATCAGCTCAGAGTCTTTCCCAATTCTTTTTGAATGCTTTCAGTCGAGTCGTAGGGCTAGGCAATCTGGGAAAAAATATAATCTCATATTGATGATCGATTTTTGAACCCAAAAAAAAAGCATTTTAACACAACAAAAACTTTTAATATGTCCCATATATTAGATCTTTTTGAAACTATATATCCGAACTCTGTTTTTCTAAATTTGAAAAACTACGCATTTTTACTGACTGCTTTTCGATCTTTCGATTCAAAACCCACCACCAAATAAATGATGATTCGTTTCGATTTGATCTCAATCTCTCATTTTTTGATTAATATCCCAGCCCTACACTCAATACAACCCATTTGGCATGAGCTAGTCAGGGTTGCCAGGTTTGACGAACACAGAATACCTGTAATTCCACACTGTTTTTATAGTGTAGTAGGGCTTTCCAATGAGTCTGATCCACCTCTCCACCTCTTTCTTTTTGTCATTGAATTGCAAAACTTTAATTGGGATTATTTTTTGTCTCTTTGTATGTCCATTTTTCAGCAAGCCCATGAACCTGGCAACACTCTCGACCTACTGCTGACTATTGACATGAAACAGGGAGAGTATGGACGGAAATGAGCCCAACGCAAAATAGAAATTAGACCTAATGTGTTTTTCAGTTCAGTAGTCAGTGTGGTTGTGCAGCCGATGAATGAGCAGTTTGCTTGGTTGCTATAGTAACTGAACTCCCGTAATCTTGTCGCCCCTTTAAGTATTCACAGTTGATTATTCTGATATGTTCGCTCTGTAGAAGAAACATTAACATCTTAAGCTAATTTAGCCTACTATAGCATGTTAATGAAATAATTGCTGCTAGATTGCACTGACCAAAGTAATTATTTGAAACGAGAAAAAGTAATTACTAAGCAGGACATAAGCTAAGGATAAAAGATGACAGCTAATAGAAATTCCGTTCAGTACAAAAGACATTTTTAACAGCCACAGCACACAAAAGAAATTGAGAAAACAACTTTTCTTCAAGAGGAATGATGCCAAGTCAAAGGTCTGAAAACACATTTGAGGCTGAGTTTTGATGCGTTTACTTTTTGTTGTGTTCTTGTTCGGGCCAAAGTGACCACAGTGAAAGGCCACGGCTAAAATATTCACTCTGGGAAACAGTTTTAGCTGGGCTTAGTTTTTAACAAAATGAAGGAAAATGTGTGTATTACTTGTATGTTAATGATTAGCTTTGGAGCTGAGCTAACTCATTAAGGACGTTGAAATACAGATATTGGGCCTCATTCATGAAAGTGTTCTTAAAGTCTGTGCGTAACTTCCACTTTAAGAAGCTGCTGCGAAAACTCTACGTCAGAAGATTCACAACGGGTTTGTAACGAGCCAAATTCCCTCTTAACAGCCTTTACACCAAATTCACCAAACGCCAGTTACAAACGGTTATTACATAAAATTAATAATGCATAACCGCTTACTAATCACTCACAAAATTTCTTCTGGAGCAGGGGAAAGGAGGACTGAATTATATAAGACATAAATTCTGAAACAGCTGTTTTTTTGTTCTTCGAGTGCTCCTGAGTGTTTGTAGGATTTGTTGTTACAGATGAACATTTTCCATTAACAACAATTTTGTGAATGCCAAAAATGTTCGTAAGGAGCCCTTAAGAACAAATTTGTTCGTAAGAACGTGTCATGAATGAGGCCCAATGATCTTAGGTTGTTTTGTTCCATGTATTGCCAATTATGAATGAGCAAAAGTATACAGAACGCAGGCAAAAGAAAAAAATCCCACATTTTCATGTTACGAAATCCCCAAACGTAAAATAACCACGAATTTTGGTTGAAGCTATGTGGGAATATTTTCTTAACCTACCCAACTTACAAATTTCTTGCCTTGACTACTAAGCTTACTCGTTAGATCCAAGAAATTGGCTCCATATGGCTTCAACCAAAATTCGTGGTGAATTTACATTTTGGCTTTTGTAACATTGATGTAAAAACATAGTAAAAACTTGCTTTTTGTACGTTTTTGATTTTTTTTTTTTTTTTTTCGGAGACTGTGTTGCTTGTTTGTTGTTGTTGTTTGCATTGTGGTTAACTGCTGTTTATATACCGGTGTGTCTTACTCCTAAAGCTGCGAAAAAAGCTAATGAACAGTTCGGAGGTTCAGAATGACAGTATGAACTTTTTCAGTTTGTTAACATTTCTTCCAGTACTTTTAATTGACATCATCCATACAGTTGGCAATGTGTCATTCTTGGGGGCATGGCCTGCTTTATAGGGGAAAGATCCATAGGAACTTATTGGGAAATGCAACTTTTTGGCTCTTTAAAGATATTTCCTTACAATTTAAGTGTTTTTGACACGGTTTCAAGTCTGAAATGAAATTGCTGTGTACCGTCTGTATTAGATAATAAAGAATTTTAATTCTTATCATCAGGAGCCGAATGCAGCTCTCTGATTGGCTGTGCATCCAAAATGAATACATGATAAACAGGACTTAAGAGAGGAAATCAGCTGTTCCACCTTTAAATCTACAGTTGCTGTTGCAGTTGTTGAGCACTGAGTGATAAAACTGTTTGTTTCCCATTAGAATATGTAGTTCTCCCTCACAGTGGTCCGTCAGTGAGCGTTCCCTCAGATGTCGACTCTATCTGTAGGTTGCATTCAGATTAATAACATTGTACTTGTCTAACGTTTTCTTCTTTTTCCACCTTTTGTAATAATACAAAAAAACGCATTAATTATCCATTCAGTGATAATGGCAGTTTAAGTTCAAATCAGCTTAAGTTTCCCCAGCTCAGATATACTGTAAAGTTCCAAAATATCCATTTGAGCAAACATAAAAACAGCCGTTGTCAGACATAATCACATTTTGTCGTTCCCTTTTTCTTTCCTATGGTTTGCGTCAGAAGTCCCGTCAGTCCATGTATAGAAGAATAGAATTGTTTGAGCTTTGTGATATGACATTGAAGCATATAGAAGATACAATAGCAACAGTATACAGAGAATAACAAAAGACTGAATAAATATAGCTTGAATAAGACTTTTGAGTACATGTATATACAGTATTCAGTCTGCACATAATACAGTACCTTAAAATATACATAGAAAACCGACCTATTGAAGAGGAGCTGTCCAAGGTGCTGCTTGTGGTGCTCTCCTTTGATACTTCCACCCTTTGTGCGGCGACCCTGGAGATCCGAAAGTGCGTCTGCTTCACTCCTGAGGCATTAGCGGCTCGAGAGGACCTTGTGATTAAGAACCATTTCCTTTGAGAACGTTCAGTTTGCAAATAAGTTTCTCCTTTCTGAAATGAATGCAAATTGGAGGGTGAGATGATTAGATGAATTTCATTAGCATGCTTAAATTTTTGGCCGTAAAAGAATAAATAGTGCTCAACGGTGCTTATTAGCTTCTCATTAAAAAGTTTAGAGTTCTACGAGGCTTTTCCACACCTCAAGCTGAAAACGATTTGGCATGTTTCCCTCATGTCTGTGTAGATTTCCTCAGGTGTTCCAGTACCACTAAAAGCATGTACAATAGATTTTTCTTTTCTCTTCCCTAGGACTCACCCGAAAAAGAGATTGCAAGCTGAGTGGGACTTTTTGCTTAACCAACATGAATAAATAAGTAATTGTTTTGATCTTGATTAATTTGAGTGCTGAAGTGATAAAAGAGATTAAGCCTTTTTGAACTCATAAAGATCAATTTCATTCGTACTTCCTTGTAGTTTTTGTTCAAGATTTTTATGGTTTTCATATCTTTCAATTGCAGGATATTTCTATATTCCCCTAGAAACTTTAGACACTTGTAGAAATGTTTTCAAAGTCTTCTCTAACTCCTACCGTACACTGAGTGCAAGACTTAGCAAGAGCATGTCTGAGAGTTGCGCGTAGAGTCTGTTTTTCTTGGAGCTTCGGTCTGATGCGACTTCCAAGATATAATACAAGCATTCTCGCCGGAGTCCACGTGAATCTGCAAGCTTTGGAAAATACGGACTGCAGTGGGCTTGAGCTGGTGTACAAAGCACTTCGCAAGAAACTCGCTCTTGTCCCAAACTCGCCTTGCAGTCAGTGTACGGGAGTGTAACACACAAAACACAGAGCAGGTAGAGCAAGGCTATTAACTTAAGGTTCGGGGGCAACATCACCCCCTAAAAATCTATTCCAGCCCTCATGCACTTTTCAGATATTTTTCTCTTGTTCACAATTTAATTCTGTGTTAGTATGCCTTTGACTTGATTGTTCCAAATTTCGTTATGGTTTAAGTCTGTCTTAGACCTTGTTTGTTCCTGATTTATGTTCAGATTTGGTTAGTAGTCAAGTTGATTGAATAGTTACTGAAACAGATCTAATGCCGTGAATATTTCTCAAAAACCCCAATTTGTCAAAAGTGGTGGCCTATTGTGCAATTGCCAGGCCAATAGGTTGTAGTTCTCAAAAAAACCCGGCCCTGAAAATCTGGAAATGTGAAGTTTGACAATGATGATTAACCCTTGGAAGTGAATCCGTTTTTTTTAAATTTGGTTAGAAGCTGCTATGTTTTGTGATTTTTTTTTTCTTAACTAGTGACGTCTTGTAACTGAAAAAAAAAAAAAAAAAAAGAGGTTTCTAGACACTGATGAGGACGTTTTTTTTTTAAGCTCTATGGTGATTTATAACAGAGCCTTACTTCCTGAACCTAGGGAGTGTCACTGGCAGTCACTGTTGAGCTCCACAGCTGATATTCAGTCCTGGCATATGTTTTAAAATGAGAGGTCCAGGTTCCTGCTGCACATGACTGAAAAGTGACACAAGTCTAACACAAAGTCTGATCAAAAAATAAAACCCTCTGGCAAGGGCTTTGAAATGCATTTTCTTGGCGTTTGCAGAACCATTTTTGGTTGAAACCCTGCAAGGATATTTTTCTGAAGTTACAACAAAAGTAAATTTTAGATCTGGGGTTTGGAGTTGGTTAAGATTAGTTTAGGATTTTTGTTTCTATTCATAAATAATGACAACCGCAGAAAGTACAATACCGTTATATTGTGCACATTTCTTGAGACCAGTGCTTGGACACACAAACACGCTCCATAAATCTGATATCGTTAATTGGTTATCTGAATATTCTAGCTACGTGTCTTTAAAGGCCATGTAAAAGTACAGACTGATCAATAGAAAAGACTGGATCTCCATTGAATTGTGTTTAATTGCACAGCTCTTGTCATAAAGTTCACCAGCTCGTTCCGCTCTGTTATTGTCACTACCTCTGCCTTCTTTGTATTCCAGAAGGGTTTTCATTGAGTCAAAGAGAAATAAATATTTAAAGATCAGACGACTGAATAGGAAAATAATGAGAGAAGCAGTAGTGATTCTTGTGTTAGCGACGGAACTATTGGACTCTGGATCTTGCACTGCATTAACTTGAAATCGCATTATATTAATTATAATGTTGGTCTTGCACATTCACTATGTTTGCCATTCTTAGTCAAAATTTGTGTCATTTCTTATCGGATACACTAATCACAATGTGGGTTATTTAAAAATCTACTGTCCCATTTCCAGCTTGTGTGAATATGAAATCGGCCATGTGTTCGGAAATTCATTGTTATGTGTGAATCCCATTAGACTTTTTGACAATCTCCAGGCCCACGTTTGAGAGCAGCTGCACCAAAACAAACCCAAATACAAATGATAATTAATAGAATAAAATGCAACAGTATAAATTCATATTGTTAGAAAGATACTGATAAATTTGAGGATTTTTGAGGTTCAGTCACAGTTGTAATTTCGTATGGATCATGCCAAGGATAGAGTCATCAAATGTTTGTGTCAATGCAGTCGCTATCATCTCTACACACGTTCCTGATATACTGGTTTCACTTTTCCATCTGTGAGCACAGGTATTGTCTGAAGGTTTCAAGAGGAAAACAGTGATTACATTTGCAGAGAAGAGATGTGGAGACATTTGGTAGATGTTAATTCTGGAAGAGCGAAGGAGGGGCACATACACAGAAAGACACAACAGTCAAGTCCATTTTCACCAATCCTTGTGACATCACTCTTTTCTTTGTGATATCTGGATTGCTGTGTGTAAGCGAGTCCGGAATAACAATGTCTTCACGAAAAGGTACCATACTGGTGTAGATAAAATTGATATTTGATTCTGACTGCATGGCTGGTACGCAAAGTCCTTTGGTCAAGTTGTTCACTGCACTGCACTGTCTGTCTGTCAGGTGTGCTGTTAAACTGCACTACATCTATGACATTGGTTTCCTCATTGTCGACGTTTTAGTCTCTGAAAGGCAAAATGATTCATGATTTGTGTTGTTGTTCCCATGTTTCAAACATGCTATTGAGCTCCTTCACTTTGGAATCTCATACAACCACAACTTTGTATAATAAAATATACTTAACAGTCATCTGTTTCATATATCAGCAACTGAGCTCCAACTTTGGCTGCAACAGAAATTACACAAGAGAACATTTCAAATTGAGTTTGTCTGATATTCTAATGTTGAATAACAGTGAAGCATTAGCATTGCTATTGCATGTAAAAGATGCTGAAGATCTCCTGACAGGCGTGTCAAACTCATTTTAGACCAAGGGTCACACTGGCTTCATGGTCGTCTTCAATGAGACAGTTGTGACTTAGACTTAACAAAACTTACGATGACATAATACAGATAATAGTGTGATAAATTAATATTAAATTTTATTTGTAACACAATTTACATTTAAAAGAAAATCTCAAAGGTACATAAAATACACAATAAAATACAGTGTCCATATTTAATAATTGTATACTTCTTGAGGTTTCAAATATTTCATTTGCATCTGCATAAGTCTGAAAAAATTACCTCTTTGATTTTCAGACAAGGGATTTCATTGGGTTAAGACACAATACAATGCAAATATAACATTATTTAATAAAGTTTGAAATACCTCGTGGAGGGCTGCATTTGACCCCTGAGCCTTGTGTTTGACCCATATGACCCAGGACAGATCAGAGACACTTAGAACAATCATTCCTGAGACAAACTTCACCTGTTTTTTGATTAAAAACTCAAAAATGTAAATGTTGCATAGATGTACTTTCAATACTATGTATTTCTTTGTCTGTTTTAGGAAAAAGTACAATTGTGAATGCAAGTAGATTTTTTTTTTTGAGGACTAGAAAAATTACATATCACAAAGTGTTATTTTTTTGTAGTTTGGTCTCATTTTAAGTTGTAGAAGCAGCGATCTTGCATCCACACAACTAATATAAATTTTATGAATTGGAAAAATGTAGAAATCCTGAACCAATGCTTGGCCAAAACTGATGCCTCACTTGTTTGAAATGTGCTGTATCATGCAAAATAGAAGAGACTATAGGCTCCCACTGACTAGAGCAGTGCAGCTCTTCAATAATTAAGCACACAAGCTGAGCCCCATAACTTCAGATGAGTTTTATTGCATTAGTCAGGCCTGCTGCTCTCCGGTTCCTAATCCACTGCTGGATCCACTATGTTTGAAGACAAGGAAGTAATACAGAAATATTTGCGTAATCTTAGCCAGTAGTGTATCCCATTTTGGCCTGAAGACTGATTCAGTATAGTGATGTATAGATTTTTTAATATACTGTATATATTATTATTATTATTTATTCTTCTAACATAGAGAAAAACGTTTTTTTGAAAATTGCATTAAGCAAAATGTGTAAATCAATGAAAAGTTTTGTGCTTAACATGTATTTGTTAACATTATGTGAGTGTGCAGATCTGCTAAGTATACCTCAGGGCTCTGTTTTTGGGCCTCTTTTGTTTCTGTTGTATCTTTTTCCCCAAGGCAGTTTAAGGGTGTTTCACATCACATTTTTGCACTGATCGTCTGCAACTTCTGCTCCTTTAAGATGTCTGAAGTCCAGAAAGTGTTTGGCCAAAGTAAAGCAGTGAAGTGCACAGCCTTCAGTTGATTTGAGATAACACCGAAATCTTATTTGCTGTTCCAGACAGTGCTATACATGTCATCAGACATCACCTTGGCAACCTCAGCCTCTCAGTAAAAAGCAGTTGGAGTGATTTGTGATGGGCGAATGTCTTGAACAACACAACATGTTATAAAACTGCTTCTTTCAGTTGCTCAACATCTCCAAAAACAGCTTTGCTTTGTGGTCATCACAGGTGGGAGTAAGACACCTATGTGCAAGTCACAAGTAAGTCTCAAGTCATAACATTCAAGTCACAAGTCAGTCAAGTCGCTGCATTGGTATCAAGTTATGGCAAGTAATTTTTAAGACCACCAAAAAAGTGGCACTGTGGCATTTTAATACAAAAATCCTATGATACAATACCATTTAAGTATAAAAAAAAATACATTTTACTTTATACTTGATTCCTCATTGCAATGTTTTGAAGCCATCTCAAATTAAGAATTAACTTGAGACTTAAACGAAGACCTGGAACTCAACTTGAACTTGAAGATCAGTGACTTGAGATGACTTGACGCTTCTCCACAAAAAAAAAAAAAAAAAAAAATACATTGTTTATTTTCTGTCCCTTCTCATTTATTTTTTGTGACAAGAAATTTGTCTTAATTGGGATAATTTATAAAGATAATCAAAGTTGTAAAAGTATAAGATGTATTTGGTAGTTTGACTTAAAAGACTTGAAACTTAAAGCAGAGGACTTGACTTGGGACTTCTCTCTCTTTGACTTGGGACTTGACTTGGACTTGTCTCTGTGACTTGACCTTGGACTTACCTCTCTTTTGACTTGGGACTTGACTTGGACTTGTCTCTGTGACTTGACTTGGACTTCTCTCTCTCTTGACTTGGGACTTGACTTGGACTTGTCTCTGTGACTTGACTTGGACTTGTCTCTCTTTGACTTGGGACTTGACTTGGACTTACCTCTCTTTGACTTGGGACTTGACTTGGACTTACCCTCTCTTTGACTTGGGACTTGACTTGGACTTGTCTCTCTTTGACTTGGGACTTGACTTGGACTTGATGCAAAAGACTTGAGACTTGCAAAACAGTGACTTGGTTGCATCTCTGAGTAATGTCTTTAGTACATTTAATTTACTATATATACATTATATTATTAGAAATTAGCCTTAAGTCAATTCAGGTCTTTTGGGAGTATAAGTCAAGCAGGTCATGAAAAGTGACTTGAGTCAAGTTAAGTCTGCCATACATTGTTTTAAAAAGTCACATTATCTTGTGTTTGTATTTTTTTTTTTTTTTTTTTTTTCAGTATTGCTTCTTGTTTGAATGAGTAGCTAGATTATTTTGATTCTTTTGCCAACCCTAATTTAAAGGTTCTGTTTTCATTCCATACTAAAACACCCTCCCACAGTCATAGTGTATTCTGGTAATGACAGCTTCGCTGTATTTGTATTCTTCTGCAGAGCTGGCTAAAGCACATGCACACAGCCTGGTTTTGTGATAGATTTTCGCCCTTTGGCCTGCCCGTTTGACAGAGTATCGGTATATAATTTGGAGGTGTGTGGTTCTCGGGCTCATTGCGTTAGATTGAGGTAAACAAGCGGCTCTTTCGGGGGCTGACAGCTGGACACCAGAGATGCCCTCAGACAACAAAACAAAGACATTTGTAAATTGCAGCTCCGCAGTGTGTCGGTGCCGCAGTCAGAACCTGTGAGTGGGGCCAAAGGGCGGCACACGCTTTTGATTTTTAGAGGTAAATGCTTCAAGTTCAAACACTTTTATTGGATGTCGTTTTCTGTTACAACAATAGTAAACCTTGTTGCTTTGTCCTTCTACAACTTTCTAAAATGTCAAAGAGGTACTCGGTTGATTATTGAATCGGAGGTTTTGTGATTTATACTGTTTAGTTTTTGATTTCTTCAGAATATTATAGTGAAACTTCATTTGTTATTATTAGAGGTTGATCGATATGTTTAGTTTTGTTTTGTTTTTTGGCCAATGCTAATAATGGACAATTTTCTAGGCTCATTTTGTTATTATAGAAATAGAATTTTTTTAAAAAGTTGAACCTAAGCTTGTTTGCCTCATTGTTTTATGAATAAAGACATGAGCGGGCCATCATACTTTACAGTATATGCCATTGCAGTCATAAGTGTTCTCTGTATTAAACCACATGAATTCATCAAACAAGCCCTTATAAAGCTTGTACTGCAGCCAAAGTCATAGAACAAGAATAAAACTTTACTTAAAGACATGTAATAATACAATTTCAATTCAATTTTAATTCAATTTATTTGTATAGCCCAAAATCACAACAGCAGTTATCTCAGCGGACTTTACAAGATGTTGATTTAGCAAACAATATGTCAGGAAAATCACACAATGAAACATTTGGTCAATACCAACAGAAACACAAAATCTCAAACAATCAAATAGGCAGATAAAAATTGTCCCAGAGCATCCCTTGTCCTTAGACCCTCCTTCTCGGCAAGAAAAAACTAAAATATAAATAAACACGGGGGAAAAGAGAAACCTTGAGGAGAACCGCAGTGAAGAGAGATCCACTCCCATGGATGGACAGGCTGTAGATGTGACCAGGACTGACTCATGTCCAAATACAATTAGAACTTTATGTCAGTGGAGCAAAAATCCTTTTAGGGAAACAAATTTCACAGACAAAACAGTCAAAAGAGGTTGGAGTGAAGTAGTGAGAGAGATCTAGGCTCTCTTGCCTGACCAGTCAGCCCCTCCTACATTCTGTTACATTCTGTTACATTCTGTTGAATACAGAAGGTTCTGAAACCCGGAGCCTTGGCCAATAATTTCACCGTCCAATATTAGGCCAATCAAACACGGCGATTCTGACATGTGACACTAAAAAGTCGGAAGTTACGTGCAAGCCCCATTTCAAAACATTGTGTCACTGTTTTGGTGGAATTTACGGGTTTTCTGTGATTGGTTGACTCAGCACTCAAAGGCCGCCCCTGAAATTGAACCTCGGCGCTCCACTCCCAGACCCTCGCGGTTTGTAAAGTGTCTGTCAAAGCGTGTAGGGACCGGCTGGTCAGGCAATAGGCTCTCAAGATTAGGTGGCATCCGAAGAACAGACGCTGCTGTTTTCCTTTCATTATTGTTGAAAAGTTGTTGCCAATATACTAACTTTTAAAATTAAATTGCTTATTTCATAGAATGAATATTGAAAACTGGTACATTTTCCAATGCACACGACAGTATCTCAAAGCACACTGGTTGAAAGCCATTGTTTTAAATGAGTAAAAATCAGAAATATCCAATATACCAGTGTGTGCATAACATTTTGACATAAGATGCACTCATTTCTTCAAACACAGTAAACTATAGGCCAAGCTCAAAAACCCGTTGTGTTTCTTTCTTTTTCTCAGCTCTAAAGGTTGAGGTGGGTTTGAAAGGTCAAAGGTCAGGCCTCAAAGCCCGGCCTGCTGTGGACCTCCAGTGAGTACAGAGGGCATCAGACACATATAAAACACAGGCACGTTCTGTCCTCTGCTCCTGCTCCTCACCCGCAGAGATGAAGGCAAAGCATGATGGGAGTGAGGGAGCGGTCGATAGCGCTATTTTATGTGAATGTCTTCAATTATTTAGGATCGCACTTACAAAATACTAAATTTCACTCACCTTGCTTTTGGAATGCATGAAAACGCTAGCGACTGGACAAGTTATTTTGTTTCACACACACACATATTAGTCAGTCTGGGCTTTAGAGCTGTTTTCATTCTGTTTTTATTAACTCTTTCAGTGCCAGCCCTGTTCTCCTCCCTGCCAGGTCTTTATACATTTCACAGTGTGATGTCTACTTTCATTAAAAAAAAAAACATTGTTATTCTACATTATTCTGTTCATTTTTATAGGTTTCTGAAATTACTTATTTTCATTAGATTTCAGCATTTAACGGCAAACGTCCTTTTACAAACTCGGTGTTGTTTTCATCTGTTCTGCTTATGATGAAAGAATTTGAGCTACTACAATAAAATAATGTCTTTAGGATAAAAACACAAGTTTAACATGATAAAACAATGAGGACGAGTGTCTTTTTCATCTTTAAACCAACAAAAGCTGTGTTACAGACGAGAGGCACAGCACAGCACTTTTCTATTTTCTGATGCAGATTATATAGATTCAGTCTTTATATGGAGCATAGATTATATTTAACTCTCCAAACATGAAGAAATACAGTAGGATTGTCTTTTCTTCATTTTAAAACTGCTCTCAGCTTACTCAACAACATTTTTTGTTCAAGATGTTTTGCCTGTAATCTGTTTGAAAAAAAGCCGACCTCCAGAACAGCTGATCATGTCAGAGAGGCTGAAAACAGGACATGAAGATTTGTAATCATTAAACCTAAACACACATCATTTACACTTCTGTCTAATCTAAGCATTAGCAACATCATTACCAAAGAGACCCAAGGCCGGAGCCAAAGGGAATGTAACTTCTAGGATCGAAATTCTTCCATAAATGTTAACTAGCAGCATAAACTCTTGTAGTTAGCTGACAACGAAGCTTTGTCGACTTGTCCCACTGTTTGTGTCTATGTGCGGAGGCTCTTTCTACAGGCGGGGTG